>CAWLCW010000030.1:10000-1210000 GCA_963856015.1 Helicoverpa assulta
AGGAGTTTTCGGGACCTGAAAATTTTTCGGCCTGAAACCTACCCCATCGGCTGGGTCTCGGCGAGCCCATCCAGAAAAGTCCAAGCACGGTAGGATTCGAACAAACGGTTCCGGAGAAAACCACAGTTAACTGGATTCTGGCCGCCATCTTGTTTTGGCAACCAGAATTTTGGACCGGATTTTCTCGGGAACCTTTTGAGCTAGGATAGCCGTGTTTGGGTTCGTTGGAAAGGGCTCGAGGAGACCTACCCGGCGAGGGATAGAGATTGACTCTACGTAGAGTCGAAAAATTTTCGACTCTATATTTCAAAACTTTTTCGACGCATTAGGGTTCCTGAGAGCTCCTTGACACCAGAACTGGTTCTGGTACCAAATTTTCAAAATTAAATTGACAGAGCAAGACTCTACAAGTATTGATTAAGATAAAACTTTTGTCTTATTGTTTTAAAAATAGTAAACCTACACCTTGTACGTGGCTACATTCTCGCAGACGACGTGCTTGACGCACTAGATTTATTGGACAATCCCTCTACCTCCCCGACCTCTGTTCGCTCTGGGGCAAAAATCATGTTGAAGTAGGTAGAGTTAAATTAACGCGGGAAATAGAACTTTCTAACTTACCTTGTGCGTAGATCCATCGATGAGCGCCTGGTGACCACACAGCCGTGTACGTGATTGCATCTGAAACAAAAGAAATTAATTAGCAAACATACATTGTTTAATATTTTGTGTTTTATTATTGCTCACCTAAATTCTTTATTTTACTTATTTTTATATTTTTCTTTAATTGTTATTATACACTTTATACACAGACAGGGGTACTCTATACACTACCCCCATTTTTGACGTTGTACCAAATCAAAACTTTTCATACCAGCAATATGATGGGTATCAGGACACCAGTAAAGAGGGCAACGTCGAACCCGCCAAACAGAAGCCCACCGAAGGCAGGACCTTCGCAACACAGTGTTCGCAGGAGTGTGGGCGAATGGGAGGCAGGGTTGGAGGAGCAGCGAAAATCCGTATCACCAACCAAAATTAACGAGCCGAAACAGGGAGCCAAACCATCCACCTTGACCAGAGGAACGGTAATGACAATACCACTTGACAGCCCACCTGTGCCACATACCAACGTACGAAACCCCAGAACCGCTGAGGCGAAGAGGTGCGTCACGAAGGTGATGCAGCAAATGGCACTCTCTAAAAACATCAAGAGAGAGATTAAAGAAGATGTCACAATTCAGGTGCAGAGGCTCTTCTCTCTGGTAAAGGAGGCTGAGGCTGACGGTGGGCGAGCACCCTCGGTAAGGACGCAGGACTCAGTGGCTGTCCCCTCCCCACCCCCCTGCTCAGTGACCATGGAGACTGAAATGCAGTCCCTTAAGAAGGTGATGGAAGAGCACAGCAAGAAGCTCGCCGAAAGCAATGGAATGATGGACAGACTGAAAGAGGCACTACGCTCTAGCCAAGACAGTATTGAGAAGATCTCATATGCTAGCGTAGCGGCAAGTCAGTCTGGAAATCCATTGCCTAGGCAGACTGCTCTACATTCCATAGCCGTCACCACCGAGGATGAGAGCAAGACTGGAGAAGAAGTTATAACTAAAATACGGGAAGCAGTGAATGCAAAAGAAGAATGGATCACGGTGGAAAAGGTTAGAAAAACGAAGAATAGAAAAGTTATAATGAGTTTCGGCACAAAAGAGGAAAGGGACAAAGTGAAGGAAAGACTTAAGAAAAATGGAACTGACCTCACCGTGGAGGAAGTGAAGAACAAGGACCCGTTGCTGATCCTTAGGGACGTTCTCTTGGCTAACACCGATGAGGACGTCCTTAAGGCACTCAGGAACCAGAATCCGAGTATCTTTCACGGCCTCGACGGTGAGGCGGATAGGTTAGAAGTTAAATATAGGAAGAAAGCAAGAAACCCGCACACAGGACACATCGTGCTTAGTACCTCGCCCAGCATCTGGAGACGTGTGACAGAAAGAGGATATGTTTATATCGACCTCCAGCGGATACGGGCCGAAGACCAGAGCCCACTCCTCCAATGTTCGCTCTGTCTTGGATACGGGCATAGCCGCCGAATCTGCACGGAAACCGTAGAGAAGTGCAGTCACTGCGGCGGACCGCACCTAAGAAATGACTGTCCGGATTGGTTAGCGGGTTCAACACCGATATGCTGCAACTGCACACACGCAAGGCTAGAAAAAACAGAACACAATGCCTTCAGTTCGGATTGTGCAATTAGGAGGAAATGGGATATAATAGCAAGGACGGCAGTAGCATACTGCTGAGGTTGTCCCAAGAAACACTCCCGTCCAACAATCAGCAAGACCTTACCGTGTGGCCCAAGCAAACTTACAACGCAAGGAACTGGCTACCACCGAACTCTTATTAGAGGCCAGTGAAAGGCAGATCGCATGGGCGCTGATTCAGGAGCCGTACGTGGGGGCGAGGCGAAGTATGAAGAGCTACCGTGGTGCGAGAATCTACCAGTGCGAGGATGAAGGAAGTGGGAGGGTTAAGGCAGCAATAGCTGTCTTCGATGATGACCTTGATGTTATCCCCCACCCGAAACTCACCACAAACAACATCGTCGTGGTGGGGATCCGAACCAAAGCCTGGGAAATCGCAGTAGTCTCATACTATTTTGAGCCAGACCAACCGATAGGGCCATACCTGAACCAGATCGCCCAGATCAAAACGGAAGTGGCCAACGGTGGATTGCTGATGGGTGGCGACGCCAACGCAAAGAGTTCCTGGTGGGGCAGTACTGTAGAAGACCCCAGGGGTGAAGATATGTCCGGGACCCTGGAAGAGTTAGAGCTTCAGGTACTGAATACTGGCGACACCCCTACTTTCGATACCATGAGAGGTGGTAGAGCGTTTAAAAGCCATGTAGATGTCACAGCATGCTCGCTCAACCTCTTTGACCTGGTAGACGACTGGCGGGTCGACACAAGTGCAACGTCCTCGGACCACAACACGATATTTTTTAATGTCAAGGTAAAAAGGGAAAAGGGTATGAACATAAGCAGGACGACAAGAAAATTCAACACAAGGAAAGCGGACTGGGAAAAATTTAAGACAAACTTAGAGAAACTGAAAGAAGAAAATCACTTAAATTTTGAAAGTATAAAGTTAATTAATAGCAAACAAAAATTGGAAGAGACAGTTATAATATATAGAAAAATTATTGAAGAAGCATGTGAACAAGCTATTCCACAAGTTAAAAACAAATGTAAACTTACAATTCCGTGGTGGTCCGAGGAGCTCGCCTTGATGAGAAAGGAGGTAACAAGAAAGAAGAACCGCATCCGCAATGCCGCACCGGTCCGGAGAGCGATGGTCCTTGACTCGTACCTGAAAGCAAAAGAAGAGTATGAGATCGAAGAAAAGAAAGCCCAAGTCGCCAGTTGGAAGGAGTTTTGCCGGAAGCAAGATCGAGAGGGAATGTGGGAAGGTATCTACAGGATCATAGGCAGAACCACCAGGAGACAGGAAGACTTGACCCTATTTAGCGATGGTGCATTCCTAAACCCAAGAGAATCGGCAGCCCTACTTGCAGATACGTTCTTTCCAAAGGACACAGAAGAAGAGGACAACGCAGACCACAGGATGATTAGGGAAGCGGCCAGTCGAATAAACGGGTGGACTCATGATGAATACCATGATCCACCGTTTACATCACTGGAGCTGAAGACCGCCGTGGCAGGTTTCAATCCGAAGAAAGCACCAGGAGGGGATGGATTAACATCAGATATCTGCAGTCGAGCAATCTACCAGGACCCGGACGCGTTCCTTGCCCTATACAACAAATGCCTAGAACTGGCACATTTCCCGGACATCTGGAAAGAGGCAACGGTGGTGGTCCTAAGAAAACCGGGCAAGGACAATTATCAGAGCCCCAAGTCGTATAGACCGATAGGTCTGCTGCCGGTCTTGGGGAAGGTCCTGGAGAGGATGATAGTAGCACGGATTAAATGGCAGCTCGTGCCGCGGCTCAGTACTCGTCAGTTTGGCTTTATGCCCCAGAGGAGCACCGAGGACGCCCTCTATACGCTAGTGAAACACGTACAGGACAAGTTGAGGCTGAAAAAGCTAATTGTCCTGGTGTCATTGGATATAGAGGGAGCGTTCGATAGCGCCTGGTGGCCTGCTATTAGAGTCAGACTGGCTGAGGAAGGGTGCCCGGTAAATGTCAGGAGGCTACTAGACAGCTATCTCGACAGTAGGAAAGTCAGGGTTCGATATGCCGGGGAGGAATGCACAAGAGAGACGAACAAAGGCTGTGTCCAAGGGTCAATCGGTGGACCAATCCTGTGGAACCTACTTCTGGACCCACTACTACAGGACCTGGAACGGCGTGGGAACTTTGTCCAGGCGTTTGCGGACGACATCGTCCTCGTCGTGGATGGGGACACTGCAGCTGAAGTCTCACGGATCACCAATGCAGCCCTCGCCCATGTACGGGAGTGGGGAGTCAGGAACAAGCTCAGGTTTGCACCGCACAAGACTTGTGCGATGCTCATAACCAATAAGCTCAAGTACGACACCCCAATCCTGAACATGGCCGGGGTCGACATTGGTATGGTGAAGAAGATGAAGCTTTTAGGACTCACCATTGATGAAAAACTCACGTTCAACGAACACACCGCAAACGTTTGCAAGAAGGCAGCCGAAATATATAAGCAGCTTTCCCGCGCCGCAAAAATCAGTTGGGGACTACATCGAGACATAATCCACACCATTTACACAGCAACCATCGAACCTATCATCACGTACGCGGCTGCCGCCTGGGCTCCCGCTACCGCTAAGCAGGGAATACGGAAGCGGCTTGCCTCTGTCCAGAGAGGATTCGTCCAGAAGCTCTGTAAATCCTACCGTACTGTCTCTCTCAATGCCGCACTGGTGCTCTCTGGGATACTTCCTCTAGACCTCCGCATACAAGAGGCAGCAGCCCTGTATGCGGCGAGGAGAGGGTCGTCCCAGTTTGTGCCGGGCGATAGAGAGATAGAGAGTATGGTGAGGTTTGCAGAAGCCCCTCATCCAGCCACGCAAATGCCCCTGGAGTTCGTGTGCCTTGCTGATCAACAGCAGGTAGACACATACAACGTGCAGACAGTGCGAATTTTCACTGACGGCAGCAAGATTGAGGGGAAGGTCGGAGCCGCATTATCCTTATGGAATAATGAGGGCGAAGTCCAGAACCTCAAACTTAGCCTTGCCGCGTACTGCACGGTCTACCAGGCGGAACTCCTGGCCATTTGCAGGGCAACAGACGTAATCCTCAAACGCACGGAATCGAGCTATGGTTTGTACAGCGACTCAATGGCAGCATTGCAGACGCTGTCAAACCATGGCTCGCTTCATCCCCTGGCGGTCCGCGCGCGAGCAAATTTGTCTCAAGCCTTGGACCAGAGCAAAGCTGTGTCTCTGTTCTGGATCAAAGCCCACGCGGGCCTGCCAGGGAATGAGCGTGCGGACGAGCTGGCGAAGGAGGCAGCATTGTCGTCACGGAGGAAGCCAGACTACGACCAATGTCCGATTTCATACATCAGGCGACAAATCCGTCAGGATTCGCTTGGTGAGTGGAATCGGAGATATGTGTCGGGCGAGACGGCCTCGGTGACGAAGATGTTTCTTCCTGACGCCATCGCCGCCTTCCGTATTGTGAAACAGGTGCGGCCAACAGGCGTTCTCACACAGGTATTAACAGGGCACGGTGGGTTCTCAGAATACTTGAACCGTTTCAAGTGTAAGGAGAGCCCATTGTGCGTCTGCGACCTAACCGCAGAAGAGAGTGTCCCGCATATAATTCTAGAGTGTCCCATTTTCTCACGGGACAGATACAACATAGAATGCCAACTAGGCATCATATTGACAAGGGACAACGTGAGAGACGTGATGTCGGGCAAGTCTAGAAATAAATTTTTAGTGTACTGCGAGAATGTAGCCAAAACCGTGTTAAAAAGAAACAAGACTGTATAAAACTATGTTTTATTTATAATATAGATTATAACATAGAAACATAGTAATAAGAAGCATAAAATTGTAAGTGTAGTACATAAGAATATTATAAATAGTCATAAGAAAGATAGTAGGTGTAAAATGGTAGAATATAAGTAAAATAAAACAAATAGTATATAAGAACGTAAAATATTGTTATAATAAGCTTTAAAATAAAAACGAGGAGTAAGAGAACTCATTTCCCCTACTAAATTTTTAATAAATATATACAACAGAATAGGAAATAGAATAGGAAAACAAAAGTGGGAGTCCCACCCACAAGAATGAATGAGGAAGGATAGTAGAAAGACACTGTATGAAGCATGAAAGTACGAGAGGAAAATCAGCGAGAACTGGTATGAAAGAGAATTAGCATTACATAGGCGCCAATTAATGTGGCGGATTTGGTACAAAAAAAAAAAAAAAAAAAAAAAAAAAAAAAAAAAAAAAAAAAAAAAAAAAAAAAACCTAACCGACCGATTTTGATGCGGTTTTTTGCGTATAATAGCTACAACAGGCTTGTAAGCACGCAATAACCCTCAAACGCGACATCGAAGCGGTGTGACTCGGTTTTTTGACACCCCCACCCTTCTCGACCTGTAAAAAACACAAAATTAATTAATTCTCAAAATTCTGACTAGATTTTTTCATTGTAAAAATTTTATTAAATACTTACCACTCCGACCTGTCTTCCTGACTGCATTCTGCACGATTTTGGGTAGGTTTGGACGTCGAAATTAAATATTTTCTATTAAAAAACACAAAATTTTACAGTTTTTCGACCAAAATTTTCAAAATTTCTAGGAAAGCCTATTCTAGTTTCTGGACAGCTGGCTAGGGCTCGCCGAGACGCGTCTTTTGACGTATCGCACGTCCCTCTACGCCGCACGAAACGTCAAAAATTCGCACAACATCCGTTTCCATACAAATAGTAGACGCCCAAAATCCACCTAAGGCCCTATAAAAACACTAGTACTCCTGATAACTTTTTCAAAAGGAGACCGATTTTGATGCGGTTTTTTGCGTATAATAGCTACAACAGGCTTGTAAGCACGCAATAACCCTCAAACGCGACATCGAAGCGGTGTGACTCGGTTTTTTGACACCCCCACCCTTCTCGACCTGTAAAAAACACAAAATTAATTAATTCTCAAAATTCTGACTAGATTTTTTCATTGTAAAAATTTTATTAAATACTTACCACTCCGACCTGTCTTCCTGACTGCATTCTGCACGATTTTGGGTAGGTTTGGACGTCGAAATTAAATATTTTCTATTAAAAAACACAAAATTTTACAGTTTTTCGACCAAAATTTTCAAAATTTCTAGGAAAGCCTATTCTAGTTTCTGGACAGCTGGCTAGGGCTCGCCGAGACGCGTCTTTTGACGTATCGCACGTCCCTCTACGCCGCACGAAACGTCAAAAAATTCGCACAACATCCGTTTCCATACAAATAGTAGACGCCCAAAATCCACCTAAGGCCCTATAAAAACACTAGTACTCCTGATAACTTTTTCAAAAGGAGACCGATTTTGATGCGGTTTTTTGCGTATAATAGCTACAACAGGCTTGTAAGCACGCAATAACCCTCAAACGCGACATCGAAGCGGTGTGACTCGGTTTTTTGACACCCCCACCCTTCTCGACCTGTAAAAAACACAAAATTAATTAATTCTCAAAATTCTGACTAGATTTTTTCATTGTAAAAATTTTATTAAATACTTACCACTCCGACCTGTCTTCCTGACTGCATTCTGCACGATTTTGGGTAGGTTTGGACGTCGAAATTAAATATTTTCTATTAAAAAACACAAAATTTTACAGTTTTTCGACCAAAATTTTCAAAATTTCTAGGAAAGCCTATTCTAGTTTCTGGACAGCTGGCTAGGGCTCGCCGAGACGCGTCTTTTGACGTATCGCACGTCCCTCTACGCCGCACGAAACGTCAAAAAATGCCCCACCCACCCGCCCTTTAGACGCATTAATAGAAATTTAAAATTTACTATAGGAAAAGGGTGTGACTCTGGGACCAAATTGTTGAAAAATATTTTTTGATGGATTTGGCATTCTAGCTTAACTCCCTTTCGGAAAATATTAATTTTGGTGTAATCGGGGCTCCTTAACTCGACTAAATCGACTTTTTGTGCAGGTTCTAGGGCCAATCTAAGCAAGAAAAGTTATCATTAATTTATTGGCTCTCTACCTCACAAACTGACTGGGGACCAACCCCTTGACAAACTATTGTGCCTTACGCCGTGCAACGAGTCTTTTGACCGCTGCACTTAGCTTTAGAATATATTTAAATATAAATTTTGAAAAATATAGACTTGGTTTATTGCCACAAATTTATGACTTTTTATTACAATATATACCTTATGATTATTGCAGACGAATATTGATTCATATTAATACCTCCTTTATATTTTGTTTGACTTATCCCCCCTTTACAGGGATTTAGCTTACCATATTTACCCTACCCCTGACAATGTTCGGTATGAGAACCCCAGTGGTCAAGAAGCCCAGGACCAGAGCAGAGAGATCGGCATCAGGAAACTCTATTGTGGCAGAGGCTGGACCATCAACCGTTCACAGTCCTGAGGAGCGGGAGGTAGAGATATTGAGTGTGTGTGACTCACCCCTGCCAAATTCCCCAAAAAGATCTCCCCCTAAGCTCAGGCCCAAAACACTGCTGTCGCAGGAGGCACGGCCTGAGCAACTGAATAATCTCCCATCACCAATGAGTACCCAGGCAAAGAAGCCAACTAGGTACGTAAATAGGATGTCCGAAGCCAAAGCCTGCCTCTCAAAAATCAAGATGCAGGTGGAGAGCTCTCGGAACCTGAAAAAGGAAATAGCATATGAAATCACAAAGGCGGCCGAGAGACTCTACCACCTCGTAAAGGAGGCGGAGGCAGATAGAGGAAACAGTGCCGAGTTGGAAAACGCGGAACCTATCCAACTACACCAGACTTCACAACAAGAATTTCCGACAGAGCTTGTGAACCAGCTCATGGATTCACTCCGGAGTCACAACCGGGCTCTGGAAGACTGCAAGCAGCACACGCAGGCTCTGTCGGAGCAGTTGGAACGAGCCCCTCGTTATGTAGCAGGAAACGGACCATCCTTTGCCGAGATCGCGGCCACCCCGAGACAACATGCTACAGTCCAAAGGCCTCTTCACTCCATGGTAGTGTCGTCAGCGGACGAGAAGCACACTAGTGAAGAGGTCATACAAAAGCTGCGGGTGGCTGTCGACGCCAAAAATGAAGGCATTAAGGTGGAAAGGCTGCGAAAAGCGAGGGACCAGAAGGTGATTGTAGGATTCACCAGTAAAGAAGAACTGACCAAAGCTAAGGAAAGAATCCGAAAATCAGGGGAAGCACTAATGGTTCAGGATATTAAAAATAAGGACCCCCTGATCATCTTAAAGGACGTCCTGTGCTTTCACACAGACGAAGAGGTGGTCAGAGCGCTGGTGAACCAAAATTCTCATCTACTGGGAGATCTAACGGCGGAACAAACCAGGTTGACGGTCAAATATCGCCGCAGGACTCGAAATCCGCACATGGGACACGTTATTCTGCAAGTGTCTCCTGGGGTGTGGCAGAGACTGACGGCGGCGGGTCGGGTACACGTTGATCTGCAACGGATACGAGTATCCGATCAATCGCCGCTGGTCCAATGCTCGACCTGCTTAGGGTACGGACACGGTAAAAAGCATTGTAAGGATACTGTTCCACTGTGCAGTCACTGCGGTGATCCACACCTTCGGGCCGACTGCCCCCTGTCGCTGAAAGGGGAAGCACCGCAATGCCGAAACTGTCGCCTGGCAAAAAATAGTAACACGGAGCACAACGCATTCAGTGACGACTGTCCAGTGCGCAGAAAATGGGATGCATTGGCACGAGCATCCGTAGCATACTGCTAAGGTCCTGCCTGCGACATCAATGTTAAAGTTCGCCCAGGCCAACCTGCAGCGCTCAAAACTCGCCACCGACGAAATTATGCTGGAAGCCGGAAACCGTAAACTCGTGGGAACCCTGCTCCAGGAGCCCTATGTGGGGGCGGTGAGAAGAGTGAGAAACTATCGGGGGGCCAGAATTTTCCAAAGCTCTGAAGTAGGAGACGGGACTGTTAAAGCCGCAATCGTAATATACCAGCCTGAACTTGACATAATACAGTACCCACAACTTACCACAAATAATATCGTCGTGGTAGGAATCCGAACCAGAGCCTGGTCGGTCACGCTGGTATCGTACTACTTCGAGCCGGACCAAGACATGGGACCATACCTGCAGCATCTAAGGCGAGTCCAAAGGGAGACCGGTCAAGGCAAATTAATCGTCGGGGGCGACTGCAATGCCAAAAGTGCATGGTGGGGCAGCCCAATTACGGACCAAAGAGGAGAGCAAATGTGCGACACCCTGGGAGAGCTGGGCCTAGAGATCCTCAACACTGGAGATATCCCTACCTATGACACGATCCGAGGAGGTAAAAGGTACAGCAGCCACGTTGACGTGACGGCGTGTTCGGCAGACGTGCTCGACCTGGTGGACGGCTGGCGCGTGGAAGAAGGTCTCACGAGCTCAGACCACAACGGCATTATATTTGGAATAAAGTTAACAAAATCAAGAGGAACACACATACAAAGGACAACTAGAATATATAACACAAGGAAGGCTAATTGGAGGCAATTTCATGAGAAACTGTCTCAAATTATGCGTGAAAGAAATCTCATAACACTAGAATTAACATACATACAAAATACAGACCAAATAGAAACTACAGTCAAATCATACACACAAGCCATAATAGATACAAGCACACACACCATACCCACAAAAAAGAACAACGAAACACTTACCTTGCCGTGGTGGTCTGAGGAGCTCGAAGGGATGAAGAAGCTAGTCGCCACCAAAAGACGTAGAATCAGGAGCGCAGCGCCGACTCGAAGAGCGATGGTTGTTGGCCTTTACCTGGAAGAGAAAGAAAAATATGAAGCAGCAGCGCAACAGGCACAAACAGCGAGCTGGAAAGAGTTCTGCAGCAAACAAGATAGGGAAGGAGTCTGGGAAGGGATATATCGGGTCTTGGGGAGAACTGCCAAAAGGGAAGAGGACCTACCTTTACAAAAGGATGGCCACACCTTGGACGCCGCAGGCTCCGTGAGGCTGCTGGCTGAAACTTTTTATCCGGTGGACCTCGAGGAGCAAGACAATACGGACCATCGCCACACGAGAGAACTGGCAAACATAGTAAACGAGTGGAGTCATGGTGAGCAGCATGAACCACCGTTTACTCAAAGCGAGCTGGATCGGTCCGTAAAGTCCTTTAACCCGAAAAAGGCCCCGGGGGCTGATGGCCTCACGGCTGACATCTGCACTCATGCAGTTTGCTGCGACCCCGCCTTCTTTCTGGCTCTCATAAACAAATGCCTCACGCTCCACTACTTCCCAAAGATCTGGAAGGAGGCGACCGTGGTGGTGCTCAGGAAGCCAGGGAAAACCTCGTACACCGTCCCAAAGTCTTACAGGCCGATTGGGCTTTTGCCTGTCTTGGGGAAGGTGTACGAAAAGATGTTGGTTGCTCGCCTCAAATACTACATATTACCGACGATAAGTACTCGCCAATACGGCTTTATGCCTCAAAAAAGCACCGAAGACGCCCTCTACAGTCTAACACAGCACATCCGTGAAAGACTTTCAAGGAAGAAGATCGTTGTCCTGGTGTCGCTGGATATTGAGGGCGCCTTTGACAGTGCATGGTGGCCAGCTATTAGAGTGCGATTGGCTGAGGAAAGGTGTCCGGCTGATTTGAGGCGGGTAATGGACAGCTACCTGAGCAATAGAGTAGTCAGGGTTAGATATGGCGGGGAAGAGTGCAGAAAAGACACAAATAAAGGTTGCGTCCAGGGCTCTATAGGTGGCCCAATTCTCTGGAATTTGCTGCTGGATCCGCTCCTCAAGGAGCAGGAAAGTCATGGCGAATACGTCCAGGCGTTTGCCGACGATGTTGTGATGGTCTTTGACGGCGAAACAGCCTTAGAAATCGAAGGACGGGCCAATGCCGCACTCGAACGTGTTCAGGCGTGGGGTGTCAAAAATAAGCTCAAATTCGCGCCGCACAAAACCAACGCAATGGTCCTCACGCGGAGGCTTAAGTATGACAACCCACGCCTCAGCATGGGGGGGATCGAGATTGGTCTGTCCCAAGAAATTAAAATACTGGGGCTTACGGTCGACGCTAAGCTCACCTTCAACACACACGTGACTGACGTTTGCAAAAAGGCGATAGGAATTTATAAACAACTGGCCAGGACAGCACGTGTGAGTTGGGGTCTTCACCCAGAGGTGATCAGAGCGATCTACACCGCAGCCGTCGAACCCATCATAATGTACGCGGCGAGCGCGTGGGCACCGGCCACGACCAAGCTAGGAGTCCGGAAGCAGCTAAGCGTGGTCCAGAGAGGTTTCGCCCAAAAGCTGTGCAGGGCCTACCGTACCGTATCCCTAAACTCTGCCCTAGTGCTGGCTGGGCTGCTTCCGCTTGACCTCCGTATACAGGAAGCGGCCTCACTGTACGGTGCCAAGCGAGGTGTACCGCAGCCAGTACTGGGAGACAGGGAAGTGGAGCGTATGGCTCCTGCAATAGAAGCGCCACACCCTGCAGAGCAAACAAGCCTGGAGTTTGACAGCCTGATAGACGAGGAACAATACCAAACCCACAATACCTTCGACGTGCGGATCTTTACGGACGGCAGCAAGATCGAGGGTAAGGTTGGGGCGGCGCTATCATTATGGAATAACACGTCCGAAACCAAAGCCCTTAAGCTCGCGCTGCCGTCCTTTTGTACCGTCTATCAGGCGGAGCTCCTGGCTATACAACGAGCCGTAGGAGAAGCGCTGAAACACACTGGCACCACGTTTGGCATCTTCAGCGACTCAAAGTCGGCTCTTCAGACCGTAACAAACGTCACCTCCCCTCACCCCTTAGCTGTGAAAACGAGAGACGCCATCAGACTCTGTACGCTCCAGAACAAGAGCGTCTCCTTGTTCTGGATCAAGGCCCACGCAGGGCTGGAGGGGAACGAAAGAGCCGACATACTAGCAAAAGAAGCTGCCCTACGGTCAAAGAGGAAACCGGACTACGACCTGTGTCCGATATCATTCGTCAGGCGACAAATCCGTATGGAAACGCTTGGCGAATGGGACCGGAGATATGGGTCGGGGGAGACTGCCTCTGGGACAAAATTATTCTTCCCGAATGCACCAGACGCTTATAAGATAGTTAGGGGGATGGAACACTCCAGCATTACAACCCAAATACTAACGGGTCACGGCGGGTTCTCTGCATACTTGAAACGTTTCAAGTGTAAGGAGAGCTCGTCGTGCACATGCGATCCACTCGCAGAAGAATCTGTGTCACATATACTGCTGGAGTGTCCCATCTTTGCTCGTGAGCGCTACGACCTGGAACAGCAGCTGGGGGTCGAACTTAAGAAACATACTCTGGCAAGCTTAATAAAGAATAAAAAGAAAAGAGAAAAATTTTTAGAATACGCCACAAAGTTGGCTTCAATAGTAATTAATAAAAACAAAACATAAGAAAAGAGAAAAGAGGTAGGAATAAAGATGCCCGACCCATGCTTCCACCTTATTAGAAATAATATGGCCTGGCAAGCATGGGGAATTACATACGAGTTGAGATTTCATTATTTAAAAAATTGTATAAACTATCATATATAAATGTATTGAATTTATTATATAAACTATTACTATTATATTATATTACTATTATATTTAAATATCTATCAAAATTATTATACATAAATGGTTAAAACGTATTAGATATAATTATTTATAAGCTATACAAAAAATTACTTTAAGGTATTATGTAAATTATTTATTAAAATATATATATATATAATACTCAACTACATATTATTCCTCCAGAAAATTAATCGTAAAAAGCTTAAAAATCGAAAACAGAGCAAATAAGGTCTCTGACTATGTCAGGGGTACACTTGACGGCAGGAGTGGGTTTTAGCCGGTAAGAGTCCGGCACTACCCCTCGGGGTGTCCATGAGGATTTCCCACTCCTGCCACAAAAAAAAAAAAAAAAAAAAAAAAAAAAAAAAAAAACCTAACCTAACCTAACCTAACCTAACCTAACCTAACCTAACCTAACCTAACCTAACCTAACCTAACCTAACCTAACCTAACCTAACCTAACCTAACCTAACCTAACCTAACCTAACCTAACCTAACCTAACCTAACCTAACCTAACCTAACCTAACCTAACCTAACCTAACCTAACCTAACCTAACCTAACCTAACCTAACCTAACCTAACCTAACCTAACCTAACCTAACCTAACCTAACCTAACCTAACCTAACCTAACCTAACCTAACCTAACCTAACCTAACCTAACCTAACCTAACCTAACCTAACCTAACCTAACCTAACCTAACCTAACCTAACCTAACCTAACCTAACCTAACCTAACCTAACCTAACCTAACCTAACCTAACCTAACCTAACCTAACCTAACCTAACCTAACCTAACCTAACCTAACCTAACCTAACCTAACCTAACCTAACCTAACCTAACCTAACCTAACCTAACCTAACCTAACCTAACCTAACCTAACCTAACCTAACCTAACCTAACCTAACCTAACCTAACCTAACCTAACCTAACCTAACCTAACCTAACCTAACCTAACCTAACCTAACCTAACCTAACCTAACCTAACCTAACCTAACCTAACCTAACCTAACCTAACCTAACCTAACCTAACCTAACCTAACCTAACCTAACCTAACCTAACCCGATAACTTTTTCAAAAGGAGACCGATTTTGATGCGGTTTTTTGCGTATAATAGCTACAACAGGCTTGTAAGCACGCAATAACCCTCAAACGCGACATCGAAGCGGTGTGACTCGATTTTTTGACACCCCCACCCTTCTCGACCTGTAAAAAACACAAAATTAATTAATTCTCAAAATTCTGACTAGATCTTTTCATTGTAAAAATTTTATTAAATACTTACCACTCCGACCTGTCTTCCTGACTGCATTTTGCACGATTTAGGGTAGGTTTGGACGTCGAAATTAAATTATTTCTATTAAAAAACACTAAATTTTTCAGTTTTTCGACCAAATTTTTCAAAATTTCTAGGAAAGCTTATTCTAGTTTCTGGACAGCTGGCTAGGGCTCGCCGAGACGCGTCTTTTGACGTATCGCACGTCCCTCTACGCCGCACGAAACGTCAAAAAATTCGCACAACATCCGTTTCCATACAAATAGTAGACGCCCAAAATCCACCTAAGGCCCTATAAAAACACCAGTACTCCTGATAACTTTTTCAAAAGGAGACCGATTTTGATGCGGTTTTTTGCGTATAATAGCTACAACAGGCTTGTAAGCACGCAATAACCCTCAAACGCGACATCGAAGCGGTGTGACTCGATTTTTTGACACCCCCACCCTTCTCGACCTGTAAAAAACACAAAATTAATTAATTCTCAAAATTCTGACTAGATCTTTTCATTGTAAAAATTTTATTAATACTTACCACTCCGACCTGTCTTCCTGACTGCATTTTGCACGATTTAGGGTAGGTTTGGACGTCGAAATTAAATTATTTCTATTAAAAAACACTAAATTTTTCAGTTTTTCGACCAAATTTTTCAAAATTTCTAGGAAAGCTTATTCTAGTTTCTGGACAGCTGGCTAGGGCTCGCCGAGACGCGTCTTTTGACGTATCGCACGTCCCTCTACGCCGCACGAAACGTCAAAAAATTCGCACAACATCCGTTTCCATACAAATAGTAGACGCCCAAAATCCACCTAAGGCCCTATAAAAACACCAGTACTCCTGATAACTTTTTCAAAAGGAGACCGATTTTGATGCGGTTTTTTGCGTATAATAGCTACAACAGGCTTGTAAGCACGCAATAACCCTCAAACGCGACATCGAAGCGGTGTGACTCGATTTTTTGACACCCCCACCCTTCTCGACCTGTAAAAAACACAAAATTAATTAATTCTCAAAATTCTGACTAGATCTTTTCATTGTAAAAATTTTATTAAATACTTACCACTCCGACCTGTCTTCCTGACTGCATTTTGCACGATTTAGGGTAGGTTTGGACGTCGAAATTAAATTATTTCTATTAAAAAACACTAAATTTTTCAGTTTTTCGACCAAATTTTTCAAAATTTCTAGGAAAGCTTATTCTAGTTTCTGGACAGCTGGCTAGGGCTCGCCGAGACGCGTCTTTTGACGTATCGCACGTCCCTCTACGCCGCACGAAACGTCAAAAAATTCGCACAACATCCGTTTCCATACAAATAGTAGACGCCCAAAATCCACCTAAGGCCCTATAAAAACACCAGTACTCCTGATAACTTTTTCAAAAGGAGACCGATTTTGATGCGGTTTTTTGCGTATAATAGCTACAACAGGCTTGTAAGCACGCAATAACCCTCAAACGCGACATCGAAGCGGTGTGACTCGATTTTTTGACACCCCCACCCTTCTCGACCTGTAAAAAACACAAAATTAATTAATTCTCAAAATTCTGACTAGATCTTTTCATTGTAAAAATTTTATTAAATACTTACCACTCCGACCTGTCTTCCTGACTGCATTTTGCACGATTTAGGGTAGGTTTGGACGTCGAAATTAAATTATTTCTATTAAAAAACACTAAATTTTTCAGTTTTTCGACCAAATTTTTCAAAATTTCTAGGAAAGCTTATTCTAGTTTCTGGACAGCTGGCTAGGGCTCGCCGAGACGCGTCTTTTGACGTATCGCACGTCCCTCTACGCCGCACGAAACGTCAAAAAATTCGCACAACATCCGTTTCCATACAAATAGTAGACGCCCAAAATCCACCTAAGGCCCTATAAAAACACCAGTACTCCTGATAACTTTTTCAAAAGGAGACCGATTTTGATGCGGTTTTTTGCGTATAATAGCTACAACAGGCTTGTAAGCACGCAATAACCCTCAAACGCGACATCGAAGCGGTGTGACTCGATTTTTTGACACCCCCACCCTTCTCGACCTGTAAAAAACACAAAATTAATTAATTCTCAAAATTCTGACTAGATCTTTTCATTGTAAAAATTTTATTAATACTTACCACTCCGACCTGTCTTCCTGACTGCATTTTGCACGATTTAGGGTAGGTTTGGACGTCGAAATTAAATTATTTCTATTAAAAAACACTAAATTTTTCAGTTTTTCGACCAAATTTTTCAAAATTTCTAGGAAAGCTTATTCTAGTTTCTGGACAGCTGGCTAGGGCTCGCCGAGACGCGTCTTTTGACGTATCGCACGTCCCTCTACGCCGCACGAAACGTCAAAAAATTCGCACAACATCCGTTTCCATACAAATAGTAGACGCCCAAAATCCACCTAAGGCCCTATAAAAACACCAGTACTCCTGATAACTTTTTCAAAAGGAGACCGATTTTGATGCGGTTTTTTGCGTATAATAGCTACAACAGGCTTGTAAGCACGCAATAACCCTCAAACGCGACATCGAAGCGGTGTGACTCGATTTTTTGACACCCCCACCCTTCTCGACCTGTAAAAAACACAAAATTAATTAATTCTCAAAATTCTGACTAGATCTTTTCATTGTAAAAATTTTATTAAATACTTACCACTCCGACCTGTCTTCCTGACTGCATTTTGCACGATTTAGGGTAGGTTTGGACGTCGAAATTAAATTATTTCTATTAAAAAACACTAAATTTTTCAGTTTTTCGACCAAATTTTTCAAAATTTCTAGGAAAGCTTATTCTAGTTTCTGGACAGCTGGCTAGGGCTCGCCGAGACGCGTCTTTTGACGTATCGCACGTCCCTCTACGCCGCACGAAACGTCAAAAAATGCCCCACCCACCCGCCCTTTTGTTGCAATAATAGGAATTTAAACTGTCCTATAGGAAAGGGATAGGACTTGGGGACAAAATTTTCGATTTTTAGTTTCTGACGGATTTGGCATCCCAGAAGTCTCCTGATTCAGAAAACATATATTTTGCTGCAATCTGGGCTCTCTTACGCTAAGTAAGCAGTTTTTAGCGTAGGTTGCAGTGCAATAATTACTATAAAAGTTATCATACAACTTTGACCACACAGTTGGACCGGGGAGCAATTCCTGACATCGCATTATCTAGTCGTACGCAGTGCAACGTGTCTTTTGACCGCTGCACTTAGATTTTACTTTTAAATTTATTTATTTATTTTTTTAACTTACAGCCTATCTGGCTGCCGACTCACCTATAAAAATAGTACAACTGTGACCAAATATTTTATTTTATTATATTTACAATTTGTTTATTTATTAACATTATTTTATTATCACCTCTGACAGTCACATTTTAAAATATTACTTTGAAATCAATCATTATATGACGTTATTAGATCTTTTGATCAATTTTGATTCGTGTAAAAAATTTTTTTTTTTTTTTTTTTTTCTTTTGTTGTTTCTTTTATTTTACTGCACCTTTCAGCCCTATACACTGGACGGTGCATTGCACAAGGACGAGCACGCGACGGCAATAGCTCTGTGAAGTATCCAGAAGCTAACCAGGGGCCTTTGGACCCTTCTTCTTAGCAAGAAGAGTAGCCCTGCTAAGGTACCCACACAGCTAGCTGCTCGGACGCCGCCATCCATAAAAGCGAAATTGTCTCTTGTCCATAGTTGTTTAAAACATGTTTGGTATCCGGACCCCCGTAACCAAGAAGAATGCCCCGCCAACCCAAGATGCGTCTCCTGGCGCTTCCTCAAATGTGAGCCCGGCTCAGCCGGCGAACACGTACGTTAGGAGGAGCATCGAGGTATTGGAGTCTAGCCAAGCCCCTTTGCCCAACTCGGTTCCTGCCGCCCCGGTGAAACCTAAAAAGGTCACTAGGTCACAGAGCGCTTCACCAGCTCCAGAAAGACCCGCTGGAGTGGCGGAGGGCCCAAAACCCCCTGGCCCCGTGAGTAGGGTACAAGAAGCCAGGAACCTGGTAACAAAGGCCAAGATTGCTCTCGGCCAAAGTCGAAACCTCCGAACCGACATAAAGGAGGACGTCACCCTGGCCATTGACACCCTCTATCGCATGGTGAGGGATGGGGAAACGGACAAGGGGAAGGGCCTTTTAACCTGGGAGAAGGGGCAGCCTACCACTGTTGATGCGGTGCCACCGGAACGCCACAGCCACCCAGAATACTCCCAGCTGCTCTCCTCACTGGCGGACCATAGCAGGTTGGTGAGGGAGAGCGCCGAAAAAATGGAGGAATTAAAAGAAAGTCTGTCCAAACACTCGACAGCGCTGGAGGCGACCACGTACGCGGGGGTGTTGGCGGCACCCAAGCGGCTCGCAGCATCACCACGACCAACACTACACTCAGTTGTGGTCGCCTCCAACGACAAGCAGGAAACAGGCGAGCAGGTGCTGGACAGGATCCGCACCGCTATTAACGCCAAGGAAGGAGGCTACCGCATCGACAGGGTCAGGAAAGCCAAGGACAGCAAGGTCATCATCAGCTGCAGGGACGAGGAGGAGCGGAGCAGGGTCAGGGAGAAGCTAAGATCGGCTGGTCAACAGCTGACTATCCAGGACGCTGCAAACCTGGACCCGCTCATTATCCTCAGGGACGTCCTCAGCTACAACACCGACGAGGACGTCACAAAAGCCCTGAGGACACAGAACACCAAGCTCTTCACCGACCTTGCGGCTGGGGATGACCGAATTATCGTAAAATATAGGAAAAGGGCCCGGAACCACCTAATGAGTCACATTGTCGCGAGGGTCTCCCCCACCCTCTGGAGTAGATTGACGGGGGCGTCTGCCGTCTACATAGACATGCAACGGATCAGGGTAGAAGACCAATCTCCCCTGGTCCAATGCTCCTTGTGCTTAGGATATGGGCACGGCAGACGCCTCTGCACAGAAAAAGAGGAAGCCTGCAGCCACTGCGGCGGCCCTCACTTACGCAATAATTGCCCGGAGGTGAAGGCCAATGCGCCTCCCTCCTGCTGCAACTGTACAAGAGCCGGGCTGGAGGGAACGACGCATAATGCGTTCAGCCCGGATTGCCCGGTGAGACGCAGATGGGACGCATTGGCTCGTTCAAAGATCGGGTACTGCTGAGGGCGCCGTAGTGGAAACAAAGTCATATAAAATCCTGCAGGCTAACCTCCAGAGAAAGCAGCTGGCAACCGCCGAGCTGCTCGAGTGTGCCTCACGGTCGAGAACGGCTTTCGCCCTTATCCAAGAACCTTACGTGGGCTCTGTCCGGAGAATGCGGGGCTACCGAGGGTCGCGGATCTACCAGGCTTCGGAGGAGGGAGAGGGCACTGTTAAGGCTGCCGTAGTGGTATTCGACCATGACCTTGACGTAATCCAGTGCCCGGAACTCACCACCCACAACATCGTCGTGGTGAGGATCCGGACCCGAGCCTGGGAAATCACAGCGGCATCGGTATACTTCGAGCCGGACAAGCCCATGGACTCGTACCTGGAGCACCTCAGAGTGATTCGGCGGAAGTTAGGAAGTCGCCACCTTCTCATTGGAGGCGACTTCAACGCAAAAAGCCCATGGTGGGGGAGCTTCGCGGAAGACAGCAGGGGGGAGGAGCTATGCTCCGCACTGGACGAGCTGGAGTTGCAGGTGCTCAACAGCGGCACCCTGCCCACATTTGACACCATCCGAGGGGGCAGGAGATACTGCAGTCACGTCGACGTGACGGCATGCTCCGCGGATCTTCTCTGCCTGGTGGATGGCTGGAAAATTGACGAAGGTCTGACGAGTTCCGACCACAACGGCATTAAATTCAGCATAAGGTTACAAAAATCATTCGGCATAGAGATAAAATCAACAACCAGAAAATATAACACTAAGAAAGCAAACTGGGTCCAGTTTCATGAGAAACTGGCCCAGTTGAAAATAGAACAGAACATAAATAAACAAAAATTTGAAGAAATTAATAATAAACCAGATTTAGAAGCCACATTACAAAAATATTTAGACATAGTAAACAAAACTTGTGAAGTGACAATTCCCGAGAAGAAAAATTTTGACAAAATTAACTTGCCGTGGTGGTCCCAGGAGCTCGTCAGCCTAAAGAAGGCGGTTGCCACCAGGAAGAGAAGAGTCCGCTGCGCTGCTCCAGTCCGAAGGCAGACCGTCGTTGAGGAGTACCTGCAACTAAAAATTGAATATGAGGCAAAGGCCAAATGCGCCCAAACTAAGAGCTGGACAGAGTTCTGCACCAAGCAGGACAGGGAGGGGATGTGGGAGGGCATCTACAGGGTGATCGGGCGAACCGCAACACGACACGAAGACGCAACCCTAACTAAAAATGGTGTGTATTTGACTCCGGCAGAATCCGCGTCGCACCTGGCTGAGACCTTTTATCCTGAAGACCTGGAAGAAGAGGACACAGAAGAACACAAGAACATCCGGCGTTTGGCCAAGCGGGTAAACGACCCGGATCATGATGAAAACCACGACCCGCCGTTTACAGCGCATGAGCTTGTGACTGCGGCGTCCTCCTTCAACCCAAAGAAGGCGCCAGGTGCGGACGGTCTCACCGCGGACATCTGTCGCCAAGTAATCCTCCAGGACCCCGAGGCGTTCCTTGCCCTGGCCAACAAATGCCTCAGTCTGGGCCACTTCCCTAAGAAGTGGAAAGAAGCCACAGTCGTGGTACTGAGGAAGCCGGGCAAGGACAACTACACAAACGCCAAATCATATAGGCCAATCGGGCTCTTGCCCGTGTTAGGAAAGGTCCTGGAGAAGATGGTTGTCACGAGGCTCCAGTGGCACCTAGTACCGAGGCTGAGTACCCGCCAGTACGGCTTTATGCCCCAGAGAAGCACTGAGGACGCCCTCTATAATCTAGTGAACCAAATTAAGGTTGAAATTAAGAACAAAAAGTTGGTCACCATCGTCTCGCTAGATATAGAGGGCGCCTTTGACAGCGCCTGGTGGCCAGCTATAAAGGTTAGACTGGCGGAGGAAAAGTGCCCGGTCAATATTAGGCGGCTACTCGACAGCTACCTTGGTGACAGATGTGTGCGACTAAGGTACGCCGGAGTCGAACACTTTAGAAACACGCATAAGGGTTGCGTCCAAGGCTCGATTAGCGGGCCGATACTGTGGAATGTCCTCCTGGACCCCCTCCTCAAGAGCTTGCAGGACCGCGGGGTTGTATGCCAGGCATTCGCCGATGACGTGGTTCTGCTGTTTGCCGGACATACTGCGCTGGAGGTGCAGCGACATGCCAATGCCGCCCTCGAATTTGTTCAGGAGTGGGGAGTCAGAAATAAACTCAAGTTTGCGCCACACAAGACTTGCGCAATGCTGCTGACAAACAAACTGAAGCACGACACCCCACTCCTGCACATGGGCGGGGTCGACATTGGCATGTCTCGCGATATAAAAATCTTGGGCCTGACTATAGACGATAAGCTGACTTTTAACACCCACGTCGCCAACGTCTGTAGGAAGGCCCTAAACATCGCGAAGCAGCTTCAACGCGCCGCGAAAATAAGCTGGGGACTGCACCCCGATGTCATCCGCACCATCTACACGGCAACAGTGGAGCCCGTCATTCTATACGCCGCAGCTGCGTGGTCGCCCGTCGCTGAAAAGATCTGTGTCCGCAAGCTCCTCAATACCGTCCAGAGGGGCTTCGCACAAAAAATCTGCAAGTCCTACCGCACCGTCTCCCTAAACTCGGCCCTACTACTGGCCGGGTTACTACCCTTGGACCTGCGCATAAAGGAAGCAGCCGGCCTATACGAGGCACGCAAGGGGTCGACCCGGCTAGTGCTGGGAGATCGGGAGGTTGAGCGGGTGGTGGGATTTGCAGAGCTACCACACCCCGCCTTGCGTATGGACCTGAATTTCAGATGTCTGGATGATCGAAGCCTGGTAGACCAACACAACGTGCAGTCGCTCAGAATATTCACAGATGGCAGCAAAATCCAGGGCAAAGTCGGTGCTGCGTTGTCCATATGGGACGACCAGACCGAACTGCGGAGCCGAAAACTGAGCTTGCCAGCGTACTGCACAGTCTACCAGGCTGAACTCCTGGCCATATGCAGGGCCACTAGCGAGGCCCTGAACAGCGGAGCGGGGAGCTGCGGTATATACAGTGACTCACGGGCGGCTTTGCAGACTGTGACCAACCCCGGGTCTATGCACTCCCTCGCAATCGAGGCGCGCCGAAACCTCAGCGTGGCCTTGACCCGTGGCAAAGCTGTGACCTTGTTCTGGATCAAGGCCCACGCCGGCATCGATGGTAACGAGCGCGCCGACGAGCTTGCAAAAGAAGCAGCACTTTCGAGTCGGAGGAAGCCAGACTATGACCGATGCCCGATTTCATTCGTCAAGGGGGATCTTCGTAGCGACTCTCTTGACGAATGGAACCGAAGGTATACGGCGGGCGAGACGGCCTCCGTCACGAAGGTGTTCTTCCCGGACGCGAGGGAGGCATATCGCTTGGTGCGCAAAATACAACCGCAGGGCATCGTTACAAGCATCTTTACGGGCCATGGGGGGTTCTCCCAATACTTGCACCGCTTCAAGCGTCGGGAGAGCCCGTCATGTGTTTGCGACCCTGCGGTTGAAGAATCTGTCCAGCACATCCTTTTTCAGTGTCCAGTGTCTGAGGCTAAGCGCTTCGACCTTGCCCAAAAAATAGAAAGAGACGTGACGATCGGCGAAGCCTACGGGCTCGTCGCAAGCAAAAAGACAAGAGAGCAATTTATGGAGTATGCGGAACAAATATGCAGAATGGTAGTTGACAGGAACGCATCGGACTAAACCCGAGCGTTTCCTTCCCCAAAAATATAAATGTGACTTATAATAGTGAGACATAAAAGGTCTCTGATCATGTCAGAGGTACACTTGACGGCAGGAGTGGGTTTTAGCCGGTAAGAGTCCGGCACTACCCCTCGGGGTGTCCATGAGGATTTCCCACTCCTGCCACAAAAAAAAAAAAAAAAAAAAAAAAAAAAAAAACCTAACCTAACCTAACCTAACCTAACCTAACCTAACCTAACCTAACCTAACCTAACCTTTTTTTTTTTTTTTTTTTACTCGGGGGGAAATCCTCATGGACTTCCTCCGCCTGGGGAGAGGCGGAGGGGTGTGCCGGACTCTTACCGGCTAAAACCCCCCTGTGTCCTCCTTACACGTGGGCGCGGGGCCGCGGGAATCCAAATTCTTCCGCAGCCCCGCACTGGTGCTGGCCCGCCTTGCGGGCCTCGCCTCGGGCACGGGGGGGTGAGGTGTTAAACTCCCCCGTGCAACGCCTCAGAGGCGCGCGTCGACACCCGCGCGCGCCTCCGCCTCGGGTCCGTTGAATAGGGGGCGGGGACTTCCCCAAGTCCTTCGCCCCTGGACCCGTTCATGGGGGGCGGAAGAGGGCGCTGTCTGCCCTCCTCCGGCGCCCGGAGCGCCTGCTGCGGGCGGGATCGGCAGTTGAAATCTCCCTCTCCCGTTCCGCAGCTTCCTTCTGCGACATCACGTCCTCGCAGAAGGACACCACTGCGTCCCACGACTCTGCGCTGCCGACCATCTTCCGTACCACGGCCGGCAGCGACAGATCGCCTCCTACTTCATTTGTGAGGACACGGCGCTGCTCCTCCCAAGCAACACACTGAACGAACGTGTGTTGCGCCGTGTCCTCCCCGCCATGGACGCAGTGGTGGCACCGAGCGTCCGGCTCCCTGCCTATGCGACACAGGTACTTGCCGAAGCAGCCGTGCCCCGACAGCACCTGCGCCACCCTGAACGACAGGGAGCCGTGCCTTCTCCCGAGCCAGTCGTCGAGCACTGGCCGGATCGCCTCGACGGTGGCGAGGCCGGCGGTAGGGCGCAGAAGCCTCTGCCGCCATTCCGCCACCAAGACCTGACGGAGCTCTGCTCGGCGCTGCGCTATCTGCCGCTGCACCGGCCTCGAGTCCCGTGCCCGCTCTTCCTCGCGCCACCGATACAGCGACGCGAGTACTTTAGCCTCTAGGTCCCAGGGCGGGGATCCGGCCAGGACGCAAGCCGCCTCGTAGGAAATCGTGCGATACCCGCGGACGACTCTGACGGCCATCGCCCTCTGCGGTCTGCGCAGAATGGCTAGAGTGCTGGCCGTCAGGTCCATCGCCCACACAGGGGCCCCATATAGGGCCATGGACCGCACGATTCCCACGTACAACCGCCTACAGGCGGCGCTCGGGCCCCCCATGTTAGGAAGCAACGTTGACAGCGCGCCCGCTGCACCCATCAGCTTGGGCACCAGCCGCCGGAAGTGGGGGCCGAATTCCCATCGGCTGTCGAGCACCAATCCCAGATACTTCATGGTGGACTCGACAGCTATCCGGGCTCCACCGACCACGATGTGTGATCCCGACGGCGGCGCGCGTCGGGGGCCATGAAACACCATGGCCTCCGACTTGTTGAGGGCCACCTCCAGGCCCAGGCGCCGGATGCGGTTCACCACCTGTGACACCGCAGCCGTGGCTATCAACGCTGCTTCCCTGTGCGAGCTCCCCCGGGCAGTGACAAGCGTGTCGTCCGCATAACACGTCAAGTCGGCGCCCGACGGGAGTTCGCCTCTCAGCACCCAATCGTAACCGATGTTCCACAGGAGCGGCCCCAGCACCGATCCCTGTGGAACACCGCACGTCATGAGGTGCCGACCGGCACCGTCATGTCCCCGATATGTGACGCATCTACCTTCTAGGTAGGCCCCTACTGTGCGACGGAGGTAGGGAGGCACGCGGTGATATCTCAGTGCCTCCCGAATACAGCTCCAGGGCAGGGTGTTGAACGCGTTGGAGATGTCTAAAGACACCGCCAACACCACCCCACCCTGGGACACCGTCTCCTCCGCCAGGGCTCTCACGCGCATTATGGCGTCTACGGTGGAGCGCCCGCGACGAAAACCAAACTGGTTGTCGTCCAGGTCCGGCCCCTCTCTGCACAAGTGGCTGACGAGGCGATCTGCGATGACACGCTCAAAGAGTTTGCCCGCCTCGTCGAGCAGCACTATGGGCCGGTACGCGGACGGCGAGTCCGCGGGGCGCCCCTCCTTCCTGAGCAGGACCAGCCTCCCCTCCTTCCACACACTGGGAAACTGACCCTGCTCGAGACATGCCGTGAAGAGCCCTCTCAGCTGGGGCTCTAGCTCCTTCAGAGCCAGGACGAGAGCTCGGCCAGGAACTCCGTCGGGTCCGGGCGCCGTGTTCTTAGCCCGGAGCCGCGACACGGCCGCTCTCGTCTCTGCTTGCGTCACCTCGGGGACATCGGTGCTCTCCTCTTCGGGAGAGTCTGTGGCCGAGGGTGAAGCCATCGTCGGGGGAACGTGTCCCGCTCGCTCAGGGAAGAGCGCCAATACGACCGCCCCTAGCAGCTGGGGCTGCATGCTCTGCACCAGTGGAGGCGCCCATGCACGCAGCTTGCCCCGTACCCAACGGTAGGGGCGGCCCCACGGATCCCGATCCAGGGACCCCAGCAGCTCCTCCCTGGCACGCGACTTAGAATCGCCGATGGCCAGCCACAGAGTCTCCTTGGACGCGCTGTACACCTCATACAGCGCGTCCTCCTCGGCGGAAACCCGTCGACGTCGTCTCCGGTATCGTGTGTACTGGCGGCGAGCCGCAACGCACGCGATGCGCAACTGCGCAATCTCGGCGGTCCACCAGTACACCTGGCGCCTTGCGGACTGTTGGCGGACGCGGGGCATGGACGCGTCGCAGATCTGCGTCATCGCCCCGCGAAACCGCAGCGCCACCGCTTCGACGTCGACGGGGCCGTCCGTCGCCGACTCCCAAATCCAGGACTGGACTAAGGCAGCTTCCTCGAGCAGTTCCTTGTCGATGCACTTAAGCGCCCAGCGCGGGCCGTCGTTGATCGGGGCTGTTGGATGGCGGCCGCTCGCGGTCTGGGCAGAGACGTCGAACCGGATATACCTGTGGTCCGACAGCGTCTCCACCTCCACGGCGACACGCCAGTCGCGGACTCGGCTGGCGACAGAGGGGCTAGCGAACGAGACGTCCACTATCGACCCGCCCCGCTGCCGCACGCACGTGTATTCCGAGCCCCGATTCAGGACGACCAGACCGGTCGTCACCGCCCACTCTTCCAGCACCTCGCCCCGAGGGTCAGTGACCGGAGATCCCCACGCCGATGACTTGGCGTTGAGATCCCCGAGCACCAGAACGGGGCGAGGGTGATGGCGGCCTACGACGGCGCCCAACTCGACAAGGAAACCCTCGAAGTCGGCGAGACTCTTGTTGGGGGAGAAATACGCCCCCACAATGACGATGCCGCCCGAGACCGCAGCAACCCAGCCACGGCCCCGAGACGGGTCGGTCAGAGTCCCGCCAATAATGGCCACCAAACCGTCAGCGCACCCCAGCCAGTTGTCACGGGCGGGGATGAAGTACGGCTCGGCGACCACAGCCACGTCAATCGACCACTCTGCCATGCTCTGGAGGAGAAGATCCTGAGCTCTGGCACAGTGGTTGATGTTGCCCTGGAGGAAATGGAGGTGCCCTATTATTGACACTCCATTCCCTCGGCAACGGTCCTGGGCCGGGAGTCGGCCGCGGAGCTACTGGCCTGCGGGGGTGGCGAGGTTTCCCCGGCAGGCTTAGAGCTCCTCTTCTTTTTCTTGGCCTTGCTGGCAGGCGCGCCACAGGCCCCTCCGCCCACTTTGTGTCCCGCTGGCTTCCCCACAGCCGAACACAAGCAGCAGTTTGGCGCCGCGGAACACTGGGCCGCCTTGTGGCCGGGCTGACCGCAACGATAACAGAGGTCGCTGCGGTCAATCTCGGCGGTGCATTTTGCCCGGACGTGCCCCTTCTCCAGGCACCGGAAGCACCGCAAAGCCCGGGGCTGCAGGAGTTTCACCCTCGCTGCAACCCAGCCAACCAGCAATCTGCCACTATCGGCGATCTTTTTCGCCGACGCTACAGGGCACCGAACCCAGACTACGCCGAGTCCGGTAGCGTCAACGCGTATGTCGCCGGCCCGCACCTTGTCCGGCGGACACTCTCCGCCACGAGCAACGGCCGCCGCCACCTCCTCAGAGGTCACGGAGTCGTCCAGGCCAGCAATCCGCACTTCTGCGGTTTTCATTGGCCTGGAGACCCGGACGTCCTCTGGGTTGAGGACCTCCTTCATTTTGGCGGCCAGAGCGTCCGCCTTCTCGACGCTGTCGCTCGCAGCACCAGCCACCTCAAACAGCCGCGCACCCGTGGCAGCCTGCCTGAGGGTGACGGACTGGAGGCCAAGATCTGCCAATTTTATCTTGGCCTTGGCCTCGGCAATCACCGACTGGTACGTAACGCCGCGCTCCGCAGCTCCGGGCTGGAGCGTTAGCGTAACAGCCTCAGAACGAGGCGCACGTATCGCCGGCGCATTGCGACCGCCGGTCTTTTTGGCAGTCCGTCGCGCAGGCTGCGCAACTGCGGCGCGCGCTGCTGCTGGTGCCGCGGCCTTTTTGGCGGCTTTGCGGGCCTTCTTGCGGCCCACGACTTTCGCCCAGGTCTCACCCTTGGACCCGGCAGTCGTGGGCTGAACACTCGACGGGGTTCCCTCCACGGGCTTTTCAACACCCTCCGCGGGCTTCCCCTTTTGAGGCGCAGGTCTCGGCGGCTCCTCCGTCCTCCGTTTGTCCGCCGCTAATGTCGGCCGGAGGATTGGCTCCTGCGGAAGGCGCCGAGAGATGGCCTCGATGCGAGCGTTCATCATGCTCCCGCACTGGAGCATGCAGAGCCGAACAATGCGCTCGACCTCATCGTCGGTGTGCGCGCTTGTCGGTCCCGGTGCGGGAGTGGGAGTCGCCATGGGCGGAGTGGCGACGGCGGCAGATTGTGGCTGCTGCTGCTCGCTCAGCGCAGCCACTTGCCGCCGGAGATCCTCCAGATCTCTTCGGAGGCGGCTGTTCTCCTCCTGCAACTTAGTGACCTCGTCTGAGGCCGTTCGGTTGAGGAGGTCTCCAACCGCCTCCTTGATGTCGGCGGCTGCCTCCTTGAGGGCGCGGGTGAATGTGCCCTTCAGGTTGCCGGACTGCGTGGCAACCTTCAGGACGACATCCACGCCGCCCAACACTTGTTGGCTTAACGCCACCGCCGACATCTCCCCTGAAGCCGCCAAAGCGGCACGTCGCTCGCGAGCGCGTCGGGCCATCTCTGTCACCTCATCGACCGCGACCGCCCTCCGCTGCTCTCTTTTGGCGGCGTTGAGCTCTGCTTTCGTGCTTCCTAGGGAAACACAGCTCACGCCGCCAGGGTCCTCGCTCCTGACCCCAACATCACTCTCTTCGCTGGCCGCCGGAGTAGCGGAGCGCAGAAACCGCCCCCGCGAATCCCTCGGCGGCCGCAAAGAGGCCCCCCCTCCTGTTGGTGCCGGTTTTCGGCCCCGCCGAGCTGTCGGCACTTTTGGGGCCGATAGGTCCTCCTCGCTTGAGGATAGGCCTATCGACCCATCTCGGTCCGAGACTTCATCGCGCGGACGCTTCCTCCAAAATCTGGAGGCAGTTCCGCGCGACTCCCCGTCGGACAGGACCACACTGCACGGTCTGCAGCCCCCCTGGCTCAAGACCGTGCCAAGATTGGTGCTTCCAGTAGCACTATCAGCAGCAGGGGCCTGGTCGCCTACCCCTGCGCGTCCGTCGGTCGCCAATTTCACACTCACAGGCCCGGATACCTGTGAGCGCCGGTTGTCAGCCGGGTCACATGACATAGAATCGGTGCTTCCAGTAGCCACATCCGCTACAGGGGCCTGGTCGCCTACCCCTGCGCGTCCTTCGGTAACCAATTTAACACTCGCAGGCCCGGATACCTGCGAGCGCCGGGCGTCAGCCGGATCGCAAGACAAGACACACTCTATATCTGACATTTCCATTTACGA
Organism: Helicoverpa assulta; assembly: GCA_963856015.1. Taxonomy (NCBI): domain Eukaryota; kingdom Metazoa; phylum Arthropoda; class Insecta; order Lepidoptera; family Noctuidae; genus Helicoverpa; species Helicoverpa assulta. The sequence continues at coordinate 39,948 of CAWLCW010000030.1, forward strand.
TATGGGTGGTACACACATCGCTTCCCCAAGGCGATGCGGCCACTCTTTTTGGGAGGGTATTTAGTCCCCCCGAGGCCAGCGGATGCCTCCGGTGCAGGATACACCGCCCGCTGCTCGGTATCTACAACTAGGACACTAACCTAAGACTAAACCTAATATATTTTTGTATTTTTTTGTTATTTTGTAATTTTCTCTTTGGTTTTTTTTTTTTTTTTTTTTTTTTTTTTTTTTTTTTTTTTTTTTTTTTTTTTTAACTTACGGCTAACTTAAAACTAACTTAACCTACTTGGCACCGTGGCTCAGCACCTCGCCACGGATGCCCCAATACCGCAGGTTGAGGAGCAACCTGCGGCCTTCCCCACCTCGGTCACCACGACGAGCACGCCGCGGAGACCCGTAGACCGCGGACTGTACAACGGCCCGCGATCTACCCCACCTCGCTCCCTAGTCGTGCACTCTGCTGCTGCAGAGTGCAGATAGGGAGCCCTCGGGAGCGACTCCTCCGCTCCTGTCGAAATTAGCCACGGACAACAATCTCCTCTATCCCACCCCCCGCGAAGAGATTATTGTCCGTGCCCAGGGTGCACCGGCCCGGTGACTGCTCTTCCCTTAGGACGTGTCCACAGGGACCAGCAGTTGCCGAGCACACGGGGAGGTTTTCTGACAGGCACCCCAACCTAACCTTTTTTTTTTTTTTTTTTTTACTCGGGGGGAAATCCTCATGGACTTCCTCCGCCTGGGGAGAGGCGGAGGGGTGTGCCGGACTCTTACCGGCTAAAACCCCCCTGTGTCCTCCTTACACGTGGGCGCGGGGCCGCGGGAATCCAAATTCTTCCGCAGCCCCGCACTGGTGCTGGCCCGCCTTGCGGGCCTCGCCTCGGGCACGGGGGGGTGAGGTGTTAAACTCCCCCGTGCAACGCCTCAGAGGCGCGCGTCGACACCCGCGCGCGCCTCCGCCTCGGGTCCGTTGAATAGGGGGCGGGGACTTCCCCAAGTCCTTCGCCCCTGGACCCGTTCATGGGGGGCGGAAGAGGGCGTTGTCTGCCCTCCTCCGGCGCCCGGAGCGCCTGCTGCGGGCGGGATCGGCAGTTGAAATCTCCCTCTCCCGTTCCGCAGCTTCCTTCTGCGACATCACGTCCTCGCAGAAGGACACCACTGCGTCCCACGACTCTGCGCTGCCGACCATCTTCCGTACCACGGCCGGCAGCGACAGATCGCCTCCTACTTCATTTGTGAGGACACGGCGCTGCTCCTCCCAAGCAACACACTGAACGAACGTGTGTTGCGCCGTGTCCTCCCCGCCATGGACGCAGTGGTGGCACCGAGCGTCCGGCTCCCTGCCTATGCGACACAGGTACTTGCCGAAGCAGCCGTGCCCCGACAGCACCTGCGTCACCCTGAACGACAGGGAGCCGTGCCTTCTCCCGAGCCAGTCGTCGAGCACTGGCCGGATCGCCTCGACGGTGGCGAGGCCGGCGGTAGGGCGCAGAAGCCTCTGCCGCCATTCCGCCACCAAGACCTGACGGAGCTCTGCTCGGCGCTGCGCTATCTGCCGCTGCACCGGCCTCGAGTCCCGTGCCCGCTCTTCCTCGCGCCACCGATACAGCGACGCGAGTACTTTAGCCTCTAGGTCCCAGGGCGGGGATCCGGCCAGGACGCAAGCCGCCTCGTAGGAAATCGTGCGATACCCGCGGACGACTCTGACGGCCATCGCCCTCTGCGGTCTGCGCAGAATGGCTAGAGTGCTGGCCGCCAGGTCCATCGCCCACACAGGGGCCCCATATAGGGCCATGGACCGCACGATTCCCACGTACAACCGCCTACAGGCGGCGCTCGGGCCCCCCATGTTAGGAAGCAACGTTGACAGCGCGCCCGCTGCACCCATCAGCTTGGGCACCAGCCGCCGGAAGTGGGGGCCGAATTCCCATCGGCTGTCGAGCACCAATCCCAGATACTTCATGGTGGACTCGACAGCTATCCGGGCTCCACCGACCACCCCAACCTAACCTAACCTAACCTAACTTTATGTAACCTAACTTTATGTAACCTAACTTTGTACAACCTAATATATAAGGCGTACATATAAGGAGTATATGAGGAGAGTACATAAGGATTTGAGAAGGATGATGAGGATAAGGCTACAAGAAGATTTGACGTTAAATGGATAATATTGCTAAATTTTATTAGAAAAACATAAAAACCAGTAAAATACCGGAAACATATTATTTTTACCGGTAATGTAATAATCACAAAAATGAGCGCTTTGCCGGTGTAGTGTACTGTATTATCACCGATATCTGTCGTCTCGTTGTCGCATAGACGCGGAGAGTGCACACTATACTCTATGGCCAGTTGGCGGGAAACCGGGAGAGTGTGTGGCACGGGAGTAAGACGTTATGTGGGCAAGCGAGCCGATATCCTAATTATCGGATGGTAATTACAGAGACACAGGTAGGGCGAACACTACATTTGGCGACGAGTGAAAATATTATATTGGCGGCGTGTCTGTAAGTAGCGAACATTATTTCTTTTGAATTGAAAAGAAAGGAAGGGGCAGGTATGGTAAGTTCAGTTTGCGGATTCGAAGTCCCCCTAAACAGCCGAAATCTGAACAAATTGGCCGTCTGTCCAAAGAACGTGCAAGTTAAAGTATCTACTAAGGATGCTAGTATGGTATCCAGTCACCGACCAGACAAATTATTGTATGAGACTTTAAAGAATTGTCACACCAGTGCTCATGTCTAGGTTTTACTTGGAAAGTTTAATTGTGTGTTCTTTGAAGCATATAAGTAAGTTGTACGTTAGTAATTGTACTGTATATTCATCACATAAGGGTTTTCCAGAAAGCCTGTATCATAATATCGCATTATGAAATTCATGTATTTTTCACCAATTGAACATAGAACATTCATTTGTTTTAAGATTGGTGCGAATCAGTAAATCGTTTTAATGCTGTGATGCTACATGATGGCTATGATTACAGCATACAGCCAAACATCTGTCGTGGGAGTAATTTCCTTTATGAAAGATAAATTAATTTGTGTTCCTAGTTCCTATCATAAAGTAAATAATCTTTGGTTCCCATTGACTATAAAAGTGTGAAAAGTAATAACTGGGAATGCAATTATGACTGAAAGTTTCAAATTAATTTGTAACTTGTAATATAGTGAAATATTTGGTGAACTGAGTGCATAATATTATAAGTACCTTGAGTTTGTAAGCGACTCGCTACTACAATAATTAAGTAGTTATTTCTACTAAATAATCTGTTTTGAATTGAGTAATTTTAAGTATTTGAAAGTTAATCTGGACGAGTACCTTCTTTAAATCTTGATTAATTTCAGATTTTCTGTGCCGGTGGTTTGGATAATATAAGCTTCCAAACCTAGCTTCCCTTCCAGAGTCTAGTTAACTACTTACTTGCTATATTGTTCTGGTACCAACTTACTTCAAGAGACTTGCTTACAATATAGTGGATATTACAAGAACAAACTGGTGGTTTTGTACCTTTAGTCAACTGTTCTATAAATGACAAACATGTGCTAGGTATTTAGTTAAACAAATAGCACATTGAAGGACCATTGTAAGTTGGACTATGTATGTTGAAGTACTTACCCAGCTATACTGGTATGTATGCACATATGCACAACATTCCAACCTTCAGTGGGTTGCCTATCTAGTTAATGTTAATTATAACGGTTGCTCAGTCACCCTGAATATAATTCTAATCCTTTTAATTTAGTTTGTTTTGCAGTATTAAAGAGGTTGTTATGTTACAACAGAGATATCTCAGAAGATGCAGAACAGGAAAACAGTACCAAACAGCAATATTAGATGGAAAATGTGGATCAAAACTTTTGGTATTCAATAGATAGAATCTTTGGTAAACATCCTAACTCATAATCCTAATTTGAGTATTTTAGGTGAATAACTATGAAACTCTTAGACCAAAAGTTTAAGGAACTAAGCAATGGAGCATTTTTGTACTTTAATTAATTCCCATTAAGATTTGTTGGGACAATGCTGCTTTATTTACCTAACTGGGGGTTTCACATCTGTGACAAAATCTTATAAGAATGAAACATGGAAGGAGTTTCAATATAGATACTTACTCTGGGTACTGTCTAATGATTTAGATTTCATAATTTGGTGATTGCTTGTGCTTCTAAAATATAACCTTCAAGATTCAGGCTTGAGTGGATTTTAATTGGTATCACAATTGACTGACATTGGGGCAGTTTAACAGAGTAGTCCTCATTGTAATATTGCTATTTATTTGTAAATTATACTTTACAGTATTGCAGTGCGCAACAAGAATTATAAGTGTAAACTAAATAAACTTACATAGAAAGTTGTTGGGAGAATAACATAACCAAGACATGAAATAGAATCCATTTATTGATTTGAGATTAATACATCTATCTTTTTGAAGTAGGTACATAGGTACTTAATGTTTATCTATGTGTTGCCTTCTCAGTTGTTGGCTACAAATGTTCTTGGCGACTGATTGTTGTTGTTGCTTTGCCACCCACTTGTGAAACCTGGAGATGCCTGCTGACCGAACAGTTTCTTGAAATTTTCAAAGCAGCGGCACCGAGCTGCCTGGGTCCTGTGGCACCTGCAGTTTATCTGCGGCGCTTGGTTGTTCACTAAGTAGGTACCTACTTCATAGGTTCTAGGTTTCTATTCAGCGTTGGTGGGCGCATGAATTTGGAATCCTGCGGCCAATCTATAGGTGGACGGACGCTGTAGAGGGGTCGGCGATCGTTTCTACAGGGGGAAATGTGCATCGACGGGAGCGCTGCTTGTGAGTTGCTGTTCACTTTGATGAAAGGAGGAGGAACAGTAGTCGAGAGTCTCTATTGATGGATTCTATTCTATGTTAAGGTGTTTGTTTGTGTTTTGTAGTTTCACCATAGTTTCACTGAATGTCACAGCTACAGATTACAAAGCTGATGACACCTGTCAAAGCGCGTTTCGTTGCACGACGTAGTTGTTAACTAAAATCCTAAAATCTGATAAGTTAAACGTAACTATAAAGCAACGGCTTTATAGGTGCCTACGTTATAATCGTAACGTACACATAGCACTAAAGTAAAATTTGTAGAATTGCGCCCCTGGACACTCATTGATGTAGAACGCTCGAAGCTTAGGTATATCAGAATTCTTTTAGAGAGTGTATCTGCGCTGATCCATACGGTTGAAAACCAGATTACTTGTTGCAATGCTGAGATAAGGAATTAAGCTTTGATATATTCCACTCTCAATTAATAAAAGGAAACTGTTACCAAAATTAGTTGAGTTTGATTCATATTATGTTTTAAGCATTTGCTATTAATTTCATTTGTAATAATTTAAATAATTTTGCAATGGGGTGTCAAATTAGATGTGAACGGTGGTTGGTCCAAGCGATCTGTAACTATGTAAACATGATTGCTAGGTAGGTTGGTTCCGAGTCTAATAGGATTAAGTACCTACCTTTACTTAACACATTAGTAGTGCACTAAACTGTTAGTGCTCTGTTGTCATCGAGATTAAATGTAATTCCCCTAGTAGTACAATTTTTAGAATAGTTAACGATACAACATGAGTAGGTAAACGAGATATCTTTTCCGTCAGGAGAGCTGCGTTTCGACCGTTTAAGTTTTAAACATTGTATAATAGGTATACTGGCACCTAGACACGTTGAAAAGCAGATTGGAAATACAAAGGTATTTCATTTGTAGACACAATTTACCACTTAGGTACAACCGTATAAATTATTGTGTTATGTTGTTATCAATAAAAAAACTTCTGAACTATAATTCTACTTTTAGTCATTATGTATGTGTCTGTACTGGCAGAAATCTGCTAGTTCACGGGCCCACTGCGGAAGTCAACCGGGTACGTACGTTTATGTGATCATAATTACTATGTATTTATGTACATGTTTGAAAAACTAGAGATCGTACGGCAGTACTAAATAGTAGAACTATTATATTTGTATTCGTAAAGCTTTGCGAGGCACGTTCCACTGTTGCTAACAGTAAGGTCCGTGAGAAATCGTAAAGTTGCGCGAAAGTATTAAATAGTAGAACTATTATATTTGTATTCGTAAAGCTTTGCGAGGCACGTTCCACTGTTGCTAACAGTAAGGTCCGTGAGAAATCGTAAAGTTGCGCGAAAGTATTAAATAGTAGAACAATTATATTTGTATTCGTAAAGCTTTGCGAGGCACGTTCCACTGTTGCTAACAGTAAGGTCCGTGAGAAATCGTAAAGTTGCGCGAAAGTATTAAATAGTAGAACTATTATATTTATATTCGTAAAGCTTTGCGAGGCACGTTCCACTGTTGCTAACAGTAAGGTCCGTGAGAAATCGTAAGGTTGCGCGAAAGTATTAAATAGTAGAACTATTATATTTGTATTCGTAAAGCTTTGCGAGGCACGTTCCACTGTTGCTAACAGTAAGGTCCGTGAGAAATCGTAAGGTTGCGCGAAAGTATTAGATAGTAGAACTATCATATGTACCTATATACCTATATGCCTGAGAGGCGAGAACTTGTACAGCTTTACGAGGTGCGACCAGCAAGGTTCGCGAGGATTCGTATATGTTGTGTGCAAGTCTTGTACAGCTTTACGAGGTGTGAACAGCAAGGTTCGCGAGGATTCGTATATGTTGTGTGCAAGTCTTGTACAGCTTTACGAGGTGCGAACAGCAAGGTTCGCGAGGATTCGTATATGTTGTGTGCAAGTCTTGTACAGCTTTACGAGGTGTGAACAGCAAGGTTCGCGAGGATTCGTATATGTTGTGTGCAAGTCTTGTACAGCTTTACGAGGTGCGAACAGCAAGGTTCGCGAGGATTCGTATATGTTGTGTGCAAGTATAAAATGGCAGGGCCTGGCATGGATTTGAAAGTCACGTTCCACTGTCGTGGAGTCCTTGAGTAACACTCAAAGGTTTGCTTTAAACGGCGCGGCGGTAACTTGTTGGTAAGGTTATTGAAAGTGGTAATGGTAAGGTAATGTGTGAGTAAAAGGTAAAGGTAATAATTTCCATAAATCGCCAGTGTAAAACGATTCGACTGTAGTGACATTTCAAAGTTGTCCGGTTGTTTATAAAACACTAGCAAACGCTACGCTAGTAAAATGCACGTAAAAGTCATTACGGGGCTTTAATCGCAAGTACGAAGCGTCAGGAAAGACTTCATTTCATCATTATTGTTTCAACTCTGAAGCTAGAAATAAAATTCTTACATTGGGACAATGCATTCTGAAACTGTTTTTCAAGTAAGTGAAGTAAAATTATTCAGTCAAAGCCCGACAAGGGCAAAGGCAATACTTGGTCATTTGAAGGAAAAGGGAAAGGAGTAGGTAGCTAGAGTAAAATGTGAGGAAACCACTGGGAGTATGAAGATTTATTATATTCCATTAATAGGCAGGTACAGTTTGGTTTTATCTATTTTTATATTCATTTTGATTTTGCCGCTAGTGGATCTCAAGTGTCCGTAATTGTTTCGATCATGAGATACCTACCTGAATATGTCATTGCCTAGATATATAAGTAGATGATTTCGATAATAAACTGATTGAATCGGACCAAGCAAGATGAGTGCTCGTTGGCTGAACGTACAGCAATATTTGAGACTGTTTGATTCCACATGGACTAACAGGCGGGATATCGGTGTCCATCGACTGATCACCAGACTGGTTATTGATGTCGGCAAAGTGACGGAGTTTAATTTGTTTTTACTAAACAAAGGAAGGGATGTAGTGTACTGTATTATCACCGATATCTGTCGTCTCGTTGTCGCATAGACGCGGAGAGTGCACACTATACTCTATGGCCAGTTGGCGGGAAACCGGGAGAGTGTGTGGCACGGGAGTAAGACGTTATGTGGGCAAGCGAGCCGATATCCTAATTATCGGATGGTAATTACAGAGACACAGGTAGGGCGAACACTACAGCCGGTAAAATTAAAACTGGTATTGCATGCTTTACCCGCATCGACGAGTTATATCGTTTCTCACGTAAATTGAAAGCAAACTTTATTAATTTCAATACAGCATTATGTGAGTACTGATCTCAATAGAGTTATACAAGATACTTGGCCTTTATTTTGGTGAAAACAGATTCATGTCTTGTAATATTATTCTTCACTGAGCCATTTTTAAGGACCAACTCTTGTTGTATTGCTAAACACCAATTAAATCAAAACGTGGGTATCTTATATTAATTTAGATTAAAAAACACAAAAGATATTTTTTATTTTTCAGTTTGAAATAATACAAAAGTACTTGAATCCGAATTTTGTAGTTTTTTTGTGTCAGTTAGATCCATATGCACCAAATAACTTCGTTGCTTTTGAAGATAACTTAGATCTCTTTACATCAAACGATAGAGCATTTTTTTCTGATAATTTTGGTATACTTAACTCATTTTCGACAAAATTGGACTTATACCCCTTTTCGCTAGGGCCACAGATATTAGGTTGTACAAAGTTAGGTTGCATAAAGTTAGGTTGCACAAAGTTAGGTTGCACAAAGTTAGGTTGCATAAAGTTAGGTTGCACAAAGTTAGGTTGTACAAAGTTAGGTTGCACAAAGTTAGGTTGCACAAAGTTAGGTTGCATAAAGTTAGGTTGCACAAAGTTAGGTTGTACAAAGTTAGGTTGCACAAAGTTAGGTTGCACAAAGTTAGGTTGCATAAAGTTAGGTTGCACAAAGTTAGGTTGTACAACGTTAGGTTACTAAAAAAATTTTATTGCACTGAGATAGGTTACAGATTGTTCGATTACAGAAAATATTTATAGATGTCGTTTTGCTTAGAAGGTAAGACTACTGCAGGATTTTGCAAGTTTCATTAAAAGTTATAATGGCTTACGTTTCTCTCTTTAAAGCTTAAGTTTCATAAGTACGATAATTGATTTGAGATAGTTGTCACAAATTGAATTTGTGCTTCCTGCTTGGGCTTTCGGAGTGCGACTTTTACGCTCCAGTTTCGGTAAGTTATTCGCCATTCTGTATAAACATTTTTAACTCTATGAAAAAACAGTTTTTCGACTGTAACTTTTTTTTTGTTCTAAACTTACCTATAATTATATACCATTGGATAGCTCTCGCCGAGACGCTTCTTTTGACACTAATTTTGTTTCGATATCTTTTACGAAACGTCAAAAAATACCCCGCCAACCCACCCGGTGTGTACAGAGCAGGTAAACTTTGCCTCAAGGTCATATTGTGATTACCGCGTTTTGAATGAAATTTGTCTCGAAATGGCTTGTGGTTGCCTGCACAAACATCTTTTGTTCTAACAAAACCCTCATAGTCGTACCAGGGAGTGTTAATGCGAGTGTTTTGATATTAATTTTTCGATATGTCGACCCGACAAATAGTAAATACCTACCTATTAGTTTTATGTAAGTATGAAGAATAATGTGTTTATATAAAAAAATAAAGAATATAACATACTTATATAAAGAATAATGTTTATTTTATACTAGTGTAGAACTAAGTGGATACTTTTCCCTATTCAAAAATAAACCATTAAGTACTTCGTTTTCCAAAAAAAAAAACATTTAGTAATAGTTTTAATTTTTATCTATACTAATATTATAAAGCTGAAGTTTGTTTGAACGCGCTAATCTCAGGAACTACTGGTCCGATTTGAAAATTTCTTTCAGTGTTAGATAGCCCATTTATCGAGGAAGGCTATAGGTTACTTTTTATCCCGGTACGGGAAGTAGTTCCCACGGGATGCGGGTGAAACCGCTGGCAGAAGCTAGTTTCCAAATAAATGGAATTTCCATAGTACTTACTGTATGTTTGTTACTCAATCAAACAAAATCTACTGAAAGTTTAGGTAATTAATAGGTATAATTTAGATATTTGCCTTGGGCCTTGGCAGTGGGCCTTGTCCTTGGGACTAAAGTCACAGTTACCTACGTAAAGAAAGACATTTAAATCTGTGAACTGTCATTTGAACATCTTTAGCAGTCGTTACGGGTAGTCAGAAACCGACAAGTCTTACCTGCGGGGCCTGGATTGCCCGGGCAACTGGGTTGAGGAGGTCAGATATGATCCAGACTAGCAGGTCGCTTAGTCACGTAGGCCTTGTAGAAGACTGGTTCCTACTCATCTGCATGTGATTAGACTGGAACATTTACAAGACCCCCCCCCTGCCTCCCTAACACCACCAATCGAAATCTCAGGCTGGGACCGTGCCTGCACGTACTGCATGTATTATCTATACTAATATTATGAAGCTAAAGAGTTTGTTTGTTTGTTTGAACGCGCTAATCTCAGGAACTACTGGTCCGATTTGAAAATTTCTTTCAGTGTTAGATAGCCTATTTATCGAGGAAGGCTATAGGCTACTTTTTATCCCGGTACGGGAAGTAGTTCCCACGGGATGCGGGCGAAACCGCTGGCAGAAGCTAGTGAAGAATAAAGGTTTTTTAGTCTTAGTTCATCCAAAACCTAACTTTCAATTTAAATGTAAATGTCGAGTTCATAAAACTGTCATCAGTGAGTTCACAGTCAGTATCCGCCGCCACGGAGCCGGCCGGGGGGAGGGACGGGGGGGGGGGGGGGTGACCCCCCCTGCCGAGCAAGAGCCTTCTCGACGCCAATTTCCACGGAATATAAAACAATTTGTTCGGTTCACAAAAGGGCTCGGCGGGACTTCTGTTCACTATCCAGTCACATTAGCATAATAACTAGCCGGACGAACATTTCATAATAATGTAATAGTCGTAGTCGAGCGCGTGCGAGTGCGAGTGCGAGGGCGGGCGCGTCGCGGTCAATGTGCCCCGCAGCGGCGCGTGCGAGTGAGTGCTTGCCACGTACCATTCCCGTGGCTTTGACGCGGATCCTGCGGGATCACAATAATGATGAAACTCTCTCTAATTTATTTAAAACTAGCTTCTGCCAGCGGTTTCACCCGCATCCCGTGGGAACTACTTCCCGTACCGGGATAAAAAGTAGCCTATAGTCTTCCTCGATAAATGGGCTATCTAACACTGAAAGAAATTTTCAAATCGGACCAGTAGTTCCTGAGATTAGCGCGTTCAAACAAACAAACAAACAAACAAACTCTTCAGCTTTATAATATTAGTATAGATGTCTTCCAACGCGGACGGTCCTTCATCGAACTGTAGATCCTCCAGCCGCCAGAAATGAAAGACAGATATAATTATTATTCTAAATGGTTCAATGTTTTGCGAATTCCTTTTTTGTGATTTGCTCCATGCTGAACTACATAAATGCTCGAATAATAACTAAGTACCGGAGTGTGTGTTATCGCAATGCGTATGCTGCTTGTCGTCTTCGTTATGCTCGACTAAGTTAGAACACCCGACATGACGCGTGCGGTACTCACACAGCGCTCGCACGCGCGTGCGGCCGACACACAACACTCGGAACAAGTTTTATTAGCAAAGTTTAACAGGAAGAAGGCGCTCACCGTGGAAAACTAAAAAGAGATGCGTTGATGAAGTTTTTTAATCAACGACGCTTACCGAAGTGTTTCAAAGTGTGCGAACCGCGCCATCTCCACTGCCACGCCACAGCATCTAACAAGTAACAGCGCGTGTCTTCTGCTTTTCAACAAATAAATTCAACTAGCAAATAATCTAAGTACATATATTATATTACTGTTACAGCCTTTTTTTATCGTCCCACTGCTGGGCTGCGGCCTCCTCTCACGCGGAGAAGGATTGAGCGTTAATCACCACGCTTGCTCAATGCGGGTTGGTGATTTCAGACTATATAGTCCAGGTTTCCTCAAGATGTTTTCCTTCACCTTTTTATCAGCTTTTTTATCCTTATATTATATAATATTGTCAAAAACATTTATCTTCTATATATTACCTAAGTATAGATGTACCTATATTTAGTAAATGATACAGTAGAGCTCAGACAGTAGGGCGAGACGTGAGGATGCCGCGTCCGCGCGCGCTCGCTCCGCGTCACTCGTCAACTGTTAATTGTAAAACTTGAGTCATTGGTGGACTTTGCACGTTTTATCTCGTCACCAGTAATCGCCGCCACTAGCCTCCGCCTTGGTGCCCTCAGCTTCGACTTCACAAGTCGGAGAGAGTGCGACCGCCTAATGTGTGAACTGAAACTGACGTTAATCAGTGTGTGGTGTTGTGTTGGCTGCGCTGGGTCAGCAGCAGCGAGCGGCTCGTAGACACAGCAAAGTTCTGCCAATCATTGGCATCGCGAGGGATCTCAGAGAGCGCGTGGCCGGCGAGATGCGGGCGAGAGTGTACGGGGCGCAGGTGCAGAGGAGGGGGGGGGGATCGTGTTTGAGCTCAATCAGGCTTCAGGCTCGCCCGTATTTGCATATCTTTTGTGGGACGCTGCTGACGCGGCGCGCGTCGCGGCGCTCTCAACACCTTGTCCAAATCACCTTACGTATTTCTTAGCTAGGGAGGCATTTTACACTTAAGTATAATAGGTAAGTATTGTACTAGTCCGTGTCTATGTTACAGCCAAAGTAATAAGTCCGCATATTATACATATTATCTAGCTATTATTTATAATATCTACTCAATTTGGATAAAGTGATAATTGACACAGAATTAATCACATTAACTAGCAATTTTATATAATATCTCCATAGACTTAGATAATGTAATAAAACAAGTAGGTAAAGATTATTATTTCATGTTAACTAAAGTGCCTGGTAGCTGACCTTAATATAATTCGAAAAAGGCTAGTTAGCACAGTGCACCCCATAATAGTAGCGAAAAGTCCCCTCTTTGAAGTGTGGCTCGGGCCACTGTACCGACGGCCTGGAGTGTGCCCTGCCCGGGAAGGGCACCGCCGTGTCCTCGTCGAGGCAGTCGGCAGCGGCGACCTCTCGCATCCGGCCCTGGTTCAAGCCAAGGTCCGGGGCGAGAGGTACTGGGATGCCATCGCCTCATGCAGACGCTAGAGAAGTTCACACCTCTCATCCCAGCTGCTGCCATGGACGTGGAAGACACCGCGGGCGCCGGGTGTCGATTGACGTCTCCCGGCCATCGTAGGCGTGGGTCTGTGGGCGGTGAGTTTCGGGTGGCTCATCGTCCTTCCGTCTCTCAGAAGACACGGGCCCGTCTCGGCGCGCGTTGTTTCACGTGCTCCTCGAAAAGATTCAGCAAACCCCAGTGGTTTTAAGTCACTAATAGTCTGACACTCCTTCACGCTGCTAAACCACAGCGGGAGGAATCATTTGATGATTTATCATTAAAAAAGTCGACAATAACTAAAAAAACCTTTTTTAAGAATTAGTCAGTACCAAGTTGGTTATACCTACCATATTTATTACTTTGGCTAATTTTGACCAGCTATTATGAATAATATCCAGATAAAGTAATTAATTTATCACATTGTCAAGTCAATTTGGGTATTATACGTGATTACAGTTACAGTGATTATGTATAATATTTATTTAATCACTATGGCTGTAACATATACATAAGTAAAGGTATTCCAACGCGTCGGCCAAGCCCGGACATTGTCGCAGAAAATCATCACACATTAGAGTTGCCTATCTTAGTCATCTACTGCGAAACGATAAGTACCAAATGTAGCAACTAATAATAATGGGCATAATATATCTCTTACGATATTGGCTACGGAACATCCATGAGTGGACGAGCATTGCTAGCCTTGTTAGTTTAACTCGACCTGGGCGGAGACTAACCTGCAGTAGTGGAGAGCCACCAGAACGAGAACATATCAAACCGATAGAATACCTTCTTACCTTTCCTTTTAGGATTACAGACAAGAGTGAGCGTTGCTCGCATCCATTATCATGCCGTTTTGTCAGGTTTATTCAGAAAATATGGCACCGCGGAGTTTTCTTTTCATCCAGTCAAAAAGTTTTATTATTCAAATCCACGGGGAGCTAAACAAGATGCCATTTACCGAGTTACGCGACGCCAAACAGACTAACTAACGAAGCCGGACGACGCTAAATTGAATACGCAAACTGAAAAACTCGGCGCGGCGGCTCGTGTGCGCCGACCCTTACTGTGCGGACTGTGTGGGAAGTGCGCACACTGCGCCGCCGGTGCATCGCGGGTGTTGCGCAGTATAATGAGCTTAGTGCCGCGCCACGCCAGCGACACGCCAACGCCACGCGAGCGCCACGCCAGCGCCCGGGCGCGAGCTGCTCCCACGGGATGTAATTATCGGCCTCCGCCACTTCTTTTTGAAGAGTCTTTTTTGTAGAAATCTTATTGGACGAGATAAGGCTGAGAACGTTTCCATTGTTCCACGTAATGAATAAAAGGAAGCGGCGGCGCGGGCCTCGGCGCTCGGTGACGCTCGGTGGCACTACGCTTTCAATTATTTAGTTTTTATTTAATTATTTGTCACAAGCGGTGCAGTGTTGTTACTGCAAAAAAACCTAGCAGCAATTAATAAAATAACTATCAAACGCCTCACAATTAATTATACCCACTTAGGTACATATTTATAGTGGAACTACTTAACTATGTGTGCTAAATACATCTGAACTGACAAAATTTTCATAGTGCATTAATAATGACTCAGCTTATTTGTAAGAAGTTGTTATGTCTAAGAAGTTCCTGTGATATTATTACAAGCTTTTATTTAACTTGCAATGTATGTATGTATGTAAATGTATGTACTATGTAACTATGTGTGTTCGGGTGGAATTTTACAACTCAATTTTAAGGCACTTGCCCTCAACCGATTGAGCTGAAATTTTGCATACATGTTTAGTTTGGATGACAATGCATGTTAAGCTATGTGACGTCATCCTAAATCCAACATGGCTAAATATACAAGATGGCGGACTAGTTATTTTTAAGGTACCTATACAATATGGGTATCAAATGAAAGGGATTGATAAGTAGAACATATTGCACTTTACGAAATAAAAATCCAAGATGGCCGCCGCTACAAAATGGTGAATAACCTATTTTTTTCAATCCCATCCATATGGGTATCCAATGACAGGGCTTGACAAGTAGAATAAAGTGCACTTTACCAAATCAAAATCTAAGATGACCGCCGCCACATAATTTAGACTTAGGAACTTACCAGGCGAAAACTAAAAAGTATAATGTAATTTAACATATTTGACACAATTTATATGTTTTAAAAGCTTGTCGCGATTTTACTAAGAAAGTAAATACGAGTACTCCTCAAATCTCGCAACAAGCTTTTAAAACATATAAATTGTGTCAAATATGTTAAATTTGAAATGTCGTTATAAGTTGACAGTTAAGTTACAGTAAAAGTGTATTTTTTTTCTTTTTAGCGCATTTAAATAAAAGCTTGTTTTTAAAGATTTTTTTACCTCAATTTATTGTACGTGAGCTCAGCAATGAGGCAAGGAACGTGAAAATGTCTCAGTCAGTGGTTGTGCTTGGGATGCAAGTGTAGGTATCGAGCTAAGTACGCTTGCAGCTCGTGGCGCGAGTGCTCAGCAAATGTATCCGCTTGCAGGAACCTTTTACATGACCACTTTTTTCAGAGGTTCCATACCATGTTTATGTTCTAAACGGCCCGACAGTTAAGAGAGTTGATCCAAAATGGATAAAAACTAATAACATAAATATGACTTTGTTATGGAATCAATGTTTATTTATCAAAAACTCAATCAAGTCAATACAAGTATTGACTCGTCGCTGTCCACGTAAAGTATTAGGTATGTCTAAAAGTGAATAATAGTCAAAGTAAATACATATCGAGACGAACGGGGAGGTCCTTCCGGTAGCCTCAGGGATGCGCGTCGTAACCATGGTTACCATCATCATCATTCTCGGATTGACTCTCACCATTGTCATCATTCACACCTTCATTTTCACTGCCGTCGATATCATTTTGAGGTCCATCATTATCATTTCGGGGTCCGTCGATATCATTTTGGGGTCCGTCGATATCATTTTGGGGTCCTTCGACATCATTTTGGGGTCCTTCGACATCATTTTGGGGACCGTCGACATCATTTTGGGGTCCGTCGACATCATTTTGGGGTCCGTCGATATTACCTTCATGACCGTAAATGTCACTTCTGGGTCCTCTTACATCTCGTCGGGGTTCGCCATTATGACCTGTTGGCCTGCTATGTCGAGGATCGTGTATATAATTTCGAGGACCTTCAATGTCACCTTGAGGACCATTAGAATCACCTCGGGGTCTATCATTATTATCTTCTGATTGATCTTCATCAATGTTATGGTCGGACGAATTTCCATCGTTATCGCCGCCTGAGTGGTGGTCGTCGTTATCGCCACCAAATTGCTTCTCGTGGTTATCGCCATCTGACCGGCTATCGTCGCTATGGCCGCCTGAATGGCTCTCGTCAATATCGTGAACTGAGTGGCTGTCGTCATCGTCACCGCGTGAATGTTTGTGTTTGGCGTGAGCAGAGGGATGGTGTCTTGCGGGGTGAGTGTAGCCGACATCGCCGGGTTGGTCTGCCGGCCAGTGCGGGTGCGCGCTCACGCTCGCCAGCAGTGCCAGTGACACGATCACCTGCCGCCATATCACCAAACTTTAGTTTTACACTAATGAAGTTTAAAAAAATGTTAAATATTATGTAAATAAATACTCACCAATAGCCGCATAATGTTTAAGCAAGTCTCTTAAAACAATGAAAATTTATAATTACGGCAGTCATTTATATAGTTTGCCTCTAATGTGTAAACCAGATACTAATTGATCGGCGGTGGTGCATCATTAAATAAATATTAAGTGTTATCAGCATAAAAATTATAAGTATGGAAATATGCAGCAGGATCCGTTGTCACTACTACTCATGAGTGCAATCACACTCACAGCGCGTGTTGTTTTCACTCTCGTAACTTAGATGTACACACAAGTCTATGATGCCTTGTACATATGAGTTTGTAAATCATTAGTGTCACTAAGACGTACATGACTTACATAATATGTACTTCATTGAATTAGTCCAACCTGTGCATACTACAGGCACCTGTGCTGGCTTGAGGTCGTCAGGTGATATGCGCCGTTGATTATCTTACTAGCTGAGGTGTCAGGAACCAGCACCAGTGACCACTAGGTATCATTATTGTCACGTGTGGCCACTCTCTGCAGGTACTTAGCTGCCACAGGAAAACATTGCTTTCCGTAAAAAACAGTAACAAATGGGCGGCCAATGTTCACGAGACGTTGACAAATATGACACGTGCCCCCTGCCCCCTCCCTCGCCACTCCGCCGGCGCCGGGCTCCCGGAAAGCGCTTCTTTAAATCGAACTACTCTCACATCGATTGCTGATTGATGACTGCAAATGGAGATACTCGTACGTACTGTAGGCGCAATCAGATCGCTCGCTGTGCCACAGTCTAAATACTGTCTCGGTTTACTCTTGACAAACTGAAAGTTCCGCGGATTGCCGCGTGTATCTTTTCTATTCTACAGTAGGAACGAGATTGCAAATATTCGTAAAACAAACTGAATAGTCGCGAATAAAAAACGCAATAGTATCGGTATAGGCGGCGACCGCGGTGCGCCGATACGCGCGTGGCGTCAAATATTTATGAAGCACTCGCTGGGAATCGCTTCGCACGGCGCACGAGCCGGCGATCACTCCAGCACGACTACATTACTTACTTGTGTAGTTGCAGTTTACTTTCAAGATGCCTCCCTAATGTTTCATATGGAGGCGGTATTCTTTGCAGCTCCATTTTATTTGAAAACAAGGGCGAGGGTGAGGACAGAGGTTTGGAGCCGATTTTAATTTGATGTACCACGAAGAGTTATTTGTTCGGCTGCAGTTTCAATAACGCTAGCATTGGTTTGGTGCGACGCGTCAGTTGCCCGCCACTGTGCGACATCATGTGCGCGGCATCCACATCAACCAACATATACCTACTGACAAGCGTCACAGTATGAGTTCACCATGCTGCGTACAACACAACCGCGTCATACCCTGACTACCTACTTACCCGCCTTACGTCCCTCTACTACATTTTCCGTACCTTTCACTGTAATATCCTGGCCTTCCAGAAACGAAAAAAATAGGGTTCTTTTCAATAAAATTCATTTTATGTTTTCGTAAGTAAATATTCGATATTTGAAAAGGAAGCTAGTTTAAGAGTAGGAGTCCCGCACATGGCGCGGTGCGGCGGGAGAGGCCTCGGCCCAGCTCCGCCAAATGGAGGTAATTCGTAGGTAATATATTTTTTCTTGTCGGTCATTTGTTTGACGCACGTTGGTTTTTGAAGACATTAAGCGCCTTAAAAAGGGCATTTACCTTCGTGCCGCACTGGCCAGGGGCCCGATTATCCTAAGTTAATAATGTCAAAATCGAATAGAAATCGAGTCGCAATATGATCGCAATAGCAGTTTTAACCATAACGGGCAGTCTGCTACTAACATAAGGCCAATCGTATTCCAACGACATTCAATTGGTTTGCGATTGGTCTGCTGTTTTGGTGATTTTGGTCTATACGGTAGCCCACCGGATTAGCAAGTTGAAGTGGCAATGGGTAGGCCATATTGCTCGCAGAGCAGATGGCCGATGGGGCCGAAAAGTGCTGGAGTGGAGACCACGGACTAGCAAGCGCAGCGTAGGACGTCCACCAACGAGGTGGACAGACGACCTTATAAAGGTCGCCGGAAGACGCTGGATGCAGGTCGCTTCCAACATGTATCTGTGGAGATCAAAGGAGGAGGCCTATGTTCAGCAGTGGACGTCCTATGGCTGAGATGATGATGATGATGATGAAATCATTTGCAGACAAAATGATTCATTATTGAATGACAGAAAAGGATAAAAACTTTTATTTCAAAGAAGAAATATCGGAATGCCACATACGCTTCAATCGTAATCGACTCGGGATTGGATCTCAGTCGAACCGAGTCGAACGTGAATCGTACTTATGTCGCTTAAGTAAAATTAGGAGAATCGGGCCCCAGGTACCGCGCGATCAATCGCTTCCACTCGACACTCGCCTAAGCCGAGTGAGATGATTCAATCGCTTGTTATGTTCCATTGCTGTATTACCATCGGCAAGTACCTAAACATCGTTCGCTTACAGTCCGTGAGAACTCAACTGTATCAACCGTATCAGCGGCGGCAGTGACCGCTGTGGAGCTACACTCCGACATACTTGCCTATCTTTAGTTATAACACAGTTTTCCGATAGGTAGCTTCACAAACGATAGAAGTACACGATTAGAGTGGTCTGATCAAACAAGAGCGAGTAGAGCTTTACGTCTGGAGGAAGGTAACACAAAGCGTTTGACTTTCAGATGGAAGAATAATGTAAATGAGCCGGCTTTGATTGTTAACTTGTACGAGAGAAGTGCACAGACTTTTTTTTTTTTTTTTTTTCCGACGTCAAAAATCATCAAATGACCCCTCCCGCTGTGGGTTAGCAGCGGTGAGGGAGTGTCAGACTCTTACTGACTAAAAACCGTCGTGTTCCGTCATAGGCCTTTTATGTACCAGGGCCGCGGTATCTCTTTCGAACAACCCGCAGCCCCGGCAGGTCTTGGCCCTGCTGGGCCCCGCTGGGGTTGCTGACATCTCTTTGAGGAGCGCGTGGAACAACGCGCGCCGTCGACACGGGTCTGACGTCTAGAAAGACAGAGGGACGATGAGCCACCCGAACTCACCGCCCACAGACCCACGCCTACGGTGGCCGGGAGTCATCTCGCGACACCCGGCGCCCATGGTGCCTACCTGGTCCAGCGCGGCGGCCGGGATGAGAGGTGCGAACTCTCTGGCGTTCCGCCTCCTCCTTCTCGAGCATGACCGCTTCGCAGAAGGAGGCGACGGCATCCCATTCCCTCTCGCCCCGGACCATGGCCTGAACCAGGGCCGGACGCGAGAGGTCGCCGCCGCCCAAAGCCTCGACGAGGACCCGGCGGTGCCCTTCCCATGCGGGGCACACCTGGACTGTGTGGTCCACCGTGTCCTCGGGGCTGTCCGCACAGTGGTGACACCCGGGCGCCTCCTCACGACCGATGCGGTGCAGGTACCTCCCGAAACAACCGTGTCCGGTGAGGATCTGCGTCATGCGGTACGTGAGGGCGCCGTGACTCCTCCCGAGCCACTCCTCAAAGAGGGGACTTACCGCCCAGACTTAGTGGCGCAGTGAAGCTAGTGCTACAATATGTATGCTACCATCGCACAGTAGTCGTGTGAGTAGCTTGGCTTGGCTTGCTTTGGCTTGTTAAGAGACTGCCACGCAGCTCATGACGAGTCTCTCTACGACTGGAATGAGGTCAGGCAATGCGAGTTCATCATACCGAGTGAGAGCATCATCCACTGGGATGTTGCACTGGGATTTTATTTTATTCCTAATAATAATAATGATCATGTGCAACTGTCTGTTCTATTCCAAGTTCAATTACTCGTACGTACTTAGTTGTTAAAAAACTATTGTAGAAACCGCACGTACGAGCTCATTAGTGTGTGTATGTGCGCATGTGAGCGTGCACTCGGTACAATCCCGTTTGGCGCTAACGAGCGAACGGAAAAACCTCTCACGTGCACAGAAGTGTTCATTTCACGTGACGACGGAAACCGGATTCCTCGCACTCAGTTTTCCGCCCCGCACCGCACCGTACCGTGTCGCACCGCACCGCATCGCACTGTACCGTGCCGCACCGCTGTAAAGAGTACCCTCCTGCTGAAGGCACATCGAGCTCACAGTAGCGCTGTAGTCTGACTTCACGAGCTTCAACTTAGTGACGTCGAAGTGTCGCCGAGCATCGCGCCACTCATCGACGCGATCACTAATTATTGATGAGCTGCAGGACGACATTGTTGGCAATACACGCGCTGGAGGTGTTTGCAACGGTAATATAATTATATAATAGTTGATATCACAAATGGTTGTGTCGCCAGGGCTCGCGCGTGTCGCATAGGTACTTCCTCTTAATATCGCTGAGTACGTATAAATCTGTCGGCCGAGGCGCCACAGTGTACGCGATACAGATGCACAACTCCGAACATGGATTTCTTTGTTCTGAGGGATATCCATAGAAGATCCTGTTTCTGAAACAATACTCCTTTCGTGATTCAAACTCTGTTCAATAAACATTGCGGATACATTTATGGCCAGTTACAGTGGATATTGATAAAGTCTCTGATAGCCTGTCAGGAACTTATTTGACAGATAAACACAGGTCTAGGAAAGTTATATCTGTCAGAAATTATAAGCAGCCTAAGCATCAACTATCAGATAAGTAACTGACACTTGATCATTAACCAGTGAAACCGGGCCTTAGTCAAGTGTGAAAACAATCAGTGGTAAACAAGCAGGCAGCCCCACAGGGCAGAGCGAGTGTGGAGGCGGCTCGACGGTGCGCGGGTCTGGAGCCACCTCCATACATCAGCGACTTTGATACAATTTGCCGTAGAAAGTCGCCACTTTGATGTATTACCGGAAAAATAACAGAGCCAGATTAAACGGCTAGTCACATCTTACTAGCGGCGCGCACGCGGAACTCGCCCTTATGTGTGCGACACACGAGTGCATGTGGCGTGGCAGACGCGCGCGGACACCCGGCCAGCCCGCACGTGGCCGCACGCGACTCTCGACTCTATAGCCATGAAGTTAGAGTCGGGTTTCGCGGCGCACTCGACACACGATCGGAGAATTCAGCCATTATTCCGTCGGATGACTTTTCGTGAAAGGACAATGGGCACAAATATATGGGACCTGGTATACCCCACCAATAGCGATGTCATACATATCATTGGATAGGCCTTTTTATGTAGAACAACATTTACTATGACAGCTTTGCTGAAATGTTTGTCCGTTCTGAGATGTAGACCAAAAACTGTGCAAAAGTTAAACTAAAGTTAACTTAATAATCTATTGATATCTCAAGTTTTTAGAGGAAAAACTAAGTTCCACTAAGTGTAAGTCTCCTGAGTCCTACATGCTGTGCCCGTTAGGGTCCATAATTGTTACTATTATTTAGCATTTCAACCTTATACTGTACCAACTGGATATTGGGCATAATGATAAACCCCATCAATAACAAAGTCATGCATATCGATGGATAGGTCTTTTTAACTGGAACAACATTTACTATGACAGCTTTGTTCTATTGTTTGTCCGTTCTGAGATATAGATAAAATACAAACTTAAAATTAATGCAGATTAAGTGTTTAAAGGAAAATCTATGTGTCTCCGATGTACTAAGTACCTGCTGTGAGTCTGCATTTGTTACTATATTTAGCAGTTCCACCTTATACTGTACATTGCGGAATGAAATAGACGATATGAATATAAGAATAATATCCACATTTCGTTCATACGTTACTTTGTACATATAAATAATTCAATATGATCTTATTAGCCTTTTCCCAGCTATCATGCGGTCTGCTTCCAGTCTAACCGGATGTAATTGCCTATATCTCCTTACCCCAGTAATCTGGGCAACTCGATACCTCTTGGTAAGATTGGTTGCCAGTCTCTCTGTCTTCTGTTGTTACCGATGCACGACCATGGACCGACTGCACCAAGCGTTTGCTTATGATCCTTATGATCAATCGACACATGTGGCTGTTACTCAGACAAGAGTTTCTCTTTCTCATGATCATTAAATCTTTCTTATTCTAAAGTACATAAAAATATTGATTCGACCGGCTTTTAGTTTAACCGAATGCAGCTGAGTGTTTTACAAGGAGTGACTGCCTATCTGACCTCCTCAACCCAGCTACCCGGGCAATTCAATACCTCTTGGTTAGACTGGTGTCAGACTTACTAAATTATGACTTCCCGCAATGACAGCCAAGGATGTTCAATGACAGCCGGAACCTACAGTTTAACGTGCCCTCCGAAACACAGTCATTGGTGTCCAAGATATACTTAGGTAGACAGTACATACAAACTTAAAAAAGTTGCATTGATACTTGCCTGACCTGGAATCGAACCCGCGCACTTGAGAGGTTGGTTCTTTACCGACAAGGCCACCACGACTTACATAATGATTATAAAAAAAATAAAAAAAGAAAGACATTGGTGTTATTTTTCAAAGAAAATCAGATTACAGTGTTGATTAGCATTGTTTTTTAGCCATATCGCAGAACGGACAAACAATAGAACAAAGCTGTCATAGTAAATGTTGTTCCAGTTAAAAAGACCTATCCATCGATATGCATGACTTTGTTATTGATGGGGTTTATCATTATGCCCAATATCCAGTTGGTACAGTATAAGGTTGAAATGCTAAATAATAGTAACAATTATGGACCCTAACGGGCACAGCAGGCAGGACTCAGGAGACTTACACTTAGTGGAACTTAGTTTTTCCTCTAAAAACTTGAGATATCAATAGATTATTAAGTTAACTCTAGTTTAACTTTTGCTCAGTTTTTGATCTATATCTCAGAACGGACAAACATTTTAGCAAAGCTGTCATAGTAAATGTTGTTCTTCATAAAAAGGCCTATCCAATGATATGTATGACATCGCTATTGGTGGGGTATACCAATCTGCCCAATGTCCTTTACTATTGCGAGGTTTTGTTCGTAGCGATTGTTTATGGCAGATTAAGGCGGGAGTCGATATGCTTTGGGCTCTTTTATGTTCTGCCACCGGCTTACGTTACCGTGTTTACGGATTTTTCCTCTAAGCGGATAAAAAATACGTCTGTAGCTTTTTGCGTATGAAAAATAAACGATGTATTTATGCGGCATCCGCTCCACCCCCCCGCCCTCGCGCCCCTCGCCCCGCACCCGCTACCCACCAGATTATCTTTTTATCGAAACATAATGTTGTCCGTCTGAGAGGGAATTTTTTCGGCAGAGTCGCTGGCCGCCCGGCTGCGGACCTAAGAAACAAAAACTCCGATGCAAAATGTTTTACCCACTGTGAAATAAGTTCTCACAAAAGATTTTCAGGCCGCAAAAAGCCGGCAAACTTGTGCCACTGAACAATGCGGCGATTGTGAATAGTTTTTGTTAGTTAATTGTGAAGCGGGCACTGCGAGCACGCGTGTCGCTCGCGGGATACATAAACAACTCTCGCATCTACTGCCGCTCACTGCTCCTACTCACCGGATTGATAACCCCCTTTACAGGTGTACTATACAGTACTGCCAACTGTACACTATACATACTGTATATGTAAAGCCTTTCTCCTCCGTGGTAAAGCCTGTCAATACTTTTAAGTATCTGCATTTGACAACAACAAAGAAAAAAAAACTTTTTAAAACATAACAAGTGTGTTAAGTGTTCTTCTGTTATACATGTTCAACACTTCCACTGCCATACAACAATGAGTAGGTACTGTTCGCGGTTACTGACAGGGCCGTCTCTAGCTCATGTAGCGCCTGGGTGCAATCATCACCTAAGCGCCACCTATGTATTGAAAGATTTTGAGTAGTACATATTGATCGAAGTACTTAGAGTAATTACAAGGAATATAAGTTGTGAAAGTCGAGACAGAGCAATGTAATTGTAAATTTCTTTTAATTTTGGGACACAAAAAGTTAATAGGTTTTAAAAAGTTTTTTTGAGGACTCTATAAATATTATTTTTTTGCTACATTTGACTTATTATAAAAGGTAAGACAGCGTGGATTTGACTTATGAAGGTATCAAGGCAATGTGTGTACAATATAGTGCGATCGAAGCGAGCGCGAAAATTTTTGAGCCTACGACACAAAAGTACCTGATTAAGCACATCGGATAGCAACAAGTAGCCGCGAGCGTAGCGAGCGCGAACTTCCTAAAAATTATTTGTTTGAAGACTATTATTAAACTTATTATGGGAATTATGTAAACAAGTACCTACAAATCAAAAGAAACCGTGATTAGAGCGAGTGCCATTTGTTTTCGTTGATTTGGTGCGTCAATAAAAATAATAAACAATCAGAAAGATAATCCGTACTTTGTGTAGACTTTGTATAGTGTTTTTTACTTAGTTGCAGGATGTTAAAAGTGAATAAATAATCAAAATGATTAATCAAACAAAGCGAAGGCTACTTTTTTAGAAACTTTGCTTGTCAGTATTATGATACAATGTGGAACTTCCTTATCAAACGGGTGTAATTTCATCGAAATTTCCTGGTGGTAGGACGTCCCGCAGCGCCCCTGAGACCGAGGCGCCCGGGTTATTCGCACACCCTGCACCATAGGTTAAGACGGCCCTGGTTACTGACTCCAACATTCATATATGTATAAGTTCAAGTGCCTCTCAGTACAAAGCTCACAAACTTGCCATCGCTAAGCAGGGTATAGGATAAAGGATTAATTACTAGGGGGAAACATTTCGCCCATTCTCCTATTTGCTGAACATTATTAGGTAGTTTCTTGGTTTAAAGAAATGTAAGTTGAAATGGCTGGAGTGTTTGTTCGTAAAATGTCATAAGCGTGCGGGTCCGGGGCGAGCTGTCCTCATTGTGCCTCGAGGACCTTAGCCCCCCTCACCCCTCCAGCCTCTCGGCGGCTGTCCGGCCGAAATTGCAGTGTTACACTCGAATTGATTTGAATCTCTATTGTCTCTGTGTGCAGTTAGAAATGCCTGTGTTCAGTGATGAGTGTCTTCTTTTTGAACTGACGATGACGATGACGATGATGATGATGATGATGATAATGACGATGATGATGATGATGGTCATGATGACGGTGGTGATGATGACTTCTTCTGATTCTTGATTGTCTTCGTACCAGGATAGGGTCCGATTGCAAATCTCTTACAACAGAAACTAGCTCGGCACTTCCAAGAGATCAGTGATTAGTAGCTGAAGATGAGGTCTGCGACAGCAGCGTGTGATGATGATGTAAGTACAATGTTACTAAACGTTCCGCTCCGATGGAAGATAATGTAAGCTTCTCCGAGCGCTCTCGGAGCAGGTTACAAAACGCGGCTCAACTTGTGCTGGTCGCTGAGTAGCGGCCACGGCGACCAGCGTAGCCGGAGCCGCCGCAAGTAAGCGGGACTTGCTGGACAATACACATGACGCGCACCGAGCGACCCACCGACACTCGCGCACCTACCTGCACATTGTTACTGACGTGTTACAGCAAGCACTAAGCAATCTTGTTTTTACCCACGACGGAACGGAGCAGGTATATGCGTTTAGGGTGAGAGATGTGCGTTTGTGCGTTTGTGTGTTTGTGTGTTTGTGTGTTTGTGTGTTTGTGTGTTTGTGTGTTTGTGTGTGCGTTTGTGCAAAGTAATGTTCCCACATATCTTCTAAACTAATGATCTGATTTTGATGCGGTTTTCAATAAAGGGTTTGTGTTTGATGAGTTCATGTTCTTAGACAGGTGTCATGGCTGTAACTCACTAGGGGGCGCCACAATATTAGTCCAAACAGCAAAGGAATGTTCCCACCTACCTTCTAAGCTAATGATCCGATTTTGATGCGGTTTTCAATAACGTTTTTGTGTTCAATGAGTTCATGTTCTTAGATAGGTGTCATGGCTGTAACTCACTAGGGGGCGCCACAATATTAGTGCAAAAGAGCAAAGTAATGTTCCCACCTACCTTCTAAACTAATGATCCGATTTTGATGCGGTTTTAAATAACGGTTTTTTGTTCGATGAGTTCATGTTCTTAGATAGGTGTCATGGCTATTAATCACTAGGGGGCGCCACAATATTAGTGCCAAACAATGTTACAATATAATCAAAACGTCCGATTACAATTCTGTTTTCATCAGCAATGTGTACGTGCTTAATGCATGTTCCCAAATAATAAAAATTACGCCTGTAACTCACTAGAGGGCGCTACAATATCGGTGCAAAATAATATTGCAATAACATATTATATAGACTATAATTCGTATATGTTCTCTAAAAAGTCTGAAATAAAATTAAGCAAAATTAAAAATTTTGAAAAAACCCCCGACGGTAAAAATCTTATTGAAATATAATAAAACTAGCTTTTGCCCGCGACTTCGTTCGCGTGGAATAGTGACTTCCGGCAGATTTTTGGTTTTACCCACATAGTTCCCGATCTCGCGGGATTTTTGAGACGTTCCCGCTCCCGCAGGATTTTTGGGATAAAAACTATCCTATGTCCTTTCTCGAGTTCCAAACTATGTCTGTACCACCAAATCGACAAATACAACGGAACCAAATTAGAATTTACGAAACAGGACCAATCCACATAAACGACCATACAACCGACAATACAATTTTTCCACGACGGTACCGAAGTGCTCGGCCGATACCCAACCAAATGCGTGTAACGAAACCATAGCGCGATCTATTTCGATCCCAACGCCATCTATCGAGCATAGTGACAACTCGGATTATTTATCTATACTCCGTTCGGGCATTTTCTTTGTACTAAATTCATACCTTTTTACTATTTATTTACTTTTTTCCGATGAATTAAAACAATATGAACCGAACTCGTGTAACGATCGACACAATTGCGCGTAGTACTAATAGAATTATCTATACTCCGTTAGAGCATTTTCTTTGTAGTAAAACTTTTATTATATTAATATTAATTTTTTTACACCTTTTTACTGTTTATTTACATTTTTCTGATGGATTTTCCGATGAATTAAAACAATAACATGAACCGAACACGTGTAATGACACCATTGCGCGATTAACGCCATCTATCTACGGAGCATAGGAACAGCATTTCGACATTTGACCAATAGATGGCACTGTATGTCCGTAATAAATTTTATTTTTTATTTTTATTTTTTGTAATAAAAACTATCCTATGTCCTTTCTCAAGTTTCAAACTATGTCTGTACCAAATTTCACACAAATCGGTTCAGTAGTTTAGGCGTGAAGAAAAGACAGACAGACAGACAGAAAGACAGACAGACAGACAGACAGACAGACAGAGTTACTTTCGCATTTATAATATTAGTTTGGATAACTCAAAACCCCCGACTTAACCCAATTATATAGGAATAACCGTCGGGGGCTGCCTTTTCTATATGAAATTTCAACAATTAATTGAGTGTATTTTATGTCATCGTTAAACATCTACAATTCTTCAATAATTGTATTCACGACACTAGAATCCTTTAGCTGGTTTAATGGCAGCTCCCGACGGATATTCCTATATAATTGGGTTAAGTCGGGGGTTTTGAGTTATTTTTACCCACGACGGAACGGAGCAGGTATATGCGTTTGGGGTGAGAGATGTGCGTTTGTGTGTTTGTGTGTTTGTGTGTTTGTGTGTGCGTTTGTGCAAAGTAATGTTCCCACCTATCTTCTAAACTAATGATCTGATTTTGATGCGGTTTTCAATAACAGATTTGCGTTCAACGTGTTCATGTTCTTAGATAGGTGTCATGGCTGTAACTCACTAGGGGGCGCCACAATATTAGTGCAAACAGCAAAGTAATGTTCCCACCTACCTTCTAAACTAATGATCCGATTTTGATGTGGTTTTCAATAACAGATTTGCGTTCAACGTGTTCATGTTCTTAGATAGGTGTCATGGCTGTAACTCACTAGGGGGCGCCACAATATTAGTGCAAACAGCAAAGTAATGTTCCCACCTACCTTCTAAACTAATGATCCGATTTTGATGTGGTTTTCAATAACAGATTTGCGTTCAACGTGTTCATGTTCTTAGATAGGTGTCTTGGCTGTAACTCACTAGGGGGCGCCACAATATTAGTGCAAAACAGCAAAGTAATGTTCCCGCCTACCTTCTAAACTAATGATCCGATTTTGATGTGGTTTTCAATAACAGATTTGCGTTCAACGTGTTCATGTTCTTAGATAGGTGTCATGGCTATTAATCACTAGGGGGCGCCACAATATTAGTGCCAAACAATGTTACAATATAATCAAAACGTCCGATTACAATTCTGTTTTCATCAGCAATGTGTACGTGCTTAATGCATGTTCCCAAATAATAAAAATTACGCCTGTAACTCACTAGAGGTCGCTACAATATCGGTGCAAAATAATATTGCAATAACATATTATATAGACTATAATTCGTATATGTTCTCTAAAAAGTCTGAAATAAAATTAAGCAAAATTAAAAATTTTGAAAAAACCCCCGACGGTAAAAATCTTATTGAAAAATAATAAAATAACTCAAAACCCCCGACTTAACCCAATTATATAGGAATAACCGTCGGGGGCTGCCTTTTCTAAAAATTAATTATTAAATTTCAACAATTAATTGAGTGTATTTTATGTCATCGTTAAACATCTACAATTCTTCAATAATTGTATTCACGACACTAGAATCCTTTAGCTGGTTTAATGGCAGCTCCCGACGGATATTCCTATATAATTGGGTTAAGTCGGGGGTTTTGAGTTATTTTATTATTTTTCAATAAGATTTTTACCGTCGGGGGTTTTTTCAAAATTTTATTATATTTCAATAAGATTTTACCCACGACGGAACGGAGCAGGTATATGCGTTTGGGGTGAGAGATGTGCGTTTGTGTGTGCGTTTGTGCAAAGTAATGTTCCCACCTATCTTCTAAACTAATGATCTGATTTTGATGCGGTTTTCAATAACAGATTTGCGTTCAACGTGTTCATGTTCTTAGATAGGTGTCATGGCTGTAACTCACTAGGGGGCGCCACAATATTAGTGCAAACAGCAAAGTAATGTTCCCACCTACCTTCTAAACTAATGATCCGATTTTGATGTGGTTTTCAATAACAGATTTGCGTTCAACGTGTTCATGTTCTTAGATAGGTGTCATGGCTGTAACTCACTAGGGGGCGCCACAATATTAGTGCAAAACAGCAAAGTAATGTTCCCACCTACCTTCTAAACTAATGATCCGATTTTGATGCGGTTTTCAATAACGGGTTTGTGTTCGATGAGTTCATGTTCTTAGATAGATGTCATGGCTATAACTCACTAGGGGGCGCCACAATATTGCAATAATATTAGAACGAATTGTCCGATTTCAATGCGGTTTTCAGCGATGGTTTCGTAGTTGATTGGTGCATGGTTTAAGATAAGTCTTACGATATTAACTCACTAGGGGGCGCTGCTATATTAGTGTGAAACGATTATATTGCAATATTATTTAAACTAAAACGTATTGTCTGATTTCATTTCAATGCGGATTTCAGGAACAAGTTCATTGGTTGGTGCATGTTCTCAGATAAGTAATAATCTGAGTAAAATTTCAAAATTAATGCATAACGGTATCTAGACAACCCTTACGAGCTTTCTTCTATTTACCCACGACGGAACGGAGCAGGTATTTGCGTTTAGGGTGAGAGATGTGCGTTTGTGTGTTTGTGAGTTTGTGTGTTTGTGTGTGCGTTTGTGCAAAGTAATGTTCCCTCCTATCTTCTAAACTAATGATCTGATTTTGATGCGGTTTTCAATAAAGGGTTTGTGTTCGATGAGTTCATGTTCTTAGTCAGGTGTCATGGCTGTAACTCACTAGGGGGCGCCACAATATTAGGGCAAAACAGCAAAGTAATATTCCCACCTACCTTCTAAACTAATGATCCGATTTTTATGCGGTTTTCAATAACGGTTTTGTGTTCGATGAGTTCATGTTCTTAGATAGGTATCATGGCTATAACCCACTAGGGGGCGCCACAATATTAGTGCCAAACAATGTTGCAATAGGTATAATCAAAACTTACAATTCTGTTTTCATCAGCAATGTGTACGTGCTTAATGCATGTTCCCAAATAATAAAAATTACGCCTGTAACTCACTAGAGGGCGCTACAATATCAGTGCAAAATAATATTGCAATAACATATTATACAGGAATGAATTTTATCCAGTGCGCAAACTTTGTCAACTTATAGTTAAATAAGTTTTATAGATACGTATATTTTTATTTTGTCGTGTTTTAGTACAAAAAAGAAAAGTTATTGATATCGAAAGATGTTTATTTTGTAACCGATGGTACGGTCTCAGTCGTCATACTAGGCACGGCGGCAACGCGAAACCGGTACTGCTTAAAATTCATTCCTGTATAGACTATAATTCGTATATGCTCTCTAAAAAGTCTGAAATAAAATTAAGCAAAATTAAAAATTTTGAAAAAACCCCCGACGGTAAAAAGCTTATTGAAAAATAATAAAATAACTCAAAACCCCCGACTTAACCCAATTATATAGGAATAACCGTCGGGGGCTGCCTTTTCTATATTAAATTACAATAATTAATTGAGTGTATTTTATGTCATCGTTATAACTGACAAATTAACTAGAGACGAAACACATTCGCTAAGATATTGAGGGCCTATAGAAGCTTGTGGTGCCACAACTTTGTAAGGTCAAAGCATTAGGATATGGTAAGTAATGGCTGACGTTGAATAAAAAATTATGCAAATGGTAATTGCTGAGTCGTCGTAGTGATGAGAGCCATCGTGATGTTGTATTAGCCGTAATGTGGCCACTCCGTCAGTGTTGCCAGCCGGCACGGCTGTGTGGCCAGATGTGCACGAATTAACAGCCTCCAAAGAAAAATATTATACGTAGGGTGTCGTAATACTGTTTTCGGGACACTCGTAATACATTGAAAATAGCTAAGGAATTTAAATTATAAATCCATTTTTACCCACGACGGAACGGAGCAGGTATATGCGTTTAGGGCACTGACCTCTATATTTACCACTGGACAGGCTGTTGTCAACGTGCTTTTGTGCCCGTTTGATAATTGCCATTTTGGCGCTGTTAGACGTAGCGAGTGTCCGTGGTACTATAATTATTTTACAGTGAACCAATGAACAAACACTTCTCTCACAGCCATTTGAAATTATACGTCAAAATTAGTACTGTGGACACTCGCTTAGACGATATTGGCACTTCAAATGGGCACAAAAAAATTGCTGTCAAACGTACGGAACAGCCGGTCCAGTGGTAAATATAGAGGTCAGTGGTTTAGGGTGAGAGATTGCGTTTGTGTGTGCGTTTGTGCAAAGTAATGTTCCCACATATCTTCTAAACTAATGATCTGATTTTGATGCGGTTTTCAATAAAGGGTTTGTGTTTGATGAGTTCATGTTCTTAGACAGGTGTCATGGCTGTAACTCACTAGGGGGCGCCACAATATTAGTCCAAACAGCAAAGGAATGTTCCCACCTACCTTCTAAGCTAATGATCCGATTTTGATGCGGTTTTCAATAACGTTTTTGTGTTCAATGAGTTCATGTTCTTAGATAGGTGTCATGGCTGTAACTCACTAGGGGGCGCCACAATATTAGTGCAAAAGAGCAAAGTAATGTTCCCACCTACCTTCTAAACTAATGATCCGATTTTGATGCGGTTTTCAATAACGGTTTTGTGTTCGATGAGTTCATGTTCTTAGATAGGTGTCATGGCTATAACTCACTAGGGGGTGCCACAATATTAGTGCAAAACAATGTTACAATATAATCAAAACGTCCGATTACAATTCTGTTTTCATCAGCAATGTGTACGTGCTTAATGCATGTTCCCAAATAATTCAAATTACGCCTGTAACTCACTAGAGGGCGCTACAATATCGGTGCAAAATAATATTGCAATAACATATTATATAGACTATAATTCGTATTCTTTCTGGTCGTTCCCTCAATGCTGAGGATCGTGACTGTATGTCAATCTTCTCCACTCGGTCCGGTTCTGCGCCATATGTACCGCTCCCTGTATCTGGCCTCCAGTCACCTCTTTCGTATATGTTCTCTAAAAAGTCTGAAATAAAATTAAGCAAAATTAAAAATTTTGAAAAAACCCCCGACGGTAAAAATCTTATTGAAAAATAATGAAATAACTCAAAACCCCCGACTTAACCCAATTATATAGGAATAGCCGTCGGGGGCTGCCTTTTCTATATGAAATTTCAACAATTAATTGAGTGTATTTTATGTCATCGTTAAACATCTACAATTCTTCAATAATTGTATTCACAACACTAGAATCCTTTAGCTGGTTTAATGGCAGCTCCCGACGGATATTCCTATATAATTGGGTTAAGTCGGGGGTTTTGAGTTATTTCATTATTTTTCAATAAGATTTTTACCGTCGGGGGTTTTTCAAAATTTTTAATTTTTACCCACGACGGAACGGAGCAGGTATATGCGTTTAGGGTGAGAGATATGCGTTTGTGTGTTTGTGCAAAGTAATGTTCCCACCTATCTTCTGAACTAATGATCTGATTTTGATGCGGTTTTCAATAACGGGTTTGTGTTCGATGAGTTCATGTTCTTAGACAGGTGTCATGGCTGTTACTCACTAGGGGGCGCCACAATATTAGTGCAAAACAGCAAAGTTATGTTCCCACCTACCTTCTAAACTAATGATCCGATTTTGATGCAGTTTTCAATGACGGTTTTGTGTTCGATGAGTTCATGTTCTTAGATAGGTGTCATGGCTATAACTCACTAGGGGGTGCCACAATATTAATGCAAAACAATGTTGCAATATAATCAAAACGTCCGATTAGAATTCTGTTTTTATCAGCAATGTGTTCGTGTTAGAAACGTAATAGTATTCAAATAGAATCAGAAAGCTCCGAACTACTAAGCTATCGAGAGTTACACATGTTATTGTGAGTCAACCATAAAAGGTAGACGTATGCTGTCATGGGATGTTTTTTACATAATTTTAAGGAGAACATTTCCGTCATACATAGTTTCTGTGTAGCTTTAACCATTAAGCCTGCACACGCGTCGGAAGCTTAAAAAATGGAGTAACTTCGCCCTTTTTCCCAACATTTTCCTTCACTGCTCTGCTCCTATTGGTCGCAGCGTGATGAAAAGTATCGTATAACCTGCCCAAGAGTATGAAGAATAATTGTACCAAGTTTCGTTAAAATCCGTCAAGTAGTTTTTGTTTCTATAACGAACATACAGACAGACAGACAAAAATTTTACTGATTGCATTTTTGGCATCAGTATCGATCACTAATCACCCATGATAGTTTTTTTTTAAATATATTCAATGTACAGAATTGACCTCTCTACAGATTTATTATAAGTATAGATTATTTTGTACCTACTAATATTGTAGCGCCCTCTAGCGAGTTACAGACGTATGTTTTATTATTTGGGAACATGCATTAAGCACGTACACATTGCTGATGAAAACAGAATTCTACTCGGACGTTTTGATTAGCTAGGGAGTTATAGCCAGCCATGACACCTATCTAAGAAAATGAACTCATCGAACACAAACCCGTTATTGAAAACCGCATCAAAATTAGATCATTTATTTTTTATTTATTTTTATTTATTTATTTATATAAGGCACATCAACAACTTATTCACAATAACTTTCAAAGGTTAGGTTGTACATAAAAAGGGCCTGTGTAAAAAATCAATTAAAGGTATGCACATCAATCACAGTGAGACGTGATTAGACTATTAGTAACCTAAGAAAAAAAAAAAAATTAATAAATTGAAAATTACAAATTTCATACAAATTAAATTCATTCAATATCATGGTTAATGCATTACTTAAGCCAATATATTAAATTATAAATTAAAGCTAAACAATTTTAAGTAAAAAAAAAATAAAGATAAAGATTATACAATAAGGATTATTGACAACTATTATTGAAATTTGAAAACAATAAATTAAATAATAACAAACATTACTTTAGAAGATAGGTGGGAACATTACTTTGCACAAACACACAAACGCACATCTCTCACCCTAAACGCATAATATACCTGCTCCGTTCCGTCGTGGGTAAAAATATGCTGCATACGTTGTTATTTATTTTTCTTAGCCTGTATTGTCCCACTTCTAGGCAAAGGCCCCCTCTATTTTGTCTCCACACTTCTCGACCTTTTGAGTGCTCCCAGCAATCAGATTTGCCGGGCGTTCAGGCTTACCATCTCTGCGACGGCCATCCTCTGGTAGCCACTGGGTTGTTTGTTGTTAAAATTAACTTTCAATAATATCAATTTAGAATTATTTTAAAATATAAATTAAACAGTATAAATAACTTCTAGTTGTACAGCATCACGGCTTTGTTTTTTTTTTTAGAAAAAATGTAATTGTAATTTCCAGTCGTCGAGTGCATGTGAATGAAATGAAAATTCTTGCAAGATCTAGACACACGGCAGTGTGTCCGCCAAGTTCGAGCAAAAAAGCGACACACCGGCCGTGGGTTATATTACACGAACCATTTCGGGCCAAATTCGACCCCCCTATAACTCAAAATCTATTTTATTTACGCATATCAAATTTCTAGTATCTGTTGAGACCCCCTCACTTATCTAAAATACAAAATTTCATTAATATACCTATTGTAGGTCTTGAGATATTGACATCAGAAAATCGCTATTTTTACTATACACTCACTGACTGACTGACTGACTCACTCATCAAAAACCTAGACCACTTCCAATGGTCGTATTGACTTGAAATTTGGCATGGAGGTAGGTCTTTATGTCAAGGTAAAGGAAAAAATCTGAAAATGGCCAAGTGTGAGTCGGTTTCAAAATAATGAAGGTGTAAAATACTCAGTGTAAATTTATACCACTAAGGAACTAAAACGAACTAAATTTATCTATATTTATATAATATATCTTCGAATGGTCGTACCGATCTGAAATTCGTTACAAAGGTTTGTATTTATTCAAAGTAAAAATCTGAAAACGGCCAAGTGTGAGTCACTTTCGAAAATAACGAATGTGTAACTTTGATCCACGAACATAATATATGATAACATGTCATGTCAGTCAATTGGTAAATCTAATCCATTTAGTTAATCTACATAGTTCATTTCTTTGTAAGAAGCATAGTGCATATTCAAAAATCTGAAAGATAGTATAAATGAGACATTTCCTTAACTAACTTAATCATAAGAAAAAAATAAAATAAACAACCTTACAAACATAAATGAAATCCCACCCAAAACAAAAATGTGAAAGGGTGCCAAGTTCGATAATATGGAAATCCTTCGCCTATAAAAGAAGTGAGATCTGAATAAGTACCAAGTTCCATACACATACCTCAGTTAAAAATAGTTACTTTTTAATAATGTTACTTGGCAAGTTTTAATAGAAAATTAAATACTTGATTCATTGCGTTTAGTAGGTTTATAACAAGGTGTGTGAAAACTTGCCAAGTAACATCATTAAAAAGTAACTATTTTTAACTGAGGTATGTGTATGGAACTTGGTACTTATTCAGATCTCACTTCTTTTATAGGCGAAGGATTTCCATATTATCGAACTTGGCACCCTTTCACATTTTTGTTTTGGGTGGGATAATGTAATAACGTGAAACGTATGAATGTCGTCGTGTTTTAAAGTAAAAGCTGTTGTATGCCGACATCGGGTGCAGTCACCTCACAGCCCCGCGGGTACTGACGTGATGTATGCGCGGAGCCTGTCTCTGTGTGTGTGACGAGGTCAGCTGCGCGGACCTGCCACTCATCTGTCAGGAATTGCTGACAGCGGCAATCACTGCTTGATGAATGCTAATCATTTGTACGAAAAACGCTTTCTTTAATTAATTGGGCATCTCGAACAGAGTAATGTATATCATCGCTTTCAATCTGCTATTGTACCTATATTTAGTAATAGAAATTATATTTCTTCAGTACATGCTTACCTAATTGAAATGTCTTCGAACACAAGTGCGGTCAAGTTTACGTATTGTGTTGAAACTAGACGGCTCCCACTGCTGCGCCATCATTTAGAAATAATTACTTTAAAAAACACTGAAAAGCAAAAAAAAAACTATTCTTAGGTGCATCGGCCTAGAAGTCAGTGTCTAATGGGTGTTCCTGAGTTTATACGCCACCGACTTCTAGGCCGATGCACCTAAGAATAGTTTTTTTTGCTTTTCAGTGTTTTTGGGAGTCGGTTTTATTTTTTTGTAATAAGTTTTTTTATTTTTGGCTTTTCAGTGACAATCATAGTTGTCACTATCCGCATTTGTGGAAAGTTCTCATCAATACAAATAATATAAGCCCAAACACGAGGTAGTTTACATATTCAGTTGTCGAGTTCCCTCAACCTTCTCCGGTCTCCATCATCAGGTCAGCTCCAAACCTTCACAGTTGCAAAGGTCTCGTCAATACAAATAATATAAGCCCAAACACGAGGTAGTTTACATATTCAGTTGTCGAGTTCCCTCGACCTTCTCTCGTCTCCGTCATCAGTTCAGCTCCAAATCTTCACTGTTACATAGTGTTATCAGACGTACACCTCATTGTCAAGTTTTTAACCTATGCACGCCTACAATTTTTGAAAGTTGCCCTCGATTTCTCAGGGTTTCCATCATCAGATCCTGACCTAGTGATTATGGGACCACCTGGAAGGTATACCCTATCAAACAAAAAAATAATTTTGCAAATCGGTCCAGGCGTCTTCGAGTAATCAGTGAACATACATAAAAAATAATTAAATTTTTTCTTCATTCAGCTCACACATTCCCGTCACCCTCATGTACTCCACAATAGTATGTAGGTATCTGTTATCAGCAGCGTGAGCGTCTGCGTTGACATCGGGATGTAATTGCGACTACTGCTAAGTGCTAATTTTTAACCGACTTCAAAAAGGAGGAGGTTCTCAATTCGTCGGGATCTTTTTTTTTTTTTACTCGAAGACGCCTGGACCCATTTGCAAAATTCTTTTTTTGTTTGATAGGGTATACCTTCCTTGTAGTCCCATAATCACCAGGTCAGGATCTGATGATGGAAACCCTGAGAAATCGAGGGCAACTTTCAAAAATTGTGGGCGTGCATAGGTTAAAAACTTGACAATGAGGTGTACGTCTGATAACACTATGCAACAGTGAAGATTTGGAGCTGACCTGATGATGGAGACGAGAGAAGGTCGAGGGTCGAGTGTCTAATGGATGTTCCTGAGTTTATACGCCACCGACTTCTAGGCCGATGCACCTAAGAATAGTTTTTTCATCCCACCATCTCGGAAAGAGTAGTTTTACCCTTTGATATCTGAGCGCAAAAGCCGTTTTTATCCTCTAGAGCGGCAAAGTGATTTGAATTTAGAACATCGTGTGCAATACTCCATTTGTGACAATCTTGATAAGACTTTTCAAACAAATACATATTAAACAAATAAAATATTGCTTAAAATAATTATTCAATTAATTAAGTAATTTTTATTATTGTTTTAAGATAGATTTTTAACCTCGTTTCATTTTTAAACGGAGTTTTCAAATAAATTAACTTTAATAGTTACCTACTTCTTTTTAATTTGATACTCATATGTGCGCGCCATTTTGTTTTTTTGCATTTAGTCATTTCCTCGATGAAGTGGGATGAAATTATTATTTTTTATTGTTTTGAGGTCGATTTTAAACCTCATTACATTTTTAAACTGAGTTTTTGCATAAATAAATTTTAATAGGTACATCTGTTTAACTTGACATGTGTGACGTGCGTGCCATTTTCTTTTTTTGAGTTTAGAAATTTCCTCGATGAGGTGGGATGAAAAGTTACGTGTTGCACTCGAGTGCAAAGATTTTTCACCTTGTGCTCTTTTGATTCCCTCGCTATCGCTCAGGATTCTAATTATTGAAACACTCGCTACGCTCGTGTTTCAATTTTAGAATCCTTCGCTTGCTCGGTCATCAAAATTGAGCCCGCGGTTAAAAAGCAACTTTGCACTCTTGTATAACAAATAACTATTTTTTGCTTTTCTGTGTTTTTGGGAGTCGGTTTTTATTTAATAGGAACTCTTATAGAAGAATGCTTAGCGTACGTCTGGAAGAATCATTTGGATTACTAAGACGAGA
Source organism: Helicoverpa assulta (assembly GCA_963856015.1). Taxonomy (NCBI): domain Eukaryota; kingdom Metazoa; phylum Arthropoda; class Insecta; order Lepidoptera; family Noctuidae; genus Helicoverpa; species Helicoverpa assulta. Next base: position 78,513 of record CAWLCW010000030.1, read on the forward strand.
AACGCTTTATTTACTCAAAATTAGTTTTTCTTGTTTTCACAGTCACCAGTCTATTTGACCACTTTCAACTTTGGCTTGTGACATGTTTATTTCAAAGTTGTCAAATTACAAAGCAGGAATCACATATCTTATGTAGGACATCTCGTGTCAGGAAATGATGCGTCATTAGCGCATCGGGAGTGAGCCTCTGAGCTGCTGAGCCGGGCTGGCTGGGTTGAGCCGGCGGAGTGAATGTGAGGGCTCTGCGGTGACGTCGCGCGCCACAAAAACTGTCGCCGCTGATAATGTGCTGCCATCAATATCGCCGCAAAGCCGCGCCATTGAGCGCCGCGATCCCTCACCATTGACACCCTTCCCCCTGTCTTCACACACCTCAAGTATTCCAATACAGGAATCGTTACACGTCAATTGGAATCACTTAACGTGGTTGGTGGCATGCGTGACGCTCAAGTAGTATCACTTACCAGTGGGTCGCAGTGGGCGCTGGTCAGTTAACACAAACTGTTGGAGGCGCAGCGATGGCGCCCGCTTATTGTTTTAATTAAATCGGGAAAACAATAAATGGGTCGCGCGATATCGCGATGTGCCGCGGGCTGTTGTCGCGCGTTATCGCGAGATCGACGCTCGACAAATTAAAATACACATGTTAATCCGACCGGCCAATAGCGCGGGTGCGAGGGGGTGCGAGGGGGTCGCGGGTGTGTGGGGGGGAACATCCACGAAATAATCCGACAATCGAATGGACAAACAGAACGGATGCATTGAACTGTAACTGTAGTCTTTATGGATAACAAAAGATTGCGCGCACACACGCGAACTACACGCGACACAGCGGCACATCGCCGCACTGATGCCATACTGTGACGGGCTAACAGATAACTATCCGTTTCAATTCATGCTATTTCCGTTATTCGAATGGATGGTTTAGTTGTACTAAGTATAGCAACGAATGTGGCTTCACCCTGTGATCTGAGGAGAGTACTGTAAGTACCTACGGTAGTGTTTAGCATTGGATAAGTGAATCAGGTTCCGAAGAGTTCTGATCGCACAACGCGTGATAATCGCTCGTCGTCCGATAACACTCGAACAATTAATTGAACAATCATACAAAGTCCTCGTTTATTGCACATTTCGCTGCGATTGCATTTATTGTGGGCTTTAAGTAAAATCAACAGTAATCCGTCTACGTAATCTCCTCTCGCCGGCGCCTCACACTGCCGAATATATCTAAATACTTCACCAATATATGACAAATTACTAAACTTGTTTGTTTGAAGTCTCTAGTGACTTTTTGTGTACACACAATTATTGTGTGTGGACGACGATACAAGTCCCTAAAGAAAATCATGCAATTTCTTGATTACATTCACAGTATAAATAAATTATTAGAAGTCACAAGATTCAGCCGTAAAAATTATAAATTTAAAAAAAACCCCGACCCAAAAAAAGTACGCAATTATTATGACAAAAGGTTAAAAACGCTAAACCCTATAAAAAGCAAAAAATAACTTTTAACACTACGTAAGTACCATCAACTAAAGCATGTCAGACTAAACTAAATTTTGTCGTGTCGGTGGACCGCTCTAATTATCTAATTAAGATTCGTGTTTTTTTATATACGAATGTTGTAATTAGGTAGGCACCTATCATTTGATTTATGTAAGTATTTTTGAAGGTAAAAAGCGGTCCCCCGACACGTCAAAATTTAGTTTAGTCTGACATGCTTTAGTTGATGGTACTTACGTAGTGTTAAAAGTTATTTTTTGCTTTTTATAGGGTTTAGCGTTTTTAACCTTTTGTCATAATAATTGCGTACTTTTTTTGGGTCGGGGGTTTTTTTAAATTTATAATTTAATTTAATTTTTTTTTTTATTTATTTATTTATTTTTATTTATTTATTTGGGACAAACAAACAGTAACACATTATTTCTGCGCAAATAATATAAACAAGATATTATATAAATGTGAAACTCACACCGTTATCCACAGCATATATTTCATGCTTTTTGAAGGAGCTCCTTAATTTTTCCTTCATTTAATTTATTTTATTTTAAGATGGGGTCGCTATAGGCGATCTCGGCCAAAGGAAGCTGTTTAACAATCCTCATGACAAACTGGCTCTGGGAGAATTGCACAGATTGAGAAACAATAAAGATTAACCTTTGGTCATTCTAGATTTTCAGCAAAAATATAAATCGGTTTATCCGTTTCATTCCGGCATTCCAGGGTTTCATCCGCCACATCCCATTTCCAGCATCAGATTCTCGTCAATTAGAAACATGATGAGAACTCGTCAAGACAAATTCAACGAGCCCAAACTCGATGGGTTTACTAAAAGGCAGTTCAGGGTTACGTCTCCTATCTTCGTGCCCTAACAGCAGACCAGCTCAGTGGTTCCAGAAGACATTAGTGTTTCAAATTTCAGATCCCACATATGCTTGCAAGTAAACTGAGCGTGTAACATTCCTATCACACCTTACAAACGAGCTGATGACCTTGAAGACCTGAACCGATTTCCACCAAACATAGCTAAGAACACTCCCGAATGACATTCCTTTGAAACAAAAAAAACCCGTCTTAAAATAAAATAAATTAAATGAAGGAAAAATTAAGGAGCTCCTTCAAAAAGCATGAAATAAAATCAAATTATATATTTAAAAAAACCCCCGACCCAAACAAAGTACGCAATTATTATGACAAAAGGTTATAAACGCTTAACCCTATAAAAAGCAAAAAATAACTTTTAACACTACGTAAGTACCAACTAAAGCATGTCAGACTAAACTAAATTTAGACGTGTCGGGGGACCGCTTTTTACCTTCAAAAATACTTACATAAATCAAATGATAGGTACCTACCTAATTACAACATTCGCATATAAAAAAAACACGAATCTTAATTAGATAGGTAATTAGAGCGGTCCCCCGACACGACAAAATTTAGTTTCTAGTCACTGGTTCACAGTCACTGGTGTCTAAGATATACTTAGAAAGTACATACATACAAACAGAAAAGTTGCATTCGTACTTGCCTGACCTGGGATCGAACCCGCGCCCTTATACTTGAGAGGTTGGTCCTTTACCCGCTAGGCCACCACGACTTTTTCTAACAACTAAACAGTTTTGTAAATTATATTTTAGAAAGACACTTTTCGGGATGATTTCCAGCAAGACTTGTATACTATCCTGGATATGAATGTGCCTAAATGGTTAGTACCTACACAAACAATACCGACACCGAGAGAGAAAGCTATTCCGGATCAAAAAGCCGCACAGCCACCTCAAAGCTAAATACAACACAACATCTGTGAACACGTCCGCAGCTGTCCAACTAGCGACGCTTTGACGGTCGGGTGACAAAGCGCCACATACGCGCCACACCCGCGCCACGCACGCGCCACGCACGCGCCGCATGCACTCGGGCGAGCGCCGGCGTGATGATTACAATGCATTGGTTAGGGCGCTCGATACGTGCATGAATAAGGAACACATGTGCAGATCAGCAAGACGCAGCTTCCGGGAACTGGGAGCAATTTGCGGCGTCGCTCGTCACTCGACGGTATCGGCGGTCGCTTTGTCGCCGTGTTATCGCACGACGCTGTGTCTGTGTTACACGCCACGTGTTCACGCTTGCATCCATACTTGTTATCATATCGATGTGATAGTTTCACTTCCTAGAATACGATTTGATTATACATACAGGATTCCTATTAGGTACACTACATACGTAGGTAAGTACATCTATCCATATTTTAAATATTTAAAATAACAACGCCACTAAATCAAAAATCAAAATCAAAATTAAAAGTCATTTATTCAAACTTGGCTGCAAAACAGCACTTTTCGAACGTCAAAAAATAAATTTACAAAAGACAGCCCCCAAAACGCCCACCCTTCACCACTTCCTATGTGTTTTTGCTGGGAAGAAGAAGTGGCGCAACAAACTCCCCAGCAACACATGTCTGTCTGTTAGGTTAGAAGAACCTTAAACATTGTTTGATATGTACATTTGTATACAATTTAATTTGTATATTTCAATAGACGACAATACAGTAAAAATAATTTATACACCACATGCTAGCTAGCACTCACCCTACATACCTTAACTAACTCAAGCATTGAATATGTTTGGTGAACAGAAAATTATAGCCTCCAATTACCTCTAGAATATCAGGGAGTGCCCACCTACATGTGCTATTCTTTTGTAAACTAGTAAATTAGTAAATTAGACCGCTCAGCCAGAACATATGTAAAATAAAAAGAGTTTACAAATAAAAACAAAAAAAAAAAAACTAAAAAACTAATATGTAGTCAGTAAGACGACCTGGCACCACAAGCAGCACCCGTTCACGAGCATAACGCGAGGATCAGCCATCGCCCCCCTCGCACATTTTTGAGGGAGGGAGGCAACCCGACCGCCGACGCTACCGCAAGCAGTGCCGTCTAAGGGAGCATGACGTACTCACTGCTACACTACTCAATATCAAGATTAAATTATCAGTTCCCGCTAAGTAGTATTATTTACTAAAATCCAAAACAGAAAATTAATACAAAGAATGTATCTTGTCAATAATGTAAAAACATTAAAAAATAATAAATAAAATAAATGTCATTGAGTCAAGAGATTGAATCGGAGAAACTTAAATTATCTAAATAATATAACTAATATAGCTGTCTTGCGTTCATCATGGCGACCAACTATTTTTATCATTCAAATAATCATTGATGGTGTAATATGCCTTTTTTATAAGAACAGCCTTAATTTGTTCTTTGAATTTATTAAACGGCAGTTCTTGTAAGGTCAAAGGAAGCTTATTATAAAAACGAATACCTAAACCCAGAAATGTGTCATGCACTTTATGAAGCCGGTGATAGGGTACACACAGTTTATGCTTATTTCTAGTATTAATGCTATGGACTTCACTTTTTTTGGTATATAAATGTAGGTTCTGTCTAATATACATAATGTTGGCAAAGATGAACTGTGATGCTACAGTGAGAATACCAATTTCTTTAAACAACTCTCTGAGGGAAGTTCTGGTACCTAACTTGTATATTGCACGAATAGCACGTTTTTGTATAATAAATATATTCTCTATATCAGCGGCTTTGCCCCACAACAAAATACCGTAGGACATGACGCAGTGAAAATAGCTGAAATACACTAATCGCGCAGTGTCGACGTCAGTGAACTGTCTAACTTTTCTGACGGCATAGGCAGCAGAACTAAGCCTTCCCGCGAGGCTAGAAATATGTGAACCCCACTGAAGTTTTGTATCAACTGTTATACCCAAAAACACGGTAGATGCAACGGTTTGAAGAACCTCGTTGTTTAGGATAACATTAGGACCTAGGTTTTTTACATTAGGCAAAGTGAACTTAATGCATTTTGTTTTTTTAGCATTTAGTACTAAATTGTTTGTTGTAAACCAGTGCGTAACTGTTGAGAGTGCACTGTTTACGTCGTCAAATTGCTCTCTATTCCTGTCAACTTTGAAGATAAGAGATGTGTCATCTGCAAATAATACAACATCGCAGATATTTTTGAGGTGGTAAGGTAAATCATTAATGTACACTAAGAATAAGAATGGACCTAATATTGAGCCTTGTGGCACACCTAGCTGAACTGGAAGGCCCGATGATTTAGCACCATTTACATCTACACATTGCAATCTATGTTGGAGATACGATTCTATTACGTTTAGAGCTCCGTTTTTGACTCCGTAACAGCGTAATTTGCGTAAAAGTGTATCGTGATGAACGCAATCAAAAGCTTTGGAAAGGTCACAGAAGACCCCAATAGCATTTTGAGAATTTTCCCATGCATTATAAATGTGTTTTAAAAGGGCAACACCAGCATCAGTGGTTGAACGACCTTTTGTAAAGCCATATTGTTCAGTATGAAGGAGGCTATTTACATTGAAATATCGTAGCAGCTGCTTGAGTATCAACTTTTCAAAAATTTTACTAAACGCAGGTAAGATGGAAATAGGTCTGAAATTAGTAATGTCCGTCTTATTTCCTGATTTAAATAGAGGTATGACTTTACTGTGTTTCATGAGGTCAGGAAAAACACCAGTGTCAATGCACTTGTTGAATGTAATCGCAAGGTAGGGAGCAATAACGTCAATTATATTACCTAACAGCTTGATGGAAATATCCCAAAAATCACCCGTATTTTTTAATTTAAGAGTTTTAAAAACATTTAGTACATCAATTGGAGTAACGTGTTCAAAACTAAACAAAGAATTACATTGAGGCACACTAGCACGCATAAGCTGTTCAGCGTCTGTCGATGATGAATTTAAGGAGCGAGTCGTGGTTACAGGTATATCCGCAAAGAACTCATTAAAAGCTTTAGCTACATCAGCCGCATTACTAACAAGTTTGTCATCTAATTTAATTTCCAACTTATTTCTATTGTTGACTGACTTTCCAGTTTCATTATTTATGATTCTCCAGGTTGTTTTAATTTTATTTGAGGAGTTTTTAATTGATTCACTTAAAAACTTTGATTTTGCAAAGTTACAGACCTTTTTAAATATTTTTGAATATTGTCTAACATAGTCTACAAAATTATCATCAAATTGACAAGTCTTCATACCGTATAACTCATATAGTCTCGCTCTACTTTTATAAATACCTGGAGTGGCCCATTGGTTGAATTTGGCCGAGGTACCTTTAATATTTAAGGTTTTGGTCTTGAACGTAGAATTGAACTCTTTCTGTATAACACCAAATAGAGATCCGTAAATGGCGTTAGGGTCATCGTTATCAAGAACAGAAGGTTCCAGATTTTTTGTTACGTTACTTTTAAATCTAACACAACGACTAGCTGAATAGGGTCTGCATTCTATTTTAAGTGGCTTAGTGTGAACTAACATGGGAAAACTAACTTTTTGTCCACAGTGGTCAGATGTGAGATGGTTGATGACTAAATCATTGGAGGCCTCAGTGTCGCAAAATATGTTATCCAAACAGGTAGAAGAAGTTGCTGTAATGCGAGTTGGTTCAAAAAATAAGTTAACCAGGTTAAACGACTTGAATAAGTTTAAAAGTCTTATAGTTAAAGGAGAATCTTCCAAAATGTTAACATTAAAATCTCCACATATAATTTTACCCTTGGTGCTTGATTTTAATTTATTAAGTAAATCATCAAAAACTGATTCGAATTTATTATAGTCACCTAAGGGGGGCCGGTAAACGCAAACGATAATATAGCGCTCAAGTTCCACGCAAGACAGCTCAATAGTGCGCTCGATAGAAAGATTATCTAAATCAGGGCGTTGTTTACATTTTAACAAGTTTGAAACTAAAACTAAAGAACCGCCTCGAATAGCATTCCTTCTTACAAACGCACTTTGCACAGTGTAATTATTATTATTAATAAATGAAACTTCATGTTCTTTTAGCCAATGTTCAGTTAAGCATAGAACATGAACATTATGGTTCTCCAAAAATAAACTTAACTCTAATTCTTTGCCAGACAAGCCCTGCATATTTTGATGTACAACATTCAATAAATGAGGCCTATCCTTTGTCGCGCCTAATAGTTTAAACTACTGGGCGAATCAATAATTATGTTAGTATTACTACTAACAATATCCTTAGATACATTAGACATACCTGTGTCAGATTGTATAATATATGCTAAAAGATTAGCAATGAGTCTCCTACACCTAGCTGGTAAATACATTGAGTACTCTGTCAATTTAAAATCAAAGATATACTCATTTATATCAAAATATAAAATGGCGTTAACTAGTTGTATAGTCCTATTATAAAGGAGCATATTCAAATCAAATATGTGCCTACTTTGTTCAGTCGATAACCTATAAGAATAAGGTAGTGCACATAATATGAAATTAATTTCATTTAAATTTACTATCAAATTTACATAGTCTAAAATCTCTTTTTTAGTTACTGCCAAGCTATCACCATAAATTAATATAACAGTTGAACCTGGGATAAGCTTAGACAACTTAATGTTTTGAATTAAGTGACTAAAACTGGCACCAGGTACACAGTGATTTAAAACATATTGCTGCGAACACTGATTGAAAATACTACCAATGCCTTGACCAAACTTATCTGAAAAAATATATGTTATTTTACTATTACTCACACTCGTAACCTTGTCTGAACATTCTTCAAATTGAGTGGCCAGGGTTGTGACAGACTGGGGCTCCTGTGAGGGTGACACACACTTTCTTTTAAACCAATCAATATAGGTTTGTGAGTGGGCAGAGCATTATGTTTGTGACTGAGCTTTAACTGCGTTATGTCAAGACATCTGATCAACAAGTAAAACGTCATCGTCCACGCTTCCGGAGCAATCATCCACGTGCGAGTGGAATGAGCTGCACGAGTCTCGACACCGGCGACACTCGTGTCGCGCGTGTCTGACAGCCGGAGTGACGCCGCACCGCGCTGCTGTCAACACTTCGACATCGGTTGGCAAGTGAAGTGCAGCTGCTCTTACACTCAACTGTTACTGTACATTCAATCATTAATATCAGTGTAGGACTCATTTTAACACAATTTACGTTCATACAGATATTACACACTAAGTAGGTACTTTACTTGTACAACCTTATTATTTTATGCAGTTTATTAAATAAAAAACAAAAAACCCATAGAAAGTCATAAAAGACAAATGTCCCGTATCGCAATTATCGCAAATACCATAGCTATTGCGTGTACACAACAAAATGTCATTATATCTAACTGGTAGTGAAATCATTACTTATTCATAGATATTGTAGTTAAGTATTCAAATAATTCCGGTAGTATCTGGTGGTGTCGTGACGTGACGTAGCGTGGCGGGTGTCGCGCTGTCAGCGACACACTCGCGCTGACACTCCGCTCATTACTGTGACACGCGGGCACTGTGCTACTGACTCCACACGAGTTAACTAAGTACGGCGACTGTAGTCACGAGCTCGGCAAATAGAATTTCTGAGTATTTTACGCGAAGTTAATAAGTAGCGCCGGTGAGAAGCTCTGTAACTCCTAGTGTACCTATGCTAATTAAGTTGAACGTGAAGCCACAGCACACACACCACATCGCAGAAGTACTACTCCGACCGACTGACTAATGATATCGTCTTACTGATGCACAATCACTTACTTATATCTGCATACACCGTCTCAGTCCTATTTTTAACCGACTTCCCAAAAAGGAGGAGGTTCTCAATTCGGCCGGTATGTTTTTTTTTTTTTTTTCTATGTATGTACATCGATTACTCCGAGGTTTATAGACCGATTTACATGATTCTTTTTTTGTTCGACGTGGAATAGCTGCCAGGTGGTCCCATAGTCATCAGGTCAGGATCTGATGATGGAAACCCTGAGAAATCGAGGGCAACCTTCGAAAGTTATAGGCATACATTGGGTAAAAACTTGACACTCAGGTGTATGCCTCAAAGCACTATTCAACAGTGAAGGTTTGGAGCTGACCTGATGATGGAGACCAGAGAGGGTCGAGGGAACTCGACAACTGAATATGTTAACTACCTCGTGTTTGGGTTTATATTATTTATATTGACGAGACCTTTGCAACAGTGAAGGTTTGGAGCTGACCTGATGATGGAGACCAGAGAAGGTCGAGGGGACTCGACAACTGAATATGTAAAATACCTCGTATTTGGGCTGATATTCTTTGTATAGACGAGAACTTTCCACTTATATGGATAGTGACAACTATTCGTATCACTGAAAAGCAGTAAATAAAAAACTTTTTTACAAAAAAAATTAAACCGACTTCCAAAAACACTAAAAAGCAAAAAAAAAAACTAATTTTAGGTGCATCGGCCTAGAAGTCGGTGGCAAAATCAACTTAGTAACATCCGACACCGACTTCTAGGCCGATGCACCTAAAATTAGTTTTTTTTTTGCTTTTTAGTGTTTTTGGAAGTCGGTTTAATTTTTTTTCACCAACAAGATATTGATCGATTAAGAAAAGCAACTGTTTACTATAATAATGCCTTCTGCAGTTGAAGGTTCAAACGGCAATGATTAAAGGCAAACCGTTTATTTGAGATATGCATTTCTAAAACAATTGATTACCATAGCTCAGACAAAAGGAGTGTCGATTGCTCTGTCCTTAAATTGGTCCCAAGCTGTCAAATAAAGTCATCATAGAAAAGTTTTTCAGAAGTCGTTTTTTTTTTTCGAAATCCAAGTAAGTAACTATATGTAAAGTACCTTCTGACCTTCCAGTATGTTGATGTATCCCCGCGTGGTGCTACTGCGTCGCCTGCGCTGTGGCAGCTCTGTGTGTGTGTGTGTACTCACACAAGCACGCACACAGTGACACGCGCACGCGCTCTCACCACATTGTTACCGGTACACAAACGTACTCTCACGCCATCTCGACTCGATATATTTATAAGAAAATCACTTTTAAGGTTTCACGAGTTAATTGCAGGGAAACTTGCATCGATTATAAATATTTGTGATATAAGATACCGTTTTAACCGACTTAGTGATTTATTGGCAAAAAATATTAGTCTTAATAGGTTGTTGAACTAGAACCGCGTGCGGATCAAAGCTAGCCACAGATCTAATTATTAGTTAAGGTGTCGGTGGGGGCGACGGCGTGACGTCACGTGCGCCCCTTACATTATAAACGACGAGAAAAACTCCGCACAAACACAATTTAACTGAATCAACAGCCGAGCTTAATAGCTATTTCTTAAGACGCGCAGATATTCAATAATTTAAAACGAGGAACCACCACTACTGCTGGACCCTCGAGCTGCAAGGGTTCTGTGGACAGTACAGCTCACGTTACGATAGACGTGTTGCCAGGATATCTGGAGCCCTGCCACTATATCGCTCTATATGCTTCACGTATCAACTTATATCGGCTACAATAGGACCAGTTTAGCTAGACCCCTGCCGTGAAGGAGTGAGAAGGCGGCGTAGGGTCACGTGTAGCTGGCTGCTGGCACCGGCGTGTTTACGCGCGCTCGTGATCCGGACGTTATAAAACCGTTTAGGGCTACTTACCGAACAACGGTGTGTGACGAGTCGATCCGCTGCCCCAACGATATTACACTCAAAAATCTGCATAATATTAGATTCACTTAATAAGTTTGTTGTTAGACCCTAGCGGCGCAAACTGCACGAACAACACACAGATTTACAACAGTGTATGTTACGTGGTAACTAAATATTGCTAATATGGCCGGTTGTTATTTTTCCTCTTAAAGGCGTCAATGTCTGGAAAGTCATGTAGGAATTTCGATCGCTCGTCACATAAATTATGTTGGCACAAGCAGCTTAGTCTATGTAATTCAATACTTTGAGTACCTACGTTCCAAATGTATTTTCTTAACGAATTATAAAGAGTCCACTAATAAGTGGCGACATAATAATCAGGTCAGCTAACTCCAATTAACGTGAGAATGTCCCAAAAAAAATGACGGCACTGATTGTAACTCGATAAACTAATCAGCTAACGAGCGCACTTGCGGGGGCCAGTGTACGCGGCTCGGTACAAATTAGGCGGCGACGCGTACAGTCGCCCGCGCAGATCAATGTTTACCCGTTTGATTGGCATACATCGAACGCGGCCTTTATCATAATGAGCTGTTTATATGAACAGCCGACCAGCCGGCGGGTGAGACACGACTGCGGCCCGTGTACACTTTCCGTTGCTCGGTTTGTTCGTCTCATACAACGATCAGTTCTCTCGCATGGTGCAGTGGACGTGGAACACAGAGACACAGCTGCTACTGGGAGGCAAGTGAATAGCATCGTGTTAGAGGCCGCCGAATGAAAGTTACTCATGTTCGGTCACGTTTAAGGCATAAAAAATCCAGCGCTGTTTGCAGTGAAGCCAGCGGATACGATCTACGCGAATAATGTATTATAAACAAATAAAAGCGAGTGTTTTTCTGTTTATCCCCAACTTTATGAGCGGCTGTGGCCTCTGGGGCCGGGAGGGGGTGAGGGGAAGTCAGGGGGGGGGTTCCATAGCGTTTAGTAAAGTGTTGAACTACAGAAGAACAGTGTTTATAGTTCGTGTTCTTGTAGAGCGAGGAAACTGGCCGTTCTCTTTTTACCGCCGCGTTAAGCAAACATACAAACTATTGTTCTATAAAACCTTTGTAGCAAGATACCTTGATGTTTATCACTTGTTATGAGAGTAACGTCTTAAACTATAACCGCGAAGTGATGGAGAAAGCTATCAGCTGTACTATGAGAGCTAGTCACCGACACTATTTATCGGCTGTTTCCTAATATAATTTATATCTTAACGATTATGTCGCTAGTACACTAGCGTGCACTCGTCCAGCGCACACGATACACTGGCGGCCACACAATATGGGCGCAGCACCAAAAAATTCCCGCGAAATGTTCGCGCTGTACTGATGAAACCGCACTATTTCCGCAGTGTTTGTCGTGTGAACTAACTAAATAAACTACAAAGAGCTGCACTCACTGCAATCCGGTCAACTCGCACGCACTGTATCGCTGCAAGGGAAAATATGCCTTTGTGGAACTTTCTAACACTGTTGTACAGAATACTCCTTATTAGTAAAGATATATACAGCAGAAACATTGAACACTGGCAGCAGCGGCTTGATGACTGATACAGACTTATGTGACAAATGATTACTATAAGTTCAGTTACACAGTTACAATATTTCTGTATCGTCTAGGATACGGAAATATTACATTTCCTTCAGATGATAACCAGCGTGTTGAGTATAATTGATACATAGGTAACTATTAAGGTAATCTGTGATGTAGGTACTTAAGAAGTATTATATTATCAGAAGAATGCATTGACATGATAATATTATTTATATCTTAATTAAAATCAAACTCATATGCACATACATCGACTCACGACGTATTCTTCATCTCATAATAAAAATCTCGCAACTACACGACTACGTGGTCGACTAAAGTCCTACATGTAAAGAATGCCGAGTCCAGAGACGCGTGGCCTCGCCTCGTATAGAATCGCCTCGCCTCGCCTAGCCGTCGCGCACTGCATGTCAGTGTGGCTCAAGTTAGCGCCGCTCAGCGCCCCGTCGCGAACACTTTTATAATTTAATCATTTGCAAACTTGTGCTCAATGCAATGCTTTATTTCTCAACTATCGTCAATACTTACTATTCATATTGTTTGTTTGCAGTGTCACTGATAAAATATGGCAGCTTAAATACTTGTATTATAGTCATCATCATCCTACTGTGGTCTTCATCCATCCTTTATCTTAGCATTTTGGTTCTTTTTATCTATGTCCAGCTCCATTATATTAGAGTACAGCAGACTATTTTATTAATTTTAAATGCTTACATAATTGACTAGCACATATTTGAAGGAATTATGTGTAAGAACGCGTGTAACATAGTCAGGCTAGCACGTATGTGTTAGTATCGCGAGTACTGCGGCTCGTTACACGATGTAATTAACATTATCTGTGCTATCGCGCGCATCTAATGACGCGCCAAATAATAATGATATGAGTGAGCAAAATCACAGGTATGAGAATATAACAAGGTTTCGCAGTAATAATACCATAATGTTAGGTTCGTATGGAATACCAGCAATATCTGATCGTCTCTCACTCACGAGTATCAGGTGCACATAGCTACATGTATGTCAAAGTAAGCATTTACACAAAACAATTGATGAGCTGTTAATTGATATCGCTTTCGCTTGTTGACAATAAAATCCAATAGGTTTTACCTCGAACCATAAATATTTATACAAAAGCAAGCGCTCGAGTGTTCGTGCGAGTGAGGTGTGTGGCCACGCCGACATGTGCCAACATGTTCCCCGCGGGTGGAAAATATACCATTTTTGTAGTATTTACAATTATATCAAACATTATATTTTGATGTTAGTCAACGGGACACTAAATCTGTTTGCGTCTATAAATACACAATGATTTGTTTCCCCTTATATACTCTCATAGGGTTAGCTGAGCACCCCCGCGGGACTGACGGGCTATTCATAGCACAGATAATGCTCCAATTTGTACCTTACAATTAAGCGCAAATGCTAGAAGTAATTCGTCCGGCGGTTGTAACGCTAATGATCGTTTTTGTGAGCAGCTCGTCACGCGCTTATCTGAAGGTCAGGCTAGCCGACACTCGTGTCTGACACCGCTCGAGTGTCGCGACACCGTCATGCCGTGAGACGTCTCGCTGATTCAATAATTCAGCAGCTCTCACGTACAAATAAATTAGATTACGCTTATCCTGTTTTAATCCTTGTCGACGCGGTGCGGTGTCGCCTGGTGCGTTTAATTTTGCAGCGTCTCGCGCGACTCTAAAATTCCATAACATTATGTTAACGCATCTGCATACACGCCGCGGGAACTTTATTAAACGAAATAATGTAGTGAATACGTTGCCTCACTCACTCCGGCATAATGAGCAATCTCGTAGCGCTACGCCGTAGCAGGCTCAGTACCGCGAGGGACAGCGCGCCGAGCGCACGCTACGCCGCTACGCGCTACGATGGCCGGCACCTAGTCGCGCCGCGCGACTCTCGCGTTGCAACTTTGAACAGTTTCACTCTTACCTACCTCCCGCAGTCGGACAATACTCGTGTAGTTGTAGTTCGCGTGTAGCCGGTACTTGTGTAGTTCTGTAAGTGTCGCCAGTAGTTCACTAAGTGTTGCCAGATGATCAAGATGAAACGGATTTGCCACCTGATCTTCCGGCTGCTGTTCCTGCTAGACGGTACGTGTGCTGCGTGTGTAGCGTGTAGTGTGTGTAATGTGTGTAGTGTGTGTGCGGACACTAATTACACGCAAGTTGTCGTGCTTTTGACAAATGAGTAATGTAAGTGCTGAGCGCCGGAGACGGTTATCTGTTTAAATTAATTTATGGCGGCGCAATTATTATGTTAACGTTGTTAAATTATATTTACTTTACAACGGTTTATAATTAAAACGAGTCTCTCGGTTTATGAAAATGATGACCGACGTTGTAAGGACGTGTTCAACTGCAAACCGTTTCAATATTTATTCATTACTGTATTACACGCACAAATATTATACATACATGTTAATTTGAGATATTTTGCTATACAGTGTGTTCTACGTAATTTTTTACAAAGTTGTAGCAAGTTGATTTCTGACACGCGAATATAAGATATTTAAATAAAACTACTTTTACGGATTTTATCGCGGTTACATTAATATTAATTAATCCCGACCTTCGGATCCTCTACAGCATCCATGGTCGCGGGCAGACTAGTTAGCTGTAGTTGTAACCTTCTCTGGACACATTAAGAGTACAGAAGTCAAGTACTGAACAACACACACACACAGTGACACATGTTATAGTATGATGAAGTGGTCGTGTACAGCAGTAGCGAGTACCGCGAGTCGGGAGTGCGCGGTGCGCCGCTGACCACAGTTTTAATTAAACTGCTAATTTCGCACTTGATTTACTAACAACATGTTGTTCAAATTGAATTTGTTTGTGCTCACTCAAGTGAGATATTATTTATTCGCTAAAATACTTGGTTTGTATCACCCGCGAGGGTAGTCTACAGTCAAAGTATGTTATTTACAGTTCGTAATAATATATTCGAGTATCAATATGTCCTGCCTAATAGGCACACAATAATTACGTGGGTATTGGCGGTGGAATTAATATTTGGTCAACAATTTAAGAAATCTTGTATTGTGTCAAAAATGTCGAAGGAATATGCCTGTCAGATGTGTTTTTATTGTGATATTGTTCGTTGATTACCCAATTTACGAAGTAATTAGTTTAGTATAAAGTAGTGCGTGTTCACTCGATCGCGATCTCCCTCGCGTCTGTCTGTCTGTATGTCTGTGCGTGTATGTGTCATGAACATATCGGCGCAGTATCAGCTGTACTTACTGATTAGTGCTTTAACTGTTGTGTGTGTGTGTGTGTGTCGCGTGTTCACAAACTATAATTAGTGTGATTTGTGTCGTTTGATACCGGCGCGTGTGGAGTCACTTTAAACTTAGTCGTGGCATTCACTGTCATATCGTATCATAAGTTAGTAACGACGTGTGTTCGCGTGCCGAGACTTGATACTAGATTATGTCAAGAAGGAATGCTCGGGGAAGCTTCCAAAGAATACCTTGTATAACGATATAGGCCACATGTCTGTGTTACGAGTTTTACGTTTTCAAGAACTTGACTTGAAATAGGTCGTACTTTAAATAAATTCCTTTAACAAAGTAACAATCATTTGACATACATTGGAAGTACATATTGGAACGTCTATGGCAGTGGTTGCGCAGACAGCCGCTCCTTGCGAAACATTGGAACTAGCTGCATCTAGTTAGACTGGAAGCCGACTGCAACATATGTATTGTGAAGAGGCTAGGCAGATGATGATGATGTGCACTGAAATACAATTACACAAGTAGTAATAACTTCAGGCTCAGAAAAGGCATGACGTCTTGCAGGTACAAGTATGCATATACACAGATCATTATTTTAATGAATAAGTTGATCAACACAGCGTTCTTTCAAGCACCTTTCTTAACATTATGGTAGTATCCCTGAGCAGTGACACAGACTCAACAATAGCAGCACTGGTGTCAGTAGTGAGTGTGGAGTGTCGCACGCGGCGGTATTATCATGTTATGCATATGTAACTGCAGGCCTCGTGACGTCATCAGCTGCTGCACACTGAAGCAACACTTGTATAGCAAAGATTACAACTTGTCTAACTGTTCGTGTGTTATCAGGGGGCATCAGTTAAGCAGTACTTATCTGTGCATAAGAGGTCAACTTGGAAGTCGCTCCACGTAGTGCAGTAGTGCAGTTACAAACTGAATGCTGACCCCAATGTACATTTGTATGTACAATGTACAATGTATTGTATATTTGGGAAAACTATAGTAGATGACAAAGTTTTATAGAGAATGTTAACTAGATTAGCTGTGTAAAATATTGAATGCCCCGTAAGAAATCTTACATTAAAAATAATAAGATTTTGACGAAATACTATAAGACGAGTGCTCCTTTCCCACGACACAAGACGTATTGAAAGAAAACTATCGGGATAAAAATATGTTCAAACTTAGTAGAGTAAAATTAAATATGTGTTGAGATAAACATGAAAGCGAATGTATGGCGGAGTAACGTTTGAATTCATTTGAATGGACACTAACGTGAATGGCTCGACTTAGCGATGTTCGCAATATTTCTGGGATATTTTAATTTTCTGAGAAATCGTCGCGTTTCACTGAACCTCCGTTACAAACATCAGCTGAATTAATCAATGAATATCAAGCGATCTCACTGTTGCTGGACAATTGACTGTTAATAATGTGTTTCACAAGGATTGAACGCGTATTAGTTCATAGTTGTTTATTTCTTGTATTTATTTAAACATTATCAACAGATTATGAACCTCAAATACATAATTTGAGGACACTTTTATTTTGAAATCGAGCACAAACAAGTTGGACGTGTAGAAAGGCAGCATCCGACTATAAATAACGTCTCCCAGCCAAACGAGATGAAGCTGCACAACGACACGAGTGTAGCGTTATTGTCGGTTAACATTTACAATACATAACACATACATACGTACACAGTAGCAACTATTGTAGCAACGTTATCTCCTACAGATCACAGCTGGCGGAACTCTGACCTTGCCAGACACAGTAACAGAATACAGCAATGTGCATCCTCAATGTGCATAGCTCAATAGCAAACAGGATACCTTCAATTTTCTCGTCAAACCAATAAAACATTTTAACAAAGAACTTCTCCTAAATCAACAACAACTATGCTGAAAAGCCCATCAAATCACCGATTTCGATCAGCCAAACATGAGATACTCGCACATAGGCGTACATATGTACATACAGGTCCACCAGAGAACCTCCTTTTTAACCGACTTCCCAAAAAGCGGAGGTTCTCAATTCGACCGTTTTTTTTGTATGTTTGTTACGCGATTACTCAGACATTTATTAATAGATTTTGATGATTCTTTTCTTGTTTGATAGCGTATACTTCCGAGGTGGTCCCATTATCAGGTCAGGATCTGATGATGGAAACCCTGAGAAATCGAGGACAACTTTCGAAAGTTGTAGGAATACATAGGGTGAAAACTTAACACTCAGGTGTTTGCCTGATAGCACTATTCAACAGTGAAGGTTTGGAGCTGACCTGATGATGGAGACCAGAGAAGGTCGAGGGAACTCGACAACTGAATATGTAAACTACCTCGTGTTTGGGCTTGTATTATTCGTATATTGATGAGAACTTTCCAGTTATGCGGATAGTGACAACTATTCTAATCACTGAAAAGCTAAAAATAAAAAACTTTATCAAAAAAATAAAACCGACTTCCAAAAACACTAAAAAGCAAAAAAAAACTAATTTAAGGTGCACCGGCCTAGAAGTCGCTGGCAAAATTAACTTAAGGACATTCATTAGACACCGACTTCTAGGCCGATGACCCTAAATTTATTTTTTTTGGCCTTTGTTTTGAAGTCAAAAGGGAAATTATAAGTGTAGCCACAAAATTATTTATTGGACACATGATTAAACTTCTAATTTTATAACTAAGCAACGGGGAAATGACATAGCCTCTAATAAACTAATTCGTCTTTTTTACAACGCCAACTAATAGAAAGCTTCAATAAAAGATCATCAATTATTGTAACTTGTCCTTCTTATTTATACATTGTCATCTAATTTACTAACTCGGCCTCATTTTTCCAAAAACGAGCCAAGAAAAACGAGATCAACGTTTTTCTTGGCTCGTTTTTTTTTGATGGTGGAATTTAATTTGGATTCATTTTATTTAGCATAATGCCATTTATAACCTTCAATTAAAAAACATTGTATTAAAAATTGAAGTTAGTGACGAAAACGAATCGCTGCAAAACCGACTCCACGTAGTCTTGTCTGCCCTACCCCTAGAGTGCAATTCAAAACCGCGTAGGCGCGGAGGGGCGAGGCGGCCTGCGAGCTGAGGCGCAGGTAGTTTTTAGTAGCGCCGCAGCTTCGGCTTTCTGGCCGGCTCTGCCGGCCAGCCTCAGCCGCGTCGGCGAGCGTGAAAACCATCTGCGACGATAAGCTCGCATGGGACCGCCGGAGCCCCGCAGCGCCGGAGCCGTGACAGAAGCCATGCTTGCTGCATGTTGCATGCTTACTTCCATGCTGGGTCAATTAATATGGGAAGTGTTATATTTTAAACAAAAAACTCAGTACGAGTTAAAAAATTAGAAACTAAATAAATATTTTTATGATGTCACTTAATAGTATTTAAGAAGTTTACTGTTAGAATGCATGCTATAAATTTAGATGCAAAAAAATAACCATCATGCTGAGTTGTATTTAGAGTGGAAGATAACTCGTGGCTAAGATAGTATTATTTAGATGCTCGACGCTTTATTAATTGTGGCTGACTTAGTAATTTAGAAGGCAACATACATTTTTGGGGGCGAATAATGATATTAAAAAGAAGCCTGTTTAAATAGCACCCAAGTCAAAATATATGAAAATATTAAGTGTCCTACACATGTTCTATTGTGAGTAGAAGTTTTCTGTGTAATTTGTGATCTACACACTGACTAGCCATAAGTTTTTTTCTGAAGTCCAATGTTTTCATTATACAAAAATACGCAATTAGCATCAATATGAATGATAATAATAGTTTATCAGTGTTCCGGGACGTCAGGCGAATATTGTTGATATGGCTATAAATAAGCAGGGTTTATCAAACGAACCGAGCGCGACGGCATAACGTGTAATATTTGCACTGAAGTAAATCAATCGCAATCACCGCCAATTAAACGTTATTTATGAAACAAAAAATATATTAATGCGATACATTAATGAACTAGCGACTCGCCCCGGCTTCGCGCGAATAACAGAATTGCCCCACTTTTTAATGAATAAACCATAATTTTCCTTTTTCATGAATAGTCCTATATTACCTACGGAGAAAACAAAGCAAATACATAGTTTGGGAACTGCCAACGAAAAGTTGAGAACATGACGGAAAATAAATGTGGAAAACGTTTGAGTAGTTTTGAGAAGTTAATTAAGATCAACAGTGACGTCTTACTTCGATTCGCAGCTACAGTACCAATATTTTGTTAGAAACACACGCCAAGTGTATTGCGCAGTTATTTAGCAGATAAAGTTTAGTGTTGTCGAGTGGAACAACCAGTGTAATCTATTAAAGCGATCTGTAGGAGCTCTGTGAGGCGATTTGCGTATTTTATTCTGGACGACCAAAAAAACTTGATGACAACAGGACTGACAGAAAACTACGTGGAACTGTGGTCTGTAATCATGAGGCCACAGCGTCACCCAACGCGCGCCACGGTCTGTGCGAGAGTCTACATACTGTTAGTGCAGTGGTACAATCACGCGCGGTGATGGCGGACCATGGAGAATAAAATAACAAAAAATCGCCTAAGAAAGTAGCGCGCCAAATTGCAGGTGTGCGGGGGACGAGGAACGTTACTGTTTTCGCCCTTATACGCTTTATTTGGACCCAACCCTTTTTTGTAATAAGTACCAAAAATCTTTGACAGATGTCTTAAAGTATCCAGACGCCTCGTTAGTTCACACGTAACTGTTAGTTTTGTTCAAACCCACCGTATGAATTTGTGCCAGAAGGCGTCTGATCTACTTGCATTATGACATCTCGGCTCCTCTTTCCTTACTCCGTGTGACGGACCTTCTGCATTTGGTTGGTCTGCGACAAAGGCTCTTGACACAGTCCCGCGCGTCACTCGCCGTATTTGAGTAATTAAAACTAGTGGTTTTATATGTGGGCTTTATTTAGTCAAGCTTCTGTTCCACGTTATAATTATAAGCTTCAGAGCAAGTCTGTCTTACAAAGAGTAATAAGTAGTCAGGTAGTGCGCGCCAGTTCATTTACAAAGTCGCCCTGTTCCCTCGCGCTGTTTATATTCAAACCTCTTCGTAAATTAACTCTTCTCCAAAGTGCACTATCTATTTATTTACTGCTGAGTTCATACCTCACTCGGTGCACGAGCTAGTTTCATATATGCAGTATATCTAGGTGTTTTCACAATTAATGAGTAGTTTACTTGTCCTCAAGACGCTCACGTATGTGACCTAGTCGAGGTCGACTGCTACAAAGTGAACAAATTAATTAAAAATGTCTGTGTGTAGTCTGTACCAGTGTAGTGGCGCGGTTGTTCACTGAGTGAACTTCAAAGTACAGCAGAATGAATGTGAAACAAAAGGCTCGCGGCCGCTAATTAACTAACACAATGATTGTAAGCACTCGATTGTAGTGAGCTCAAGTACACGCGCGGAGTTGGCTGTAAAAACTCGCTGAACTAATAATACTAAGCACGTTTTTGTAATGACCTTAAGTACAAGAACTTTTCAAGAACATTTATGTGTTCACATTAAACTCGTAGTCAATAGACAATCTGCGAACAATACAAACAGTTAGGCGTCACTCGCGGACGCACTCCGACACGACGCCTGAGCGACACGACAAGCGCAGATATACATTATATCCACGTGTCGGGTAAGTGTGAGAAAATATCCAATAAATATACGACAGCGGCCGCCGACCGTGAGTGACGCGACCGGACTGCGCGCACTAATTTGTCTCAGCTCGTGTGCACACGCCCTTACACGAGCTGTACTATCTACGTGACACACATCTACACTACAGAGACACTTCAAATAACATTTTCGTGGCTAAGAAAAATCTGAGCAAAGAAACATCGCGTTACACTAAAATTCAGAGGATGTGACCAAACGTCATAAATGATCACCGTGCCAATTATCATCATGACATTGAAATAAAATGACTTACGGATATTATCGCGGCTATATTAATATTTTTTAATCCCGACGTTTCGGATCCTCTACAGCATCCATGGTCACGGGCAAACTAAGGTGTTGGTCATCTTGACACTATGGTTACAAACAGCTACCCTACATTTTGTTCACAACGATTGTGACAATACGATTCACTGGCTGTCATTGAACATCCTTGACAGTCGTTACGGGTAGTCAGAAGCCGGTAAGTCTGACACCAGTCTAACCAAGGGGTATTGGATTGCCAGGGTAACTGGGTTGAGGAGGTCAGATAGGCAGTCGCTTCTTGTAAAGCACTGGTACTCAGCTGAATCCGGTTAGACTGGAAGCCGACCCCAACATAGTTGGGAAAAAGGCTCAGCGGATGATGACAATACGATTCACTCAGAACGAGCTCAGTGTATCCTTAGGCTTGGATTTGGATTGAATAGTTTCTATGATGAGGTTCCGAGCAGGTGGTACGCTCCAGTCATCTTTGCAAGACAAAGCGCTGAAAAGCCTGCATATAACTTTTCTCAAACTTAAAATTTCGTATATTTCCCGCAATGGACAGTAGCTGATATTCGTCGCTCGTGTTAGGTGTCGGTCGCTGCGTCGCACTCGTGTCGGCCATGTTCGACAGTTGTGCATAGTTCACACACAACGCTCTGCATATTGATACACGCCGCGGGCGCTCCACGGAGCAAGGGGTTACACGTTCTTATGCACCCAGTATATGTATGTTCTGAATTCAATATGTTTCGGAATAAGGACAACTAATCAGTTGTGACTAAGACAAATAGAATGTATCAACCGAAACCTTTGATTTGTCTTTACTGCTGTAAAAACGTCACTGCGATATGTAAAGAATTTTCTTTTACTGGCTTCTGCCAGCGGTTTCACCCGCATCTCGTGGGAGCCTCTGCACGGACCCGGATAAAAAGTAGCCTTCCTAGATAATCGAGCTATCTAACACTCAAATAATTTTTCAAATCAGACTAGCACTTCCTGAGATTAGCGCGTTCAAAAAAACAAACAAACAATAGTATAGATTCCCGGCAGATACACAAGTTTCAATGGATCTCGTTATCTAATATCGAGTGGGGTACAATTACGCAACATGCGTACGAGCATAACGTACATTATATACATAAGTCACGTCGTGTCGCTTACACTACGCCCCGGTGACACGGTGACACGGAGTCGGACTAAGTGTGCACCCCTGTCTCACGGTGAAGGCGATTTATACTATTGCAGATCCTAAAACCAGCCCTTTTTTTTACAAGCTTTTATTTAACTTGCAATGTATGTATGTATGTAACTATGTGTGTTCGGATGGAATTTTACAACTCAATTTTAAGGCACTTGCCCTCAACCGATTGAGCTGAAATTTTCGTCATCCTAAATCCAATATGGCTAAATATACAAGATGGCGGACTAGTTATTTTTAAGGTACCTATACAATATGGGTATCAAATGAAAGGGATTGACAAGTAGAACACATTGCACTTTACGAAATAAAAATCCAAGATGGCCGCCGCTACAAAATGGTGAATAACCAATTTTTTCAATCCCATCCATATGGGTATCCAATGACAGGGCTTGACAAGTAGAATAAAGTGCACTTTACCAAATCAAAATCTAAGATGACCGCCGCTACAGAATTTAGACTTAGGAACTTACCAGGTGAAAACTAAAAAGTATAAAATAAAATGAAGTAAAAAAATCTTTAAAAAACAAGCTTTTATTTAAATGCGCTAAAAAGAAAAAAATAAACTTTTACTGTAACTTTATTGTCAACTTATAACGACATTTCAAATTTAACGTTAATTTATACGATTTAAAAGCTTGTCGCGAGATTAAGTACTCGTATTTACTTACTTTCTTAGTAAAATCGCGACAAGCTTTTAAAACGTATAAATTGTGTCAAATATGTTAAATTTGAAATGTCGTTATAAGTTGACAGTAAAGTTACAGTAAAAGTTTATTTTTTTCTTTTTAGCGCATTTAAATAAAAGCTTGTTTTTTTTTGTAGTTCGACTCGTGTTTTGAAGGAATTCTTTTACGTGTTCAATTAAATAGTGTTAAAAAATCTTCAGCAGCTTTTGATCTTTAGCTTTCGCCGTTCAGAAGATAGCGTGACAAACAAGTTGATTTCAATACTGATTTGTAGTCTATGTAATGTGTTAAACATGTAATGCGATCCTATTGTTACTGTGTTAGAGCGTACTTTGTGTCGACTCGATGTGACTCGCAGTGAGTCGCGAGTCGACGCTCGCATGCTCGCGACATTAACATAAATTTGTGAGAGTGGAACATTTGCAATTAATATTTATTTGTATGTCGTCATGTGTTAATATACAAGCTAAGTAACCTTGTACAAGCGTGGAACGTACTAATGTGTTTTAAGTCAATGATATTTACCTATGTCGCTTTTGAAAGCCTCTAAACAGCAGAATTATTAATAACTTTGAAATGTAAAACATATTGCGTTGACTGCCAAAAGTTTCTGTTTGCTAAATGAAATAGCTTCAAACACGTAGATAAGTTAAAGTAAATACAAACTGAAGGTTGTTCAGGACACTTCACAAGACTTTAGTATTCCCGTGGAAGGTTCGGAAAGGTTTCATAAAGTTTTTCTTAGAAATGCTGCTTCAGATTTCTACGTAGTATCAAAATTCGGAATGTATAAGGGTTTTTGTCCCAGAGGTGTGGATGTGAGCTCTGTTGCTGTACAAACAGACAGACATACAGACAGACAGCGGATGTAATCAGCGGGTACCAGGAAATAAGAGCATGCGGGAGATGTGAGCCTAACGACAAGCTATACCAGACGTCAGTTTGTGCAAATTGTGTACTGTGGTCTTCAATATAAATTGCATCAAATGTCAATTAGTTTACACTCGAGTGTTACTTCGACGACGTAATTTTTTTTTTGTTTCTTTAGGCAGTATAGTTCAAATGGTTGGGCATCTAAATGACCATAACTGCTGATGCGTTTGTGACATAAGACGTGAACACTTATATTAGTGAACACCTACATGCCGCCTCCAAACCACTATTTCTACGTTCTTTATGTTATTAGAATATTTCTGTGTAGGCGTGAGCATTGAGTAAGTCCATTCCTTAAATCAAATAGAGTCAAACCACACTTCAAGTACTACACGAGTAATATACAAGAATATCTTGAAAATGTTCACGCGTCTCTTCTGAATTGAAAATAGCAAAGTAATCTGCTATTTTCTTTAAAATAAAAAAAGCAAGATTACAAGGCGTAATATGGACTATGTTATTAAGTATAAACTAATATTTGACATAAGAACATTAGGATAACATTTTTGGCTAAGTATAAGATATAATAATAACGTTAAGAAAGAACTTAGCAATCGACAGTATTCCGCGGAATGCGGCATTTATTTCAAATAACGTTACGAAAGAACTTAGCAATCGACAGTATTCCGCGGAATGTGGCATTTATTTCAAATAACGTTACGAAAGAACTTAGCAATCGACAGTATTCCGCGGAATGTGGCATTTATTTCAAATAACGTTACGAAAGAACTTAGCAATCGACAGTATTCCGCGGAATGCGGCATTTATTTCAAACTAGCTGTTGCCCGCAACTTCGTCTGCGTGGGCAATATAGAATCGTCAAAATACAACTTAAGTGCATTTTTTCACGTGGCAATATAATTAGGATTACATTATCGCATAGATTCATTGATCAAGGTTGTGTTGTGGATGTGTGAGCATTTATCTAAACAAAAGAAGTAAAGTTTGTGACGTTGTGGATATCCCTGGATCTAGTCAGCCAATTTGGAAAATTATTACGTATGGTGCGTAAGTAATTCTCACAGGAAACAGCTATAATCTATGTATATGCTGTGAGTCTGACAAAGCTGTCATTTGTACATTTTCTGCAGCTGCTGCGACTAATCAGAAGCCAGAAAGTCTGTCAGTCTTACCATGGATATCGTCTTGTTTAGTTGACTGGATTGAAGATAGGTAGATAGGTAGTCGCTCCAAGCAAAATATTGGTACTCAAACAGATTCGGTGACTGGAAGCCAACACCAACATAGTTGGGGAATAGCTGGATGGATGATAAAATGAGTCATCATCATCAGCAGGCCATAGGGTAGGATAGGTTCACTACAGGGGAGAAACACTTGTATGCATGATTTTCTGTGCACTCACTCACTATGTTAAGGCGGGACTCCACCGAAATGTATGCATTAGTTCACGAATAGGCAAAATATACGTGTATCTGTGAGAGTCCACTTCATGTGTTCGTACTTGAAACCTGCAGTTTTGTCAAGATAAGTATCCACCGAAACACTTTCAAAGATCTGATGAACGAACAAATCAAACTTGACTTGGTCACCTGGGGCCAATCAGAGCTCCATGAAGCGATAATACGCTTTGGCTCCTACTGTTATTCCTCCTACTGTTATGTTTGTATACAAATGTACATATCAAACAATGTTTAAGGTTCTTCTAACCTAACAGACAGACATGTGTTGCTGGGGAGTTTGTTGCGCCACTTCTTCTTCCCAGCAAAAACACATAGGAAGTGGTGAAGGGTGGGCGTTTTGGGGGCTGTCTTTTGTAAATTTATTTTTTTGACGTTCGAAAAGTGCTGTTTTGCAGCCAAGTTTGAATAAATGACTTTTGATTTTGTGGTTTCTGAAAAAAAAATTTATTCATTTCATTCAACGATGAATGTAATTCTGATGGTACTATTAAGAACACTTGCTTAGCGCAGAAGCTGACGTTGGCAGGTCAACTCTTTGACTTCTCGAATAGGATACCATTGGTTTTTGTGCAATGCACACCTGCAATGCATTCTGGATTAGGATAGGATATAGGTGGATAGGATTTACAACAGAGAACAATTCTGTCTTTGTGATTAAATGACATCGAACGTAGTTTTATATAAACGGTGTTTTTTTAGACTTGGCTCGGGTCTTACTGAGACTGTTCGTAATCGTGAACAGTGTATTTGCGATCAGAAGTTGAAAGTAAGCATGTCTCTGGTATGCGACGCGTAATTTGTACGTTTTCAGAAGCGATAAAGCATTTTACATGCGCATGGTTTTACATCGAGAAAGCTCCCATTTCTTATCTGCACTTTGTATCTGGGCTCGTTATTAAAGCTACAGAAGCCTACATTACCTCACGCTTAGCAGCGCTTGCGAGAGATAGACCCTCCTTTCTTCTAGGATTTTTCTTCTTCAATTTAAGAGCCCAGCTCTTGTCGGTGCAGCTCCTTCCATTTACGCCTATCTAGCGCCAACTCCTGAACTTCCTTATACGTCACAACATTCACCTTCTCTTTAATTTGCTTGATGTAGCTGTACCTTGGACGACCCCTTCCCCTCTTTCCTTCGACTTTCCCTTCCACGATGTTTTTTTATAAAATCGTCGTGACGTATAAGGTGTCCTATCATTTTTCCTCTCCTGTTCTCTATGCTATGCAATAGTTGTCTTCTACTCAATATTCTATTTAGTACTTTTTCATTGCTAATTCTTTCCGTCCAACTAATTCTCTCCATCATCCTCCAGCACCACATCTCAAAAGCCTCCAGTCTGCTTATATTCTGCTTATATACTTCTAGGATTAAGTGTACATATTTTGCATCACAGAAAAATAATTAAGGTCTTCTTAATACGCTGCGGGTTGTTCGAAAGAGATACCGCGGCCCTGGTACATAAAAGGCCTATGACGGAACACGACGGTTTTTAGTCAGTAAGAGTCTGACACTCCCTCACCGCTGCTAACCCACAGCGGGAGGGGTCATTTGATGATTTTTGACGTCGTTAAAAAAAAGGTCTACTTAATACTACTCATTCAAAGTAATTTGTTGGAAGATAAACTAAACTATGTTTATGAAAAAATGCACAACAGACTCCATCTTTGACTTTAAATGATAATTAATTGGTCCACTAATGTCATTATTTTTACATGAATGTTGAAAAAACAATTTAGATGGCACCGTTTTAAATTTGGCTAAGAACTATTAATTTTCCTTGCATCAAGGTAATAATTATAGTTGGATTTTGATGTGGCACGGCAAACTGACAAACACTATTGAAATGTCTATCGAAAAATTACACCCCTGTTTAAAATAAGTAAATTACGGAAAATGCACAACTCCATCTATGTAAATGGTAATTAATTGTTATATACCACCTCGCTCTTTTGACACATTTAATGTATTTTATTTACCACAGATGGAGCTACTTTAACCTTGGCTAAACACAATTTTCATATTTTTTTTTTCTTCCGAAGTTACTTATAAAGGTGTGATTTTCTGTGTAAAGATTGATAAAAGGCCGATCAACTAATATCAGTACAACATTCAAATGAACAGTTTTCAAATTTTCTAAAGTAAACAGATTGCGTGTCGTAATATTTTACTTCTTGAATACTTAATATAATCATATCTTTTGATAGACTGAATCGATTTCGATGAAACAAAAACTAAGTAATACCTCAAGTTACGTAGAATTTTTGTATATAAGCATTGTCTGAATTGAATTCGTAGATTTTACGTGAATTGCGAACGAACAAACAGACAAACAGACAAAAATGACAAAAATTATGGAAATGGGTTCTGTTAGTTATCCTTTAACATGCTGGCTATTTTTTTTCTCAATTTCGGCAATGTACAAAAATTACTCCTCTACAGATTTATTATATGTATAGATAACGTTACGAAAGAACTTAGCAATCGACAGTATTCCGCGGAATGCGGCATTTATTTCAAATAATGTTACGAAAGAACTTAGCAATCGACAGTATTCCGCGGAATGCGGCATTTATTAACCGACTTCCCAAAAAGGAGGAGGTTCTCAATTCGGCCGGTATGTTTTTTTTTCTGTAAACTGTAAGCCGGTATGTTTTTTTTTTCTGTAATCTGTAAACTACCTCGTGTTTGGGTTTATATTATTCGTATTGACGAGACCTTTGCAACAGTGAAGGTTTGGAGCTGACCTGATGATGGAGACCAGAGAAGGTCGATGGAACTCAACAACTGAATATGTAAAATACCTCGTATTTGGGCTTATATTCTTTGTATTGATGAGAACTTTCCACTTTTATGGATAGTGACCTATTCGTATCACTAAAAAGCTGAAAATAAAAACTTTTTTACAAAAAAATATAACCGACTTCCAAAACACTAAAAAGCAAAAAAAAACTAATTTTAGGAGCATCGGCCTAGAAGTCGGTGGCAAAATTAACATAGGGACATCCATTAGACACCGACTTCTGGGCCGATGCTCCTAAAATTAGTTTTTTTTTTGCTTTTTAGTGTTTTTGGAAGTCGGTTATATTTTTTTTCCAATTAAGCACTACTATATATATCATAGAGGCAAACAATTCGTGGAAAGTCCTTCGACAATCCTGGCATCGCCACTCTAGGGGCACACGGATCATACAACATCAGGGAACAAACAGTCAGTAACAAAAAGGTGTGAAGCGACAGGGTGACAGCAGGCGACTGCTGACAGGTGAACTGGGCACTCCCACTGGACTTCACTGGACGCATACTTTGAAACTCACTTGTTCAATTTCCCGTACTTTAAAACTCTCGTCCACTTACAAAGTTGTTGAGTATTATCTACACCGATAAACTATTTTATTTAGCTTCCATCAAGCCTACCATTAGGCTATCATCATTAAATCTATATGTCGGCGCGTTGATAACATTAAAATTATGAGCGGGTGACCCCGAATAGAGTAGTAAGTGTCACGACGAGTGATGGCAGCAGTCATTCTGGTGACAGGTGCCAACTGAATTGTGCACATACTAACCTATTGGCTCGAAATCTTATTCCATCTTACTGATTGTGTGTGATTGTGAATAAAATGGTGAGGAAACCAAATAATGGAACGGTGGACTACACAAGCGTGCCTTTATTTTTGAATTTCGGTCGTTACAACGCCCGAGATGCAACGTGACAGCCATGACCGCCGCGAGGCTCCTTCTGACGCTCCCACATCAGAAGTGGGATGCAATCCGAATGCCCACATGTGTTGAGGATTGCCCTGCTACGTGTTCAAAAAAAATGAAAACGCTAGTAGCGAAAAAAAAATATGCCTGATACGATACTGCTGTCACAAGGAAGAATCCTGTGTGGAAACATCTCGTACTGCAACATGATGTTCATTGAGCTGTCTATGTAGAACAAGAAGGATGTGAACAGACTGGTTTCGGGAGAATTTGCCACGTGAAGATAAACTTCATGTTTTGCAATCCTTATAGTGCCAAATAATTACCCAATAAAAAAAAAATGGAACGTCAATTATTTACAATGGAGTTTTTAGAAGAAGATTTATTAAGAATTTCAGGGAAGGCTCAAGTATGGTAACCACGGTTTTTACAAGTTTTACACAATTTTTACAAACACAATTTTTACAAGTCAAGCTATTTATCGAAGGTATGCTCAAAAATTAACCGATTTTTTTTTTCTAATTTTCATGTTTCAACAATGACGGTGATTATTGTGCAATATGGCGACAAAATTACAATCGCGAATGGAGCATCTCAGCAGACTGCGGAGCTTGACGTGTCGTCGTGAGTTCAGAGTGTCGGTGCTCGTGCATCTCCGTGGTGTCTGCGAACGTAAAGCCGCTGTACTGCGCGTCATAGCGATGTGCGCATCGTCATGCGCGTTGAGTGGAAACCCGGTGAGACCGATCCATTTTTGCTTTATGTTGAGGTTGTTTGTCAAACGACATTTATAAACTTGAGAGGCAGTTTCAGTCTCGTTAAAAATTAAAATTAAAACCTCAAGTTAGAATATTTCAGTTTTTGCGTCATTGATTGATTGAATGTGCATCAGACTATAGATTTTTGGTAACATTTGGCGCTAAGTTGTACCAATGACGGATACCGGGGTGACTAGGAAAAGACTCGTTGGCCTGTGTGGCAATAACTGGCCTGTGTGGCAATGACTAGCCTGTGTGGCAGCGACTAGCCTGTGTGGCAACGACTAGCCTGTGTGGCAATGACTAGCCTGTGTGGCAGCGACTAGCCTGTGTGGCAACGACTAGCCTGTGTGGCAACGACTAGCCTGTGTGGCAGCGACTAGCCTGTGTGGCAGCGACTAGCCTGTGTGGCAACGACTAGCCTGTGTGGCAACGACTAGCCTGTGTGGCAGCGACTAGCCTGTGTGGCAGCGACTAGCCTGTGTGGCAACGACTAGCCTGTGTGGCAACGACTAGCCTGTGAGGCAATAACTGGCCTGTGTGGCAATGACTAGCCTGTGTGGCAATAACTGGCCTGTGTGGCAACGACTAGCCTGTGTGGCAATAAGTAGCCTGTGTGGAAATGACTAGCCTGCGTGGAAATGAGTATCTTGCATGGCAATGATTCGCCTCTGTGGCAATGACTAACCTGTGTGGCAGCAAGTGGCCCGTGTGGCATTGACTTACGGAAATGTGTGACTTTAGGGAAACATTTTGTTTCGTTTGGACTTCAAACTTGTAACCACTGTAAGTTGTTGTATAACATGAACAAAGGGAGTTATTTGAGGGGTCAGGGTGACCGAACGGAGTAGACTGTAAGATGAAACGGTACACACGAGGACGTGTGATAATGCAGGACGGCCGTGTCGGCGCGTTGATAACATTAAAATTATGAGCGGGTAACCCCGAATAGAGTAGTAAGTGTCACGACGAGTGATGGCAGCAGTCATTCTGGTGACAGGTGCCAACTGAATTGTGCACATACTAACCTATTGGCTCGAAATCTTATTCCATCTTACTGATTGTGTGTGATTGTGAATAAAATGGTGAGGAAACGCCCGAGATGCAACGTGACAGCCATGACCGCCGCGAGGCTCCTTCTGACGCTCCCACATATACATATAATAAATCTGTAAAAAAAACTGTGTCTGTACATTGAATATATTAAAAAAATAATAATTGGGTGGGGTTTAGAAACAGTAATGGAGCACAAATCCAAAAAAAAAATTCTGTCTGTTTGTCTGTATGTCTGTATGTCTGTATGTCTGTATGTCTGTATGTCTGTTTGTTTGTACACGCTAATCTTCCGAACTACTGAACGGATTTCAATGATTTTTTCTTTGTTGTATCAGTATTAAGCCTGGTCAACATATAGGCTATAATTTATCTTCGAAACTTGAAGACCTGATGCAGAACACCAACAGACCAACAAAACTATAAGAGATACAAAAATGGTACCATGGCAAAAATTGTTTCATGTGATGAGCATTTTCAGCTGAGATAATAAATTTTAAGATCTGGAACACCTGATATGGAACCCCAAGAGCCCAGCTTCTCTGTACCATATACAGGTATGACGTTTTAGCAAAAGTTGTTCAATTCGATTAGCACTTTCTATTGACTTATACAAATTGAAGATCTAAAACACCTGATGTGGAACTCCAGGGGCCCAGCTAGACTATAGCATATAGAGGTGTGACGTTTTAGCAAAAGTGGTTCAATCTGATAAGCACTCTCTATTGACGTATATACATCGAAGATCTGGAACACCTGATGTGGAACTTCAAGAGCAATACTACACTTGAAATGTATAGAAATGAATGTTATGAAATAGGTATGGTGAATCAAAAAAAAGTAATTAGTCCGTCTTTTAGATAACCCTAAAATAATGGACACGTATTTTTTCTTTTCTCCTTCTCACAAACAAATAATAACGAAGATATAACACGCTTGAATTTTGTGTTAAGTCACTGCTTAGTACAAATTTTACATACCTAGACGTGGCGGCACGAGCCCCCACTCTTCGAATTTGTTGCGTTATATCTCATTATTATTTTGTATGTCTCTTCCAGACCTCGGGACTACAGAGTTCCGAATTTTTGGGAGGCAAACGTGGGGCCGAAGCCAACACGCTGAAGCCCTTTTGAGACAACTTTAATGAAATGGTGACACAAAACCGACGATTATCCCTTTATACACTATAGAAATGAACCCAAGGACAATCCCCGGTGGACGTCGTTAAAAAAGTGTTTTACAAGGAGCGACTGCCTATCTGACCTCCACAACCCGGTTACCCGCTCAACCCAACACCCCTTGGTAAAACTGGTCAGACTTACTGGCATCTGACTGCCAAGAATGTTCAATGACAGCCGGAACCTACAGTTTAACATCCCCTCCAATAACTTAGAAAAGTTGCATTGGCAGGACGTACGCTCATACTTGAGAGATTGGTTCTCTACCCACTAAACCACCACGACTTCCACTAAGTCATCACGACTTTGTCATCTCAGTAACATTTAATGTTTTTTAACGTAATAATACGTGTAATATTTTTGCCACACACAACTTAAATGCGGACTAATTAGAATCACTACTTTTATCCCTATGGTCACGTCTGTTGCGGTTCAGTTCTCAGCGTTTTGTTTAGTCTGCTGTGCTTTTGCCGTTGAAGTACAAAAATTAAATTATGGAACGTTTCTAATTGGTATGCGTATTCCGTTGTTTTCAAGTCAACATATCAGACGATTCAGATCTTTGATTTTGCTGACCCCGTAGTCGCTGGCATAAGGGACAGGATCCGCGTACGAAGTCGCGGGCAGAAGCTAGTAGTAAATAATTATGTTCATAAAAGCACACACGGTGTAGAGTGGGTTTCACTCAGTAATTCTGTAATGACCTCTAGTGGCGTAATGAGGCACTAATCAATATCGCCTTTACTGCGTTTTATTGCCGTCGTCTCGCGCTTCCACTGTAAAGATTTGTTTTACTGCCAGTAATTAGCAGTAGGTAGTACTGCAGGTGTGTAAAGGTCGAGAGCTACTTGGATGTTTACATTACTCACAAGTAGTGACATTACTAAACTATGCTCTTTACGAATTTATTATTCAGAATATAATAATGTGTTTGGGCAAACAATTGGAAATATTGTATGTTTCAAAATCTTTTTGCCTTTTCTTCCAAAAATCAAGTAATTGTGTGAATTATAACTTCTGTTGAACTGCTTACAACGTGTTGTCATGTATATCGGTTAGTTACCGCCGAATACATTAATATCCTCGTCACAGAGTGACGTGACACACACATACACACACACACACACACACGTAGAGAGCTACCTGACAGGAGTACAACGTTAGGGATATTCTCGAGACTGTGTCAGTAACAGCAACAACTCGTAATGTACCCTCCGATAGTCAAGATCACTTCACAAACATACACGGACATATATTTAGACTCTGTATACTTGTTACTCTGTGATTCTTAAACTTGGATTTGTTGTTAAGTACTGGTAATAATAAAGTTAGTATGTTTTGTTGTCGTCTGTAGGCTTTACCTTTTGTTTGAAACACTTGTTGTTTAATTTATTTAAATTATTGTTGTCGACAATTATGGCGAAACTTTGATGACTGCGAGCGAGGGGATGCCGAGAGCTCTCAGCGTCCACCAACGTGCTGAGTATGTACCTCTACACTTGCTGTAGAGCGCCTGATAAATGCGTAGAAGTACTCACTATCACCTAGTATACTCGTATAATTTATCTATCTATGTATAATATCTATTATTTTTTAGGAAAGAGATCCTAGTAATTTCTGAATTTTTGTTAAGTCGTAAATGGGACAAAAACTAACTAACTAATGGGAGTAAAAAAATAATTACTAATAAGTGATTTCCTTTTTTAGGATACCAGACTGCTAATCATAGCCGGCTGGTCTCTGAATTATTATCGCATCGGCTTATACGTATAGCCACAATGCAATACAAACTATATCTTGACGTTAAACCAACGCAATGGTCATATTACCTCTATAATTATTGTCATCGACTTTTTGACTACTACATACTAGCGCTCTACGTCGTGGTGCATACTGCCTGGCAGCGTCTCGAACGGAGCTTCCAATTGTCATCCACTTGAGTCTGTTTGTTTTGCTTCCATTTTAATTACACCTCTTGTGATTTCCGAATTATTTTAATTATACTCAGGAGATTAAAAGTTACAAACAAGAAAAAGTACACAATTACGAGAGAGGAAAGTTTAATGGTATTTTACTAAACAAGTAGAATTTGTTTAATAATTCTTGTAATTTATTGTAATTTGACTTTAAATCAGTACAAACGTCTAATATTTTTATCTAGAACCACCTTTGTAGAAAGGCTTTAGCTCTAATAAAACCTCACGAAATAACCTCACGGATAAACCTCATAATAATATTAGGTAGGCAGAGATTAAACAAGGCAAAATAACAAGAACAAGTGTATGAACTAGAAGTGGAAGTGACACTAATTTGCTGAAAGAAATGACGCAAAATGCTGCAAAAGCACCAACACTACTAAACTATACAATACTGACCTACCTCTAGTCGGACGAGGACACACTAACTTACATACATACATTGTGTTCAGAAGGCGACCAAATTCCTTCACAACATGAAATCCATTTGATCCGTTTAAGTATTTATATATTTATAAAATTCGCGGTGAGGGTTCACGAGAGAGAATAGTTCTACTAATGTGTGCCTCCTCGAGTACACTGGATGAATTATTAAGCGGCGGCCGCACTCGCTACAAGTTTTATGAAAGCTGCGGGACTACCCCGACCTACAAGACACAAGTTTTGTATCCCCACCCGAGTACAGCCAGCACTAAGTGTACGATATTTCCTCTGTATTGTTCTCAGGAACGAGATATGTGTATAACGAGATATTCTTCAGTTACATTTATATACGTATTTATATACATTTGTATATAGTCAGTACTCACAGACAATGTTATGATCGACTCTCGGCTCACATTGGAAATAGTCCGCGTTATTAAAACAATAATCCTTGTGTTGATCGAATGTAAATCGCATTCATTGAATCAGGCGATAACTGGCGAAGCTGCTCAACACGCGAGCAAAACAAACCGAAGCTTCATCGTAAACAATCGAATCAATTACAGCGAAGATATTTTTACATTTAAAATATTAAGTCCCTTTGTACAATATTCAGTATTCCATGTTCATTCACATGATACATAGACAGATGAGACAGCTGAACTAATTTGTACTAGGAAATATAATCTGTGCACAAATTATATTGCTTAGTGTTTCATCAAAAGTAGTGTTTTCGGTACTACATAAGTAGCTAATGAACATACATTATTATTTTGCTTGATGTCGTATTTTTCTGTCCTGAAAGTGATGAATCTAGAGATTAAGGCCACAGAAACATAGTAGTTGACTGTTATACATATTACAAGGGAATACAACGTTTAGCTGACCACATAGGTGTGAAAGAGGCGGCAACTAATCCCCGATGATATAGAGTTGGCAGTCGGTGAGTCCCGCGAGTCCCGGCAGTCCCGGGGCCCGTGAGTCCCGGGACTAAAGGACTACGGAACAGTTAAGTCGCAGTCGGCGTGTATTTGCCATAAACATCAAACGAGTAAAGGTTACAAGCGCACTGTTCCGAGGGTTATGTTGAATCGTTTCACCTTCACTTGTGTTCGGTTGGGGTTTTTCCTCGTCGCCGGCTGTTCCAATCAATTCAATACGAGTTTGTTTTATTTTGTATAGCTATGAGGATATTATGTTATAAACGGGTCTTGCGCCGTCCGTGTCGGATTGCCTTCCCATCGGGCTATGAGAGTGAAGGAATAGTGATTGCACTTGTGTCTGCGCAAATGTTAGTGCACTATAACATCATCATGTTATAAAATATGCGATAAGAATTTAAAGATTTCTGTTAAGTACACACGACAGTTTAGTCTTTATTCTTTAATATGCAGTTTTGATGCGAAACATTGCTGATGATTGTAATCAGTTGATAGCAAACTGTGGACCATCCCAAATAAACAGCACGTTCGGTCTCCACACTGCCGGACAGTGCCTGAAGCTGCCGGACATTGCCGGACGCTGCCGGACGGTGCTGGATGCTGCCGGACAGGGGGCGGTGTCATTCAGTGTCTGGCAGCGATGCTGGACAGTGTGCATTAGTGGCGAGTGCGCACTTACACGTGTTATTACTGAGAGTGGCGCTCAACAAATATTGTTCGTAGTATCGCGACATACACACACACACATCTGCGTGTAATATAACAACTTTACACGATTGTACTCGGCGCAGTCTGTATTATTTACAACCGCTCCCAATATTATATCTTATATCCATCTGTTGTTTTGCTAACCAGAGATAGGAATTTGACATCATTTATATTACCTACTTGGAGCATACTTATGTTAAAAGTCTATTTCTAGTAAGCAAATCAGCAAATGTAATAGAGTATTGGGATGGCCGTTAATGAAACACAGAATTTCAACTATCGAATGATTCAGGTTTGTATTCCAGGTTCAATACTTGTTTATTTCTCATACGTGTAATACTCTGTGGCTTTGTGAACATTTCTGCAATTTATCCCAAATAGGTATGAGGAAATCGAGTATGAGTGGTTGTACTGCCTCTTATAACGTTTTGAATGATTACCCCCCACATTTCAACTGAACTTCAAAGGACTACCTGCCTATTAGCCGAATAGCATACTATCTCATAACTAGGCTAAATTCAAAGTGTAGTAAAAACACTTCGAGCTAATCTGAACGCGTAACAAATGATGAAAGGTTCAGTAATGTTACAGAGTGCGTAAAGTGTAAGGTGTAGCGAGAGAGATCTCGGCGATAAGGGATGTAAACTGCGCCCTCCGGAGCACATTCACGCGCCACTTATTTATTTACACCTACGGGAAAGTATGGCTGGTTTATTGTTAGATTGCATCGACATTCAATTATATATTTTACTTTATTTTCGTGTTTCATAATCGATACCTATTGTTTACGTACCTCTAAATCTGTTAAGAGTATTTTTTTGAATAGATACTGAAATAACTTGTATGATGACTGGCATTATATTAAGGCACACTCTACTACCTACAAACGCAAGACACCCGGCTTCAGCACAAAGTTGTTTGATTAAGTTAGCAACAGCCTCGGGGCTGTATTCACGCTATTTATTTCTTTAGATAATTCACATATAGACGCGCGGGTTGTCATGACAACCGCGGTTATTGTTCCTCTCTGGTATTACGGGTAAGTTGGTCTACATGTAAGTTATGTTATTACTTGGTAACTTCAAGTTATGTGTATTACCTGAGCATGGAAGCCGTGAGCTCCCAAATGTGTCTTTCCCGTAGATGTGTAACGCTAAGTAGGTACTGTGGTGTTGTGGTTCTACGCACTTTTTCTACTTTTTCTGACTCTATAGCCATATCTGGAGGCAGTTAGACTTCATATTAAGAAGTTTATTTAAGTTATTGTTTATACTTTACACGATTTCCCCGTGGTTAACTTACCAGCAGTTATCTAGCACTTCGACTGGTCTCATTGAATATTACTTTGCAATACAAAGAAAACCGTCAGAATAGAATTCTCGTATGCCAAAATAGCATTACTGGCGTAACTTGACTCGTTACAACATTCACACGAATGCCAGAATTCAATATAATATGTAGCAAATAAATAGTCGTGTCGAAGCCTAAACCAACACTACCCTTGGTACTCAGTTGAACAACGCGGGAATCAATACAGCGATGACTTGAGAGCTTACCTCTCGATTACTTCTGCACTCCTGGTACCTCCGTGTTTGTGAGACATACTCGAGTGGATCACGTCGTTTGCTTAGTCACAAAATATTTGGCTTACAAACATCTTGCTGTTGTTTACAAATCTGTATGTTTGGAGGAAAAGATTTCAGTTACATTAAACAAAGCGAAAAAAGACAGAGGAGAGACCAATAATCACAGAATTGTCGAACTGCACTAAAGTTACCGAATACCAAACACATTTTCTGCCTTCATTAAAATCTCATATCAACCTCCAACATGATCCCGGTAGCCTAGTACACGCTGAGTACATACCAGGGCAGCATGTTCTGTAGGAGCGCAAAGTTTGCCTCATTCTCTATATTAATGACGTTAACGTCGCTCGCACGCGCGCTCGTGAAATGTGCGCCGACCCTGTTTCACTCATACCTAGGCTATCATTGGAAATTGCCCAACTTTATTTTTCATGGACTTCCAAAAAGGTCCTCAGTTCGCTTGTTTTTTTCCAAGGTTTTTTTTTGAACGTGAAGTGCCTTAGGGTAATAAATTTAATCTATGGTTTCTAAATCTAAGATTTGCGAATCACATAACGCATCGAATATGTTTTGTACGATATACAATTAAAGAAGAAATCTACTGTTCATGTGGACTTTTATGTATCTTCACACGTGCGTCACAATTGGTGCCACAGGTGACGTGTTCCGTATACATTGCCGAAACTTGAGCCTTTAACGTCTGTATTACGAGTACGTATTATTATAAAGCGAGACAATTTTATTGTCATAAGCTTCTCGAAGTATGTCGATGGAACATCACAATTAAACCCAGCTTTGCACTCACTAAAATAAATGAAGTAACATGACTGTGCAAATTATGTTACATTATCAGGTATTTGTATGTTGTTGGAAATGAATTGAGCTGCGTTGTATGGCCTAGTGTAGATCACGTCGTAATAGTATTTGCTAATTACGCGCGTTGTTCTCTGGGAGACAGTGTGCCGGCTAATTGGGTCGCGGGAGGCTCACGAGGCGAGCTCAGGATATAATACTCAATGTGCTGTAAGGAACTATCATAACTTGGAACTTTACATTGTCGTTGCTGGATACAGACAAGATTTGGAATCGCTTTTGGTACAGCTTTTTTCGTGATATTTCCATTTATAAGCAAACAGTAGCGAATAAGGAAAAAAACATTCAAGTAATCTGGGGGCACGGTGGAAAACATTGATATGATATTAATTTCAAAGTTTTGTTGATTTTTAAACGGTTTTATTAAACGGTTTTTTAAACGGTTTTATTTAGCTCACCCCGTTTGTTTTATTTATTATTTATTCTTGGGTCAGTAATTCAGTACCTTCCTGTTGTCAGATTGATCTGAAATTTGGTACACACCTTTAATTCCGATGACAATACCATATAGTAAAATCAATAACATTGTAAATCCAAGATGGCCAGCACAAAATGGCGGATTACATATTTTTCCACAACCCCCGCAATATGGGTATCAAATGAAAGGGCTACACAATACACAAGCAGAATACTGTCAGCAACCCCAGCGGGGCCCAACAGGGCCAAGGCCTGCCTGGACTGCGGGGTTGTTCGAAAGAGTTACCGTGGCCCTGGTACATAAAAGGCTTACGACAGAACACAACGGTTTTTAGTCAGTGAGAGTCTGGCACTCCCTCACCGCTGCTGACCCACAGCGGGAGGGATCATTTGATGATTTTTGGCGTCGTTAAAAAAAGTCTCTGGAAGGGCTATGTATTGAGGAATTAGATTGTAATAAATTATCAGGTAAGAGACCATGTAATAATAATGCACTAAATGAATTAAATAGACTGAGAAATATTCGGTAGGCATTATTATTAAATACTAAAAAGTAGAAAATAAAAAATCGGTAAAAAAACTTTTAAGTTAAACGGTTTTATCTAATGTGTACTGAAAACTAGAAAATAAAAAAAAATATAACTTACCTATCAACCTACGTAGGTGGTCCTGGTCGTATTAGACTATAATGAAAACGTGCGGCCCCTCTGAAAACCTAACTATGGCAAAGCATATCTTTATACTTTGGTAGATCATGAGCTCGGCGTTCGCTGGTGAAGCCGCTACGGCTGATTATTTGCTGTCAAAACCTCCAGTTACGATTATAGTAAGTCGATGCAATCCACACCTATTATACCTCTAGAAGAAAGTATTACAGCAATAGTTAATGGGCCCCACATTTTTATTATAGTCTAATATGACCAGGACCACCTACGTAGGTTGATAGGTAAGTAACAATTTTTTTTATTTTCTAGTTTTCAGTACACACAAGATAAAACCGTTTAACTTAAAAGTTTTTTTACCGTTTTTTTTTATTCTGGTCGCCCCTAAACTGTGGGCTATTACGACAGTTAGCCTGTAAAAGACTTCACATAAGAGATCCGAATTCCAAACCTTACTAACATAATATTTATATATTTATGACTATTATTAGCCTTTTGATGATCGTAACAAGAGACTTGTAGTTATTCATGAAGAGACTGTTCACGTAGTATTGAGCGATTTTATTCTAAGAATGGAAGGCGAACTGTTCGGCTGCGAGTCACAGATCTTATTACAGATAGGCCGCTATCTGTTTCAATATTACATTTCGCTTTCACCGAATGAGGAATCTGTGTCAAAGTGGAGAAACTATAAATGTCGAACTTTGTTCTTTTACAGCTACAGTAAAAGAAATATCAGGTTTCTCTGAATCTTTGCCTTTAAGTCACCGACACCAGTCTTACTGAACCTGATTGCTCATTGAAACTAGAACAACAATTCAACTTTTCGATATTGTGGAAAATGTAAATGAGAATAATATCTGATATGATGACCTTCACGTCACAACAATTTGAAGCGCCGAAGGGAGAGAGGGCGCTGCGGTGCGAGGGGGGGGGGGGGGGTGATGCTATATTTAGATAACTGAGACTCATTATTTTAAATTGAATACCAAACAAATGACAGAACATCATCACAGCCGGTAGCCAAGTTTTCACGGCTGTCATAATATAATGATACCAATGATGGAACGGTCCATCATCTCCCCCCCCACCCTTGCCCCGCTCTCGCCTAAATATGCTAAACACAACAACACTCAGTTGTTAGCACATAACGCACACAGACACACAACGCACACACACATGCACACACGTGATAGCTAATATAAAAGCTGTCAGTTGCAAAGGCGGGTAGAATACCAAAATACTGTAATCACGAAACTGCGGAGACCACAATGTTGCTCTTTTAAAATTACTTTGTGTTCAAAAATGTGGGCGATGTTCGGCTTTTTGTGATATTGTGTAGATCACGCGGCTGTTGTGTCTCTCGCTCCGGGACTGAACTACACGTGAACTACTCGCTACTGAAGTAGTTACATGGAAATAGTTTTTGTCTAGATTCGATTTGTTGTCTTCATGATGAAACACTCGTTTGAACTTACGCCTGATCGTATGATCAGGTCTCTTAGTAAAAGAAAAAGTTTCTTGCAAACTACAGACAGTCGTGGATATTCTACAAGTTAGTATTGCTATATTATGTTATATTATTTTATTTAGCTGTGACGTAGCCCCGTGAGGCTGATGCTCATGCAACAATATGAAAGTGTACACAAAACTGGTTCTATGTTATATTGTCAGAACAAGGCTGCCCACCCACGCCCGATAATCGGTGACCGATTTTTTGTAGGAGAAAAATAGAACTGCTGCTAGCAATAGTGCAACGCAAAGGTCCCACAAGAAGTCGGTCAGAATATCTTAGTTAGATGTTCCTACTAAAGAGCGGCCCTATCACGTCCTACAAAAAGTTTGGCGTATGTAAACAGCCTATTTATGATGATCACATGCGCCGTATTTTTAGTTAAAAAATATTAAACAGGGTATTTGCATTTACTTATGTAACTTAAAAAAAAACTACTTTGCCATAGAATTTGTGTGCAAATTGCCTGAGCTGGTGTACAAGTGATATCGGCGCATCTCACCTGTTGCCGAAGGAGAGACATGATCACACGTCTTCCGACCGTATCGGAACAGGTACGCGAGTAACAGCGGCACTATCTACCAAGGGGTATCGGGTTGCCCGGGTAACTGGGTTGAGGAGGTCAGATAGGCAGTCGCTTCTTGTAAAGCACTGGTACTCAGCTGAATCTGGTTAGACTGGAAGCCGACCCCAACATAGTTGGGAAAAAGGCTCGGAGGATGACGATGATGATATTGAGTTACATTAGGAATGAGTTTTCTGAATGATAGATTTTCCAATATATATTTTTTTAAATTCTGAATGTTAGATAGAATGAAGTCAATCAGATGAATAATGGAATCAGGCGTTACTTTGGAAATCTCGCGAAACATCTCGTTCATTTTCGCGGCATTTATGCTAAATATTAGCTATCTTAAACACAACATCAACATAAAACTGTCGTATTAAAATAAGCTCCAATGTCACCCCTAGTGTTGTGGCACACAGCAGGTATATTTATCAACAGAATTAAAATAAAACTGAAAGCACCGTCACTTGACTGGAGTACTGTTGAGTAAGGGTCACACTGTAGTACCAGCGGGAAACTTCACAGCGCTCGAACAGGACGCACGAGCGACGCAGCGGGGCAACACTATGCCGGAGATAATAATAATCCAACAGACAAACTATGCGTATAGTTTTGTTGGGCATTATGTACCTTGAAAAACTTAATATGTACGTTTTGACCAGTAAATAAATAAATACATTTTCAGACCC
The DNA here is from genome assembly GCA_963856015.1 of Helicoverpa assulta. Lineage (NCBI taxonomy): Eukaryota > Metazoa > Arthropoda > Insecta > Lepidoptera > Noctuidae > Helicoverpa > Helicoverpa assulta. The sequence goes on from CAWLCW010000030.1 coordinate 121,592, forward strand.
GGTCTGTACAGACCTTACATGTCACATAAAATAGACAAGGCACACTAAACCTTACATAATATTACACAGCTAGTCTTACTACCCTGAGTAACTACAACATGATAGATAATAATAAAAGATAAGTCTGCTTGTTCTATGGGAAATTACAAGTGGTTATTAGTCAGTTATTTTTAATCTAAGCCTCCGACTACATTCTGAGCTTAGAAGAGACGCTTTTTTTTATTGATATTTTTTGGCATAAGGATAAGATTAAAGTAAGTACCTAATTAGCTATTCTCAGAATTATTACTGAGCTCAGTCAATATTATTGTTTTATATCCTTCCATTAAGTGCTCTAATTAATTAGCTTCGACTGACCAATTAATATATTATTAATGTGAGTTAATACGGTAAACTGAGCTTGTTTACTTGCTAACGGACCTATTAACTGAATCTATCTATTATCTGATAAGAAGATATTATTCTGATATTCAATAAACCTCTGGTTTCAATAATAATTCTCATCTCTGTTACGGACAATCATGTCTACGAAAGCGTAGCAAGCGTAGGCGCTACGCCGTAGCGTTTCGTGAGTCGTAGCAAACTAATTACGTAGGTACATGTTAATATACTCTATTTGATAAGAAATACTATTTTCATTCATTTATTTATTTTTAAACATATAACACACACAGTTACATTTTTAAATATTAATTTAAAAAAAATGTTTTTTATTTTATTTAATATTTATGTTTCAATACAATTTATGATAGGGAAATATTAAAAAAATAAAAAACATTTAAAAATATAAAAAATAGGTTGCCACCGATATCGGGCACGGGGTCCAAGGTACCGGCGGTTAGGGTCCCAGAGACAGAAACCTCCTCACAATACGCGCCGTATGAAGGAGTACTGCCTTCTGAATCAGTCCCTTGATCCAGCTGCCTAACGAGAGCCTCATGAGGTGTTGGTCGAGGCTATTGGCTCTTGGACCATTGGCCGTAACGACAATCGGCACAATAACAGCCGTGTCGATATCCCACATGGCGACAACCTCGTGCGCTAAGTCGAGATACTTTATTTGTTTCTCTTTCTCAGCTTTCACGAGGTTCTCGTCATGCGGAACGGCGACATCGACTATCATCGCGCGGCGCGCTAATCGATCTATCACCACTATATCAGGCTTATTGGCTGCAATAGTCCTGTCAGTGATGATAGATCGATCCCAGTACAACGTGATATGGTCCTTTTCGAGAACTGGGTCGGGCGCATACTTGTAGTACGGTACCTCAAGGTCTACAAGGTTGTATTGCAGAGCAAGCTGCTGGTGGATGATCTTAGCCACTTGGTTATGTCTGTGCAAATATTCACCATTAGCCAAACGAGAACAACCAGATATAATATGTCTGATAGACTCACCTGGATGGTGACATGCCTGACATATGTCAACTGTCCCGTCAGAAATACTATTATTAATAGATTGATTTAAGATTGTTCTATCTTGTAAGGCATTTTGTCAAAACAACGTCAGCATGTAATTTAATTTGTAAAAGTGTGTAGATAATAGAATTCGTTGAAGGAATGAATATGAGTGGCAATACTCTGTATTAACAATTCCATGGGTACGCGAGCTGCATGCATAACATATTGATTACAATATGTTATGCATGCAGCTCGCGTACCCATTAGCATTAGCTCGCGGCCACAGAGTGATCACGGCGCGAGACAAATGTCGCGTGAATATGCAGTGTGACAACAACTCGATCACTGTTTCATGACTCTGTGGTATTGTTGTTATATTTTTCCATTTTTTTTTTAATAATGAAATCATGAGTAGGTTTTAGCTTTGTGTCTTAATGAGTTCATTTATTTATGAAAAACTAATAAGTAAGTGAATCATTTCTACGAACTTACTCTTTCGATTACATAAGTTGTACTGAGAAAACAAATGTACCTATATTATGAAGAATCACAAATCAATTGACTTATAATGAAACAAGGTTAATCATAATATTCCATTCAATTCGGAACACAAACGGACAAACATCCCGCCGACATCTGCCTCTCTGCCGAATATTTTTTATTCCATTTCATAGAAATTGGATAGAATAGTTGAGTAGTGAAACTTTTACAAATGTGCCTTATTTTAGCTGGCATTGTTATTGCAGTACCTTGTCTGTGTACGAATATATTGAATTTATTACAGTTGGCACAAGTTTTTGTGCTCAATAAGTAAGTTGGACAAGGTTCCACTTGATTGTGTATAATGCTAAAGCTCGACATTCACCGTGCGATCGGCGGGGACGCGAGACGCACGGTCAGGGGCGTTTTGAATGGATGGTTTTATGGTATGTTGAGGTCACGCAAATTGTTACAATATAAAATACTCGACCCAAAAAAGCCCCATTGATTTCTAATTTGACGATAAAAACACCCTGATTCGAAGTAGATAAATTCAATCAATATCAAATATCAACAGCTTGATAATGACAAGTTTGTCCATGTGTGGTTGACATTTACTCCACATTAAATATATTTTTCATGCGTATAGACATTACCGATGTTCGAGTCAGTCGATTGTAACCGAAGCGATAATTAAGTACACTAGACGGCGTGTTATTGTTACTCAGATAGTTCAGAGGTCAGTGGAGTACACTCGCGTGCCGTGATATCGGGACACGTTAGCTCAAACAGACTAGATTATACTCTTAACGTGGCAGTTTCTGCGTCCAGGCAGTGTATCGAGGTTTCTATACGAGTGCAATTTGATTGCCGCGAAGCCTTTACTGCTCCCGAAAAGCGATTACCAGTCTATGCATAAATCGATCGCTTATGTTCAAATTGGTGAATTCCTTTCAGTTGCTTGCTTTTGTAGGTTCTCAGTGTTTCTCTGTTTCGGACCGTGACTTAATTTGCTCAGATAGTGAATACAGCTGCATTTAATACTACGTCATATAGGTATAGTCTGAGTAGTTTAACACGGAGTCTACGGTAACTGTGTGCAAATGCTGCATAGGCTGTGACGTACATCATCATCATCCTCCTGCCCTTATCCCAATTTTATTTGGGGTCGGCGCAGCATGTTTTCTTCTTCCATACTCTTCTATCTGTCGTCATCTCACAAGTAACATTCTTTCTTACCATATCTACTTTCACACAATCCATTCATTGTTTCTTTGGTCTTCCTCTTCCACTATATCCGTTCACGTTCATCCTCAACACCTTTCTCACAACATGACTCTCATTCCTCCGCATCACATGCCTATACCATGACAGCCGATTTCCACGCAATTTTTCTGTTACCGGCGCCACTTTCAAACTTCCTCTTATATACTCATTCCTCACTCTATCCATTCGCGTAACACCACATATTCCTCTTAACATTCTCATCTCTGCCGCATGCAATTGTCTTTCATTCGTTGCTTTTGTGGGCCAGCACTCTGATCCATACAAGACAGCAGGTCTGACCATACTCTTGTAAAATTTCCCCTTACACACACACACACAAGTTGTTCCCGTTACTTGCCGCCATTTCATCCATCCTGCGTTAATTCTGTGCGTAACTGTCCGATCTATTTCGCCATCGCCCTGAATAAGCGAACCGAGATACCGGAAATCGGAGCAGACTGGAAGAGGTGCGTTATCAAGCGCTATGGCTTCAGGACTGGAGAGACCGCTCAAATCGCAGAACATGTATTCGGTCTTGGTTCTGCTGATTTTCAAGCCAACATTCTCCAGTCTCTGTTGCCAAGTCTCCAATCTGCTCTGGATCTCAGGTCTGTCTTCACTAACCAGGACAATGTCGTCGGCAAACAGCATGCACCAGGGTGCCTCCTCCTGTACGTCCGCCGTCAAGGACTTAAAGCCGACCTTTGGTGCAGGCCCACAGCCACACTGAACTGGTCAGTATTGCCGGCCGACGATCGGACATACGTACAGGACTGCCTGTACATCGTACGAACTAACTCCACATACTTCCCAGGCACACCTTTCTCTTTCATGGCCCACCACAACACTTCCCGTGGCATCATATAATACGCTTTCTCAAGGTCAATGAACACCATGTGCAGATTCCTGTGCACACGTCTGTACTTCTCGCATAATTGGCGAAGTGCGAAGATGGCGTCCATTGTCCCTCGACCTGGCATAAACCCAAATTGGTTTTGGGTAATTTCACTCTCTTCTCGCACTCTTTTCTTTATCACTTTCTCCCATACCTTCATGGTATGCGACATGAGCTTTATCCCTCTACAGTTGCCGCAATCTTACACATCCCCTTTATTTTTGAAGACGGGCACTAGCGAACTACTGCACCATTCTTGTGGGATGACTTCTTCATGAAGCAACTTGTTGAAGAATAAAGTCAGCCACATACATCCGTCCTTCTTTAACACCTTCCATACTTCAGCTGGTATATCATCAGGGCCCAAGGCCTTTCCATTTTTCATACTTCCAAGTGCTCTTTCTATCTCATCCTTGCTAATTTCTCTTACCAATACCTTATTTACTTGTGCTTCTTGGAGTATTCCATCCCAGACATTCTCCTCATTCCTAAGCTTTTCAAAATAAACCTTCCATCTCTTCGTTCTTTTATTTCGTCATCTTTACATAAAACTTTGCCAGACTCATCTTTCATGCATTTTATGTGGGTTATGTCCCTCGATCGTCTCGCTCTCTCTTTCGTAATTCGGTAGAGCTCTTTTTGGCCTCTTGGACTGTCCAGGGAGTTGTACAACCTCTCCTGCGCCTTAGCTCTGGCAACTGCTACCGACGCACATCGCCGATATTAGCGCTGCGACGCGCAATAAGCTCATTGTAACTGTGTGTTGCTTGATCTATGTAGAATCAAACTTTTACATTTTTGACGTTCATAAGTACTTCTCAATGAAATAAAATGATTTGATTTTGACTAGCTATGTTAGAAATGGTTTTGGTTTGTTATCGAAGATAGCCTCATAAAATATATACTTTTTGCCCCCCTCTTTGATTTGAATTAGAATCCATACTGTTCTGAATTTTTCAAATACTAACCATGCAATAAGTATTGAGAAAACTGGTTGCTAAATATTACAGTGATATTGCACATGAGTTATGCTTATAGTCTAAGTATACAGCTATATAAAATATCATCATAAACGATCACCTTACTAAGCAATAAACGGTCGTTTGAGCACCAAAATGGTGTTCACAAAATGACAAAAGTTGAACATAAACGAATAGAACACGCGCCCATCAATAATGCTATTCTACTCTACATACATTATGAGATAGTGCCGGGATCGTGCCGGGTCGTGCCGGGGTCGTACCGGACTCGTGCCGGACTCGTGCCGGACTCGTGCCGGACTCGCGCCGGAGCCGCGCGAGCGCCTAATGTCCGGTAATGGCGTTGGACGCGAATAGCTGCGGTGTTCAATATGTAGGTGTTGAGGTCACTAAGCTGCTATTTAATGTACGGGAGAAGGGAAAATTGTGTACATTATAATATACTAATATTATAAAGCTGAAGAGTTTGTTTGCTCGAACGCGCTAATCTCAGGAACTACTGGTCCAAACAATAAAGCTTTAAATCGCTGAAACATCGAGACATCACTACTTACTTAAGTAAACTTTTTTCTTGATTCCAATAAATCAAGAATAAAACATAGACATAAGTGTCAGTAAGTTCATCATACAACACAAGATTTATATGGACCTTCTACTTAGAGCAGCTCTCGTACAAGTGCGCGCGACACCGTCCATCTGTTGCGACAATACACAGATAATGAGCGTCCCCCCTCTGCCCCTCCTCGCAGCGGGGCGCGGACTGTCCACTTGTTACTGTCGCTGTGTAGTCGAACATGTGCTGAGCGCAGTTAATAGAGCAGTTTGTTCTAACTCATGTACTTACGAAGCTTTTGTCGTTGTATCTGGGTGTAGGGATTTATGTCTTCGCTATTTTTTTTTCAATTACCTCTATATTAATAAGTAGTTTATTAATTTGTTCACTAGGCAACATATTTATGGAACCGTGCACTGACGACATTTCATCATAAATGGTCACAACAGTTTATCAGGTGATTGTATACTAGTATATTGTAACTTAAAGCTCGACTACTACAAAAAGATAAAAGGTAATTTTGATATAAAAGAATCGTCTACTGTCGCGGTCATACATAAACCACTTTTCAGAACTGATCAAGTTTCAGTCCAATTCACCTAATCGGATAACTCAGCAAACAACTCAATTTGAAAGCAAAATGAAAGCTGCACACAGTACTCATTGGGAAGCCTGTATGAACACACGGACATGTGAACAAGCTCTCAGTAGAGACGGGACAAGCCGCCGCGGTCGCCGCTTCACTACACAACACTCGAGCTATGGGCCTTTTGCTGTGCTATTGTGACTTTACGAAGGTAAATAGACCAGATTTTAGGAAGACAGGTTTGAATAAATTGTTTGTAAGTTCGAGTAGAAAGTTTAAAAAACTGGCCAAGTGCGAGTCGGACTCGCACACGAAGGGTTCCGTACCATTATTTATAAAACGGACAAAAAATCACGTTTGTTGTATGGGAGCCCCTAAAAATATTTATTATATTTTAGTTTTCAGTATTTGTTGTTATAGCGGCAACAAAAATACGTCATCTGTGAAAATTTCAACTGTTTAACTATCACGGTTCATGAGATACAGCCTGGTGACAGACGGACAGACGGACGGACAGAGGAGCGAAAACAATAGGGTCCCATTTTACCCTTTGGGTACGGAACCCTAAAAAATAGTTATATTATTTCCGTTTGGTTGGTTTAGCAATTTTAGTTGGGTATTTAGATTCGAAATCGGTGGAGTCGTCAGTGGAATTGTAGATTAACCGTATGTACAATGTCCATGTACCAAAGGTGGATAACACACAGTTGTTGGAATAAGAGAAGAGGTCTTAAATTGGGTGATCTATTCTCTTCGCGGAACAGCTCTAGAGCTACTATTATAGCCGTTTCAGAGTTCTATTCCGACGAATATTAGTACCTTTAACTATCACTCGATGTGGGGTGAACCACAATGCTTGAAACTGGTAGTGGCAGCTACTTCAAGACACCCCTTCCCTAACTAATATTATAAATGCAAAGGTAACTCTGTCTGTCTGTCTGTTACTACCTACTGTCTGGAACTGATTTTGATAAAATTTGGTACAGAGATAGAGTTGACCTTGAGAAAGAACATAGGATAGTTTTTATACTGGACTTTAGAAGAGTTCTCTTGGAAACGCGATATAACCGAACTCGAGGCGGGCGAAGCTAGTTACTCTATAAATGTTCGTCAAAACAATCATGTTATTTCTATCTCCATCGCTTCTGTAGGAATTCCAGCAATCACGGTAAAACAAAAACGAATTAACAAATAAAACAAACAACAGCAGAGCGTTCACTTTCGGTATTTTTGTGAAAACGCTCGCGTACGCGGATAACATTTGAAAGCACTTACCGCGGCGCGCACCGGACACTGACTCACCATGCCTACGTCACATCACAAATTGATAACTTCTACAAATATTTGCACATTCTTCCTCTTCAGCCTTCCTCAACAGTTATACAGTTGTTTACATTATGTGTAGGAAAAATCGTCACATGCAAAAAAGTTACAAGATAAGCGCATGATCAAATACAGACAAACATCATGTTCTTAAAAGTACATGTACAATTAAATTCAATCAAAAATATCATGCACACAATGCGACAATGCAATTACGGAATAATTATATACACTTTTAATAATGTATCAACAATCTTTTTGTAAAATTGGGAACCTCTTCTTCTGTTTCTGTTTCAATCTTTTTGTAATATTTATAAAATATCGTTTAACGTGAACTCGTTTGTACAATAAACACCATAATCTTAGTAAAGGATACTGTTATTCGTTAAATACGACACAACTTTGTGCCGCTGTGGTACAAAACATCGCACTTGACTAATTCCTAGAATAACGCGCAGAACATTACACACGCTGATACACAACGCTTTAGATATTAATTGTTATTCCTAAAAACACCATACTCGTTCATAGATTTCATGTGAAATTGCATCGAGTGTTAAACTGACAAATGATAAATGACTATATAAGAGTATTAACACAGCGTTTTGTCTGTTTATCGATAAATAAAGTGACGCAGTAGTTAGAGAGGCGCGCCAAATGGTCGGCGGTTCGATGTCCGTGCCAACAATACGTGGCGATTAGCCAGCTCCGTTGTGTCGCACTTTCATTACGAGCGAACCCGCGGGGCAGGATTAGAACCCGATATTGAACTGCCAATACCAACGATCAATGGTTTTTATGATAATATGCCAATAAATTATAACTTCAATTCTGATAAGCAATTATCTAACGATATATAGAGTAGACAAACAAAACTGTACAATGACGTGAAAATATATCATCTTGAGACGCACTTTATATCCATTGACGGTTAACTAAACACTTGGATGAGCACTGCGCACACAAAGCGCGCGATGTACTGCCATTATTCCGAGAGCTATAACATATTACACACACAAAAGAGCCGATATTTATGAAGAGTTTTAAGAAAACGCGTTAAAAGCCGAGACTAACACATTTAGCCGTAAATTCGTTACATTATGTGTTTACGAGCAAGAAATATTCGCACAATATCGAGAGTTCATTGTTGCCGATACAATAATTTATGTTCTCGTGTCGTGTGACACACAGTCACACAGGGTGATCGGGTGTCGCGGCGACTGTGTGTCACACAGATAGTTTTATGTAAGGAATATGTATGCTATTGTTTCTTGAAATCTGGCTTTCAATAGTCTGTTCTTGTTTTACATTCTAGAAACAAGAAATACTTGCCGTGTTGTCAATAATTTAAAGCTGTGGCTTTGCACTTCGAAATCGTGTTGGAAAACACTTATTAATGACGGTTTTTTTGTTGCAGGTATGTTTGGTTCAAAATAGATGTCGCTGCCTCCAGCTGCTAATTATAGGTACAAAGTTACGTCAGAGCCGCTCTCTACGTCGATAATCTATATGCTATGATAGGCTGAAACCTTTGCAATTAAAATCCGTCACAAAGGCGGGCGGATCGCCACAGACAAAAAATGACGCTCGATCATTTAGAATTTTTGTAAAAAGTGTCGCCAAACAATATTTCAGAGGGCTTCGGTTACAAAAGGCGGCTGATAATAGGATCTTTGTTATAAAGGACTTGTCATTACCGCGCGCGCCGTGATCGACTGGCGCCGTGACGTCACGCGGTCACTAGCCATACAATTAGCGTGCCCGTCAATACAAGCATCTCACAGAGCGAATACGTTTCTATTCATGTTGAAAAAAGAAAACATTAAAATTATCATAAAACTTATGGGTATAATAGAAATCCGGAGTCAGTTGTAAGCACACTCTATAGGCTGATACTATTATATGCTGATGATTATATTATTACCCTCCGGGTTGTCTCGGTGTTGTTGTATGAAACTAACGCCTTTTATTAATGGCTGTTCATTCAGTTATTCGATTGATAAAAATCATTACTTTAAACATTACATTATTACAGATTTTTTGCTTTGTTTTCTAACTTTATTAAAAAAGTATTTTAGCTAAATGAAGGCGTATTTTCCATAGGTGATAAATTTAAGGAAAATCAAAGTGTTTCGGCTCGTTTAGTAAAAAATCACTTAAGTAATGTTCGGCGCAGGCTCTGCAGGATTACTTTGTTTAGAAGCAAGCGAGTAAATTAGATGAGGCGAGGTCGCACAGCTCGCGATTTTCTATAAAATCAACTTTAAACTGTACTTGTACCGAATACTAACTATTTGGTACTACTACTACTAATATCTCAAGTGGCTCCCTATTCGTCTTCGCAGGAACACTCGCATTTTATGTCTTCTATTCAATATCCTCTTCAGTCCTAAATCTCCTTCGTACCTGCGGGAACGTTTCTCCTTTCTCCGCTCACCTGATGCTTCCTGCAGGACTCATCTCAAATCCCTACTTAAAATCCCTTCCCACTCCACTGATTTCTACTCCTACTCCTTCACCGTGCACGCTGTACGGCTGTGGAATAAGTTGCCGCCTGAGCTGAGGAGCTGCCAAACTGTTGCATTATTTAAACGCAAGTTGAAGGAACACTATCTTTCCTTGTCATCATAGATGCTTATAGTATTTAGTGTATTTATATATTTTTATACATATATACATATATTTTGATATATATTTTATATATACATATTTAGGTTAAGTTAGTGATTATTTTATGTTAGTTATAGCTTCTTTTCTTTTTACGCACTCTATCTGCATCTCTTTCTATTCTAACTCTCTCATAACGGGCCAGCTGGAAGAGATTTCTAATGAAATAAGCTGTGCCTTTGTACTATCTGTTCTATTTTTCTTCTTCTCTGTATTCTGTGTGTGTACATAAATTGTTAAATAAATAAATTGTTAAATAAATAGGCCAAACATGAATGGTAACGTTTATTTTCTTGTATAACAACCCGCATAACTCTATGTACACCCATGTTTTTTACAAACAAAGTATCTTGTATCTGGTATAAATAGTTGGGCCGTCTCTCTGTAATAGTGAGGAATCTCCCACAAGTGCATCGCGGTGCAGCTGCAGTGCAACATCGCTGCGAATGTAATAATGAGTTGCTTCCAACTGCTAAGTTTTGTATCAAGTGAGTTCCGCGTGCTCGCTGGCTGTACTCGAGTACTGTGTGTGATGAGGCCTTTCTGAAAGCGACTAGCGGGTAAAAACAAAACAATGTTTCACTGTATTTACAACATTTCATTAATGAGGAGTCCATTGATACTGAAATAATAACAACAATCATACAAGTGTTTGACGTATAACATTCATTTGCACCCATTTACTTTTTGTTGCTATATGTTGATCATTATATAAATCTGTTTCATTTATATTTTCAAATCAATATATTCCAGCGACATTTTTTATAAAAGCAAAGATCATCATATCATTATCTCAGCCATAGGACGTCCACTGCTGAACATAGGCCTCCCCCTTAGATCTCCACAGATACCTGTTGGAGGCGACCTGTATCCAGCGTCTTCCGGCGACCTTTATAAGATTGTCTGTCCACCTTGTTGGTGGACGTCCTACGCTGCGCTTGCTAGTCCGTGGTCTCCACTCCAGTACTTTTCGGCCCCATTGGCCATCTGCTCTGCGAGCAATATGGCCTGCCCATTGCCACTTCAACTTGCTAATCCGGTGTGCTATATCGGTGACTTTAGTTCGTCTACGGATCTCCTCATTTCGGATTCGATCACGTAGAAAAACACCGAGCATAGCCCCCTCTCCATAGCTCGTTGAGCGACTTTGAGCTTTGAGATGAGGCCGATAGTGAGAGACCACGTTTCGGTGCCGTAAGTCATCACTGGTAACACACATTGGTTGAAGACTTTCGTCTTGAGGCACTGAGGTATGTCGGACGAAAAGACATTGCGTAGTTTCCCGAACGCTGCCCAGCAAAGATCCGAAGCAAAGATCGCTTCTAAAAAAAAATAGTTTACATAACAATGTTATTGCATATTTTATCTTCATAGTTCCCTTCTAAACTTCAATAGAAAATGTTTGAACTATACAAATGCGGAGGCGGCGCGTACAAAAGGTAGGCTAACTGTAGTGTGAGCGATCTAATGCCTTTATCACAATGTGCCGGCGTCACCTGGCTAAGCCGCGCGGGTCGCAGCTGTGTCCCGCACGTCACACCTCCGTCACGCCCGACGTAGTATAATAAGTTGTTACGTAGCATCCCCTCTAACGACCCGACGTTCATTAATTACTAATCTAATTGCCACTAAAAGGTCTCGATCAAATCTGGTTCCCACACGCTCGCTTGCGGTCGGACCTCGCCTAACAAATCGTTCGAATTAAACTAATTACCTTTCGGAATCGACTAACTCGTGTTTAGGACCTCTTAAAACTAATCTGTGGATTGACAAAGCGAATAATTTCCACTTCGTTCGCTCGAGATTGGTTTTCTGCGTTGACTGTACTCGATCATTTAAAGTTGGATTACTTTGCTTGTCGGTTGCCATGGCGACCGCGGCGGAATGCCGAGGCTTCGTTAATTAATATTTGTTTAGTATACATTTGTTATGCAACGTTACCGATCCCACAGCTCGTTAGTCGCGAGGCTTAAGAGATTGTTCTCCTGTGCTGTGTTACCGAGCTGTTCCCGAAATATATTCCGCGTCGTCTGTGAACGTCAATAACAAAACAAATCTTCTTTGAAAGAGAGGTGAAACAAAAAACTGTTTTTATCAGAAATAAGTAATGAAGTGTCCCATTTGAGCCGAGTTGCAGAATACATTAGCTATCTGACCAGTAACCTGGCTGCTGTCTACAAATTGTTAAAGTCTAAAGATTACAAACGTCAGTTGCTTTAATTCGTGACGTCATCGATCGCGAAGCAACATAAGATGCTGGAAAGTGCTGCGAGTGCGAGTGAGCTCAGATAGCAATTAATTTAATTAATCGAGCTAAAGTAATGAGATTGTTTACATTGTTTAATCCCGAGTAAAAGTGAAAGCATCGCTGCTTTACACTGGATACTTTTAATTTATTTATTCTGTTACAAATTGATGTTGGGTGCGACACGAAACTGATAATCTAGTAAAAATGGATGGATTGTGTGAAAGTCGACATGGGTAGAAATAACGTTACTTGTGTGATGACGGCAGACAGAAGAGTGTGGAAGAAGAAAGCATACTGCGCCGACCACAAATAAAAAGCGAGATGAGGGCAGGAGGATGATGATGATGCAAAATAAATTCCTGCACTAATAGCAACTAATGAATCGCAGCGTTAATTACAACAATTATACCTAACTCGTTGAAATTGTTGATGAATATTTTCGATTACTCCTTAAGTTACAAGTTCACTCGTCTGAAATGATTTAATTTTGCAAACATGCTCCGATTGGCTGTTGTATTTAGGTTAGTAAATAATAGTTATTGTATTTACTTGAACCATGTTTTGAGGAAAACACCTATGGCTTATTTTCAAAGTATTGATTTATTTTATTACACGAAAATAGACTACAGTAGGTGAAATTAAAATTCACTCATTTTCATTCGTCTGGCCTTTACCTTCATTTTTTATTTGGTGTCATCATCATCCTCCGAGCCTTTTTCCCAACTATGTTAGGGTCGGCTTCCAGTCTAACCGGATTCAGCTGAGTACCAGTGCTTTACAAGAAGCGACTGCCTATCTGACCTCAACCCAGTTACCCGGGCAACCCGATACCCCTTGGTTAGACTGGTGTCAGACTTACTGGCTTCTGACTACCCGTAACGACTGCCAAAGATGTTCAATGACAGCCGGGACCTACAGTTTAACGTGCCATCCGAAACACAGTCAATGGTGTCTAAGATATACTTAGAAAGTACATACAAACTTAGAAAAGTTGCATTGGTACTTGCCTGACCTGGGATCGAACCCGCGCCCTCATACTTGAGAGGCTGGTCCTTTCCCCCTAGGCCACCACGACTATAATATAATATATATTTGGTGTAAGTGCAGTATATTGCTTTCCTCCATATTGCTCAAGAATGTTGGTGACGATGGGTTTTAACAATTTTATGAAAAGTCTTATTAGAGCTTCTACTTTAATAGTAGTTTGTAACATCTTAAATTAACTATTGAAGTGCAGTTAATCAAACAACATTCATCTTCATAAAATATTTCACAAGAGTACATGTACATGAGTACAACAGATATTATCATGGTATATTATTTCATAAAAGCTTTCCATAATCATAAACTAACAATGATGGACTGAATACGAATGTCACAACGGTTCTTTTAATAAAAACACTTTAGTATTACTGTATCAGTCGTATTGGAAAAGTATTCATCGTCATTATCATCATCGTACATTTGTATTGTAGATGTAGTACTAAAGCCTTTTTTTTTTTTTCCGACGTTAAAAATCATCGAATGACCCCTCCCGCTGTAGGTTAGCAGCGGTGAGTAAGTGTCAGACTCTTACTGACTAAAAACCGTCGTGTTCCGTCATAGGCCTTTTATGTACCAGGGCCGCGGTATCTCTTTCGAACAACCCGCAGCCCCGGCAGGCCTTGGCCCTGCTGGGCCCCGCTGGGGTTGCTGACATCTCTTTGAGGAGCGCGTGGAACAACGCGCGCCGTCGACACGGGTCTGTCGTCTAAGCAGACAGAGGGACGATGAGCCACCCGAACTCACCGCCCACAGACCCACGCCTACGGTGGCCGGGAGTCATCTCGCGACACCCGGCGCCCATGGTGTCTACCTGGTCCAGCGCGGCAGCCGGGATGAGAGGTGCGAACTCTCTGGCGTTCCGCCTCCTCCTTCTCGAGCATGACCGCTTCGCAGAAGGAGGCGACGGCATCCCATTCCCTCTCGCCCCGGACCATGGCCTGAACCAGGGCCGGACGCTAGTACTAAAGCCTCAGATAACCGTTTTTGTTAAAAAATAATCTACTTTCATAAAATGATTTACAACGTAGTATGATTCAATCATCATCATCATCATCAGCCTATCGCAGTCCACTGCTGGACATAGGCCTCTCCAAGTGCACATTCAAATCAAATCAAATCAAATCAAATCATTTATTTCATTTAGGCCTTTACAAGCACTTATGAACGTCAAAAATTATAAATAAGGTTGATTCTAGTTGCCCATTCCAAAAGTAGCTTCCTATGGAGAAGAACGGGCAAGAAACTCCATGGTTACTCTTTTTAAAACATAATGGGTATTACATTTGGTATGTAGTGCTTACAATATTTTAAGGGTTGACTCTGAGAAAGTTATACAATGCAAGTTGGACTAGGAATTAATTGATTAATTTTAATTATATGAGAAAATTATTATACAAACTAATTTTAAGAAGTTAATGAATTGAACAAACCAAGTTATATAAAGCAAAAAAAAAATAAAGACTTGATAAGAACGAAAACATGAATGAGTACAAAGATATTCCCAGACAACCTGCCAGTCGCCAGGGAGGCCACTCGTGCAAAGTAGGACTAACGCCATACATCCTTATCGTCAATATAGTCTTTGATTTTATAGTATGCTCTCTTAATGAGAGTAGACTTGACGACATTCTTGAATTTTTTATCTGTAAGGTCTGTTACACATTTAGGTAGCTTATTGTAAAAGCGAACACTATTCCCTAAAAATGATTTGTTTGTTTTGCTTAATCTAAATTTTGGGACGACTATTTTGTGCTTATTTCTAGTATTAATATTGTGAATGTCACTTTTTACCTCCACGCCACTGAGATCGATTTTCGGCTTCTCGCATCCAGCTCCTGCCAGCCGTCTTGCGCAAGTCATCACTCCACCGTGCCTGAGGACGTCCTACACTACGTTTGCCGAGGCGTGGTCTCCACTCTAGAACTCGTTTACCCCAACGGTTATCGGTTCTTCGGCTAATATGGCCAGCCCACTGCCACTTCAGCTTGCTGATTCGGTGGGCTATGTTGATGACCTTGGTTCTCTGACGGATTACCTCATTTCTGATGCGATCCCTCAGAGAAATGCCGAGCTTAGCCCTTTCCATAGCTCGCTGAGCGACTTTAAACTTGTGAACCAGCCGTACCGACAGTGTCCACGTTTCGACTTCGTAAGTCATGACAGGTAGGACGCACTGATTGAAGACTTTTGTCTTTAGGCACTGTGGAATCGACGATGTTAGGACTCGACGTAGCTTCCCAAATGCAGCCCAACCCAACTGAATTCTCCTATTCGCCTCGTCCTCAAAGTTGTTTCCACCTAACTGCAATGTCTGCCCGAGGTATACATATTTCCGAACAACTTCGAGAACGGCGCCGTGTATCGCAATCGGTTCCGGTAGAACATGTTCATTGAACATGACCTTGGTTTTGTCCAAGTTCATCCGTAGGCCGATGCGTAGAGAAGATTCAGCCAGGTCGTTCAGCATCTGTTGTAGGTCCTGCAGCGTTTCCGCCATGATGACGATATCGTCAGCAAATCGCAAGTGAGAGATGTGTTCGCCATTGATGTTGATGCCGCGTCCTTTCCAGTTCAGCGTCTTGAACATATCCTCCATTGCATTAGTGAACAGTTTCGGGGAAATAACGTCCCCTTGTCTCACTCCTCGATGCAACGGTATGGGCCTTGTTTGCTGATTCTGTACTTAGACGGACATTATAGCGGCTTCGTAGAGACATCTCATCACTTGGATGTATCGCCAATCTACTTGACAACGCTGCAGGGACTCCAGAACAGACCAGATTTCAACCGAGTCAAAGGCCTTCTCATAGTCCACAAATGCTAGACACAGGGGCTGATTATACTCTTCGGTCTTCTGTATAATCTGCCGCACTGTGTGGATGTGGTCTATGGTACCGTATCCGCTCCGAAACCCAGCCTGCTCCGGTGGTTGGAATTCGTCGAGTCCTCGCGCAAGTCGGTTCGTGATCACTCTTGAGAACAGCTTATAGACGTGGCTTAGGAGGGAAATGGGTCGATAGTTCTTCAGCTGGGTTTTGTCTCCCTTTTTGAAGAACAGGACGACAACACTCCTACTCCACGCCTCTGGAGTTCTCCCTTCAAACAGGACGGCATTAAAAAGCTTCTGGAGCTCCCCCAGTAAGGGGTTTCCTCCTGCTTTTAATAGCTTTGTTGTAATGCCATCCTCGCCAGGGGCTTTTCCATTTTTGAGCTGTCTCAGAGCGATCTCGATTTCACCACTGCTGACTTCTGGCAGGTCTTCGGTGAAATGGCGTGTTAATGTGGCTCTAGAATCCTCATTTCCGGGATCAGGTCGAGATGCATGCGATGCGTATAACCGGCCATAGAAATTTTCCACTTCCGAAAGGACTGCCGGTACCGAAGAAACGACTTCTCCACTTATTGTGGTCAGCTTCGTCAAGTGGCTTCTTCCAAGAGATTGTACGAACACCATTATTGATTCAATATTTTCATAAAATTAGCTTTTTATCCTTTTTACCCACGACGGAACGGAGCAGGTATATGCGTTTAGGGTGAGAGATATGCGTTTGTGTGTTTGTGTGCGCGTTTGTGCAAAGTAATGTTGTCACCTATCTTCTAAACTAATGATCTGATTTTGATGCGGTTTTCAATAACGGGATTGTGTTCGATGAGTTCATGTATGAGGTATGGTAGGTTACTACAAATTGGAAGACAGACGTGAAGTGGCTTTGGCGACTTATCTGTTAAAAGTTCTGAGAGGTGACATAAAAAATTCGGGTCTTCTATCAGAGATAGCTTTTTGTGTACCGGACGAGTACGTGGGGCGGTGGCTGCTGGTGGTGCCGCGCGCGCGCACCAACTTGCTGCAGCGCGCGCCGCTCACTCGCGCACTGCGCACTCTCAACACGGTGGCTGAGCACGTCGACATATTTAACTGTACACTGAGCGAGTTCACAAGGGCCACTTACTGTGTAGTATGTAAGGATTAGTAGTTGTTTTGTACTGTGTTATATAGTTAAGTTATAGTTAAGGGAATAATAATTGTAAGTAGGTACTATGTCGAATTAGACTAAGTCTGTAAAGGCATAGTAACTTTGAGATGAATAAATAAATAATAAATAAATAAATAAATAAAAAAAATGTTCTTAGACAGGTGTCATGGCTGTAGCTCACTAGGGGGCTCCACAATATTAGTGCAAAACAATGTTGCAATGTAATCAAAACGTCCGATTACAATTCTGTTTTTATCAGCAATGTGTTCGTGCTTAATGCATGTTCCCAAATTACGTCTGTAACTCACTAGAGGGCGCTACAATATTAGTGCAAAATAATATTGCAATAATATTATAACGAATTGTCCGATTTCAATGCGGTTTTCAGCGATGGGTTCGTAGTTGATTGGTGCATGGTTTACGATAAGTCTTACGATATTAACTCACTAAAAGTCGTGGTGGCCTAGTGGGTAAAGAACCAACCTCTCAAGTATGAGGGCGCGGGTTCGATTTCAGGTCAGGCAAGTACCAATGCAACTTTTCTAAGTTTGTATGTACTTTCTAAGTATATCTTAGACACCAATGACTGTGTTTCGGATGGCACGTTAAACTGTAGGTCCCGGCTGTCATTGAACATCCTTGACAGTCGTTACGGGTAGTCAGAAGCCAGTAAGTCTGACACCAGTCTAACCAAGGGGTATTGGGTTGCCCGGGTTGAGGAGGTCAGATAGGCAGTCGCTTCTTGTAAAGCACTGATACTCAGCTAAATCCGTTTAGACTGGAAGCCGACCCCAACATAGTTGGGAAAAGACTCGGAGGATGAGGATGATGATATTAACTCACTAGCAAAAACCAACAGAAAGCAACTGTATAATATTTAAAATGGAACTTAATATTATGTGGTAGGATGAATCATACTTATCCATTGTTTTGCGAGATCTTTAACATATTATATAGAATTTAATTCGTATATGCTCTCTAAAAAGTCTGAAATAAAATTAAGCAAAATTAAAAATTTTGAAAAAACCCACGACGGTAAAAATCTTATTGAAAAACATATTAAAAACATATTGAACCCAGTTATTATGTAACTAAATATTATAACAGACGTAAAAATACTTTTTAAAAGAGTTGATATCTCGAGAAATCGGTAATAGATATACTTAGAATAGATATACATTAGAATAGATATACATAACCGAGGAATAACCGCCGGGGGCTGCCTTTTCTTTATGAAATTTCATTTATTGTGTATTTTATGTCATCGTTAAACATCTACAATTCTTCAATAATTGCATTCACGACACTAGAAATCCTTTAGCTGGCTTAATGGCAGCCCCGACGGATACTCCTCGGTTATGTATTATAGTAAAATTATTATTATTACATCTAAGTATATCTTCGAGAAACAAACACGTTAGGAAAAGCTGTAAACATCGATATTCATTGTTTAAGTAGTTAAGTATATCTATTACCGATTTCTCGAGATATCAACTCTTTTAGAAAGTATTTTTACGTCTATTGTAATATTTTATTAGAATGGTTGAACGATTTTGTAAGAGCTATCGAATAAAATAAGCTTATAATAACAGAGTAATATTGTTCTGCAACTGGGATTTGATAGAACAATTGAACTATATTCACGTGAACAGTTAATACTATATTGCTGGAAGTCAATCACAACATCAACAGAGACAATGCTAAGCGGATCTTACACTAACTCCCAGAATGCCAACTATTGAGCAGCCGGCGTCTGTCAACAATTAGTTGAACAACTTGTGCTAAGAAAAACACAATTCCCTGTGGCACGTGTGAGTGACGGCTGCGCTGGTCACAGACAAAGCAAACACCTCGTGAACAGCTCGCGAGGCCTCCGAGACTCGCACGAACAAAGTTTGGAGGTCCCGTGGGCCTCACGAAGTTCCCGCAATTTGTCACCGTCGGCTAGTGGGTCCTGCTGAGTCCTGCTGACTCCTGCTGAGTATATTTCATAAGTTGTGAGTAGTTGTGGGTGCCGCGTCAATCACGCTCGTTGTAGTGAACACTGTGTGAGTGGAGTTTCTTGTTATAGTTTTTGTCGTTATTGATAAGTTTCGCACAACTTTCAAGTCACGGTTCTTGATGCCTAGCTGTCGAACGAAATTATATTTAAGTTTAATCTGTAGAAGTATTACATGTAGGTCTTCGGTCTATCATGACTACCTACTCAGTTAATTAGGTTAATTAAGCTGATTTATTTTTATTTCTTCCAAAAGTGCCTAGTAACATCTACTTTTTAATATACTGTAATGTCTGGGCAATAGAAATATCGTGAACAAATACATATATTATTTAAATAGTAGAAAACATTGATACAAATTAATTTAATTTATTTTTATCTGTAAAGCAATAACATTTCGATTAATGCTACTTAAACACGATATTTTATATTTAATTTCCAACGTTGATATAATTATACGACGTAAAGGCTTGAAATAATTATTCTAGAGATTTTAATTAAAACAAAAAATCTCATTAAGCGAGTCGAATACTTTTCACTTAGCAGAGACAGATTTTGGACATTAAAATATTCCTGGCATTAAGTTTTAAGTCAATTTGTCTGAACATTCAACGGAATGGCTGTAAAACATCACTTTACATTTTCTAGCAGCCAAATTGAAAATAATTATCTAAGTAGTCCGGAGTAAATTAATAAATTAACCCCATCCCCTAAGATCTCAGTCACTTTCGCTAAGATAATGATATCTGCCATAATAGCGCCCATTACCACAATAATGGCACAACCCTTATAACCGTTACGCCGTAGGGTGCTACGCGGCTACGACGCTACGCCACTACGCGGCTACGGCGTAGGGGCCGTAGTCCGCTGGTGTTGGGAACATTAACAACAATGTTGGACTAAATGATGTTGTATAGAAGTGAATGATGTTTGTTTGAGAATATTTGAGAGATGTTATTTAAGTTAATTTATTGTTGTAATTGTAAGAAGTTGAGCTCGGCGCTGCTCAGAGCGAGTTTGTTTCACGATAGTTTCTGTTTACAATTAAATTGGTCAAAGACGTGAGTTGTAGCGAGCTCTCTGTTCCGTACATTAGCGAAGTAATCAAATATTCATTGCACTTAAAGTTTCAAATCGTTATGATTCAAACAGAATTAAAAATGAAGTCTGCTGTGTTTGGCGAACATTATTTGATAATATATTTGAATTGAACATGTCAAATATATTTGTGTTTGAGAGCTTTATGAACTATATATAATGCAATAAAAAATAAATAAAATGTTTTAAGTGGTAGCTGTTAAAAGTATAAAATATGTCTCTATCGTAATAAGTTAAAAATGTGTTTTTTTTAAATTGAATATAGGCACTGAGTATCATAAGAAACTGTGGAAGTAAGTAGTAGTTGTTCAATTTTTTTTAAATTATAATTTCATTGATTGGGCTACATGTGTATTATATTCAGACAGACAGACAGTCTGTACTTTACATCTTTATAACATTCTTAACGCGTAACAAAGACATACATAAAGTTAATAATAGCAATTAATCAAAGTTCAAACAAACCTGACGATTTAACCAGTCAACAGTATAATATTATAAACCTCGACAATTACAGTCAATCTCAGTTAACCGATGACTTGTTAATTGCTTCATACAGTTAAACATATTTCTCTGAACATGCCAAATTAATAATGTTACGTTTAACAATTCAACATAAAAATTATACGAATCATGTAGTATCAGAGTCTTGTTGATTAAAATAATATAATTAATTTATATGCCAATGTTATAGAATTTTTATTTTTTCGATTTACCCCACAAATCTGACCAGGTCTTTACGTATTGTCTACTGAGTCGAAAGGATCTAGAAAATGTGGTTAGTTAGAATAAGAGCAGAGGCAAAGGTACCGATACTCACAGCCCTTACATTCCACAAGTGTTTATTTGCTAACAGTACTGATACACACATACAAACAACAACAGTGTATAGTTACACAGTAGTTGTGCATGCGTGTGTAGATGTGTGGAGATGCCATATTTCAGGTAGGTCAGGCGCCTTCTTGTAGGTCAAGTAACGTACGCTAGGCGTGATCATTAGTTACTAGAACCAACGAGGAGATTGGGTGCCTTGTTAAATCAACACGAATCTGTTAAAGATTATTCTCTATTGATTGATGATATAGTGACTTAGTTTAAATAATAATAGGCGGGTTACAAAGAAGGCATATAAGGGCAGAGGTAGCAACGTTCCTGAATCTCCTCGCACCCGCATGTTGTCGTGCTACTTTATTAGGTTTATGACATCTCCACTAGTGATTTTGTTCTCCATGGCAACTGTTGGGTGCGTGTCGCGGAGATCCGGCGGCTGTCAGACCGTGCTCACGCTAGCACAATACCGCGGGTGCGCTCGCCTGTCGCGAAAGCATCGTAGCCGTAGTATTGACATGATTGCTCTGATTATTTGTGTCGATGCTGTGGTCAGTTTCGACAGAAAACATCGAATATTTTTGCCAATACATATCAATTTGTCGACTCGTTGTTAGATATTGTACTTTCTCGATGCTTTCATGTTGAGATTCCAAATATTCGTAGTTGGTTCTTTTTATTTGATCGCTTTGGTTCTTTTTATGTACTATAAATCCAATTTTTTTATTTGGTTCGAAAGGTTTCTGGAGCTCATACTTCCACTACGGATCAGGCACTGCATGAAAGTTTTAACCTCTCAATTGGCTGAACTTGCACAAATAGTTTATGACACGAGAGAGAGATAGAGCTTCCTCCAGTTAACTTCACTAAGATAACACAAGTTTATAAACGGGTTTATAGAAAACAATTTCGGACAAAGTTTATCTTTTAATCCCGGCGGAAGTATTACAAGTTTAAAGTTGGTTGACATAACAAGCTTAACTGTTAAGTATCTTGAGATAGTCGGATGCTGAGCACTCGCCCTCGGGTCCAGGTGGACCCACTGCTTCATCTAACTATGTCATTTACGAGCACCTGTAAACTTCACTAGTTTAGGCACTATTCTCCAGAAACATTTGTGATTTAATGTCCGTTACAAACTGCTCTATAGCTATGATTGAACGCTGAATAAACGATACGTTTCGAAACAATGAACAGTTTTATTTTCATACCTCAAAATCTAACCAATTGGTGAATGTCAGCTCAAACACACAACTAATAAAACATTTGAATTTCATGCGAGCGTTACAAACACAAATATACCCAAAAAAAAACAATTCTACTTCACAGCGAGTTATATTTTATTCATTCGAAATGTAAAAGTGACAAAAGTAGCGACCGCCGAACTATGGCACAAAGCGGGCTTGTGTCCACAGAGAGCGCAAACAGTCCGACACAATGCCATTGTCGGACTGAAGGCATCTGACAGACACACATCTCATCTGCCGAGGGTTGCTTCTGGCCCTTTTGACCGCGACTTGTGTACACTGAAGAGTTAACGTGTCAATCACTGTGTGCTCGTCCAGAATAGTTTCTTTTTTAATTTACTTTCTTGTAAATGGCTTTAGTTTGTGGGTTGTTTGCGTGTGGCTGTGATTTTATACATAGGTAGTGCTATATGTAAGTATCTAGTTGGTATCGATTGCAAAATCTTATTGACTTCTGTAAAAATCAATGTTTGAACTCATAGATATCTTTTACATACCAGACTTTCAATATTTCTTATCTATACTTCATCGTATTGTAGTGATTATCGAATTGCCAATAGAATAAACAAATCGCGTGACTTGACGTGTGTCAGTAAACACGGAGACTGGCGGCAAATACGTCATAAATTCGTATTTAAAAGCTTCGCTATTTGTTCGCTTCAATCTATTATTGTTTTGATGACACTCATTTTGTTCGCAATAAAACATGGAGTTTTATATTTTCTGCACTCTTTTTATGCAAAACTGCATTTGTGATAGATTAAACAATTATATTGATAGAATGCAGTGGTGCCCCGGCGGTACTGTTTGACAGCTGGGAGGTTCGCGTTCGCTATTTGTGTTTCACTATTCATATCGCACGCTTAATCATATACTGACCGATTAGTGTTTCGGTCAAAGTTTAAATAAGTGTACCAAGAAGTTTATTTTAACACCCTCTTTCGGACGATCTTGGATTTTTTTCGATATCTTTTTTCTAGGCGGAGTTTAACCCATATCTGTCCCTTCCACACTCAATCGTTTCGGCAAACTTTTTTACGAGACAGAGACTGATATCAGTTTATGACTCATTATCATAATAATAAGAACATACATTGAACAAAACACGGACTCATTTCAAAATATGTCACCAGTATGAAAATCATACTTCATAGTATAAGGACCCATACCTTAATAATGAATATTCTTTAGTTATGTATTAAATAAAACACGGACTCATTTCAAAATGTGTCACCAGTATTAAATCAATGTAACTATATATTTTCTATTAAACTGACGCATCTTGAGGAACAATTTTTTTAACCGATTAATTTATAGTAAAAAAATCTATATTTCTTTAAAATTATATTCAATTACAATAACTCACTTTATCAACTATCCCTACAATACATTATTTCATTATATAAAGTTATTTTCTTTGAGTAATAAGCCATTTTGTAAGGTAAGTCAGGTTTGCTAAATCGTAAGCGATTTCTTGAAAAACGTCTTTTTTTAGTTATGTCAGTATATGATTAAGCGTGCGATATGTATTTTCATATCTTCTAGAACACTCGGGAACAATGAATTCGGTTCTGTTTATAAACCTACTAGCTTTCCGCCCGCGGTTTCACCCGCGTCCCGAGATAACTGCTTCCCGTAGCCGGATGGTGACAAAAACTATCCTATGTCCTTCTCCTGGATCTAAACGACTTCCCTGCCAATTTTCAGCTTAATCGGTTCAGCCGTTCTTGAGTTATAAGTGGAGTAACTAACACGACTTTCTTTTATATATATAGACTAGCTTTTGCCCGCGACTTCGTTCGCGTGGAATAGTGGTATCCGGCAGATTTTTGGTTTGAACAATAGATGGCGCTGTATATCCGGAATAAATTGTATTTTTTTGTAATAAAAACTATCCTATGTCCTTCTCCCGGCTCTAAACTACCTCCCTGCCAATTTTCAGCTAAATCGGTTCAGCCGTTCTTGAGTTATAAGTGGAGTAACTAACACGACTTTCTTTTATATATATAGGTATGAATTTCGTTGGAACTACAAATATCATGTTCACGGTAAATGAAATATTGAGTATATCGGTTTATTTGGTGGTTTATATTTTGTTATATTTGCCTGTTTTGATATTACATAACTTGTGATTCAATGTAGTTCTTCGCAGATAAACAATGTGAAAACAAACTTAAAACCATGTTCAGTATAGAGTTCATTTCTGAAAATATGTGAGCAATTTGTGCGGCGTGTAACCCGACACGAGTGACGTCACGCTACACAATGCGGGTAACCCGAGCGCGGCCGGGCGGCGCACTTAGTGCAGCTACTTACTAACACATTACAATGTTCTGACCGCGTGTGCGTCATGCGAGGGCTTATGAACGTCCATTAGAAGCCGTGAACTGTATGAATAATGCAGTACTTGTGCGAACATAAAAACTGATGACAAGAACTGATTCTGAATAGAATCGCGAGTACATTATAGTGAATGAGCTTCAGAGATTGTTCCATATGATGTCAGGTCACAGCAATAGGCTCGTACGGTATATGAGTGAATTTGTTTGAGCAATGCTCTCGATATTGCTAAGCTTGACATTGTGACGAATTGGCTACGTGAGAGAGAAAAAACTATTTTCTGTTCAATCTAAGATGAGTACGTGCGCAGTTTATATGAAATGTTGCAGTTACTGAGTAATTGGCTGCACTTTGATTCTCGCTTGAGCAAACACAATACTTTGGGTCAGTATGAAACAGCATCTTTCAAAAAAGGACACAAGAAAGCTCCAAAAATAGAGGTAAAGTCTCCATGTTTAGATAAATAAACTCAGAATGTACAGAATGCTTAATTACTTATAAGAGCATATAGGATGAAACCACGAATAACAACCAGTTAATGAATAAACCACTAATGAGCGGGTGATAAGACAGAACTAGGCTAGGCTATAACTCAGTGTTATCAGTGTTCAACTAAGCATAGTGTAGTATGTATATATTGGGCAGTATATATAATGTGTCGCAGTCGACATAATTGTGAAGGTTAATGAGTGCATTAGTGACGGATCAGTGACGAGTGTAATGACTCGCTGCACCTGAGAGACATACACACACATACATACATACCATGTTATTATTACTATATATTGATTATCAACAACATGCATGACTACTCAATACAGATATAATAATTATCGTGGGAATAGCGCGTTTAACCTAACAAACTGTTAGCTTTATTATAAGATAGACTGGTAGCTAATAAATTCCATTTGCAAAAAGTTTCATAATGGTCATATTCAAATGACTAACGACATTGCCTTGACATTGCAGTACTTACTCAAACTACCGCCGACGCAAACCGACACACTTGCCCACAAATGTAATTTCCTACTAAAGAAACTACTTATAATAATTCAGTGGCGAGCTTATCTGCATGTCCGGCCGGACACGGCGGCGGCCGGCCGGTGTCCGGCGGTGTCCGGCGGTGTCCGGCGCCGATACATAACGCGCCGGACGCGGCAGCTATTGTCCGGCCGAACGGTTCAAATTGCTGAAACATTTGTATGTGTCCTTGTACTTGCCTAGACTGGCTTCTTGCTTGACTCACTATCAATCTTTGCAAGTTCTATTTAAATATCTGCTCATATCTACTGGCTGGCTTACTGTTAACTAAAGCATAAGGAATTCTCAGCACTTAATCCTGAGTATTTGCATTTAAAAATAACATTATGACTTTAATTTATATTCAAAAGTCGTACATATGAACATCATGTAACAAAATGTGTAAGCCATCACTGCGCCCACACAACTTTCTCCCACTTGTCATCGGCCGATAAAATACAAAACGCGAAAGCCTCCAAAATGAAGAAGAACAAGATTAATTGAATAAACGAGTATTTACAGTTAGTTGATTGTGAGTGGGTTTGTTCGCCGAATATTAATGAATACACAAAGTTTCTTTAAGTGCCACTACAGAGTGCAGCACATTTGTAACTGTCGCCGCGCAACTGAACAACATTCATTTAAATATAATTAGGCTTTAAGCACCGCTAATGAATTATACTATTTAGTTATTTAAGACTTTTATTAAGATTGACGTCTGTTTTATCGTTCCAACTTTAGCACTTCTCGTTTTCATTTTAGATTATATTATATAATATTATTTAGATAATGCTATGGGAGTAAATAGTTTCGAGGACTTTAATACTTCTTTTTAAAGACAAATGTATATCAGAGCAGACTCAAAATAAATCCTACAACAATACTCAATATCTTATTGGATTTCTAATGGGTACAAAGTTGGTAGGTAAAAATAAATGGAAACAATTATGGACCATGTCGGACAATCTTTGTGACAAGTAGATAATTTATGCGAAGATTGCGTACTCACAGAAACTATTACCGTCCCCCACCGCGTCGCTTCACACCTACATCAGCAATGATGACCGGGTCCCGGACCCCAATCACGTTTTTATCAAAATTCCAATTTTCCAGTATCTCAGGCAGCCAACCCTCCAGCGCCGATATATAATGTTTTTATCTCCGTTCTGTCACCGGGTAACCCTCTCACCACTCATTTATATCGTTTTATTGTGCGATTGTTAACTGAGTGGGTCGATGATACCAGCGTTAGCACAAACACAGTCGATCAGGGGAGGGTTAGCCTGCCTCGTGTTAATTGACTCAAATTGCCGTGATTTTTTGTTAATGGATTTTATTTCGTTCGGGAATATTTTAACACGATTAGATTGTTGTTTATTTGCAAATATTTTATATTGACATACAGTCTGAAATAAAGTAAGTAAATTGCTTTTCGTCGGTTTCAGTAGAGGAAAATAAGTTAATTAGCATTGTGGGGCAGTAAGCCAGTGGAACTCAATGCACAGCTCAGTGATAATCAGACGCTTCCGACTTTTGCTTTCAATCATTTATAAACAGTTAGCACCCTACTATTTCATAGATCACGAATTAATGTTTACCTTAATGGTGAAACTAAATATAGCTACAGCACTAAGCATGTTTTTCTTTTATGATTATTTTGTCGAATGTAAAAAGGCTGGCATAACGCATCAGCGCATAAGCCTATACAAATACATAACGGACAAAACATCACTAACACTAAAACAACATCAGGTTTCCATAGCAACGGGCAAACACGAGCCATGGAAAACACATCAAATTATAAACTAAAAATCTCCGCACGTTTCCCATCAAATCAGATTATAGGAACTAGTGAACACTCGATATGCACGCATTCAATCATAAACCAGCATCGAGGATAATCGAGATACAACTACAAAATCGACATCATGTAGGACTTTTATGTTAAACATTAGAGCGGTATCTACGGAGTTACACTAGTACAATAACCGTTACTGGTACTGATAACGGTTACATTAGAGTAACGCGTAACTTGTAACGCGTATTGAATCATCAGGAAGCACAGGTACTGGGGAGATAAGGCACAACCTGCGCTCTCTAATGGTTTTACAACTTATAACTGGTGTTCAAATTGTGAATAATATTCGAATGAAATATCTTAAAGGCTTGGTGACACTTTTCGTGGCCCGAAGGCTTTTATTTTGATTTCTATAAAGGGTTTTTTTTTGACGCACTCTATTAAGTAGTTCTTACTTTTATTATGTGACTATAAAGTCTATTGTAATTTTGTTTAATAAGTTCTAATAACAGACGGTTACTTCATTCCTTGTTTGTACAAAACAGTCAATAGAACTGAGTATTTCATCGAACAGAGCTGACATTCTTTGGTTCAATATAAGTGACCCGGTTTGTTCGGACGCGAGTGTAGATGTCAACACAGTGGTGGTTCCCCTTCAGTGCATTACACTGAGTGCATTCTATCTGCGCCGCGACTGGTCAATATTCGCTAATTTAAGCAAATAATAACTAGAGCATTAGATGGAAGTATACAATTATAAAAGGTCTTAAGTATACCACATTTACAGAAGTTCGAAAAAATAGTGTTGATGTTAATAGAAATTATCACTGTTAGTCACAAAATTAAGCTACGATATGAGGAGAATGATAGCAACAATTGAGAAACTTATATAATTTTTAACACATTAGCGACAGCTAAACAACAACATAAAGTAGCAAAATATTCAGTCTATAATTAAAGCAGAATATTTAATTAAACCTTCAGGAGGAACAAATCCCAACGATACTGTGAAACTTGCAATCTGTGCAAATGATGAAATTGTGAATAAATGAATAACAAACACACGACGCAACCAATTATTGAGGAAATTAACCAAATCATTGGATCCCGCAATCCCAACTAATTGAAAAAAGTTTTAAGCGCCTCCGTCAAATTGTTTCGCCGAGATTTCGGCGCCATTTTAATTTGCGAGCAATTTGTATAAAAATTAAATGTTTAACGTGCGCGCTAATGGGATGGGGACGGGATGGCTGGATGGGGTGGGATGGGGATGGCTGGCTGTATGATTGGGTTGCCACACAGTCGCTTCATTTGTTTCACTCGGGTACAATTCGCGCGTTCTTTTTGTCGCGTCACACGACATCTCCCTGTTGATTCGCATCGGGAAGGTTTTTAAATTGCCCCGCGGGTAATTGTGTGCCCGACTTCATTTGTGTCAGCTATTGTGACTTTGCTTTTTGTTAAATTATGTGAGTTAAGAGCTATTATTCATTCCATTACGATTAAAAGTAAGGCATGTAAAATATTGGTTATAGACACGGAGGACAAAAGACTAGGTTGTAGATGATTTTCCCTCGCTAATAGCAAAGGAGCAAAGCAGCTACAGGAAATATAGAGAAAAATATGTCCGGCACCATGTGTCAGGGTTGTCACAAGAATTTACGGAAGCAGATGAAATATGGCGGTGTTCCTAACTTATAGAGTCACAATCTGTCAATAGTTGTGACAAGTTGTAATCCGGAGGCAATCAGACGCGAGCGCAGGACTCACCGCGCGGCGGAACATGTCGACTTAGTTTCACTTACTACTACATCATTATAAAATGTCAACAATATCGTGGTCATTTTCAAAATGTAGTACATATTGCACTTTGGCTACATATAAGCTTGCAGGAAGCTAAAACATCTGACAAGCGGCCATGTCAAAAAACAGAAATATCTCCAAGAACTAACAAATAAAACGTATCCTAGTCTCCCACAAAATATTCATTCAAACTTCCACATAAAATATGAGTTGTTTCCTAATAAATTCGCCATGGTTTCAACACATTACTTCCTCAATACATTCACATTAGACTGTTGCCACAGAGTAGCGACGCGGAGTACATGTCGGCGGGTCTGCTGTCACTTTGCCGCGTGTTTGCGCAGCATGTGGACGGATCTGTATCAGTTAGGACGGCTGCCAGGCTCTGCGCCGCGTAAATAACAGAACGGAACCAGTTTGGTTCCAGCACTTAATAATAAATTCCTCGCCATGGGGTGGTGAGTGATGCAAGATATAGGCGGGTAACTGTTTGATAGAAACAAAAGACTATTATAAAAGTTTACTGAGGACATAACCGTATGTTGAAATAAAAACTGCAGACTTACATAATGATACAAAACCGACTTCCAAAAACACTAAAAAGCAAAAAAAAAAAACTAATTTTAGGAACATCGGCCTAGAAGTCGGTGTCTAATGGATGTCCCTAAGTTAATTTTGCCACCGACTTCTAGGCCGATGCTCCTAAAATTAGTTTTTTTTTTTTGCTTTTTAGTGTTTTTAATTAATTAATTACTCATTTATTTGCAGACCGAGGTCCATAGTGTTAGTAAATACATTAAAACTTATTAAACTATTGTACTTATTAAACATCTTGAGGAAACCTGGACTATAAAGTCTGAAATCACCAACCCGCATTGAGCAAGCGTGGTGATTAACGCTTAATCCTTCTCCGTGTGAGAGGAGGCCTGTGCCCAGCAGTGGGACGATAAAAAGGCTGTAACAGGAGACGGAAACTATTGTTAGTAGGTACACATACAGAAACAAAAACAACTACACATAAATATTTTTAAATACACACTCATCCAACTCCGACCTGTGTGTGCAGTCTCACCCATCGGCCTAACATTGGACAGTCCCACCGATCGCTCAATGCTCTGAGTATGCTGTGGGAGCTGCCGCGTATTCTATGCCTTAGAGAGGCGCAACGCTTACGCATAATTGCGTAGAAATCATCGACTCTCGCATCGGCAAACATACCCGACGCGCTGCAGAACCGCGGCAGCCCAACAAGCGTTCTGAATGCATTGTTGTACTGGATACGCAGACCGTTGTATGCCCTCTGCGTATACTTAACCCACAGACTGCAGGTGTAGAATGACTGTCAGTAGGCTCGAAAGAGGGTCATTTTGACGTTATGAGAACACCGTGCAAATCTGCGGGCCAACATATTACCACGGACAGACAACGCCCTGCGCTCCCTCTCTATATCCAGGTCATCACATAGGTCATCGGTGACCCAGTGGCCCAGGTACTTAAATTTTGTAACACGTTTAAGGGGGGTATTTTCCAATAAAACATGAGGCACATTTACGTCACATTTGGTGCCAACTTTAAAAACCAGAAACTCACTCTTACTAACATTGTACCTTAGCCCATGAGCCACCGTGTAACTCTCACATATCTTCAAAAGTCGTCTCAACGCACTGATCGAAGGGCTCAGCAGGACCATGTCGTCCGCATAGCTGATGTTGTTGACTGCAACACCATCAACATGACAGCCGAGGCCAGTGCTGCCGAGCTCAACGATCAGCTTGTTAATGTACAAGTTAAATAGGCGTGGGGAAGTGATTCCGCCCTGCCTCACTCCACATTTCAATTTATATTCATCTGAGAGTGTCCCTGCCCATCTAACATTATTTATTTGATTTTCATACCAAAACTTTAGCAGATAAGTAACTTCAGTTTCCACTTCACTCTCATTTCTCATCTTCTCCCATAAAAGGTCATAGGACACAAGGTCAAAAGCCTTGGAGAGATCTAGAAAGCACGCGTTTACAGCAGTACTTCTATCCGTATAGTACCGGACAGTTCGCTTAAGACACATAATGGCACTTTCTGTTGATAGTCTAGGCCTGAAACCAAACTGTGCATCATGAAGACTAATTCTTGGTGCCATGTATGTATCCAGCAAACTGTCCAATACCTTAGCAATAACCGTTGCGAGGGATATTGGCCTGTAGTTAGTGGGATCTGAAACATCACCGGTTTTATTTTTAACAATAGGTACGACTATAGTTCTCATAAGTGGGCTTGGCAAATAGGAGTGCCTTATACATAGGTTAAAGAACATAGCCAGTACTCTCGGCAAATGTGTTCCAGCATATCTTAGGTGCTCGACACTGAGGTGATCATGTCCTGGGGACTTACCTCTAACCATACTTTTAATGACCTTTGTGACTTTTTAATGACCTTTTTGGAAGTCGGTTTTATTTTTTTGTAAAAAAGTTTTTTATTTTCAGCTTTTTAGTGATACGAATAGGTCACTATCCACATAACTGGAAAGTTCTCATTAATACGTATAATATAAGCCCAAACAGTAGTTTTCATTTTCAGTTGTAGAGCTCCCTCGACCTTCTCTGGTCTCCATCATCAGGTCAGCTCCAGACCTTCACTCTTGCAAAGGTCTCGTCAATACGAATAATATAAACCCAAACACGAGGTAGTTTACATATTCAGCTGTCGAGTTCCCTCGACCTTCTTTGGTCTCCATCATCAGGTCAGCTCCAAATCTTCACTGTTGAATAGTGCTATCAGGCATACATATGAGCGTCAAGGTTTAACCCTATGTATGCCTACAACTTTCGAAAGTTGACCTCGATTTCTCAGGGTTTCCATCATCAGATCCTGACCTGATGAATATGGGACCAACTGGCAACTATTCCGCGTCGAACAAAAAAAGAATCACGTAAATCGGTCTATAAACCTCGGCGTAATCGATGTACATACATAGAAAAAAAAAAAAACATACCGGCCGAATTGAGAACCTCCTCCTTTTTGGGAAGTCGGTTAAAAACTAGAATGGCCAATGTTAAACACCATAAAAAATGTTCTTTAGAGAACAGGACAAGACAGCTGTCAGTTTATTCTGGCTCTCTGTTTGGCTTGCCTTTTTATGTGTTATAAATGTCTCATATTGTTATGCGTACCTGTAATATTTTATGCTATATGTTAAAATATTTTTTTTCAGACGACTTCTCTTGATATTGTAAATCTTTTTCTTTGCTAGGCTCAATAGAACTAAAAATGTTCCATATTTCAAAGCCCCATAACAAAAAGTTTTATACCACGCGAACAAAGTCAAAAGTATCTATATATCACTCGCACATTCGCCTTTACTCAAACTTTTAGCGAGTATCCTTGCAGTAATTGAACATCCTTGGCAGTCAGAAGCCAGAAAGTCTGACGCCAGCCTAATCAAGGGGTATTGTGTTGCCCAGGTAACTGAGTTGAGGAGGTCAGATAGGCAGTCGCTCCTTGTGGCACACTGGTACTCAGCTGCATCCGGTGAGACTGGAAGCCGACCCTAACATAGTTGGGATAAAGGCTCGGGAGATGATGATGTCCCTGCAGTCCACTATACAGGGCCGCTCCCGCTCGTCACTTGGGCCGAGGGTCGCTATCGCCTTGGTGGCGTGCCAACCGTCGCGCGAAGACTTTGTCTCAAGAAAAACTCGATTTGTGTCCCGAATAATGACCAAAACGAATTGTTATAGTTTTTTCTTGTCCTCGTTTCTTGCAAGCAAGTTGTGCGTAATCACAGTCGGTATGTGTACAAGGTGGATTATTTCATTTAATGGGCTATACATTATGTTATACCTGTGTTTTGCATATGGTATGGTTAAGGCTGTTAATTCTGAAATAACTGATAATAATTAAGCAACACAAAACGGATAATTATGTCACTTGACAAGAGAAAATTACAACAAACGCAAATACATTTATGCAATTCTCAGTAGTTTCCTATAGTGTCCTGTCTGTCCAAATACTTACTCTATGTACCTAACTTAAAACAATTATGCCATGTGACATAATATAATAAAATGTGTGTTTTCGTTTGTTTTTCACGTTGTGACATCACGTTCAGTATTCGTATTTTATTGATATTTCTGTTACGTAGTTTAGTCGGCAATAGTGTCGGATATTCATAGCTTTGTGTTAAATGCCGTCATCTGACTGTTATGTGGGATGTGTTTTTCTATAGTTTTGCTCGCTCATTCCCTTTTTGCTTATATGTTAACGCTTATATTTTCTGATAACGAACCCATTGTTTGTGGTAATCATATTCTGTCATTTTTTTTTAAGATTAATTCGAAGCTCTATAAATGTCATGATCTAGATGAGAAGTAAATCATGTCATGTATATAAGAATGGTGTATGGTTAATGAATAAACATGAAGTATCGATCGCGACATAAAGCCGAAGCAATCCCATTACATTTGGCACATGCAACGCACACATTAACTCTGTTACGAACTCTAAACTACCACCAACCTTCATACATATGAATGGAAGGCTTAAAGAAAAATAATTGTCTGTACAATGGAAACTCGTTAGCCCAAGTAAAAATACTGTGGAGCAATTCATTATTTATAGGCAACCACCAAAATAATCGTCAATTACGAGTTAAAATCAAAACAAAACTCGTTAAATATTGAACAGTTGAACAAAGTAGCTGTCACGCAATTGTCAGAGTTCGAGCATGCTCGGGTATCTTCGGGCATGCTCGGGGACGCTCGGGCATCTCCGATAAACGACTTTCGGATAATAACTCGCGGTAAGTCTTAATTTGTTAACAAATTCCGTAGTTGAATTGTTGCCACGAATCCCGTTTAATGAAATGAGACGATCTATTGATTTCATCGAGTATATTGAGTGCGGCAACTTACACAATTGTTAACAATTAATATACATACATATTTGGAGTAGAGGGGCTACGGGGGTTCGTGACTGCGTGGCTACGGAGTTCGATACAATGAGGTCGGCGGTTAGGCTTGTTGTTATAGAGTCTGTTTTGTTAGAGAGGTGCTAATAATATTCTAACATTGTGCGCTTTAGCTCCATATGGTCCTACTGGTTTGTGGGGGCTAAGCGAAATACCTATTTGTATGTAGTGTATTTTTTGTTGTTAGCTTACTAAGTAGATTTTTATGGAACGGTAAAAAATAAATTATCAGATAATTCGATTTTTATCCAAGAATTTTTATAATTTTAATTTCTTGGTATAAATAAGTTTAGATTAAAATTCAGTTGTCCTCCAGGCTTATCTTACATTCAAAACTTTCCTCAAAGCTGTCAAAGACAAAATTAAACATCATCACCATCCTCCTGCCCTTGTGGCGCAGCATGTTTTCTTCTGTCAAAGACAAAATTAAACACTAAGAAGAAATGTTGAGGAAAATCTTACTTTAGCTTTTAGTACAATTCGCTTCGTTTTGCGGCCGCCGAGATGGACATACTTCTGTTGCTTTTCCTGTGAACGAACTAAAGTAAGCACGAAATGTAACACCAACTAAAGGCAGAGAGCTTAGATTATCAATTCTATCCTTACCTATGATAAAATACTTGTCTTAAAAATTAAATACAAAGTTTACAGTAATACTTTTGTGAGCATCGTCGAGCAAAGCTACCTCAATATTATTACGATAACACTTAGTACTCCTCGAGTCAGACAGCATCACGTAATCCCTGGTCTTGGTTAGTTACCCGGCGGATGTAGCTGCGGGTTATCCAGCAACACAAACTCGCCGCCGCGCCGCCGGGGCCAGGTCGCGTTGCAGGAGTAGCGAACTTTACTGCAAGTAACTTGCTGAGATAAAACACGACGATGAAGCTGTGTCGTCACTCATAAAAACTAACAATATAAAATTGATCGTTTTCATGCAAAATATTGTATATCTGTGTGCGGTGTTTTATAAGTAAACGTAAAATCGTAATGGACGAAATATGATAAACTGGGACTTCAATTCTTAAATAAAATACTTTTAATAACCAATGCACTGAGTTTCTACGTCATTAATAAATAATTGTTAATTAAAAAACTAAGTGAAACTAATTTCATTGTTAAGAAAAGTTGTTCTCGCTCTAGCACTAGCTATGTTATGAAGCTTCGCTGTCCGTGCGACTGCGGCTGATGTTTCTATTATAATTAATTGAAATAACCAAACACTTGCGTTTGTTCCGGCGAGAGCTCATATTTCAAGATGTTCAGGCTAAGTGCTGACAGTAACAAGTACACAATAATACCCAAAAAGTTTTGTGTAATGAGAAACAATGATAACTTAAGTTATACTCACAAGATGTACTTAAACATCACGTAAATTATAAAGAAGAGCATAAAAGACTTGATACCCCATAAGAAAGTGGATTTTTGTCGCGAGTAGCAAAACCGAGCGTAATATCTGCTAGTATGTAAATATAGATAATCGTAATAAGTAAAAAAAAATAGATATAAATAAATAGTAATATAGATAATAGATAATGTAATAATAAGTAAAAAAATATAGTATACTAAATTATTTATCAGAAAAATGTATTTTGCACCACCCTTTCTTAAGAAAGAATCCTTTCACCTTTATTCATGGTACACGCAGACTTTATAAATATAAAACATCAGAAGGTCTACTCAGGTTACACAGACCTGGTCGCGTCACCGGTCAGCATGGCTGTCTCTCGAGAACAAACTCCGTCAGTCGGTGTTCAGCACCAACTATACGTGATTTGTGCAACTTCCACACATTCCTGCTTTATTCCTGCCGGGGTTCAAAGTTCTCTTTGTTTATTTCGGGTTAGTTTTTATTTTGACCTCTCTTTGCTTCGTTTAGCTTTTTGGTATCAAAGTCAAGGCAGTATATTTCAAATAGAGCTTTGCAGGGTCGTATGAAACGTCACATTAGGTGCATGGTTTCAAAAGTTGGTCTCATGGAGAAGAGCTAGCAAAGAAGAGACAGCAAGAAGAAGAAGAGCAGAAAAGAATGGACACTCTTTTTAAAAAGATAATTAACGGTATTTTTATTTCAGCTAAGATTTAAGGCTCGAGCAGACCGGATGCGTATGCGTAGACGTAAGCGTAGACGTGCATGTCGGCGCGTCATCGCCGTCGTTACCACGATCACACATTATATCCACCAAAGTTCACACACCAACACTTAAATAGGGAAACAAATATTATAATAAAAAGGACTTACTCCGACTTAAGTTGTTTATTCACTGCTGAGCGAAAAAAGAATGAATCCTACTGGCCACATTGCGGCCTTTTTATACCGATTTTTGACAATCAGAAAAGAGCGGGAATGTTAAAAAAGTATTACAATACAATCAACCAATCAGAAACGCTAGCGAATCAAAATAAGCTCTAATATTATGAATTTAATACAAAAACGGAAATACGAAAGAAACACAAGAGTCAAAATAAAAATCCTACTATTAAATTAAAATAATACAAACGGAAACATGGTTAAAATCAAATTGAAGACTTATTCAGGTATAAAACATAAACGGAAACACAATTTTAAATTTACAGACATACTAATATTGAATTATTAATCACAGCCGGAAACACTTGTAATATCACAAACGGAAATACAGTTGTAGTCAAAAGAAAGATTTACAAAATAATTAAATTAAATCGTAAACGGAAGTTCAAAACAAAAACTTAATAAATTTAAATTTAAATCAAAGCTGTCAAAACAAATACCAATATAAAAACGGAAATGACAATAAAAATTACTTGCAACACTATAAATATCGGAAGTTAATACAAAATAATCAAAGTAATTACAATTTAAATAAAAATATTACTTTCGCGCCCATACGGCCATTCTGATCCAGCGCGCTCTCTGCGCTGCACAAGTTAGATAGATATGACCCATGTAGGGTCAACCTCTTTGCATGGCATCACCCGCCTTGGATCTAGCCATATCACATGGCATCACCCGCCTGGGATCTAGCCCAAAATCACTGACTTGGCATCACCCGCCTTGGATCTAGCCATATCACATGGGGTCACCCGCCTGGGATCTAGCCCTTAGACCGGGAATAAGGATACGCATGGTGGCCAGCCAGCGTTTAAGGAAGGAAAGGTGGATAGGTAATTTAATCATTATCGGCCCATACGGTCGGTTCATTATTATCATCACAATTATCCATAAATGGATCATTTTGAGCCAGAGGTGCTGGTCTCAAAAAATCATGACTAGCGATCTTTTCAGAACAACCCCGCAAATTGACATGTTTTACTTTGTAACGATTATTTGGCAGAACCTCTAGAACTTCCATAGGGCCTTCATATTTAGGACCAAGCTTAGTTGTATGTCTTTCATGTTTATGCATTAAGACAAAATCTCCAACTTTAAAAGGATTTATATGAGCTTTACCTTTATCAAATCTTAATTTATCCCGAAATGATCGCTCGTCCATCCTTAATTTACACAATGATCTTACAGCATTAAGGTCATCGATTGGTTCATCGCTGTCAATTTGTAAGAGCTTAATACCTGGTGGTGAACATTTTTTTCCAAATAGCAACTCCATTGGAGATATTCCCGTACTTTTGGAAATGGTAGAGTTAATAGCCAACTGTAACTCTCGGATAGCACTATGCCAAGGTTTATTAAGCTCTACAACTGACATATTATCTTTGATTATTTTCATAATACGTTCCACCTGTCCGTTTGCCCGACTAGCGCCTTTAGCTACTACGTGATGTTCAATACCGAAACGCTGACAAAAGTTTTTAAAATCAGCTGAGGTCATACTTTTGTCCTGGTCCGTTATAAGTCTATTGGGGGTACCAAATATAGAAATTACTTCTTGTAAACAAGATATAGCTGTATTTGATGTTCTATCAGTAGTGTAAATTAAATGCGTATATTTAGTAAAAGCGTCTATAAATACAAATGCATATTCAGTGTTGTTACGTTTACCATTCATACGCCCGGTTATGTCAGCATGGATGGTGTGAAAAGGAATAGCGATTTTGTCTATAGGATGGAGAGTGACCTGTTTGGCACCGGACATACCTTTTCGAATTCTACAACTTACACAATTTTCAGTAAACTTTCGAACTAATTTTGACATGTTTGGGAACCAATACTGTTCTCTTATTTTAGCGAGTACTTTTTCCCAGCTAAAATGCTGAAGGCTATCGTGATAATGAGAAATAAGATTCCATCTGTAATTTTGTGGCACTATAATAAGTTTACGAGTTTTATTATCAATTTGAACTTTACGTCGTAAAAGTTTATCTTGTGATATTATATAAGTGTCTGCTATGTCTTTTGGAATTGTATCGGACCCCAGTTGTTCTACTATGTTTTTAAGAACAGGGTCTCTTTTTTGTTCGATAAGTAGCCAGTTATGGTCTAACGTAGAGGAGTTTACTGAAAATTGTAAAGAGCTATTTTCGCTATGAATTTTATTATCTTCGCGCTCTACGGGATTCCGGCTAAAGAAGTCAGCATGAGAAAGTCGGTCACCCTTCCTATACTCAATATCAAATTGGAAATTTTGCAAAAACGCCCACCAGCGGTGAACTCTGGGCGTCAGTTCTCTTTTTGTTCTAGATGCTTTAAGTGAATTACAATCTGTTACGACTTTGAAACATCTACCGTATAAAAAATGGCGGAAATGTTTAATGGCTTTAACTACAGCCAATGTTTCGAGCTCATATGAGTGATATCTGCTCTCAGCATTGGTTGTTCGCATACTGAAATAGCCTACAACATGAGGATTATTATCATGACGTTGAATTAGAACAGCACCATAACCAAGAGAACTAGCGTCTGTATGGAGTTCACATGGTAAGTCGGGATTAAAAATTGTCAAGAGTGGGGAGGATGTCAATCTAGAAATTATTTCATTCCTAGCATTTTCCTGACGTTCCGTCCACTTCCAAGGTACGCCCGTTTTAGTTAACTCGTATAAAGGAGACATAATTTTCGAAAAGTTTGGAACAAATTTCCTGAAGTAACCAGCTAAACCATTAAACTGACGCAACTCCTTAACGTTTTTCGGCACCGAGGTCTTAGAGAGTGCATCTATTTTCCTACTGCTTGGCCTAACGGTTCCGTTTTCTACTATATTTCCTAAATATTCAACAGATTTTTTTAGAAAGGAGCACTTTTTAATATTTAAAGAAAAACCAGCGTTAGTTAACCTTTCTAAAACGAGTTGTAGATTAGTTAATCCTTCCTCTACGGTGGCAGATATTACAAGCACATCGTCGATATAAACTAAAGCAATTTTATCTCTATAGTCACCTAACGCATTATTAATGGCACGCTGGTAGACAGACGGTGCATTACAAAGTCCAAAAGGCATGCGTAAAAATTCATATTGGCCATCGGGTGTAACGAACGCTGTTTTTTCAATGGATTCGACTGAAATAGGTATTTGGTAAAATCCTGCAGTCATATCTAAACAAGTAAAATATCGAGCTGTACCTAACTTATCTATCTGATCGGCAATAAGAGGCAGTGGGAAATTATCCCTAACAGTATTTGCATTCAATTCACGAAAATCTATACACAACCTATCAGACCCATCCTTTTTTTTAACTAATAGAATAGGGCTGCTGAAAGGAGATGAACTGTCTCGAATTATACCATTTTGTTTAAGGTCATCAATTATTTCCTTAACTTTTTCACGTTCTATTGGTGATAATCTGTATGGCCTACGTTGCACAATTTTATCTGGATTCTTTAATCTAATGCTTAACTGACCGGTTTTAACCTCTGAAACTTTGTTACCAGAAGTAAAACTGTCTTTGAATTTTTCCAAAACTACATTTAATTTCTCCAATAAATTAGGATCATCGATGTCGGTATTTAGTTTTGTTTCCGAATCTGACAAGGTACATTCATTAACAATCATATTTCTAGTTACAGTTAACTTTGAATTTGACAATGTAATAGCAAGTCCAGGAATTTGAACTAAATTATAGCCTATTAAAATATCAAACTGGATTTGATGATCTTCCATAATGAACAGCTCTAGCTCTACAGTTACTTGATCTATCTCAACAATAGCCAATATACTTTGAGAACACCTAACATCAATGCCACCAATTCCGGTAAAAATTGTGCTGACAGATTTTCTTTTGCCTGGAATCGAACCAGAAATACTTTTTCGTACTAACGAACAGTCTGCACCAGAATCAAATAAACAAGAATAAGTATTAGCTCCAATTTTGACGGTAGTCATACATCTATTTATAGGGCCACAGAAATTTACTTGTGGTTTGGATTTCTCATCATTCTGCTTACGAAAACAGTTTTTCTCTAAATGTCCCTTTTTATGGCAATATTTACACTCTACTGATCTACGATCGGGCGTAACCTGAGAAGCGGACGTTGCAGGTGGATTTAACTCTGAAGCTACTGAATTTCCCTTACAATCACGCATGAGGTGACCTGGCTTTCTACATCTAAAGCACATATTTGTGGCAGTTGCGGGTATTTCGAAAGGTCTGGACTTTTTGTTGGGAGGATTTTTGTCCGTACTGTTGTCAGTCTTTGGTCGGTCGCGTTTGCGGTAAGTTTTTAAAACGGAAACTAGTTTGGGCAAAGAGTCAGGCGTATTACGTAACAATTCACATTTTATGAAATCAGGGTAGATACCAGTAATAAGAGCATCAATTACCTCGGCATCCGTTGCTTCAGGCCGCACACGCTTAAACAGCGTCCATCCCGTAGTCGCGTAGTCCGCGTAGCTGCTCGCCTGCTCCGACGTGAAGTTGCGCCACCGCTGGACGTCGTCAGCATAGCGGAATTCTTCTCCAAATGTCTGGATCAGGTCCTGCTTCACTTGCTCCCATGTAGTGGACTGCAGCGACCATGTGTCGGCCCAAGTCTTCGCTCTTCCCTTTAACTGCAGAATCGCCTTCATACGAGCTTCGTGGGGCGATATACCAATCGTTGAAATTGTTTGGTCAACGTTGGCACACCAGTCCCTGATGTCATGTGATCTGACATCTGGATCAAAGGGTGGTAGGTAGAAGGTACCACGGTCCCGAGACGGTGCTGGAGAAGCATTTAGCGCAGCAGTCACAGCGCTAGAGGCGGCGCTGGATGCAGCCTGCTTCGTTATGGAGGTTACGAGGCTCATCACTTGTTCCAGAGAAAAGGTAGGGTCTGGCTGCGTAGCCGGGGCTAGCTTGCGGGCCCTGGTTCCGGAAGACCTCAACAGGGGCGAGGTAGATCCCACCGCTGCTGTCGGCGCGTCATCGCCGTCGTTACCACGATCACACATTATATCCACCAAAGTTCACACACCAACACTTAAATAGGGAAACAAATATTATAATAAAAAGGACTTACTCCGACTTAAGTTGTTTATTCACTGCTGAGCGAAAAAAGAATGAATCCTACTGGCCACATTGCGGCCTTTTTATACCGATTTTTGACAATCAGAAAAGAGCGGGAATGTTAAAAAAGTATTACAATACAATCAACCAATCAGAAACGCTAGCGAATCAAAATAAGCTCTAATATTATGAATTTAATACAAAAACGGAAAT
Source organism: Helicoverpa assulta (assembly GCA_963856015.1). Lineage (NCBI taxonomy): Eukaryota > Metazoa > Arthropoda > Insecta > Lepidoptera > Noctuidae > Helicoverpa > Helicoverpa assulta. The sequence goes on from CAWLCW010000030.1 coordinate 163,677, forward strand.
ACGAAAGAAACACAAGAGTCAAAATAAAAATCCTACTATTAAATTAAAATAATACAAACGGAAACATGGTTAAAATCAAATTGAAGACTTATTCAGGTATAAAACATAAACGGAAACACAATTTTAAATTTACAGACATACTAATATTGAATTATTAATCACAGCCGGAAACACTTGTAATATCACAAACGGAAATACAGTTGTAGTCAAAAGAAAGATTTACAAAATAATTAAATTAAATCGTAAACGGAAGTTCAAAACAAAAACTTAATAAATTTAAATTTATATCAAAGCTGTCAAAACAAATACCAATATAAAAACGGAAATGACAATAAAAATTACTTGCAACACTATAAATATCGGAAGTTAATACAAAATAATCAAAGTAATTACAATTTAAATAAAAATATTACTTTCGCGCCCATATGCACGTACCACTGAGTTGTAATGTATGGAAATGTATGAGACAGGCCACACCGCTTGCGTAACGACGCGCACGTCTACGCTACGCAAGCGGTGTGGCCAGTCTCATACATTTCTATACATTACAACTCATGGTACGTGCACGTCTACGCGCACGTCTACGCTTACGTCTACGCATACGCATCCGGTCTGCTCGAGCCTTTAATATTTTTCTACTACAGTTATAATGACTTAAGTAAATGTCTGAGAATGAAATAGTCCACGATTAAGGCTCGAGCAGACCGGATGCGTATGCGTAACCACGTCGTAGTCACGCGCGTAGTTACGGCGTAACCATGAGTTGTAATGGAAATGTATGAGACAGGCCACACCGCTTGCGTAAGCGTAGACGTGCACGTAGACGTGCACGTCTACGCTTACGTCTACGCATACGCATCCGGTCTGCTGGAGCCTTTAACGTCCATGCAGTTGAATAAATAAATAATTGTTTTCACTGAATTAGACGTGAATTTCCATCTGTTTCCTGAATACGCCATTATTAGCAAATAATTCAAGGAAGTCTGTAGATTTAATTCGAGCTTGTTTTATGCTGAAACTGAAATATCTTGATAGTCTTCATAATCTTAGTTAAATACAGTTTTAAGAATTTAATGGATAGAATTATGTATTCTAAAAATATTCGCTAAGTTGTACCGGGAAGTCAAACAAAGGCTTTCACCAGAAGTAAATGTTGAAAGAATTATTTTATTGTCGAGTTTAAGAATATTATATTTTTTGAAATTTTAAGTAAGACTAAAATAAGGAAGTATTATCTTTTATCCATTAGTTAGAGTTTAAAGGTACATTGAGAAGAAATAAAAATCATAATACCGATGTTAGTTACTTCCACTTAGAAAAATGAAATCAGCCTAGACCGAATAACAATTTGACATACAAACAACTGTAAAGCCAGTTACCCACTGCATCATCATCACATATGTTACAAACAATCCCTCACTTTTTATTCGACTTCCAAATACCGGTCACAAACCAGTTGAGACCTCACCTCCAGCCAATCAGAGGCATCAACCCAAATAGCCAGTTGAGTGCCTCTTGAATATATAATTGGGGACTCTAAAATATATAATATACATCCAAGGCCACGGCAGCTGTCCTCATATAAGTAAGCCAGCTGCGCAGGACATATTATAGTGTACAAGCATTTGCACAGACACAGGTGCACTCACTATCCGACACGACCGGAGAGAGATCACAAGCAGGACCGACATTAACGTGCTTTCCGATGCACGGACGAATCAAAAACTTCCAAGTTTATAAAACCCACAGAGCGATTTTGGCCCGACCCAGGAATCGAATCCGAAACCTCAGTCATAGCAATCACGCTGCTTGCGACCACTAGACCAACGAGGCAGTCCGCGGGGACTTTATTAAACAACTATTTGCTCCTTCCACTCGGACGAGGGACGACGAGAGGGACCCGCTGGGAGGGGGGGGGGAGAGGAGGACCAGGGGTTTGTTTAGAATTCCGATCCGTTTGAGTATAATGCCGTTAGTAATTGACGTAAGTGGAGTTCAGAAATTGTTATTTAATGAACATTAATTTTAGGGTGGTTAAGTTGTTTAGGTTAGATATTTATTTATGAGTTCGTTCATCATCTATTCAACTAATCTATCTCACTTCAGACTGTTTGCTCCTCTATGTTTTAGGCTAACTGGTTTTATATCTCGTGCCCTTGGGGATACACAGCAGGTATTATGGAACAAGTGGTTACATTGCTCGGTGCTCAGGTGATACCGTGACGTCCCCCAGGACACAACCAGTGATGGATGAGCACTACCATATTTACAATGTCTTGTACCTATTATTTGTAAAAGCCTGAGTGTGTAGGAATTTTATATTGAAGCGGTTCTAGAGTTTGATAAAGGCTTATTTATACTAGATGATTAATACCAAGGGATATCGGGTTGCCAGGGTAACTGGGTTGAGGAGTTCAGATAGGCAGTCGCTCCATGTGAAACACTGGTAGGTACTAAGATGCACCTGATTTAACTAAAAGCCGACGAAAACATAGTTGGTTAAAGGCTAGGCACAAGATGATTAATGCATCAATTCAGTGTTTTTTTTACATAGAGGTATATAGAGGTACAGCAGTTTCAGTGCTCTGTACATAGTGTTGATGCATACTATTGTCATTACTAAACTGCAGAATTATAATTAGATAGATAATAAATGAATCACTTAATAACCTAAAACTTGTATAGAATCCTAAAAAGCATACGACAACATTATTTCTTCAGTAAGTATTCAGTATGATTGGCGAAACATTGGCTCAGCCCCCAGCGCTCCGGAGACTATCAAAGCGTATCAGTACGCAATCCCGCTACGAATTGAAAATAAAAAGAACATTATAATAAGGTAGACACGGGGGCCGCAATAGTCCGCAAAATGTTCGCTTATCGCTGCCTTTCATTTAAAAATAAAGCACCTTCGATGCTCCGCAAGCCTTTGCGACGCGTACCTAAAGACCATTCTCTCTAAGCCAATCGCAACTCTATCAACTACAGCACAAAGTCGCATTTTGAGTGGAGAACAGAACATGGATTGGTACGCTTTGCACATTTGAATTTGGTCCAATGAATATATTCTAAATCTGTAGATAAGCAAAATGGATCTAGACAGACTGATATTGTGAGGGTCGGGAGTCGGAGCTCGCGGTGGATTTGTAACCGGCACTGGAGTTGCCAACTCGACGGAACTCGCCCAGGTAGGGGGGAAGAGGGGGTCGTTTAGACATTTCCGAGATTAGATCACGATTGGTTACCTCGATTTCACTTAACTTTGTTTTTATGAATCTTCACTTATAATTTGAGTAAAATAACAACTTTGGTGAATATTTAACACAGTCTTACTGAGCAACTTATTAATACAATAAATAATTAATGATGCTTCTCAATATGTAAATTAATTACATCTCGGCTATAAGAACAATATTCAAATCAGGCCTAAATCAAAAACATTTCACCATAAACCACATAGCTCCGCAAAACGCTCAGTAATCCAATTTTCAGATTGAGGCCAAAGACATAAATATCGTGCTCGATATATCGGCGAGAGCTCCGACATCACACAAGGAATAAAACACTCCAACAATTTACCGAACAACTATTTCTCTTAAATATTTTCGAAGATTGGGCGCCTCCCTAAAATATCAATAATATTCGGTGCTGAGTCTCAATCTCCTACAACTGTGCCCTCGAGAAGAAACGACACAAAACGTTTGACGCTATCCAATGCGTGTTACACGCGGCGGAACATGAAAGCGTCTCTGTGTGATGCCGACCTGCAAACTGAATTTATTTGCTTTGTCCTTCGGGAGTGTGTGGTGAGCCACGAATGTTAAACTAGTTGAAAAGTAAATTGTTTATGGATATAGAGTTTAAAAGACTTGTTTGTGGATGGAACATAACTAAATGGTATCCTTAAGTTTCACGTAAAAATGCTGGTCATAAAGGTCCAAACTTCGAATATTTTAACCAACAACAGTTATCTTGCAATGCCACAATATTCAAGATTGATTTCTTAAGCAATTTTGCAGCATTTCCCTAGTGTATAAGCGTGAAAAATTACTACTGAATATGTACGTATCTGCTGAAACTATAGGGGATAAAACAACCGTAAATATTATGAAGAAACAGAATAATGTCTCACTAAGTTTATTGGATAGAGGAAAAACACGCCGGAATATAAAACAAAACAAACTTGCTCATAGATGACGCTCCACTCTCTCCCTGTTCGACTTACATTGCGTTTTTGTTTCTATCTTTACAAATATACTTGATAAGAAACAGAGCAATAGTACATGTATCTATCAATATAAATACATATATATATTTTACTCTTGTGTGTATATACAGGCGTGAATGGTATGTATAGGTACCTTTGTTGCCGGATTTTCCAAAATAACGTTTTGACTGGCGGATTTTTCGCTGTTTTTTATCCATCGTGCACTTAACAAATGTTTGTAAAAAACATATTTATACATGGAGCGAGCTGTAATACGTTAAAAGCCTTTTGTTATTTATCACGTACACGTAATAATATACTGGTTCGGCGTATCTTTTATACATTTTAATACAAAGTGTATTGTTCCTACGCACAGCACTGCCTCAGCTCAATCGATTTTATTGCGAAGCGGAATTTCACTACCGAAATATAAGTGAAATAAAATGTCAAAATATTGGAGGGATTTGTGTGGCTTATGACAATCTAATACAGTCGTATCGTCAGGTAGATGTGTCCGTATTTGCAGAGAGAGGTAGGGAGGGTTCTATCAAAGCGTTTTGGTCACAGTGATCTTAAAAGATCTATTGTGTAGTCTTTCAGTCAGTAAATATCGCTGTCTATTACAATGTTACCATTTGGGTGACACTGTTCACTTAGTGGGGAGGTGGGGAGTGTGGGGGTAACTGGGTAATAGTGGAGTCCCCCTGCCGTAGGGTACTTAAAAGACTATTATGTTATCCGAGAGTTAATAAGAGTTGAGGCTACAGCGGCATGTGTGTCGAAGCAGATTTTTGTTATCTGTTGAGAGCGGGCGTGGAAGTACTAAACTGTAGAGTACCTAGAACTACATGGCAGCTACGAGAACAGGACGGTTATGGGTACAATTCTAACATATCGTCTGTAAGACGTCAAATAAACTGACCGTTTAGAAAACGACTCGCTTCTCGTTGACAGGATTTAATGGTCTGATGATACACTCAAATCTTTTGCAAATGTAATAAAAGCCTCAGGAACACTTGAGCTTCCACTCTGCAGCACCCGGTTACACATCAAACAACGCTAGTAGAGAGTTTATGGGCCGTGCACGGAGATAAACAAAACACGTTCATTCTCGTGGACAGCCGGGACGAGTGACGTCATCTGGGTAGCCTGGTGATAGGGTAGACCAATCAGTGAGGCTCGAAAATTTTATCAATCACGTCAGTTTATTTTTAAATTCATTTTAAAGAAGGCGTGCAGACTAATTATGAAGAGGATAGGGCGTAGGTTTTTCCTTAAAACGTAATCATGGCTAAATTAAAAGTTTAGAAGCATTTTAATGTTTCAGACAGAAGCAGATTAGGAAAGTATAAATAGAAGGAGTGCTGAAAATAGAAAATCAATCTCATGATTTCTTTATGTCGTCTACATTTTAATAGTTATTTGTTATACAAGAGTGCAAAGTTGCTTTTTAACCGCGGACTCAATTTTGATGACCGAGCACAAGGTATTATGATTATTATGATTATTATATTATGATTATTGAAACACTCGCTACGCTCGTGTTTCAATTTTAGAATCCTGAGCGATAGCGAGGGAATCAAAAGAGCACAAGGTGAAAAATCTTTGCACTCGAGTGCAACACGTAACTTTTCATCCCACCTCATCGAGGAAATTTCTAAACTCAAAAAAAGGAAATGGCACGCACCTCACACATGGCAAATTAAAAAGATGTACCTATTAAAATTTATTTATGCAAAAACTCAGTTTAAAAGTGTGATGAGGTTTAAAATCGACCTCAAAACAATAAAAAGTAATAAATTCATCCTACTTCATCGAGGAAATTACTAAATGCAAAAAAAAACAAAATGGCGCGCACATATGAGTATCAAATTAATAAAAAGAAGTACTTATTAAAGTTCATTTATATGGAAACTCAGTTTAAAAATAAACGCGGTTAAAAATCTATGTAAAAACAATACCAAAAATTACTTAATTAATTAAATAATTATTTTAAGCAGTATTTTATTTGTTTAATAAGTATTTGTTTGAAAAGTCTTATCAAGATTGACACAAATGGAGTATTGCAGACGATGTTCTAAATTCAAATCACTTTGCCGCTCTAGAGGATATAAAAATGGCTTTTGCGGTCGGATATCAAAGGCTAAAATTACTCTTTCCGAGATGGTGATTTGGTGTTTCCAAAAGAATAGCACATGTAGGTGGGCACTCCCTGATATTCTAGAGGTAATTGGAGGCTATAATTTTCTGTTCATCAAACATATTCAATGCTTGAGTTAGTTAAGGTATGTAGGGTGAGTGCTAGCTAGCATGTGGTGTATAAATTATTTTTACTGTATTGTCGTCTATTGAAATATACAAATTAAATTGTATACAAATGTACATATCAAACAATGTTTAAGGTTCTTCTAACCTAACAGACAGACATGTGTTGCTGGGGAGTTTGTTGCGCCACTTCTTCTTCCCAGCAAAAACACATAGGAAGTGGTGAAGGGTGGGCGTTTTGGGGGCTGTCTTTTGTAAATTTATTTTTTGACGTTCGAAAAGTGCTGTTTTGCAGCCAAGTTTGAATAAATGACTTTTGATTTTGATTTTGATTTTGGTGGGATGAAAAATTATTTTTATAATAGTTGAACACGAGGCAAATTAATCAAATTAAGATATAAGAGACGACTGCTGGGGTCGTGGGGGCGCCCGTACAAAATGGTGCGGGGCAAGCTCCGCCCATGGGCCCCCCCGCTGACCCAGAGCCTTCGGCCTCAGCTGGTGGAGGAGGTGGTGAGCGCTCTGTTCCCTTCGCGCGGGGAACACTCTCCCCCGCCCATGTCTCTGCAACCCGCGGTGTCAAGTACGGACCACACTTCCGACGACGACGATGTCCCCGAGGTGACTGGGGTGGACCTGAGAGTGGCGGTGGCTAGGCTGAAAGCCAAAAACACCGCCCCAGGGCCTGATGGCCTGCCTGGCAAGGCCTGGGTCCTGGCCCTTGAGGCTCTCGGGCCTCGACTTAGGGGGCTTCTCAGCGCATGTTTGGAGAGGGGCCAGTTCCCACTTCGTTGGAAGACAGGGAAACTGGTCCTCATACGGAAGCCGGGGCGCCCTGCGGACTCTCCGTCCGCATACCGGCCTATCGTGTTGCTCGACGAGGTGGGCAAGCTCTTTGAGCGAGTTGTCGCACACCGCCTCGTCGCGCACCTTGGGGGGATAGGGGCGGACCACCAGTTCGGTTTCCGCAAGGGGCGCTCAACGGTGGACGCCATCATGCGCGTGAGAGCTCTCACGTCGGGGGATGCTGTGTCCCGGGGGGGGGTCGTCTTGGCGGTGTCTCTTGACATCGCCAACGCCTTCAACACCCTTCCCTGGAGTTGCATTAGGGAGGCACTCCGGTATCACCGGGTGCCGACCTACCTTCGTCGCGTGGTCGAGGCCTATCTGTCGGATAGGTCCATCATTTACCCTGGACACAACGGGGAATGGAACCGGCGAGAAATGTCGTGCGGTGTTGCGCAGGGGTCGGTACTGGGGCCGCTCTTGTGGAACATCGGCTACGACTGGGTGCTGCGCGCCGACCTCCCTAGCGGCGTCAGCGTGGTCTGCTACGCTGACGACACGCTGGTTCTGGCACAAGGGAGGTCGCACCAGGAGGCGGCCGACATAATGACGCGCGGGGTTGCGATAGTCATCGAGAGGATCCAGCTGCTGGGACTGGAGGTGGCCTTGCACAAATCCGAGGCCATGTGCTTTCATGGGCTTCGGAACGCGCCACCTTCAGGCTCCCAAGTCACGGTGGGGGGGGTTACCATCGGCGTCGAGAGGGCGATGAAGTACCTGGGACTCGTCCTCGACGGCCGGTGGAACTTCGTCGAGCATTTCCGACGTTTGGGCCCCAAACTGGAGAAGGCAGGTGCTGCATTCAAGCGGCTCCTGCCCAACCTGGGAGGCCCAAACGCCCCCTGCCGTAAACTCTACGCGGGGGTCATGCGGTCCATGGCCCTTTACGGGGCCCCGGTATGGGCACGTCCGGTACGGCCGCGGGCTGTACACTACCTGAACGTGCCCCAAAGGGTGATAGCCATCAGGCTAATCCGGGGGTACCGCACGATCTCCCGCGAAGCAGCTGGCCTACTTGCTGGACTGCCACCGTGGGATCTGGAGGCGAGGGTCTTCTTGCGCCTATACGACTGGCGCGAGGAGGCTCAGCGCCGGGGAGAAACCCCGTTGCCGCGGCAAGTTGTCGCGCAGCGGGCGGAGCTCCGGCGCGATCTCATGGTGGCCTGGAGGGAGCGACTGTCGCAACCCAGTGCAGGGCACGCCACCATCGTGGCGGTAAGTCCCCTCTTTGAGGAGTGGCTCGGGAGGAGTCACGGCGCCCTCACGTACCGCATGACGCAGGTCCTCACCGGACACGGTTGTTTCGGGAGGTACCTGCACCGCATCGGTCGTGAGGAGGCGCCCGGGTGTCACCATTGTGCGGACAGCCCCGAGGACACGGTGGACCACACAGTCCAGGTGTGCCCCGCATGGGAGGGGGCACCGCCGGGTCCTCGTCGAGGCTTTGGGCGGCGGCGACCTCTCGCGTCCGGCCCTGGTTCAGGCCATGGTCCGGGGCGAGAGGGAATGGGATGCCGTCGCCTCCTTCTGCGAAGCGGTCATGCTCGAGAAGGAGGAGGCGGAACGCCAGAGAGTTCGCCCCTCTCATCCCGGCCGCCGCGCTGGACCAGGTAGACACCATGGGCGCCGGGTGTCGCGAGATGACTCCCGGCCACCGTAGGCGTGGGTCTGTGGGCGGTGAGTTCGGGTGGCTCATCGTCCCTCTGTCTGCTTAGACGACAGACCCGTGTCGACGGCGCGCGTTGTTCCACGCGCTCCTCAAAGAGATGTCAGCAACCCCAGCGGGGCCCAGCAGGGCCAAGGCCTGCCGGGGCTGCGGGTTGTTCGAAAGAGATACCGCGGCCCTGGTACATAAAAGGCCTATGACGGAACACGACGGTTTTTAGTCAGTAAGAGTCTGACACTCCCTCACCGCTGCTAACCCACAGCGGGAGGGGTCATTTGATGATTTTTGACGTCGGAAAAAAAAAAAAAAAAAAAAGATATAAGAGACGAGCTATAAAAAAGACCAAATGAATTCCACACGAAAAAACACAATTTCAATTTTTCTGTCCATTAAATTTACAATCCCATCCCTGCGTTACATTCCCTCGGGAAAAGTAGCAGATTCTTTTATGCGTAGTTACTAAAAAAAGTCGTGGTGGCCTAGTGGGTAAAGAACCAACCTCTCGAGTATGAGGGCGTGGGTTCGATTCTAGTTAAGGCAAGTACCAATGCAACTTTTCTAAGTTTGTATGTACTTTCTAAGTATATCTTGGACACCAAAGGGCTGATAAAAAGGTGAAGGAAAACATCTTGAGGAAACCAAGACTATTTAGTCTGAAATCACCAACCCGCATTGAGCAAGCGTGGTGTTTAATGCTCAATCCTTCTCCACGTGAGAAGAGGCCTGTGCCCAGCAGTGGGACGATAAAAAAAGGCTGTAACAGAACAGAACAGAACAGTAGTTACTTAATATTTTTCAATATAAAATCATTGTAATATTAGTGCAATTTGTTTAATAGTACTTAGTTCGGCTTTTAAAACGTGCTTTTAATTGGAAATGTGTAAAATTAAAAGCAGCTAATGCATTCATTGAAATTGGTCCTACTACTTTGCTTGAATTTTAAACTCATTTCACAGTTATATAAAGTCTTAGATAACAGAAAGCTATAAACCACAAAGAGTCAGTATTCGAGCACAAAGTTGTTCCGTCGGAATCACGGAGAACAAAATGACTAGCGGAGATGCTATAACCCGAAATCTCCTAAGAAAATAGCGCGCCAACATGTGGGTGTTCGGAAGACGAGGAACGTTACTAGCTCTGCCTTTCGCTTTCTTTAAAATCCGTCCATTTTTTTTTCAAGACATTAATCAATAAAGACCACTCCTTCACAGAATCGTTTTGATTTGACAAGGAATCCGAACGCCTCGTTAGCTATAGTAACTGATCACGCACTATTACTTGACCTACAAGAAGGCGCCTGGCCTACCTGCGTTACGGCATCTCAACTCATGTTTCGTTTCTCCGTGGTGAGAGCATATGTTGAGATGTGTGGCGCGTATCTCCGCCACTTCAATCTATTCCCGTCGCGCTGCCTGTCTTGTTATCTCTCCTACTTCTCATATACCAATGTTTTAGTACAAAGTATCAATGTTCGCGTGTTTGCCCCATTTCTGATACTGGATTGCTTTTCTCGTATAAAATATCGGCATCTACATACTGCTATTAGTTTTTCTACTTGTTTTTATGAAAGCGTCTTTTGAAATACCTAAGAAGTGTACGTGTATGGATATAACTGTTTATTTGTTCTTAATATATGTTTTTCGTTTTGTTCCAGGTATGTTGAGAGTCAATATGAAAGAAACAATTTACTTTCGGGAAGGCTGAACGGAAACAATATGCGGACGGAAAGTTACCCACGAAGATCTGTTGTTGGAGTTGAACCTACCTTTAACAATATTGCTTAGTTTATATAATCAACGTTAATAACAAACAGTATCGTGTACGACGAAATACTCGGTAAGATACAATACCTTAGTTAAATATAATACCTTGTTTAGTGTTCACATTGTTTAGCTACACGTCGTGGTAGGTATTTTCCGAAACATAATATTAAAATTTGCCCTAATTCCCATATTTTCACAGGTTATAGAAGAAAGTCTGACGAATAAGAGTACCTGAACACCACAGACTAAACAGTCGACTATTGACGATTTTAAATTTTTTTTCTCTATTGGTAATCCATTCCGTTAGACTACTCATGTAGTGTAAATTCAACGTTGCAGTAATAGTTAATTCGTTTGTGAATGTATATCGCTTTGAGCACAAACCTGCTATCGTAGCGCGCAGACATGTTGGTCGGCTGTCGGCACGGCTAGCTAAACGTTATTTATTTGTTTACAATATAACCGATTTTAGCCGATTCATAGAATTAACCTTTCGATGCTAAATTATTACTGCGAATATAGCTAAAATTCGAAATATCCTGATAAGCATCCATTAGCAATCGAAAAACGAAAATAGATATTTTATTTAAGAACTCAATCTGTTTTCCTCTGTATCCAATTATATCCTACACGCGAATAAAAATGGTATCTCTTTCATTGATATAAATTGATATATTATCTGCATACAAATTGTCATTAGTCGGTTCAGTTGTTTCGGAGATAGGTTCTATCGAAGCGTGGTATAAAAATTATAACATGTGGATATATTCCAAGTTTAAAAGCCGCTAGCGAAATTAGTTCATCAGTTTATACAAACAGACAGACAGACACAATTGCAGTTTTTACAGCACATAATTGTATCATCAACAATAGTTAAAGTACAAAACATTTCCCAGTTTTTTAAAGAAATGTCGGACACTACAAATTCGTTTTCAAAAAACTACCCTCTCTAATATTCCGCAAAAATATGTCGGTAGTATTGTACAATATTGTTGGTGGCATGCATACCGTAGCGCTCAGCTGCACCGAGCCGATGCAACTTTGATCAGCTGACCGCGGCTACTAAACAATTGATGCGCGAGTGCAATTTAGTGCGCGGGTGCAGTGTTGCATCTGTGTGCATTGTTGCATTTGTGTGCATCTGTTAGAATGCGGCTTTGTGCTCGCTCGTGTTTGTTTATGGCCTGCGGATGTCGTAAAAGACGAGTAAAGCTACCGGGAATAAGGATGTCCTTATATGTCCGTTGTTTTACCTGAACATTGCAATCATCTTAATTTTTTCTTGCCATCTAGCGTGGCAATGCGGCCAGCCTTTTTGGGCACGATTCTCGCTGATAGCGCTGCAAATGAGTTTTTCGATACGTTACTATTTCAATTTAAACACACTTATCAGACTTTTTGAATTATTTTTCATTCAACAGTCCAATGTTTTATCTTACTTACTTGGTGCTTATACATAGGTACTTTTATCAGTGGAATGGCCACTGACTACAAAGTCATTTTAGGAAGCTGCGGCGAGTTTAATAAACCTTAAATTATGTCCAGACCTTACTCTCAAAACCAAACCACAGCTGTATACTAAAAGTATCCCAACATAGTTCAGTAAAGTTGTTGCAGTTGCACATTCACAATATATGGTCTGTGACGTCACACAGCTCATGTGCAGCGCTGCACTTGCGAGTTGCTACAGTTCAGACTTATGTGCTAATGTCGGGAGAGCCTCTGATATACTAACACTAGGTTTTAATTTCTTTAAAATATTTTGTATGCTAACTGCTTCGAGTTATTTTCAAGGAAATCTATTTGAATTTTCTCTGAAGGTACCTTCAATCTAAGTATTTCTAATTTTAAGTACCCTTATCGTTCTTAAATATATCTAAGTAGCTATGTTGGTCCTTCATTAAATCAGTCGAATAAAAAGTCAGCAAATAATCACAACTTTATCTTTAAACAAATGCAGCTACAAAAGCTAGCATATATCTGGAAATCTCCATATATGTGAATCTCCCATTCACAGTGCGTTTTGGCATGAGAGGCGACGAAACGCGATTACTTGTCGCCCGCTAATGTGCGACAATCGTGACAAACGGACGACAGCGCGCCAACACGCGGGACTAACAGGCCTGTTCCCATCTACTCCAAACCCATTGTTTTCTGTTAGCAAAGTTTTCATACATTTCTTCCACTTGGGTCCAAAATTTTGAAGAATAAAATAAATAAATCAAAAATATACCATAAAATTCTTTCAACATCGCTCCTAAAAGTTGTGTGTATTGTCAGCAAAACATCAAAAATTATGTCTCTGTACTTAAAATCTTGGAGCTAGGTGGACTTATTTTATTATTTTTAAATAATTGTTATTTTTCGCTTTGGATCCGTTGGGAAGGAATTTGTGGAGCAGGTTGGAACAAGCCCTCGCGACTCGTAGGAAGTGCGAGTTTTATTGCTGCGAGTGTCGCCATGGCTCGGCTGAGTCGCGGTATGAATGGCTGGCACCGACGTGTGAGCACCATGTCGGTTTGAATTATGATGTTGCATCTCTGCGGGGAGTGTGTGATATATTTGCATAAAAAGAGGTCCTTTTCCTTCCTTTTTCAACCCCGGTTTTGGAGAGATGCTAATCTTATTATTATCTCAAGCAGTTTATATACCGGGGCAATATTGAATGCCTCAATTCATCTGTTTCACTTGCTAAATTGTGAGTCAATTAACCTACATAAACATTTGGTGGCTTTTGACATTTCCTGTAGACTGGCTTACAATTGAACTCAATCCGATTGCATCATAATACCCAGTGGTGTATTACAAAAGTCGGCAAAAGTCGAGAAATGTATCTAGTTTATATTTGTCAACAAAACAGCCATAGATATTGTAACTCCGTGTATTAGGAGCAATCTCGTGAGTTCCCGCGCTCTGAGTAGCGACTCGCGTCTCACTGATTAGATTGTACCGTATCAGCGCTGTATCGCCGCGTATCAGGCTCGTATCAGCCGCGTATCATACTGCCTTACAGTACAGTCATAACGTTGTTACGCAGTCTCATGGTGGTCTCGATGTTTTCAGACTTTATTTTATTACTGTCACAATTTGAAATCGATATTTTTTGAAGTTCCAACAACTTTCAATTCTTCAAAGTTATCCTGAGTAGTGTAGAATCTCTTCCTTTTTCGAAAGTTGGTTAAATATAGCGATGTGACTCCAGACCCACCAGCCCGAATTTCCACCCAGCTATGATAATAAGAGCTCGAAGTAAATGAAACATACCGGTGAATTGCGAGTTCTTCACGGATAACAAGCGTCATATTATTGATGTTACGTCGTGTCAGCTATCTGTTTCCTCTCGACTGCTTCAAACACCTTCACATTTATGAGCACTGCAGCTATTTCACAACTTAACGGCAAACAATAAACTCCCACACAGCTAAAACTTCTAACAAAATTCTCACAAAATATGTGCCATAATTACGAACAGTGGGACTAGCGCCACATATAATAATAATTTGCGACAAACAAACAAATAAAGCTAAAAGCCCGGCTGTGTGTCTCGCAAAGTTTTTAACAGTCGCCGTGATGGCAAGTTGCTCTATTTGGGCGTTACTTTCAGTTGTTCGCGCAAATAGTTTGTTTATGCCGAAGTAGAGCAACTATGTGCTCCACTTCGGGACAGTTAGGGACCTTGTTCACGTGTCACTGTGTCGCCAGTAGTACGCTAGACTAGAACTTAGGTAATTACTCCGTATTGTTAGTTTGATATGTAATCATCACTGAATAAAGCTTTTAGCTACAATAAAGTTAAGTAACAACTTAAGTTATATTAAAACAATGTTAAGTTTCTTTTGTTTATAACACTTAAGCATTGTCTAAGATATAATGAGCCTTTGTCATCATGTCATTATTAGCAACTCTATAAACTAGGCTGAATACGCTTAGGACTACTAAAATTAGGTCGATAGAGTTCTCTTTACAATAAACAAAAAGCATTTTCAATAAACCCATCTTCGTCCAAAACAACTCCAAGTCAAAGCATAACCTGAGCGGTCTCAGTCGCCAGTGAGCAAGGCCCCTAGCGTTATGATGTTGTGGCCGCTCAAAGGGTTGCAAACCGAAGTGATATTGTATTACTTGCGTCCGCTACACAACTGTTTGATTAAAATTGTTTCGCAAGATTTCGGTAAACGCTGCGAGTTTATCTCGTGGTCAATATGCTCATGAGTCACAATTTCTAATGATGATAGATAAACCAAAATATTAAAATGTTAAGTTGTTTATTGAGAGACTTAACTGAGAATATAGTGACAGGTATTTCGATAAAGGCCATCATCATCTTATGTATCACAAAATAAATATTTTCTAACACTCATCATAAAAAAATATGAACCGAGCACGCAGTATCTATTTACTCAGTCAAGACAGGTTGACGAAAAACTGCGCGGAGGCCGAGCGGCGTGAGTGCGGGGACACGTGAGCCGAATGCCGAATGCCGAGTGCCGAGTGATACGGCAGACGTATAGCCGCGGTACATGGAGAACAAAATGTCTAGCGGAGGTGCCATAACAAAAAATCTCCTAACAAAGTAGCGCACCAAAATGCGAGTGAGCGGGGCAAGAGGAACGTTACTGTTTCCGCCCTTATACGTCTTCTTTGGACCCGAGCATATTTTGTAATACCAAAAATCGTCGACAGATGTCCCATAGAACCCTAACGCCTCGTTAGTTTGCTCTTAACTGATCGTTTTGGTCATGGCCACCGTACGAATTTGACATAGAAGAAGGTGCCTGACCTACCTGCATTACGGCATCTCCGCTCATCTTTCCTCACTCCGTGTCTCGGTATTACTCGGCCAACTTCACTCGATGAGATACACTCGTCTCTTTGTTTTTGTGAATGGGCAGACATAAGGATACAGGATTGGGAGGATAAAGGAAATTATTTTATGTGGATTATTCTTGTTCAGGAGTTATTAGATATACTTTTTTTGTGCAGTTAAGTTAGTTTATTTGGCATGAGCAAACAACTTAGATGAGACCTAATCGAACGTCGCGGGTTAATTGCCTTTGGAAACTGAAAGTTGAACGTATTTAAGTATAGGTCTTACTTAATTTAAAGTTGTTATGTATTTAAACAAACAGAGTAAATAAAAGTTCTATCTATTTATCTTCGTCAAATACATAGGTGAGTGAAATTGTGCGTTGTACAAAACATAGAAAGTGACGCATGCGCGGTGGAGCGGGTCAAACACTGAATTCATTAAAACTTTCACACGATAACATATTTATTTCAATATTGATTCGCCGACTGCGGTGAGTTGTGCGCACTCTTTGTTATTATTTTTATTCAATTCGAATATATTTTAACCGACTTCCCAAAAAGGAGGAGGTTCTCAATTCGGCCATCAGGATCGAATGATGGAAACCCTGAGAAATCGAGGGCAACCTTCGAAAGTTGTAGGCATATATAGGGTAAAAACTTGACACTCAGGTGTATGCCTGAAAGCACTATTCAACAGTAAGGTTTGGAGCTGACCTGATGATGGAGACCAGAGAGGGTCGAGGGAACTCGACAACTGAATATGTAAACTACCTCGTGTTTGGGCTTATATTATTTGTATTGACGAGGCCTTTGCAACAGTGAAGGTTTGGAGCTGACCTGATGATGGAGACCAGAGAAGGTTGAGGGAACTCGACAACTGAATATGTAAAATACCTTATTTGGGCTTATATTCTTTGTATTGATGAGAACTAGGGATAGTGACAACTATTTGTATCACTGAAAAGCTGTAAATAAAAAACTTTTTTACAAAAAAATTAAACCGACTTCCAAAAACACTAAAAAGCAAAAAAAAACTAATTTTAGGTGCATCGGCCTAGAAGTCAGTGGCAAAATTAACTTATTAACATCCATTAGACACCGACTTCTAGACCGATGCACCTAAAACTAGTTTTTTTTTTGCTTTTTAGTGTTTTTGGAAGTCGGTTTAATTTTTTTTTGGATGAAATATGTTTTCATGTTACATACCTTAGCTGTGTTTATTGGTTTGGAAATTGTGAATTGTGGAACCTTAAATATGTATATACCATATACCAACTCTGACTTATATTAAAGCCTAAGAATTATAATTATCTGTTTCTGTATTCTCTTGGCAAGCTAATTAGCAACATATTACTATTGCTAAATATGTACAGATACCCAGGAAAATATATAGTATAGTTTTATGACAAGAGAATCCGCAATAAGCGACCTAGTATTTGAAAATTCTGAATTCTGGGAAGTCTTCCTCTCTTGTAAACTTAACTTGAGAATAAGTTATTTAATCTTGGCTAGGTGAAAGTAAAACACAAGGTACGAGTAAATATGTACCAGAAACAAATTAACTTTTCTCAACAAAAATAACCCAACTTAATTGAGTTATGTCCCACTTACACGAGGGCTCAACTTATCCGAGCCGTGGTTCTAGCTCAGAAGTGACCACTGTAAGTTGGTCCCTCACTAAAACAGAGATTATACTTGAATTTTATTTCTTTGAGATTTTCTTTACCGTTTGTTTAGCGTCCTGTTAGTGAATGTAATTAAGTTCTGCGAATGATCAGTGGGGAAAAACCTCTAGAAGTACATTTTCTTACCTCATTTAAATGAAGTAGTTTCTAAATCCGTGGGTAGTTAGATGGCGTCATTATTAATATAATATTACAGAGACACGTGCACCTACCAACTGTTACAGAATTTTAATGAACTAATCTACTAATTAATTTGTAAGCTTCGTTCAAGGAAACTTCTATCTTCAGCCAAATATTAATTTATTAAGTACTAATATTCAATAGGTTTATTTTTGAATTAGCTATTTTTATTATCTTCTAACGGACAATGTCTGCTCATTTAATCAATAAAAACGTCGAACAGAGTAACAGTAATTTCTATTTTAGTACGAGGATTCAAATCCCTAGAAAAAATATGCTTAAAATTTAAGCATTTTTGCCGATATTTTAAGGCGTTCGGCGTTTTAAAAATCGCTATTCATCAATATTCAATAAACTTTAATAATACTATACATGTAGCACCTAACATTCCATTGGTCACCAAACATACCAAAACAATATCACAGAGCTAACGTCGGCGATATGTCACTGGAAGCGTCTGCAGTCAAGCAGACTGGATTACGTTGTCACATCTAGCACGACAGGCGGATCCGTGTGATTATGTTCTATGTTACGATGGACGGACATGCAAGGTCAGAGGCACTCGTTATGAAGATAACTGAACAGGTACCTTTATATTTGCAGCCAATTTATGAAAAAATATTTTTATGTAGGTATACTCAATTAGTTACAATTATGCAAATGACGTGAATGTAAGTATGGAGTTCATAGAGTTACGTGAGACTGAAAGACTGCTAAATACGTTTTTAATTAATCCTTTAACCACTTGTATGCACGCGAGATACAATTGATTTTCTATTGTTCTCTAGAGGTAATTAGCGGCATTCAAGCAGTCAAGTAGATACATCAGTCTTAAACTCCTTGCTCCCATGAAGCTCGTAGAATATTCGCTTCGCACCCCATCTTAGCCAAAGATTGGCTTAGAGATACTTCAGCGTCTTCAGCTTCATGGGTGTAGAAACATTTAACTGACATCAGCACGTGTGTAGACCATCACGGTCTTCACAGAATAGCCACAGGATTCAGGATCTAGGCACAGATCAGTTCACAAATAATTAAACTTCAAAAGTAACTTTCAACAAGTTTCAAATGGAAGCAAATTTCAGTTTCCTAGCATTTGTGGGAACTCGCTAAATTATTTGTTTCTATTTTTCTTTTTACTTCCAGCTCTTGTTTTAAGTCTTAAAACTCAATTCTGAACTGTTTGCGGTAATTCTATTGCAACCGAAATGTGTTATAGCCCAATACTGAGGCTTTTCATTCAGTATTCTGATTAATTTCTCTTTACAAAAAATGACAATTTAGTTCAGATTTTCAAGATTGCTCACGAATAATAAAGCTTAGTACAGACGAGGAGTTTCCACGCGTAACGCCGCTACAGGATCCCACTTCGCGACGCGTGTAAAACCGTGTAGGTGTAGGCGTACATTAGAACGCCTAGTCTGTTTAAAGCTTTAGAAGACTCAAGCCGATAATTTAAATGCCAGCTTTCTTAAAAAGCAGGAGGTTGTCAATTCGGATGATGAATTTTTCTTCATTTAATTTTCAATGTCAACAATTGTTTTAAGAAAGACGGACATTGATGTTGTCGATGAACTTGGTCCACAGTATGAGGTCTTGGTTGGTCCACATGCAGCTATTAGCTGACCTTCTGCTCTTCACTGGTACACCACAACTCCTCAAACTGCAGTGAACACATTAGCATGACGGTGCAACGTGCTCGGGGTACGTGACGCGAGCCTGTGTATAATAATGCTATATATAACATGACAAAGACCCAAAAACGTTTATATAAAAGACCGGTATCCACCCCACTTGGGATGATTGCGTATCTCAGCTTATCTCAGTTCTGTTTAGATTCACGAAGCCATCTCTATTTTATTAGCCTTCGTTTATTTCTTACAAACAAACATACTAACTTCACGGATCAACATCCTCCCAAACTTCTAATAAGGTCTGGCGTTCCACTTTTTTATCGCCGAAGATATCCGAAGAATGCCGAGGATTGCCGAAGATACAATCTTTAGTGAGACGTTTCTCCAACTATTCGTAAAAACTTCACGGGAGACGACAAAGGGAATGCGTTCGCCTTTTGTTTCGTAAACAATCTAATTAGTGTTGCGAAAAGACGCTCCATGATAATAGTGATGTGCCTTTGTGCCCGGACTGTTCCCGGATATTTCATGGGGGCGTTTAAGATGTAACATTTCCTTTTGTAGTATTTTTGCGAAATCAATTCCCTAAATATTTTGCGTATGTAAATGTTATTAATCGCATTGTATGAAATAATTTTACAGGTCTCTGATTTATTCAAAATAATCAGTCCGAACCTACAGTTAATGCTCTAAAGCTCTTCAGAGCATGTGTTGATTAGTGCTTCAGCCGTCCAAACATAATAATTATGGGTCTATCCATTAATCCTTCTAATTATAAACACAGCACAAAGCGAATATCAAGCAAATACCAAAATTCCCATGTATAACAAGATTAGTTTACCAAACAACAACAAAAATATCACGAGAGAGAATCCCGTGCTCTCAGCAAAACAAAACAGAAAGTCCCGTTGTTCTTTTATTCAAAATCCCGTATCGTTAACAACACTAGTGAGGAGACAATTAAAAAAACGCTCGACATCTGGAGACGAGTTGTCGGGATCAAAGCGGCAATGAATGCAGAACTTAAATGAATGAGATTGATCGTATCTGTCAGGCTGAGCTCGCTCACTCGTTCTTTTGCTCAGTTGCTCCTTTGCCAGTAATAGTGATGTTTTGGTGTTTATGTAAATTTCTGCAGTTCGTATTATAAAGTTTGGGCGGTCGGCGCGAAGGAAAAACAGGGGGTTTGTAAAAAGGCAGATAAGGTTGTTGCTTTAGATTGAGTTTCTTACAACTTGTAGTGATAAATAAACTTTCTTTTGGGGTTATTGTGCGAGGGAGTTGGTCTGTATTGTTGGCTTACACGTCAGATTAGAATAAGGCAGGGAAATCCGTACTTTACTATCAAGATGTATTGTATACTTAATCAAACATTCAGAGTACCTAACTAAGATTGTTTTTCACACAATAAGATAGTTAATTACATCTAAATGTCTTGGATAGTATTACCAAAGCGATGATGAACCCGGCCCGTAACTAACTCGGTGTTAATGCCCATAACTATTGACAAATGGTCGCCTACCCACGCCGATATGAATCGACTTCATTTTACTAAGTGCGTTACCGAACTAATGTAGTATATTGTCATATTAGGCTGTAACTGTGTCTATTGAATATGTTCAATTTATTTAATTAGGGAATAGGAAAATATCATAATCTTATTGAAAAGACGAACCTCTATAAATAAATTCGATTAGATTACTTCAGCTTTTATTAAATAAACTTTAGATTTATTTGATGATTATTTGTACCATACTAAGAATATGCTGATTCAATTAAAAAATGTACCTAAAACCCACTCATACATTACTTTTAGCAGTGGGCTTTTTTAGCCGTTTCTTTGCCTCTTTCATTTCGTAGAGGCATAAGTAAAATTATTTAAAATATGTAGATAGATGGTTCCATATATTTTCATTTACAGTTTCGAGCGGTAACAAAAAACATTTAAAATATTTGGTTTTGAACGTGCAATTGAAATAGTTTCATAATGTTAGGAGCTAGATATAATTGATGACGATTACAATTCAGGTTTATATTGAAGGATTAATTTTAAATGTTGGTTAATTCGGGTTTATTTAACTAATAGATAGATGATCATTTATGAACCATGAATTTACCTACTAGAGACTCATAATTTAGTATTTCTTTTTTGTTTTTAAAAAACTTATAGAACACTATTGTAAATATTGATACGGTTAATAGTTTCTCCAGAATGCGTTACCATAAGGACCCCATTACCCCAAGTAATTGTAATAGCTATGCGTGAACCCGCGGGGTGAGCCAAGCGAGTGAATTCATCATCGTCACGAGATGAAACACAAACAAACATTCAGCATCAACATTTGATATGTACTTGCTTACTTACACTGCAAGTATATTTACTACAAAATTATTGTTTCTTACAATAGTGGAAATGCCATTGTGTCGTGTCTTCTTCTAAGGTTTAATCAATGATTCTTATTTCCCTGAAGTGTAAAAAATTGAGTAGGCGGTGTATGTAAAAAATAATTTGCAATGGACACCTGATTCATTGCTCCCTCATCACTCAAAATATTTCGCTACTTCATAACTTTCTCAGTTAAATATTGAACTGTAGCTAAATGAAATGAACTTAAACGTAATTTATCATACTGGTTTGAAACGATTCACAGTTCACACAACCTGGTTGTAAGTAGTCGAGTATAAATAATCGCGATACAGTTAATTAGCTAACTTGCAAAGTTTTTCGCGGCGCGATCTCACGGAGCGCAGGTATGCTCGCCGACTAGTTTTAATTAACGCCACATACTTCTAGTTAAACGTAAGGAGTTTTACACGAACCAAGAAGATACATTATTCATGTGCCCAGATTTAAAACCTATTTTATTAACGGTTTAATTTATTGCTGTTATCAAGTTTTTTTACCATTCCTTGTAGCTTAGAAGTTTCGCTTAACACAAGTTTGTGTACCCAAAACAATAGAAACAATTTAAATGAATGACAGTATAATAGTCGAATCTGCGTCTTTAATGTCATTTCCAAATGACAGTGGAAGTTAGGAAGCAGTTAAATCGATCCCTAAACACATGAAACAGTCGATTCTAATCGATTCTCGATAACAATCGTTATGACAAAGGCTTTCAATTAAACTTTATAATTTAGATGTGTACACAATAACCGCCAAATTACTGACGGCCCGTCAATCTCAATATTTTGACTCGGAATGTTAAGGTGTGGTTTTACTGCGCGAGCGTTGAATGAAGACAAAGTCAGAGTAATTTTGCGGTCCTAGCTAACGTTCAAACAAAATAATATGCCATTATATCCCATTTGCATAAGGGGAATTGCTTAGTAATGACTGCTTATGATAAGTAATTAGAACTTTATTT
Organism: Helicoverpa assulta; assembly: GCA_963856015.1. Classification (NCBI taxonomy): domain Eukaryota; kingdom Metazoa; phylum Arthropoda; class Insecta; order Lepidoptera; family Noctuidae; genus Helicoverpa; species Helicoverpa assulta. Next base: position 186,100 of record CAWLCW010000030.1, read on the forward strand.
TTAATCTTTTGTTAATTTAACATGTAATCCAAATGTAAGCTTACAATTAGGTATATATATATTTTGTTTTAGTAATAATTGCCAGTCAATTCAATTCTGTTGTTGTCTGAGTCTCAAGGCAATGGGAACGCACTTTAAAACGCGATGAATTAAATGTAAAGAATTCGTTTGTGTTCACTTGATTGATTTAAAGGTCGTTATCGAAAAGTTTTCGCGAACAATTCCAATTTGAGTGTATACTGCAGTATTCAACAATAAATAAGTCACGTTTTAGAATTTAAATTATGTTCCGCGGATGTGATCGGCGGGGAAATAGATGCTTTGTGTTAAATGTAAGGTTTTTTCTGCTTCTAATAAATGATTAATTAATGGAAGAAAAGTATACAAGTTAAATGTTACGCATGACTTATAAATAAAAAAGAAATCGTGATGATGATGCTTTGTTTAACTATATCAGTAAAAGTTAATTTGATTAGGGAAACTGTAATAAGATATAACTGGAATAATATGGTACATACCATATTACTTGTTAATTCGAAGAAAAAAAGATACCGAAATAATGAGATACTCAACGACACTACACTTCAAACAATTAATACAAAAATAATTCATCCAATTACATGAGTACGCTTTATTAATAATTTGAACTACTTATTTAACAAATGACCCGAATAAAACATCCTCTCACACATTAAATCGTTTAAACAATTCACTTTATCTGCTGTGGCTTCAGTAATTGGCTAGCAATGCCGCCCGGCGTCGGTCACGCTCCATCAAATCATTCGGTTATTTGTTTCAATCCAGTGCGGTATTTTACCGACAGCGGTAGTTCATTACCGACCAGTGTTCGGTTACAGAGCTCTCAGGTTATAATTTGGTACAATTTAAATAAGTACGTCGCAATCTGTCCCACTTAGTGTCGTTGTATTGGTTTCGAAGTTTGCAGGTATCAGCTGAAGTTGTAATTAATTTGAACACTGAAACTCTTAATGAATTCCAGTACATAGTTAATACTAGTAAGCTTTGTAACATGTTATTGGATAGCTAGATGTTCAATGTAACTGATCCTCAATATAATAAATTAGGTGGACGTTACAGTCAGTTAAAATACATAAACCTTCGTTTAGTGCTTAATACAAAAAAGCCATAACTCTTTCTACAGAATTCATCTTTAATGTATAATAGTAAAAAATGTTAGACACAGATTTTGCCGAAAAACTTGAACTAATACAGAAGTAGAGGTGATTTTTCCATACGATGCAGTTTACGTACTGAGTTTAGGAGATAATAACATGATACCAGCAGATTGAATTCCCAGCACACACAGACACACATACACACTCACACGTGAGTAATAGCCGGCTGTTGATTAAGTTGACACTAGTTCGGTAATTGCAGCCGGTGGCGGGCGCGCAAATATTATTAGGGATGATACACACTCGCAGTGTTTGCTCACAGCTCGATGACTGAGTGCCTTTAATATTGACAGCCCTTAACACAGGTACGTAAACCACTCACTTTGTTTGCAGACGATGGGTTTTTGGAAAACTATTAAAGTTGGAGATCAGATAGTTTAATCGTCACTTGTTTTTGACAAGCTACTTAAAATGTTACTTAGATATTGTGTAACTAATTGCTTATTTGGACCGATATATAGCGATTTCAAAAGTTAAATATGCCTAAACTTTTTCAAACTCTCTGAGGAAATCATCGACTAAATTCAGTTATCGTGTGTGATTTTTCTTTATCTCTTAAGATCAGAAAAGTAACAGTTATTTTTAGAAGCTAAAAGTAATTTGATGTTTCTTTTGGTAATTCGTCTATCGTTATTCCACATTTCATCGCATTCAGGTAAGCCGATTCGTTTAAAGTTTCGCGTAACAAACACACTCTCTTTAGCATTAATCATATGAGTATGTATAGGTATAAAGATTAGGGTTGTAACCTTTCCCACCATATGACTAGGTCAGAAAGGCCACCGCGTTGCGTCCCTCTCGGCTGATTGGCGCTCAAACACAAGCGGCGGCTGATTCGCGCTCATTAGCGGAACTACCTACTTCTGATTCCGGCGGTGTGTTCCCCGCCGTGTTGTGCCACAATCAGTGTTGCCACGCTTAGCTGTAAATACCGCCTTTTAAAGTTCTGCATTAATAATGTGCTTCTTTTCTGCCTAATATTTAATTGCTGTAATTTTGACGTTAATTAGTGTTAATCTAAAGCCTACTTTAATAAACGATTATAACTTAATGCATAGTTATTTTACTGTTTGTTTGTTGCCGACCGTGAAATTATAGAGTGAACAAAACCTGGACGTATCGTTAAATGTCTAAACAATCCTGCAAGTACAAGATTTTTGGTAATTGCTAGCAAAATGGCTTTATAAATTCTCCGATCAATTCCAATTTCATGTGGCATAGGTACAAAATAGTCCGGTTCAAAGTGTTGACGCTTCTCTTTATATCGATGATCTATGACTCATAAACTTACTTTGATTGGTATTGTAATAGCATCGGCGAGTGCTCGGGACAGACAGACAGACAAGCCAATAAACCTCTCAGTAAGCGCCCTTTTGGGCATTAACATTCCCTTGAGCTTTATTTATGAAAAGGTTTGTTATTTTTGGCGAAACAATCTTTTGTACTGAAAATTGGGTTTAAATCTATCGTCTGTTTTATAAGTCTTCAGCAACTCTTATAAGCTATTGAGTTTTTGAATTACTTTGTCATAATAATACAAATTTTATGCAAAAGGCTTATTGTTATAGGCATATTTAATAAAAACCGTTGGCGAAGACTTACTTCTGTTCTGTTCGATACGCTGATTGAGTAATAGAAACCCATGTAAGTGCTGTGACAATCACTTGAAGCATTATAGAAAATAAACATTATATTCAAATGATGGCTATAATAAAAATATCGTTTTATACAACATGCATACATTGAGAGTTATATAACATTATGATCTTCTTTCCCGCCTAACAAGCCGAGCAAGAATTCTAATATACACTTAATATAGCAGGATATCATAAAAGGCTTGTTATATCCTAAACAGTTTACGTAGGCACATAAAAATGTTTTTGTGCGAGCTGTAAAACGTATGCAAACGACAAGAAAACTCATATTTACTGCGAGATGACCTTCAAAGGGCTCTGAAAGAATACGTTTTCTGAGTTATTCATGATGTTTTTAGGAAGCTGCGGATTTTATGAGGAAAATATTGAGTTAGAGATGATCAGCTTTCAGTCAGACAGGTCTGTAAGCAGGATAAACTGTTACAAGGAAAATGACCTTACTCAAGGTTACAACCGTCAAAAATTGATTCTAGTAAAACCGTAAAACTACAACTTACGCCAAAAAATAATAAATCAAAAGTTTTAAGGCAAAAGTAAAAAAATGCATTACTTATTATAGATAGATATAAGTACTTTATTGGGTACACCAATTTTTACATGTTTGATCTTATTCTAATTAAAGTAGGTGACATAATGGGCGGTCTTATTGCTAAGAGTGATCTCTTCCAGACAACCTTAGGTTACATCGACGTACAAAGCTAAAGTTATCAGAACACAATTATCAAGTCATCTACATACAACACGCTACAGTGATCGCTCGAAGTTGTGTGTGTCGCTCGACGATCTGTTTGTTCGTCACATCGTGAACAAACACACGTATTAGCAACTTCTCCTGTCACTTGCTGGCATTTTGATTTTTAGTATTGTACTGTGAGGAATACAAACAGTTGTAATAATCCTACATTATTACAGGTATGTGCATTATTACAAATGAAAAAGTCAGTTTGCTAGTTTGTAACGTAATATATTTAGTTATGTATAATGTATAATACAATAGTTGTAAATAATGTAGGTTTTAAAATAGTGTTAAGTAAGTTCTTAGCTATCGTATTAGGATAAGTCCTGTGATAATAGTTTTAAGGTGTTTTTCAATAAATAAATAAATGTATGCACACCAATAATATACTCATTTATGTACTTCCCCTTTATACACCCCTAATATACCCCTTATATACTTCCCTATGTACACCATTAATATACTCACTTATGTACTTACCTATCATCATCCTCCGAGCCTTTTTCCCAACTATGTGGGGGTCGGCTTCTAGTCTAACCGGACCCACCCAAAACAAAAATGTGAAAGGCTGCCAAGTTCGATAATATGGAAATCCTTCGCCTATAAAAGAAGTGAGATCTGAATAAGTACCAAGTTCCATACACATACCTCAGTTAAAAATAGTTACTTTTTAATGATGTTACTTGGCAAGTTTTCACACACCTTGTTATAAACCTACTAAACGCAATGAATCAAGTATTTAATTTTCTATTAAAACTTGCCAAGTAACATTATTAAAAAGTAACTGTTTTTAACTGAGGTATGTGTATGGAACTCGGTACTTATTCAGATCTCACTTCTTTTATAGGCGAAGGATTTCCATATTATCGAACTTGGCAGCCTTTCACATTTTTGTTTTGGGTGGGATTTCATTTATTTTTGTAAGGTTGTTTATTTTATTTTTTTCTTATGATTAAGTTAGTTAAGGAAATGTCTCATTTATACTATCTTTCAGATTTTTTAATATGCACTATGCTTCTTACAAAGAAATGAACTAGATTAACTAAATGGACTAGATTTACCAACTGACTGACATGACATGTTATCATATATTATGTTCGTGGATCAAAGTTACACATTCGTTATTTTCGAAAGTGAGTCACACTTGGCCGTTTTCAGATTTTTACTTTGACTAAATACAAACCTTTGTAACGAATTTCAGATCGGTACGACCATTCGAAGATATATATAAATATAGATAAATTTAGTTCGTTTTAGTTCCTTAGGGATATAAATTTACACTGAGTAGTTTACACCTTCATTATTTTGAAACCGACTCACACTTGGCCATTTTCAGATTTTTTCCTTTACCTTGACATAAAGACCTACCTCCATGCCAAATTTCAAGTCAATACGACCATTGGAAGTGGTCTAGGTTTTTGATGAGTGAGTGAGTCAGTCAGTGAGTGTATAGTAAAAATAGCGATTTTCTGATGTCAATATCTCAAGACCTACAATAGGTATATTAATGAAATTTTGTATTTTAGATAAGTGAGGGGGTCTCAACAGATACTAGAAATTTGATATGCGTAAATAAAATAGATTTTGAGATATAGGGGGGTCGAATTTGGCCCGAAATGGTTCGTGTAATATAACCCACGGCCGGTGTGTCGCTTTTTTTGCTCGAACTTTTATTTTATTTATTTATTTATTTATTAGACTGGTGTCAGACTTACTGGCTTCTGACTACCAGTAATGACCTGTCAAGGATGTTCAATGACAGCCGGGACCTACAGGTTAACGTGTCATCCGAAACACAGTCATTGGTGTCTAAGATTTGCTTAGAAAGTACCTACATACAAACTTAGAAAAGTTGCATTGGTACTTGCCTGACCTTTTTTTTTTAACGACGTCAAAAATCATCAAATGACCCCTCCCGCTGTGGGTTAGCAGCGGTGAGGGAGTGTCAGACTCTTACTGACTAAAAACCGTAGTGTTCCGTCGTAGGCCTTTTATGTACCAGGGCCGCGGTAACTCTTTCGAACAATCCCGCAGCCCCGGCAGAATACTTGCCTGACCTGGAATCGAACCCACGCCCTCATACTTGAGAGGTTGGTTCTTTACCCACTAGGCCACCACGACACTTATGTACTTATGTCCTTACCTATGTACACCCCTAATATACTCACTTATGTACTGCTCCTATGTACACCCCTAATATACTCACTTATGTACTGCGCCTATGTACACCCCTAATATACTCACTTATGTACTGCGCCTATGTACACCCCTAATATACTCACTTATGTACTGCGCCTATGTACACCTCTAATATACTCACTTATGTACTGCGCCTATGTACACCCCTAATATACTCACTTATGTACTGCGCCTATGTACACCCCTAATATACTCACTTATGTACTGCGCCTATGTACACCCCTAATATACTCACTTATGTACTGCTCCTATGTACACCCCTAATATACTCACTTATGTACTGCTCCTATGTACACCCCTAATATATTAGTAGTTATATTGTAGAGGTAGTTAGAGTTCTTAAATTCAACCGTAGACTTCACTGTTGGAAACAATCGTGAAGTATCGGTGGCACTGTGGCATAGCTTACTATACTTTATCCAGGTGCGGGAAAAAGCACCCCCGGTACAAGGTCAAACCGCGATACAGTACAATACGGTAGTTCCATCGTAAACAAATCTGAAACTAGTACCCATCTACGTGTAAACTTGAAAAACCCACACAAAAGTAATAACTTGAAATCGATATTAATTCAATTGGAATTGAACAGCTTGAAGTTAGATTGAAGAACTTGCTCATTGGAGATGAAACAAAAATATTTCCGTTTGAGCTCGACCAACTTTTATTACTTACTTAGGTTTTCAATATAATTATATTCCAGTGCTTGTCACTTCAAACTATGTTGTTTCAAGGGGTGGCACTAGTTACGATTCAATCTAGAAAATTGAATTCATAATGTAATACTAAAATGTAAAACGTTATGAAATATTTCTTCTTAATTTTTAGCTTTACATAAGAAAAGCTCCCAGGGTCTAATCAAATGTTTTGGGACGTCTTTAAAACAGTATCGTGTACACTGTGAGCAGACAGCACATCAACCTACCTCAAATATATATTTCTTCAATAGATTTTCAAAATTATCACAATAATGGTTGGTTCGTAGAAGTTAGATTCGTGTAGGTTGACCTGCTGACGTCTGTACTCATTAGATTGAGATAAATTATTCCCAAAGATAAAACAATCACCACATTTTATTCCAGTGACCATTATCAGGATTCTTTCAACAGCACGAGAACTCCATGAGCATTCAACCCTTCCCCACCCGGATCAGCGGAACACATAAATCTCCCCAGCAGGGTATAAATTTGTTTTTTTTTTTCATTACTGGCGTACATTTCATTACCGGGTCGCGTGGCTGGGTAATTTATAGCACTCAGTTGGTCGGCAAAAAACGGTTAATTACGTATACGAGATGAAGGAACCTCTCGACTGTACGATACTGACCTCGCGACCTTTCTTGTGTCCTACGTGACATTATGTCGCCTGCGAACAGCCGGGGATGTCACTAGCTACGGTTGGGTCAACACAAACAGTTGTTTTAATATACATAATGAATGGTTATAGGGTTCACAAAAGTATTTTTAGGTAGTCAATCATTATTTGAAAATGATTCTGAAGTAACTTAATTATGTATGTCTTTCACAAGTTACAAACCCCTTAAAGATCTTAAAAAATATTTTCTCTTTCGTTTTAAAAAAAAATATTATGGGCAATAGAAATTCATAATAGAACTGACCTACCACACTAGCACGGGTTATCCCCGAGATATTTTAAACTCAGCCTCTGATCCGCTAACAATACGCCCGAGGGAAAGCTTGGAAACTACAATATTAATACGTGTTATCAGAAAAAAGACATCATCAATACCAGCTACTGCTCTTCCTAACAAAGAATATATAACATTAAGCGCAGTTCCCTTTGAATTAATGATTATTAGAGTCACGCGGACTAATTAACGAGATTATCCCGTGTCGCCCTCGTCACCAATACATTGCGCGATCACAAGCGACTGCCTCGCTAAGCTCCTTAATCAAAATACATTGAACGCTGGCTGCGAGGGAAACGGAGCGTGGCGCAATAAAAACAAGAAAGGGATGAAAAATAATGCCAAAGAAACGAATGGAGCGAGAATATCGGAGTAATTGTTGCATGGAAAGATCTCTAACGAGCACCTCGGGTAATAAAAAGGTTTGTGTGGCCACGAGGCGCGTGGTCACCGGGACACACTTATTTTTGTTTTGTTAGCGGTTTGACAATGGAGGTGCTCAAATTGAGACAGTTTTAATGAAGGCTGCCTTCTTTTGTGCCTTCATAATTTCATCAAGATATAACGAGACGGCTGCTGAGCTGGCTATTGAAACATTGAAATAAATAACTAAGGCTAAACAATTTATCCTCGCAGATAAAGACTTACCATCTGCTTCATCAGGCAGACTACTAAACTTAAAATAAATTAATGCAGAATTAAAAAGGTACATAGTGATAAAATTAATTAAGAACTTCACACGCAGCCCTCATGGCCCCGTCTCGAAAAAGATAAAATTTAACAAATAAAAATGGCGCTGGTTTATGAAAATAAAAAGCTCCATTCATTATCGGGCGCGCTGCACGGCTCATTTATAAAGTTTCTCTGGTCAAGTGACCCGGGGTTTATGCAAGCTGTGTATGTGTGTGTGTAATGTCATACAGTTCAGCTTTGTATTAAATTGATGGATTATTTAATTATCACTGTTTGTCTCTATGGGTTTGTGATAGTAACCTGTTAAGACGAACGATTCGATGTCGAAATCTGAAAGCGTTTTTGAGACCTCATCAACAAACATAAGTTCGGGTGGTTGTTTCTCAGACGTTGTTTCGTACATTGTAAGAATCCCTGAAGAAAGGACTGTATAAATAAAAACAAAGTTCAGACGAAAATAACAAGACGCCAAAAATAACAATCGTTTGATGTTAAAATAACTCGATGCTAAGGTAGTTACTCAACAGTCCTCGTATAAATCGGAAACGTAATTACAAGCAATCTTTAACAATTCGATTAAAAGTTTATTTCACAACTGCGAAATAATAATTGTTCTCTCGGCAAATTAATTAAAATTTTATAGCTGTATTCAAATTCAATTTATTTGATTTAAACATCGTTTACGTTTTCATTTACAGTAAGTATAGTTTAATGGAATAAATAATTATATCTTGTATTATTGTTAAATTATGTTGCTGTGACGTTAATAATTATCCCAGTATTTTATTCAAACAAACATATTTGTTTAAAGACATAACCTAGAACTACATAACCATGTCAGTGTCTTGAATCACTTTAATATAAAAAATAATAAATGAACTCTATCTATATCACAAAGCCTATATTTTTCAAAATTAGCTGATCGTACAATAAATTACGTACTTCTCACTAATAAAGCAATAAACCTGTGATAAACCCAAGAACTACCTTCTCGTATGACTACTCTTAAACCGAGACGTAAATAAACGCGCACAACACTAGCACTTTACCGTGACAAATACGGGGCTTGCGCCAATCCCGCCCGATAATAAACTTGGCCCGTATTTTTATGAAGGCCCCGCAGTCCCGGGACGAGAGCACCGGGATCCCGGGACTTTAATGCCGACTATTTGCGCAACACTTACGAGCGTTTATTTAATTTTAAGATGATTCTTACGAAACTATAAAAACATTAAATAGGTTGTGTTGTACATCGCGATATAATCTTAATTAACTAATGTTATTAATAGCTGAGTAATATAAAACCTAATATTTTAATTACTAAAAATCTCAGATTTTTCTCAGTAGGTAACAGTAAAGTCTTAAAATTAAAATTAATAACCTACTCTGCAAAGCTGACGATAAAGTGTGCTAATTAATATTTTTAAGATTTGATAATTAATTTTCGAAAAATTAATTTATTTTTGTGTTTTTAAGACAGATGATCAAAGGATCGTATGAAGTAAATATTTGGATATTGTGAGTAAATGTGAGATATAATGAAGTTAGACAGCGGCTTGTTGCGTGTAACCGCCGCGTTCTGATTTATGTTTATGTACATGAACAACATTATATTAAGTTCAGTACTTTATGAGCACTGACTTTAATGAAAACGGATCGAATGAATTTATGGATCAAGTAATTATATTATCAACTGTGTAAGACTTGTATTATAGGCCTATGTTATACGCACAATAAATTATTTCAAATTTCTGCAGATTAAGTCTGCAGAAAATATTATCGAAGCCTGCGAATAGTTCGTTACTTAAAGTCAAAGTAAAAGGATTTATTCGTACAGCAATACATGTAGTACATAAAAGGAGTCACAAAACAGTTATTTAATAGTTCCTCCTTCCTATCGAGAAATGAGCATATAGGTAAACATAGGTAAACACAAACAACACCTCTTTTGGTAAGTTGGTTAAACCTAGCCCTACATTTTAAAACATAATAAGACTGCAGGTCGTCTATCAGTATTACGGGCGCAGCCAGGGCATCTTATTAGTATTCATCTGCTGAGACTTAGTCCAGCACTTACCCGCACAAAAATATAATTACACCAAGCTTACAACTATTCATAATAAGAGGTTTTTTTTTGGAAAATACCACAGATATTTATAGTAACAACGTGGGACGAAATTAATAGTGTTTTATAATAGATCTTTACTTTGTCTTGACTAGACTATGTACTAGAGGGGCTAAATATTCCAACTTAAAGCCATACTATTATTATAAATACTATAACCTATAAATTATGAAATTCTCTGTCTCAATGGTAGGAAAAGGTCTCATTTCATACTGAACATGATGATGAATAAATAAATACTTTGTCGTGACCAAAAACGTAACTCATTATTGGCTTACTCCTGAACGTAATATGTACATTAGTACAATCAACAATGTTTACCAATGATTAGCGAATTTCCGAACTTCCCAAACCCTCAAAACATTACAAAAATATTCCTAATTTTAAAGAGTACACAGAAGAAAATAGCTTTTGAGAAAATCAAACAGAAAACGGAGCTGACCCTTTTAGAAACGAGGCTCTTAAGGGTATTACCTATTTTACTTAAACCGTTTAGAAAAGAAAGAGCAACTCTTTTGGTAAAACGTGTTCGGACTGGGCCGGATCCCGCCGGTTTGCGCCGGTTCGCGCCGGTGCTCGCCGGTAATCCGCGGTTAATATTCGGCGCTCGTCGGGATAAACACTCGTTATAATCTATTCATTAGCGCAGAGCGATTACACAGACTTCAATAACAGACTAGAAGCGACTAACCCTGGTCGGTTATTGGTTCGTTTAACACGCTTCTGGATAGATACCATTTTGTAAGTGATTTTGTACGATGTTTCTTTACGCTGACGATTTAAAGTTTGCAAGATGTATCGAATCATCACACGACGCTATACTTTTGCAAGAAGATCTAAACAGACTATTTGAATGGTGCACCCACAATCGAATGGAACTGAACATTAAAAAGTGTTATCACATTAGTTTCTCCAGAAAGATAAATCATACGTGCTCAGAGTACATGGTTAATAACGAGAAAATACACAAGGTGGAAAGAATCAAAGATCTAGGAGTCCTGTTCGATGATAAATTAACATTTATACCTCACATGGAACAAATAATTACAAAAGCTTCAAAAATGTTAGGGTTTGTTATAAGGAATACCAAAAGTTTTAAACAAAGTAGCACTAAAATTATGCTATATAATAGTTTGGTTCGAAGTATCTTGGAATACTGCAGTGTTGTTTGGAGGCCACACTACGCTACACACATGTTACGATTAGAACGAGTCCAAAAACGCTTTTTGTGGCACCTTGCATTTTCACAAGGTAAATGTAAATGCTTGCCTTCCTACAACACCCGGTTACGGTATTTCAGGATGCTGCCACTATCAACCAGAGCTAATGTTACAGACGCATTATTCCTTTATAAACTAGTGAGAAATAAAATTGACTGCCCCACATTGCTTGGTCTCTTTAAATTCCGCGCCCCTTCCAGACTCCCACGTAGTAACATTACACCTCTTTATCCACCTCTACGCAGAACCGTCCTTGGTGCAAATTCAGCTATTCCCAGATTATGCAAAGTAATTAACAGCTGCAGTGACGCAATCGATATACACCATGATAGCATCGGGAAATTTAGTAAAACAATAATTATTCAATTGTGTTCTGAGAGCTGCCTAAAATTAAATTAAATAATTAATGAAAATTCAACCACAATAATTTAAATTTAATAATAATTGAATACACATAATTAATTAATTTATTTGTTTTTATATAATCCTTTTTTTTATCATTTTGTTAAGACCTATGTAGGTAGGTATATAAGTTCATGTATACTTATCTTGGTGTCTTTTAAACGTTGTTCTTATATTGTTTAATTTCAAATTAACTTAATATTGAATGTTAACCATTTTTATGTGCATGTTGTGTTAGCCAGTAAGTAGTTATTACACTTACAAATGTATTTTTTTGTAATTTTTGTATCTCAAAAATGTTATAGTGTACATAACTGTTGGCTAACCTAATAAATAAATAAATAAATAAATAAAAATAAAATGTTAGGGAAGGTAGCATTGAATATATGTTTCGGTATTGCTGTTCCTATTCTCTTATAGTTATTCAACATACGCAGTGTAGTTTCTTATTTTTATTCCACACAGAAAGCTCTGTTATAAAAGTTTACAATAAAATAAAATCCTATTTTTTATGATAATATTTAATTCCATCTAATAAAGTTAAAGAAAGGACACTCATTCAGACTGGCAGCTTCCCAACTTAGACTCTCAAGAGAAATTAAAGTAATCACCAGTTTTGGCAAACAATACACCATGCTGCTGCAATTCTTTAGTTTCTATATTTTAGAACAAAATAACAATGACTATGCAGTAGCCATTCAAATGTTAATGAGAAACTCAAACCACTTAGGTCTTTATTCTAGAACGATGTTCGATACTGAGTTCAAGTGTCGGAATACATTAATGTAATTGTTTCGAATCCGTTCTTATTAACACTTCTCTGTGTAGAATTCATTACGTCCATACACGGGTTATCAATTTTAAGAGAAAGTAGATTTAATCAGCTTAAAATGGTCTAAGGATATCGCTAATGTTTTTAGCACTTTGTTATTTGTAAACCAACTGAAATATAGCAATTTTTCGTGCTTCTGTCCGCACGAAAAATTGCTCTAAAATAAAAACCTGCCCATAAAAGAACGGGAGCCTTTTTTCAAGACCTAAACTCTAATTGTCCACCATCTTGGAAACCATTGAACCCCTTAGATCTTCGAGAGGTGGTGTGGTCCCTCCCATTATCCACTCCATACTCCAGTACTTCAGTGTAACTTGCGAGGATACCTTAAAAGCTTCTCAAATTGTTGAGACGTCCGGCAAGCGGTGTAGGGCCTGATCCAATTTCACCCATCCACGATGATATTAATTTTGTTGACGTATTCGCTAATCTTCTGCAACTTTATGTTAATTCTGTTTGTGGAAAGGATGGAGGTGGTTCTTGAGAAGAACTTCTTTAACTTTGGGGTTGAGTGATAAGTCGAAAGATAGTCTTAAAAAATCAATAGTTTGCTTAAAATTCTGAATAATGCAAAACAATGACTATACAAGTTTTTGAATACAAATCAGCATTGTAAAGTTTCTCCACTTTTGACGTATCATTGTAAGGTCATTATCTTGTTTGTGACATCTCAGAAGTCTGTTTTCATCTCCAATGGCAAAACTTAAAATGTTTATTGTTTCATAAAACGCCACTAGCAACTTTCAAGAATAACAGACATTCTCATATTTCCTTATAACATTGAAAACACCCCCTTTAAGGGGAACCAGGAAGTTTCTTCCAAACACGATGATACCGTCAAATGTCTGCGCTTGAGATATGTATAAGTTTGTAAAGTGCCGTTAGGGGAGGCTCGTGAACTGAATGGTAATATTACTTCAATTACAGACGGCTTTAATTGGACGCTTCGGTTCAGATTAATCCCTAAACTGGATCTAGAGGGAAATTCCAAATAGAGATAGAAACACTATTATTTGCTAAGTATGCTCAAGTCTCCTTAACTTTTTCGGAAGTCATGGAAATATGATTTTGTACTTTGCCATTTTTACGATAAAATCAGTCTTAATACAACAAACAAAATAAATAGCCCATATAAAAGCCATACACTTAATTAATTGTATTTTTAGAATAAAATCTAAAGTCTTCTTCGTCTTAGTTAGTTAGTCGTCTTAATTCGTCTTCGAGTCTTCGTTCTCCCAGTAGATCCATCGACCTCAGGCTGAAGTTAGCAGCACATTAATGTGATATTCAAGTTATTATGTTAATGAGCCCATGTCCGAGTAATGTGTGTGTACCTCGACTTGTTACGAGGGTCATAAGGTTCAAATTACGATGGCTAGTCCGAGATCATCATTAACAAGTTTTGCCTTATATTAATAAGAGAAACTCTGGCGAGTTGACCTCAGTCTACTGCTGTTTAGAAGTTGAAATTTTGACTGTTTCTACGGATTCAGGGATTATTGTTTTATACCTTAGTAGAATTTATAAATTTCTGACACTGTTGTAATATTTTTTCTCAGTAGTACCTACTCGTATTTTGCGGCGAAACCCAAATAAAATAAAAAAGTGCAGGAGGATTTCACTCGTATTTGGTTCTCTTGTGTTTCTCCATTGGACAACATAGTCAGAATGATTCGACTATTAAATCCATTAGACGTCTCATTAGGTTACTAAAAATAAATAAGTTCTTTTGCACCTTAAAAACGCTGTTGCATATCCAAAGAGCTCATAATCCCGCAGGATGATATGTCGTAACGTTACTAAATGGACACATACGAGGGGCTGCCTCAATAAAACCTCCATATTTATGGTGTCTGCCCGTAATGGACCTTCTTTTGTTTTCCTTCCATTCATTAACTTTAGTTTGTGGACCCTTAGGCCCACGTGGCTCAGGTTACTTCGATAATTTAATAAATTGCCCTTTTTATTTGGTACAATTTGTTGCTTGTTTGGCCGGTTCTGAAGTCTGGGAGGTAAGGAGATTGCTGATTACCAGCCTCTGTTGGTGCCTAGACCTCGTTTGAACCTCAGATATGGACGAGTTTTACATATATTTATTTGGCTTCAGCCTGCTCATTTATTATTTTCATCTTTTTTTCTTGGACAGATTTCAAGAGCACCAATTTGGAGATACGCCTTTAGCAAAGTTATTCAGCAACAAAAAGGGGAGTGGTTATACTCTATAACGTAAATGCAAGAAATATCATATTGCACGAGTACCGAGTCATCTGCGATAACATTAATTTCTCTCGGGAGTGCTTTGTTCTCGTGATTATCATAATGTTATGGTTGACCCGCTGATAATAATACTATCTCGCGGTTCTAAAGCATTGGTTAATACTTGCTGTATGAACTTAATAGAACTTCGTTAGTTTCAATATTTTAAAGTTTTTTGTCACGTTTGGGAAATTAAACAATTATATAATGAGTTTGTTGACTGTCTTGGTACTGCAGGTATTTAATCGGTATTTTTTGAGTCAGTCAGACAGAAATAAGAATAACTCTATTTTTCTCATTGTTATAATTATTAGGTACAAAATAATGATTTTATTGTCTGTGCTAAATACGCACCTAGAATTATTGATAATTTGTACTTACGTAATGTCTATTAAATTATTCATTATTCACTTGAACACGAGGCATAGGCTGTAGTGCTAAGAGCCGTCTAAACATAAGTCTTCGCTAAACATCGCGCTATTGTGAAGCACTCGTGAGATCAGAGTCTTAAGAAATAAAAGCACTCAGCCGAGTCTTACAAATGAGAATACGATTTTTTAAGTACGAGTGTACAGAGTAAAAAAGAGGTTTTATTTAAATATACTCTTTATCCCTAATGAGTAGGTACCTATTTTTTATGAATCTACTAGCGTGTCGAGGCTTTTACTGATATAAAATATTAATCTGTAATCGTCTTAAAACAAAACGTATGAAACGACTGCGCGCGTACATTATTCTTGTCTAAGTTTCAATAAACTTGCGTTGCTAATAAGTACGGATAATCTTTCTATAGCCATTTATCAGATTATGGAAATCTTCTCATTAAGGTAGTTCTACATAGGATTGAAAGATAATTGAAGCCAGACAAGAGTGAATGGGTCTTAGCTTGTTGTGGCAGCCACAATATTAGTTTTTAGGTACTGTTTCTGTCTTAATTATAAATAAACAATCATGGGTTACTTTAGTGTTAATCATAGATAATCCAAAGTTTTACATTATTCTTTTAAAGTAATTGATGCATACATTAGCATCTTTTGGGTGAATATGTAATGTGTTATTTTTTAATTTAAAAATTGAAAATTTAATTAAGCGCATGTATTGTTGAATACTGAAACTTACTTTGTTTTATAGCAGAACAATGTTCTATTCAAAGCTTTGCTTATTTACATAAAGTTATGGAACTCAAACGGTTAATAAATGTTTAATTTAAACAATTAGAATTATTATACAAATAGCAACAATTTGCTCACTATTTACGATGATATTCCGCTGCGATTCGATATTAGAATTACGAAATAGATTTTATTATAATATCTCGTAACTCATGCGGTAATCATTCATCATAGTCAGCCATTTTGTCGAATGTCATTAATTAGTTTACGGCTGCTAATTGCATATATTTCAATCTGATTCATTTGTTTCAGGTATTAGTTCTAAACATATTAGGTATTGCATTTTAAGCGCAGCTTTATAAATAATAAGGCAAAGCTGAATAAATGCATGCATTAGAAATAATATGGCTACGACGTTGTTATCACTTATTTTTATTTCTCAATAATAATTATATTTTCCGAGTTTCAGAAATGGCTCGGTATATTATACATAGGTATTTCTGTATGATTATTACGTATTGAATCATGTTTTTTGCTTATTACTTCTACCTGACTGACTTCTACCTACAAAATGATTCGGATTTTCCCTCCCATCGCGCTACGAGAGTGAGGGAATAGTGAGTGCACCTGTGTCTGCGCAAATGCTTGTGCACTATAATATGTCCTGCGCAGCTGGCTGATCTCCTTACATGAGAACAGCCGCCGCGGCGACCGACGATCGGCCTTGGACGGCATTACCTGGGGCCCGCGATGTTGTTGTGTGCGTCCTTCTGATGCGGCTGAGCGCGTTGATTGCACGGAAAGTCTCCACTTTATTGCATTAAAAGGGTTCTGTTTACCGATTGTACCGTTTTAGAGATCTGCAGCTAAGGGACCAAGTTATACGTTAACTTTATGAGTCTCTCTATAACGATCGGATCTATCACCTAAAAAAACTTTACTATGGATTCCGAGTGACAACTTTGTATGAAGGGTCCATTTATGAATATTAACACTATATGTATTGTTATGAAAAGTGTTTAGCTATGTTAGCTTTTCAAGCTGATTCACTTACGAAAACATGTTCTAGATTAAGGCACAGATTACTATAATAGTTACTACGATTAAGGTATCAAAAAAATATCATTTCAGTAATGATATGTGTGAAGACTGCAGAACCCCTTCCTCTTATACCGTCACGAAACCAAAATGACCAAATAATATTAGCTATGCCGACCACAAGTTGGTGATTTTATTACGTTTTTCACGCACCAGAGGTTTCTGTTCACAGACAAATTAATTCGCTATTTAATTCCCTAGCGAAGGATTTTTGTAAACGAGTTATTTGAACCTTTTTGCTTTTTGTGTTGAATTTTAAATGTGGGTTTTGTACGTACGTACAGGTATCATAATATGTACTCGTGTGATGTAAAGTTGAGCCGAGAGGTTTGTTTGTTTGTGCGAGTGACGCTTGAGAGAACGGGTTTTCATTTTCTGCGTGTATTTATTTTTACGTTTTTGTACGCAACAACTAGCTTCGATATAGTCGTTCGTATATCGAGATAGTCGTGGTGGCCTAGTGGGTAAAGAACCAACATCTCGAGTATGAGGGTGTGGGTTCGATTCCAGGTCAGGCATGTACCAATGCAACTTTTCTAAGTTTGTATGTACCTTCTGAGTATATCTTGGACACCAGCGGCTGATAAAAAGGTGAAGGAAAACATCTTGAGGAAACCTGGACTAGAAAGTCTGAAATCACCAACCCGCATTGAGCAAGCGTGGTGATTAATGCTCAATCCTTCTCCGTGTGAGAGGAGGCCTGAGCCCAGCAGTGGGACGATAAAAAGGCTGTAACAGTAACAGTAACAACTAGCTTCAACAGTTTTTCGTCGACAAATGAATGTAGGTATAATTCCGTATCATTCGGCTTCAGTTTCAAGTGTCGTTTTACATAAAAGTCACTCAAGTTCCAATTCCATTTGATTCCAGGGGTTTTCAACCTTCAAACAAAAGCCTCCTGTTAGCAAAACATCGTCCGGTATCTGAAGCATCGAGGACTGATGGCTAATCGATGGCCAGGGCTATCAATCATCAGGCCCGCGTGATGCATCGCAGGATTACCACGCTCCGGACACTGATTTAGAACCCCTGGCTCCGGCCGCCGAGCACAAAGCGTTTATTTTTGTTGACAGCTGTATGTTTTCGTTTTTGTTTTGTTTTAAATCTTGTTGGGGCTTTGGGATTGGATTAATAGTCTGTTTTACATCAATTGTTGAGAATTTATTTTGTCGTATTGCTAATTAAATTTTTCTGCGTTAAGAGAAAATAATATCTACAAGTTAACAAAATGGGACAACAAATAATTTTTGCGCATTGTTACCTCATTACCTAGGGCATTTTTTGTGTTATATGCAGACAAAACTGCTTATATAGTTTAGTTAATATATATAGGTTAGGTACCTATGAAATATTTAGGTATGTCAATAAAAAACCCCAATTTTCCACACACAAACCAAGCTACTTCTTATTTTTACTAAAAGTACAGAAATATACCATCAAATATAAATACATTGGTTCCATGATAGTCTTGTATTCCCAATGCATGTACCGTCGCTAAGAGAGTTTGTGCACAAACACAGACACATTAGCGGACGAAGTATAGAGTGCATGCAGTCTCCCTCGTGCAACCTGCGACTGCTCGCAGTTGCACAAATATTTTTCATTCATTGAATTTTTGGATGTTCATGTTGTCATGTTGATATATATTTTTAGTGAGTACCTGTCTTAAGTTTACAGAAGGAAAAATGTAGGTAAGCTAGATTCCTACCAAATTGTTCAATTAAAACTAAAGAAATGAATGTAGTGATTATATCGACAATTAAATAAAAAGCCACCTAATTGACACATAACTTGAAACTCACACAAACATCCACGTACCCTTTGATGCACATCAGCATGCGAATCAAACACGAAACTTCCATAATTAAGAAAATTAGGCCATTTACACATGACGCGTGCGTGTCGAACACCAACTTGTGTAACGCGACCGCGACTAATCTGCGCGGTAAGTTACACAGTAAGTCGCGTCCCCCCCCCCCCTCACGCGCGGCTCGGCGCGGGGAGGCGCGTAATGCTGTTTGCGGACATCGCGCCGCGCAACGCTCATGCGATTTAATTTGTGTCAACACTATGATCAGCATTCGACGCAGTGTTTGGGATAAAAATAAGGGCTCCGTCAATAGCGTAACGAATTGTACCAACCTGAGAATCTGATTCTCTTGTATTTTCTCAACTTGATTCATTTTGAACGTCGCAGAAAATTGGAAGAAAGTTTCTCGTCTTTTTCCTCAAGTTGAGTTGATATTAGATTTTTATTTGGAGTCCTAAGTAATCACCGGAGTGAGTAGGTACTTCAATTAATTTGACGCTCATTAACAGTTTGCGAGTGAAAGACATCATATTTCTAAGCGATGTTCTTTTTGATAATTAAAAACGAGAAAAACCGACCAAAAACCTGGTCTTGAACAGCCAGTAACAACCAACAGACTAGTCAAATAAGAAAATCGGTTTCCAACCGCCTTCTCAGAGCAGATGCGTTATATATAATAATCAATGATGATATAATAGTGCCTCCTCGTGGTACTCTGGCACTAATAGTGACTAATGTAGCCTTAATTGTGATTTATATGAAGAGAAATTGAGCGAAGCCGTGGTACCTCTTCAGGTTAAGTGGGCCTTATTAACTGTAAGTGGGGCCTGAATTACTAAAATGTGGATTTAGAGGAACAAGAATTAAAATTATCTTAGTAGGCATATGATTAATGATAGAACTCGGTTTTCAACTCCAGGCAAAGCGTTTATTATCTCGCATAATAGGTGTTAAGTAGGGACTTTTCCGATTAGGTATCGTAGAACCCTCATGAATTGAAATAAAATTCAATAGGTACTTGCTATAAGAAAATGAATAGGTACAATAGGGGAATATTTTAGCCTCGTGAAATGCGTGTTATTATGGTTAATAATATACCATGTTATATATACCATAATATAACATTGTAAAAAAGTTCCAAGAAATGCTGAAAGACCAAGTAAGTACTTACTAGCTTTTACTACAAGGAAGAACCCTTTTCCAAAACAACATATTTTCATGTAAAACTCCAAAGAAATTAATCGCGTGTATGAAAATTCCAATAAGAGTGAATCGGATTTCTCCGCAGTTTATTTTGTGAAACAACGTAAAATGTGGGAAACGTATTTATTTAATACTTTACACATCAGAAAACGGTAGGTTTCTGATGTTCATTTATCAAGTGAAAAACAATCCAAACCTCAATAACATTTGAAAAATGAAATCATGATAAACGTTCGGAACAGCGGAACACATTGAGAGTAAATTGAGTCGCCGCACAACCTGTTGACTCGGTAATCTTTTTACCTCGGGAGAGCTAATAACGTCTAATAACTCGTTTGAACACTTCGCGAGAATATTACTACTATTACAATTATGATTTCCATTTCTTTTATAAGAAAAATCTTTTATAAGAAGCCTTCAAAGTCTCCTTTTAGTGTTTTTGTATTTTGATTTCTGACACATTTGAACATTTAAATAAAACTACTTTTACGGATTTTATCGCGGTTATATTAATATTATTTAACGACGACGTTTCGGATCCTCTACAGCATGCATGGTCGCGGGCAGACTAAGGTGTTGGTCGTCTTGATATTTTAGTTACACAGCTGCCCTACTTCTACACTACCCTAATGCTACTTTTTCTGTTGTTTTCTACGCGTAATTGTTTCTGGTATATATCAAGGCTATGTTTATTTGTTTTGGCACGTAATGTATACGCAATGTATTGTCACAGATCGGGGATGAAAGGTAAACACTATAAGAACGGACATGTGGTCCCGCCGGTCTGACGCACACAACCACACATTAATATTTAACACTAGTTTCATGTGAATGTTTGTGATCTTTAGAACGAGGTTTTGAGGGTCAAATAGTGAATAGGAACTAAAATGTTTACTGTAGCTGGTAAGTAAGTATACAAGATGCGTCGTACGGACCGTCTTACATATTATTTTGTGGAACAAATTCACTGTATATACTTACTAACGTGTTTTCTCTACAAAACAAAATAATTAAAAACAAAAATAAATAATAAACATGGGTATGTTTATTATTTATTTTTTAACTAATATAAAACATGATTTTCACTGTATTTCTTAATGATATTCAATGAAAAAAAAACGAAAACAGATAATTCCAAACTGCTTAAATTATACTGCAATATTATAAATTGTAAAGGCCCCAGTACACGTTGGCCCAAGTTCGGCCAATACACGCCATCACCAACGTGTACTCGGGGTATTCGTGCAGGTTGGCGGACATTTGTCAAGGTTGGCGCGCATTCGGCGAGTTGTCGGTTTTTTGGGCACACATCAAAGGAAGCCACGCCCAGCTTGGCGTGTGGTGTTTACACATTCGGCCAATGTTTAGTTCGTCACCGACCGCTGAGGGATAAAGTACACTTTGTGTTGCGTGTAAAAATAAATATAGTAGTAAATATAGTAGTGTAGTATAATATAAATATATATAGTAGTGTAGTATAATATAAATATATATAGTAGTGTACAAATTAATAGCCGAAGCCTTAATTACTTCGACGTCCATCGCAAGTGGTTTGCCAGACAGGAATGAGCCATGCGCCACTGTGTAAACACCATTTGATCGTGGCCTACATTTGTGCATTGGAAAGCTTGGCCGAACTTGGGCCAACGTGTACTGGGGGCTTAAGCATGTCTGTCAGTCGTTCGCTCGCGTGAGTCATGATACGAATGTGAAACATTCCTACTAGAGTGACGCTGCGAGCTTCGCACCCTACACCCTGCACCTACAGGGGTTCACGTATCGCACATTGAGGATTTAAGATCAAGGATTTCTGGGTATGTAAGATTTATCTTATGTACAGTTTTTATGTGGAAAGGAAAAAAATGCGTAAGTCAAGATTTTGTTACTTAATTCCATCATTGTACATCAAAAAGATTCTTAGCTTCTGTAATGTTAATGTTCCAAGTCGTATATAACGCATATAAAAAGCCGCCATCCCCTCATCCCATAACTCACTGGAAACAAGGCAATATGTTAAACACACACTTTTCCTCTCAACGCCGTATTAGCACGCAAAATTGGGACAATTTTAACCGAAATTACGCCCAAAACACGCTATAAATAATCGCGGCATTCCCACATACCACTTAATCTCCGGAATAAGACAACACACGATATATTAAAGCACAATTTGCCCGAATTCTGTGCACACGCATGCAAATGCGTGCTCTACAGTACTCGCACCCGGTAGTTTGCCAAACTGTCGCACGGAACAACGCCTGCATTCGCTTCAAACTAATTAATTTTCAACCTTATAATGACACACAATAGAGATGACATTTTCAAATTTGGAATGCACGCAAATACACCACAGCGTTATTTCCTTTTGTCGTAATGTGCTGTATTGCAATGATCATAAAGTCCATAATACCCTACTTAGAATTCACTCGTTTCAGTCTGCATTCTTATGACAAAGCAGACAATCTGTACGCTGCCGAAACCCATTCTCGACTTTATTCTAACAGCTATAAAGTCCACAATTTGAAATTTCAAACTCGATTCCAGAGCTGTACCAACATAAATCTCTATTTGCATTCAACAAAGCCTTTCAGCTGTACAAATAAGGTTGAAAATTGTAGTTTGAGAGTGCAAATGTAGCATTGTGCATTGTTCACGCGTACGGAGTCTGAACAATTGTTTGGAATCTTGTCGTTGGTACATTTCGTTGGCTCTTGTAATAATTTCAGTTGAAAGGTGTAAACGCTAGGCGTGTTATTATTTGGCACAATGGCAGTACAATGTGGCACAGAGAGCGCTCAGCGATGGCAGTAATGCCGGGAATGTTGTTATGCCGTGATACATCGCGCCACGCACCGCTTTGTTTGTTGTTTTCTTCTGATTCTCTAAAACTTAAAACACGAACGAGCTCCAACATACCGACATAATTGCTGAGCTGAACATGAAATCTTCATACGCTGACGTCATTGTTGCGTACACGAGCAATTCTCCATTTCCTGGCTTGAAGTTTAGGAATGAAGTCTCATCATATAAGTGTCAGTAACGTTACTTGGTAAAGCCGACATGAACGTTGTATGTTTGTGAACAGCATGTTTGTATATCACAATGCACAGATCGATCATGTAAGTGTCGATGTACCACGCGGGATAGTTGATAGTGGTGTCATATAAGTTTGCAGATTGTGACTAAAAAACACGGATTTATTTGGTTTTAATCCGTTTTATTGGCAGAAAAACTTAAAAGTGTGATTATCATTTTATTGTATTTTTGGCAAGAGTTAATAAGGATTATAATCTTAAACGGACTAGCAAGCGCAGCGTAGGACGTCCACCAATAAGGTGGACAGACGACCTTATAAAGGTCGCCGGAAGACGCTGGATGCAGGTCGCCTCCAACAGATATCTGTGGAGATCTAAGGGGGAGGCCTATGTTCAGCAGTGGACGTCCTATGGCTGAGATGATGATGATGATGATAATATTAAATGTCATTATAAACCAACTAGTATTACCCAATAGAAGAAGGTATAAAGCACAAGGTTTTTTACTTTAAAAGCAATTTCCTTTCAATCTCCAATCGCTTACAATGCGCTCGTTTTTATCACAGTATCGACAACAAAACAGCAATTAAGAAAACAACACACAAACGTCTAGACAGAACACTTCAGTGATAAAAGTGTTCTATCTCACTCGACACACCGCTTTACAGTACCCGCACACGGGAAACTTTTAGTCGGCCGATAGTTTGTTTGGGCTCATAAATCAGTATGATGAAGATGTATGGTAGTATGCAATAACAAAGATCAGGCTGGACTAGACCGACTGAAAGCTTTGATAGCAATCAACATTTTCTTTAATTTTTGGATTTGTTTTTTTTTTTTTTATTATTTGCATGATTGGGTATAGTTAAATATAAATATACTAGCTTCTGCCAGCGGTTTCCCCCGCATCCCGTGGGAACCTCTGCACGAATCCGAATAAAAAGCTTATAGCCTTCCTCGATGAATGGGCTATCTAACACTGAAAGATTTTTTCAAATCGGACCAGTTCCTGAGATTAGCGCGTTCAAGCAAACTAACGATCAAACAAACTCTTTAGCTTTATAATATTAGTTTATATTTAGCGACCCGCTCGGACTTCGCACGGGACAACAGTATTTATTCTTTAATCATTATATCTATTAAAAAAAACCGATGAAAATCAGTTGCGTAATTTTGAAGATGCGTGCAAAGGGATATCGGGATATAGAGACATAGGGACAGAATAAAAAGCGACTTTGTTTATACTATGTAGTATGTAGTGATTATAACATTTTTTTGCTAACCATCATGTCAACTGTCGGCCAACTATTTAGTCTGCAGTCAAACCTTGCCGTTGGGCAGGCAATTAGTCTAGCTGTCAAGGCGCCACACACGATCGCTGAAACGTGCAACATACACGCTACACGCTCAGGCTAATCAATTAGCGTCTCAAGCGGTTATGACTGCGCTTGGACAAACAGCCCAATAATACTCTAAAATGGTAATTTATTGTTACCACCTTATTATGGGTTAACTCAAAGTCAAAGTTTTTTGTTTCATATAGACCTATTACAGGTGCTTGAGAAACGTCAAGCTAGTAGCGCGGTTCCAAAAAGTGGGTCTTAAGGAGAAGAACCGACAAGAAACTCCATAGACACTCTTTAAAAGAAGAAAAAGCGTTTACAATACTTTATGGGTTGACTCTGAGAAAATTATACAATGCAAGTTGTACTAGGAAGTTATATGAGAAAATTATGAAATTATACTGATTTTACTAAGTTAATAAATTAAACAAACCATGTTATATAAAGTAATCAAGGGGTCAGATGCTCGTGGCCAAGATGGCGTTGGTAAGATCGATTGATGATAGGGTTAAGCAAAACTTGGCGCGGTTTGTAGTGGATGGGTCATATTGAATTCCTTCGTGGTTTAAAAGGCATGTTAATATTATCTTTGCAAAGGGCATAGGGTTACCCGAGATCTGGTCAGAGATCAGATAGATGATCTGTACAACCAGTTAGACTGGAAGACGATCCCAACACAATTGTGGCAGAGGATGACATAATAATTATAGAGCAGCTATTAATTAAAGAGCGATTGCATATGAAGGGTTAAGTATTGAGTTCATTGACCGAATGTTACTGAGTTACACCAACTGTGTAAAAGAGTGATCAATTACGTTTGTTTGTGAGAACATGCTACAGGTGGCTGAGAATCTACTCGCTATGAAGTTGCAAGATAAATAATATATCGTGATTGTGGTGAGATGGAATCTGTTATCGACAATAGAGGTGACTTTTTTTAGTGTAAGCTTCATTTATGTATGAGTTTGATTTAAGTAGGGTTTAAAATGTATTGTAGTGAATACACATCATTAACAGTAATCCATACTTTAGAGAATAATGTCGATTATAGGTATTGCGATTAAATAGTATTTTCAATGTAGCAAAATTACATACAAGTCGATAAAAAAATAGGAACTAATAATACCAGACTATAAAAAAGACTAGACCTAAAAAAGTGTCACAAAATAAGGAAGGCAAAGTCTAGACTAGGTATTCCTAAAATAGATTTTTAAGCCAATAAAATACATTCCCGGGAGTCTAGAGTCTACACGTTCAAGACATGGGGCAGGTGGTTCCAGAAAACTTCAGACCAGACCTAAATGACTGTCGTGGTTAGGTTTGATCGAGTATAGAACGTAATTATTTGTAGCTATTACGTCGTGTGTAGTCTATTTTTATAGAGAGGTGTTTAGGCCCACAAAATATACGACTACTAAATATAAAGCTGAACTCACTATGAATATTATTTATGCTCCAATTAGAGTGTCACCCGCAACAGGTCGACACTCATTTGATTTTCAACTCCGTCGCTACACTTCGCGCTCAACCATTTCATGCTCTCTGCTTTATCTTCAAAATCTTTATTTCCCTCAGCATCATTATTTAGATGTCTCCCAACTTTGTTCTCCTCTAAAACAGGTTGAACGCGATCAGAATTCTCAAGCCTAACCCCCCTTTCTCCCCCCTCCTCAGATATCGGCACACGGAGCAGCACTTGACACTTTTGAATTTTTAACCATGACTTATTCAAAAGGCTTCGTTACGAATAAAGTTGAGCCAAACGCTCGGAATCAATTCACGGCTGTGCCTGAATGTTTCAGTCTAGCTGCGAGCGCTGTGGGGAATATTCCTAAGTTTTATTTGTCGTTTGTTCGAGAAATTTTTAAGAATTGTTTTTGGTGGTGTCTTGTTTGATGTTGTTTTTCGGGATGTTTTGGAAGTTTGACGTACATAACATGTTGTTATCGCAGTATCATGTCACTAAGTGTATTCTACACTTACAAAACTATGTATTGTCCATCCTAGGTATTTTAAAAATCATGTGCAAGCTTTTAACCTAGTAACTTAATAAATAACAGTGCGAACATCACATTAATCTACAACTATCAGAATGTCCGCACAACATAACAACGCCACATTAGCATTTTGTCACAGCGCAAAAGGCTAAATTCTAGACTAAATAATTAGTACCTGGAGCATTGCGGAGCTACCGGAAGTCACCTGCGCTCCTATTTATGGGATTGTAGTGTTGGCCGCGCTTCCGGTCTGCCGGCTCTACTCCCAAATTGTGTTATATAGTCTGTGGAACGAGGCGGAGGTTGTTTGTTGTCCTTTGTGTTACTTTGTAGCTCTGTAGCACAATGTGCTCTATGCGACTCTGTGGAAACGAATACGTGTGTTTGTTTTATATGTTTCTAGAACCGTCTTCACTATTGACTTTCATATATGTGGGTTCAATATAATAGAAATAGTTTGTGTAGTTATTAAGATAAGTAAAAGACAATTATTTAATAAAAGCTTAAAATTCATAATCTGCTAACTAAAGTATGAAAGCTAAACTTTGAACAGTCTCAGCATATAATTCTGAATAATAACGAGTCCATGAGACTGTCACTTCAAACTATTTCATTAAATTTTTATTAAAATCTTTATAAAAGTTACACAATGGACTGCTTCAAGTTCTGAATAAAACATTTTGCTAATGTATTAAGATTTAGTTACTTTTACAAAAGTACTTGAAACTTTACGAGTTTGAATTTATAGACGATTAACTTACATCTGAGTTGGCATGCCAGATAAAAACTAGACAAGCTGTGGGAAAATGAGCGAGTTCGTACTTGGCATAAAACGAGCAAGTTCGTACTTGGCATAAACAAGTTTAGCTACATAAAGTCACAGGTATATCTATGCTAATATTATAAAGCTTGTAAAATTATATAGTTTGTTTGCTTGAACGTGCTAATCTCAGGAACTACTGGTGCGATTTCAAAAATTATTTCAGAGTTAGATATCCGATTCATCGAGTAAGGCCGTAGACTTTTATTCGGGTTCGTGCAAAGGTTTCCATGGTTCCAAGGTTGCATATTTATATTTTCGTCATGATGCATTAAGCAATTGATGGCAATACGATCCACCAACTACTATTAATTTGACCAAAATAGTTGAATGTCTCTAAACTTACACACATTAAGTATCTCTAACGACATTAACTCAAGGACTCTGTACCACCCGACTGTAGTAATTGTCGAGGGTTTGGTTTGAAGCAACCCCGCGGGGCGGCACTAGTCGGTAAACGTGTGCCTTCAGGGAAATCAGATGTTTTCAGGCGAGTGCTCCTGCTTATGCACTTGATTTCATTCCTGAGGGTCGCGGCTTCCAGTCACTGCATTCTAATAGCTGGTTGTAGGTCTGTGTTAATTTGTTTAATTTGTTTTAATGAGCGATGACCATTTATTCCTGAAGGGGGGAGGGTAAATCTTCTTCGATCTTTTTCTAAAGTTATCAAAAAAAGAAAGACATCTGTTTATATAAAAATAATGTTGAAATGCTGGGAAAGAATACTCAGGTTCTTGCTCCAGCTCTTTGTTCGTTTTGTCTAACCACACAAGACAGTTGTCGACTTTTATAGGCCCACGAAGTAGGTTAACTAACATTGTAAAACTATGATAGTGCAAAGAAGGAGACAATTGGTCACAAAACAGTAACATAATGTATGGCTTCAGATCATGACTTCAGTAACACGTTGTCGTTTGATAACCAAACCAAAGGCTACGTCTTAATTTTCTTTAATAACTTACACTTCCCAAGAATTACCAAACTATTAACTCGTAAACTCACAAGCTATGCATGTATGTTACCCTAGTAGCCGTTCTCAGAACAGCACGCGATTAATAACTAAGCCCCTTTGCACCGAACACTGCAAGTTTATCGAAACTTCCGCAAACATATCTAATATTAACACGAACCAACCAAACACAAAGGACACTTTTTCCCAACTCTAGCGGTGTCTGAAATTTTAACTTAACAAGCGTCGTCTCTAGAGATCCGACACTGCGACACTGCGACACGTCGACACTCCCGAGAGTTGTGTCGACATCGCATCAACGGATTACTGACGTAAAAATAGAAAATGCATTTTTTGAATCTGGTTTTAGACGAGAATTTTAGATGAGGCTGTGTGAGAGCTGTCACGGGAGATTTGATTCCGACATCACGCCGAGTGCTCAATAATACCAGCTCAGAATATCATGTGATGCATTGTTTATTGTCGCAATATTTCAATACTTATAAGAAAACTTAGGTCTTGTGTGTTTGTATATTCTTGTAGACATAATATAGTCAAAGTAAAAATATTTATATATACACCGTGACTTTTTAGTCGTCTTACAAAGGTGGTCCACTCAATCTATCCGACATAAAATACCACTAGACACGATTATTAATTTTATAGCCTTACTTTATTAAGATAATAGGTGCAAAGAAAAATACTGAAAACAAAATGTTTACGTATCAAACGGTAGAAAGTAGGTACTTTCCCAACGCGCCGTGCTCCATTGATACAAGATTCGGGCAGCGCTCACAACAGGGTGTTCTTATAATCTACGTCATGCATCATAATAATGAATTAATTTTTATTTTTAAATTATTCAAATCTCATAAATATTTTTTTTTATATATGAACGTTTACTTGTCATTGGATACATTAAGTAGGCTGCCGTTGTAAGACGACTAAAAAGTCACGGTGTATAGCATATAAGTAGCTTAACATACAAAATAATGTGTCATCTGAATAATTAAACACTATATTAAAATAAAGAAAACTTATGTAGTAGTGATCAACTAAGTATATACATATAAAAACCGTGCTGTCCCTCTACGATACGTTCTAATCAATCGACAAAATCTATCATTGACATGAATTTAAAAAGTATTTTCAAACCACAATAAAATTCCACATGTACTGTCAACTACACACTTGTACTGAGGTTATACATCAACACTAACGATCATTTGAAGCCGCGATTTAGGGCTGCCACACACAGGCTAGCGGCAGTCGAGTAGCTCGCGCCAGTACACGCGCCAGTACCTACTCGAGGCGAGCTCGAGAGAAATGGCTCCACATTTGCATTTTGTATCTTGTAGAAGTTGGCGGATACTTGTAACGGAAAACATTATAATAATGTGGAATATTCAATTACTGTAGTGTTCAGTTACGAAGTTTAATAAAATACAGGTAATGCTTAAGTTTTATAGATATAGATTACCACGCATTTTGACAATATTGTTGTCAGGATGTCACATAGGTAATAACTTTCTAAAAAAGAAAGTATTTCACTAAGCTGTTTCAATGCCTGTGGGCATATAATAAAAACCCCCGACGGTAAAAATCTTATTGAAAAATAATAAAATAACTCAAAACCCCCGACTTAACCCAATTATATAGGAATATCCGTCGGGAGCTGCCATTAAACCAGCTAAAGGATTCTAGTGTCGTGAATACAATTATTGAAGAATTGTAGATGTTTAACGATGACATAAAATACACTCAATTAATTGTTGAAATTTCATATAGAAAAGGCAGCCCCCGACGGTTATTCCTATATAATTGGGTTAAGTCGGGGGTTTTGAGTTATTTTATTATTTTTCAATAAGATTTTTACCGTCGGGGGTTTTTTCAAAATTTTTAATTTTGCTTAATTTTATTTCAGACTTTTTAGAGAACATATACGAATTATAGTCTATATAATATGTTATTGCAATATTATTTTGCACCGATATTGTAGCGCCCTCTAGTGAGTTACAGGCGTAATTTTTATTATTTGGGAACATGCATTAAGCACGTACACATGCTGATGAAAACAGAATTGTAATCGGACGTTTTGATTATATTGTAACATTGTTTGGCACTAATATTGTGGCGCCCCCTAGTGATTAATAGCCATGACACCTATCTAAGAACATGAACTCATCGAACACAAAACCGTTATTGAAAACCGTATCAAAATCGGACCATTAGTTTAGAAGGTAGGTGGGAACATTACTTTGCTCTTTTGCACTAATATTGTGGCGCCCCCTAGTGAGTTACAGCCATGACACCTATCTAAGAACATGAACTCATTGAACACAAAAACGTTATTGAAAACCGCATCAAAATCGGATCATTAGCTTAGAAGGTAGGTGGGAACATTCCTTTGCTGTTTGGACTAATATTGTGGCGCCCCCTAGTGAGTTACAGCCATGACACCTGTCTAAGAACATGAACTCATCAAACACAAACCCTTTATTGAAAACCGCATCAAAATCGGATCATTAGTTTAGAAGGTAGGTGGGAACATTACTTTGCTCTTTTGCACTAATATTGTGGCGCCCCCTAGTGAGTTACAGCCATGACACCTATCTAAGAACATGAACTCATTGAACACAAAAACGTTATTGAAAACCGCATCAAAATCGGATCATTAGCTTAGAAGGTAGGTGGGAACATTCCTTTGCTGTTTGGACTAATATTGTGGCGCCCCCTAGTGAGTTACAGCCATGACACCTATCTAAGAACATGAACTCATCAAACACAAAAACGTTATTGAAAACCGCATCTAAATCAGATCATTAGTATAGAAGATATGTGGGAACATTACTTTGCTGTTTGGACTAATATTGTGGCGCCCCCTAGTGAGTTACAGCCATGACACCTATCTAAGAACATGAACTCATCGAACACAAACCCTTTATTGAAAACCGCATCAAAATCAGATCATTAGTTTAGAAGATATGTGGGAACATTACTTTGCACAAACGCACACACAAACACACAAACACACAAACACACAAACACACAAACACACAAACGCACATCTCTCACCCTAAACGCATATACCTGCTCCGTTCCGTCGTGGGTAAAAAATGACACGGGAAAGGAGCGACATGATTGATTATTTCACTGTATATTATTATTTTATATCATAGCCACAATATCTAAATAATAAACAACAATAATAACCACCAAGTTTCATAAACAAATGAACACATATTCTAAAAGCCCTAGACACAGTCTCAAGGCAGTAAGAAAACAAGTCAATTAGGCTCCGTAGGAACCGTACCGCATCGCACAGTACCGTACCGTACCGTACCGCACACCGCAGCAAATTGCTTTACGGTAGCGTCGGTATTGTGCGCGCGGAAATATTGACAGAATTTTACACTTTCACAATGGCATGTTAGAAGTAACATAATAACGAGACATTAAAGTGAACGATAAAAATATTCCTGCTTAGAGTTAGGAGAATGTGTTTTGGATAGGTGTCGCTTACTTACCTTTAGGCTTTTCATTTATGTACCTGTAAAAGACAGACTCTGGATTAAAACTCAAAGAATTTCTGGCACCGAAATCTTAACCATTGACTTTACAATGAAAGAGAGAATCATCATCCTCCGAGCCTTTTTCCCAAGCATGTTGGGGTCGGCTTCCAGTCTAACCGGATTCAGCTGAGTACCAGTGCTTTACAAGAAGCGACTGCCTATCTGACCTCCTCAACCCAGTTACCCGGGCAACCCGATACCCCTTGGTTAGACTGGCGTCAGACTTACTGGCTACACAATGAAAGAGAGAATATAAGGATTTTTTGCACACCGCATCATTACAAGTCTATGTCACACTGCACCAGTGCACTAGTACAACAAGAAACCCGAGTGAATGCGACATAATTATCTCGCGGCGCTAACACCGTGTGAACAAGCTCTAATTGTCTTAGTTTCTGCTAATTGTTGAAAGTATTTAGTTTCATTATGTAGGATTATGAGTTGAACATTTTGATAACAATAAGCTCCTTTGAAAACCTGAAAATTCTGTAATAACTGATATTCTCCTGTCTTGATATCGTAATATCTATTAGACTAATTTCATCTGCATTCAAAGCTGAGTATTTACGAAAAAACTGTACAGATGATATGCAATACCAGTTTTCTGTGACGGACTATCCAAAAAAAATTACGTACGAATAATATTATAGTATCATCAATATTGATCACAAACAAGACACAAACTCCGCAACAAATATTTTCGTGCCTTTAGCTCAATTTTGAAACACCTTAAGTAAACAATTTTCCCAGTGAATAGCACTGAGGTTCATAAAAGTAGTTAGAGAGCATTATTTGAGAAAACCGCGCGTAACAAGACGCCACGAGGCAATTAGTTCGTTGTGCTAACAACGTGTGTGCACGCCCTAATTGCCGGCGTGTGAACGCATCTCGAGATATTGTAGCGTCAGGGATCCTGACGCAGACGGTAAATCTGTGTAAGAGAATATTGTGGTTTTAATTATAAAATGTATTTTTTAATCAGATAAATGAAGAAATACACCGATTTGGCAACTTTTTGCATATTTTAACTAAACTGCACTAACATCATCGGCATTAGAAAGGAATAACTTCAGACGTTCGAATGCATAAAAAGTATAGGTATAATATCATCTATCGGTTTTTTCATACAAAGAAGAATACATATTCAACTCACAATTCAGCAGTTTTGCAATAAAAAAGAGATCCCGAAGAATTGAGAACATCCTCCTTTTTGGGAAGTCGGTTAAAAACCTAACCAGACAAACGCACATTCTCATTTATAACGGGAACAATTGCTTGCAATTAAGCCTTTACTGAGTCTTTGATTTGAACTGACTATATCCTGAATATGTTGCAGTCGGTTATTCTAAGAAGAAACATTTCATTAACATTAGAATACCTATTACTTTCTATTCGCTTCCGTATTCTGAGAACGGAAAATACGTACAAAGTAAAAAATAGGTTTATATAGAGTGTAAATGCAAAAGCCACTGTGTGTGTTATGCAAGCCCGCTACATCGCATGAACCAAATTCTAATTTGTATTCAAATTAATGATCGTTTTATGAAACGACTTGCTTTTTCCCGCGGTTTCATCATTCCAAATGGAACTAATTTCCGCATAATCTTTTCTGTTATCAATAAACATACAGCGAATCGAACTCGTAATGAAAACATCCGAAATGCAGTCACAATCCTCGCTATATAAACGCATTCATTCCATTAGAAAACAATGTAATTCGCTGAAAGAATCGTAAAACAAACACGATTTAATAAACACGCTATTTTAAATGAACAGACAACAGAAATAAACGTTTTATCAATTATTTTGAAAATCAACATTGCATCAAAATGGTTTCCATATTGAATTGGAATTATTGCAGCTGTGCTGTAATTATGGGACATACGGCCACTCGATAATTTATTTTATCGAACGAAATTGTTTTCCAACGTTTATTAAGTATATTTCTTTGTATCCATTGTAATTTCACAGAGATTCGGGTTATTCGAAGCTATCAGATTTAAACTATTTATCACGCTACAAAGGTACGTGGACACATAAAGGTACAATTTCTGCAGAACATTGGTAGAATTTTAACGTGAAAATCCTACGACATTACATTAGTCAAAACTTTTTCCTCTACCATAAAAGAGGTTCTAGGTCAATTCACGAGACAATACAGGCGTATAAGCTAGACTAGTTGATATTTTTACCATTATGGACCCACAATACTTTCGTACCCTTCCACCCGCCGAGCGTAAAAGTAGTGTATCATGTTCTATAAGGCCTTTCACAACAACACTGTATTAGAGAGATTACGTTCTAGTGGTCCTTTTCACGCAGTTACCATGAAAAACTAGCATCAATCTTCTTAATCTTAATGTGTGTATTTTATGACGTAAGCACAGTCCCGGATCCCGCCCTAATCCAGCGGGAATATAAAAAAGTAACGAAACCAAATGGATCCGTCAACTTTTGACGAGAAAATTAAGTATTCCGAGACGATGAGCTGTAAAAATCGTCGTAAAAGTAACGGAACGATGTTAATTTTAAGTAGTTTTTGTCAAGGACAATGTTGCCAGTATGGACGCTGCGAGAAATTTAATGTTGCCAGCCTGCCGACCGGCATCAGTGCTCAATGATATCTGAAGTTGGAATGGGACGGTTTTAATTTACTCTAACGATGATACTTTGTGTTAACCCGTCTTATCTCATAACTGTATTATTTAACTAAGAAGGCAAAGAACTTAGTAACACATTTATGCACTGTTTACGTAATCGATAGGGACCCAATATCACTTGGTAATCCGAGAGCATAACATGAGCTACTTAAAGCGAAGGAGCGTTGTTTTGCCGCGGCAGATCGTGTCGTCAAATAATCAGTGCGTTACGTGACTATCCTTACAATTCTGTTTCGTCCGGAATTCCGCGCCGTCGCGTCCCGCGCCGATAATTCCTGCCGAATCAATTTGTTCGGAATAACGTGTCGCGTGAAGTATGAAGCGTTCGGACGGAAACTTTGACGTAAAGAAGAATCATCCTTCGGGTATTTTTGGCAGCTAGTGAAATGTTTACTTCTTACTTTTTGTGGCAGCCTGGTATCGCGTCACAAGTCACAAGAAATAAGCTCTTATATTTTTATTTCTCATTTTGTTACTGAGCGTCTAATGTTCTGGTCGATCGAAAATTGTATAAATAATCTCAGTCCTAAACTATTGTAACTGTCTCTCGAGCTAACAATTTAACAATTTCAGTACTAGGAGTACATAACTCTGAGGTGGTCCACACAATATTACTTGTGGGCAAGACAGTCTGTTCGCTCAGTCGGAACACAAAGGGGCGGCTGTTTTCTTAGTATGAAATAATAGGAAAATGAACGCGTCGCGTCGGGAGCTAGGGAGGAGGTTGCGGAGAGAGGGGGTAAATTAATTTTGTTACTATATTTTCTATTCATGGCGACGTAATGGTGCGAAATTGATTAACGGACTTTAGATTGGATGTTATTATGATGTGAAAGGGGCATTCATGACGATCATATTATAATTATTATTGCTCCGTGTCGTAAATGTGTTTGTTAGCTATATAATACACGTATATGCTTCTGGTTTTACATTTATAATACTGTGACTATAATAGCTGAAATAATAAAATGTTGTATATAATGCCGGGACATCTTATCCATAGGTTTAATTTTCTCACCCTTTCTTAAAAACTCGTCTCATACAAGTACCTAACAAAACAAAGTTTACACCAAATCCTTTCGAAATAAAACGACAATTAAGAACAAAGTCGTATCGCTAGTCTCACGTCACGCCACCTCCACGCTCACGTGACGCCACCTCCACGCCACGGCACATCTCCAGCGTGTTATTGTTGTGTCGCGCCCGAAATTGCCAGCTTTTGTCGCCTTCACGCGCGAATCCACTCCGAATGCCACTAAAAGCGCTATTTCTCAACCGACGGTAAACGTTCGGGTTGAACGGATCGCCCCACCCCCGGGCCGAGGGGGGGGCGAGGGGGACCAAATGCATTTAGAACGTTTTTCCCCGTCGCAGTTTGTAGCCAGTGCATTGTGGACCGGACAATGGCACCAAAGCGATTGTTTTCGTCAATTCGATTGTCAACCGAGTTATGATTCCAGAATGGACGGTTTTAATTTACTTGTGAACGTCTGTGACGGCTGGTATCGGCTTCCAGTGGTACCTTCCCAACAATGGCGTCTTTCTTTTCTTTTTTACACTTGAATAAATGTTTTGGACTACTTTTAGTGTTTTGATTGCTTTTGTGTGGTTCACCACTGTGTGCCAGTGCTTAGGTATTGTATTTAACGTCAACGTTTATTTTTGTCATCATTCTTTTGTTAACGTTTCGTTGTACGTGTGTATTGATATTTAATGAAACGTTGTAAAGTTACTACGTTGGAAAGCTCGAATTGAGTGTTTTATTACGAATCACATTTTTATTTCGGCAATAAAAACATTAATTTGTACCATGTTTAGTGTTTCAAGTTTTTGAATTATTCATTTTATTACTGTCGAGGTAGCAATTTACTCTTGTGACGGTCAAAACTTAATCATGGAGATTGTATTTACCTACATACATGCAATATATGTAAAGCTCTTCTTAGCAATAAAACTCAGTCGCAAAACTTAATCGCAAACAATAATTTATTTACGAGTACATACGCGTCTTTGAGTCTAGTTGAAGTGTAAACAGAAACAAATTGTTCATCGAGTATTTTTTCCAATTGCTTGAAATTGGATTTAGATTCAATGTTTAATGTTTGTTGTGACAACTTAGCATTCCCATTAAACGATTATAAATTCATTGACTTAAGATTGGCATTTGAGTTTTTATAATTGTGTGCAATCAAAACGATTGAACTTTTCTTTCATTTAAAGAGCTTGTGGAATTCGCAGATTGAATTTTTAGATAGCTTTATCTTTGATCTTCTTCTGGCTTTTGAGTAGAACAATAAAATCTTTGGCTTGCTAATTCGTAATCTGAATTTTGCACATCAATTTCCCGTCCAATTTGACAATTCGTCTGAACATTCCACTGTCTCAATGTTAGCCTTTGTCTTCAGAACACTGATTTGATCTCGAGGTACGTCGTCCGTGAAATAATCTCTTGTCCAACATTTTTGTTTGAAAACATAACGGCGGAAAGTTCTGGAACACCCTGGAGCGTCCCAGGCCATGTGATGGCTGCTATCAGCAATTTGGACACACACACGGAATGGAACTAATTAACCGTCAACCTTTGTCCATTCCAAGTCACAATTACATACAATTAAACGTGGCCTAAAATAATATTGGAGTTAATTTGGACAAAGTTCTAAATGGTGTTCCGCAGGGTTTATGGTGGGACCCTGTGGCATTAAGGCGGGCAGGGGCGTGTCCGCTGGTTTCAATAAAAAGGCTGGCAATTAGCCCGGGTGTCAATTAACGCGGCGATTAATGACGACCTGAAGGGTCGATGTTTTACTGTGTTTACATACTCCCTCACACAATTATATAGGCGATGTTGTTTAAGTACTAACTTTGTTTTAGAGCATTGTTATTCTGGTTTTATTTTGTGACATTTGTTGGTTGATTCAGCTTTTAGCCATTAACATGTAGGTCAGTCACTTGCTGTATCTGAATACATAAATCCCTCTTCAAGGGATTGGAGCTCACCTGCTGAGACTATTCCACGTCATCTGCGTGACGAGGCGGCCTCGTGTGCCTCACAGCAGTAAATCAGCATAACTTGACAGACAGTCTCACTGTTATTGTTCTGTTATATTGCGATGTGACCAGTTTTAGACACTATTCAAGTTTAGTACATAACACAATA
Source organism: Helicoverpa assulta (assembly GCA_963856015.1). Taxonomy (NCBI): domain Eukaryota; kingdom Metazoa; phylum Arthropoda; class Insecta; order Lepidoptera; family Noctuidae; genus Helicoverpa; species Helicoverpa assulta. The sequence goes on from CAWLCW010000030.1 coordinate 223,815, forward strand.
ACTGTCTAGGAATCTTGTAAACTTGAGTCTGGATATTTGATTGAATAAATCACTGGTAGAATAGGCTGGAGATTTCCAGCGATTCAAATTAATATACTTTAGAAGTAGTTAGTACTTGAGTCTTATTACAAGGAAAATGTATCAGAGATCAAAGCAGGAATGTTAATTTTCCTCAAACCCAAAATCAAGAACGAAGACTTGTGTCTAGAACAAACATGAAAGCATTGTTCAACAAACATGCAAACAATTGTAGAAACAAATGTAATCCTAATGAAAGAGCTGAAAGTAAAACAAACACAACATCTCCAGGTATACATTAAGAGACGTCTTAATTTGCTGACAAGTCGGAACTTAACATCGAAAAGATATACGTTATTATTTCCGACGGGGAGCTCGGCTTCCAGGCAACAGTGGAAGGAACAGGCGACAGCGATTCAAATTAATTTTCACAGAATTTGGGATTCGAAATATTTTTAGGTACATCTAACTGGTTGCCATCATCCTCCTGCCTTTCAATTTTATTTGGGGTCATAGCAGCATGTTTTCCTCTTCCATATTCTTCTATATGCCGTCATTTCACTAGCAACGTAGTTGCCAGTTAAGTATAAGTTATTAAGCACCGTGTTACTACACTATAAAATCAAAAGGTAGGCTTAAACGGCGTATTGCAACTAAAACTGAAGTTGAAGATCAAAAATATTTTCAAGCCATGATAAAAGCATACAACCCAATCAAAGCAGTTCTCATCACACCTAAACACCGATACACTCCCAAAAAGATTACCTTCAAAACAATCGCTCTCATCCACATCTTGCACCACATTCCTTGTCGGTATTACAGCAAGCTTCTCAACTACATTCGTGTCGCGACGTACTCGCGCCTGTTGCCTCCGCGGCAATCATCGCGACAGCTTACTGACGAATTTCAATTCATTTAAGTCTTCACATCGTTGGGATAATATTTTGCGGTAATATCTTGCTCGGAAAGAGTTATTATTCCTGTTACAGCTGTTGAATTTAAATTGGCAACAAATTCTGGTTATATGTAGGTAGGTAACGTTGAGGATTCAATAAAGTTTTTGTGTTAAAGTTGATTCTTAGTGTACTCTTCTGTACTCGGGTGTATTAGTGTATATGCGCTGATATTTTTTATGAATTTATACTTAAAGCTTATATCAGTGGAATATAATTGAAATTATTGCCTTGCAAATAGGTCTACATCTATATTAAGATCCTTTATCAATAGGAGCAACAATAGCACCTTTATCTCCATCAACACATTTACTTTAAATCTTATTGCCCTCTCTCTAATCATGTTTCTTTTCATCATTTCCTCGTCTCCTTCCTCCTGGGCATCAAGGAGCTTACCACTGTCACCCTGGCGTCACTCTGGCGTCACCCGGCTGTGTCCTGAACAAAGGACGAGCATTTTAACGACCAATTATACCGATGCTTACCGTACGGAGACTTTGACATCGTTACTACCTTTGTCGGAATCTTCGAGTTTTTCGAACAATTTTTTCACTTTTTTCTTTGAATGTGAAGACGAGATACTCGCGTTCATCGTATCTTTGTGCACACAATAACAGGTCTTAAATAGCCTTAATAGGCTTTTGGCCTGTAAAATACAAAAAATAATCTTTGTAATAAATAAGGCTCCAAAGAAGAAAGTTAGCACTAGTTTAAACTTTCCAACCTAATTCCAGTATAAAACACATCTAAGTAAGCGCCTAGCTCTCGCCTCAGCTACCTTTCAATCCATATAATTAAAGCGTCGCTATGAAGTGTGGCGAAACTTGCCCAACTCGCGGCGCCAGAACTTTCGCACTCATAATTAACGTCCCCTCCCCCCGCACCCCTGCCCTTAGCCCTGGATTACGTTGATAATGTAATAGACCATGTTTTATTGAGACTGTATTTTATAAAGGGGTTCAAAGACTTTACTTATGATACCTTTTGGCAACCTTTAATACGTTACAGTCGAGTGCTCACGGTTTCTGAAGTTTATCAAAGAGACGTTCATACACGTGCTGCATGCTCTTTTTACCTTAATCTAAATTTCAATCAACTTTAAAAGTCCCGTCTGCGTCGACGTTACATAATTCACCTGAGCTGCAAAATTGCTTAAAAACGTTTAGTAAAATTCATTAAAATATTCATAAGCGTCTTCTTCCGCATTTTACGTCAATGTTGGCAACAAGTGTCAGTTTGCGACTGGCGTTTAATTATTAACAGCCGGCCCCGACCAACCGAACGCTACTGACTCAAATATTTAGGCTATTCTAACTTTAAACGAGTGCTCCATGTTCATATTTTGCATTTATTTATTTTCGCTGTACAATTTCACAACATAAATTGAAACAATATTTTGTCTCGTACAAACTAGAACTTATTCCATTTATTCGAATTCATTAACATGACTCAAGTGTTTGCCTTACCTTGATGAAAGTCGACCTCTATATCTGTAGTACCTACTCTGTTATTGTCTACTCAAACCAAATGAGTAATCTGTCCAAAGTTTCTGCCTGTTGCCACAAAATTCATGAAATCTAAATTGGCGTTCAAAATATTTGCTGAAAAATTATAAAATTACCTCAAATTAATTTGTTATGCTAACATTACGTTTATTGACTACGACTCATACTTCTTACAAGCTGAAATAAGCTCTGAATTATGAATTCACGTGTCAGTATAGGGATTAATGTATATTTCCCCAATGATGTGACATAATCCATCAGCAAGGCACACATCAGTCTCGCACGAAGCCTTTATGTAATCGTGATCAATAGAGCCATCGATGACGTCATTGTGCTCGTCCATATAGTATCGTATTAATTCTCACGTATCAACCTGTGGATTAATTACGTGGTTAATAGACGTGAAGATGTTATTATGTTTGTATAGGCCGATGTGATTGGATGCTCTCTATCGACGGTATATCAAGATGAATGCAGATCAGTAATAATATATTTGGAGCTTGATAAGGACTTTCATTTTGCTAATGGTAGGATTAAATGGGCGAAAATATGAAATTGCAGATGGTGTTTTCCATAGATTTTCCCTGGCGTTAAATAATCATTCATTAAAGTTTTTATAGGTGATGTAATTATACCTACTGGATATTTAAGATAAATAAATAGGAGATGAATAAAATGCATGTAGATATCAGAAAAAGACAAAACGCGATCATTATTATAACTTTTGAAAATGACGGAGCTTACAATGATATGTAAATTGATAATTTCTCGAATTAATTGGAAATTTCGAATAATAATTAATTTCAGGGAACAAAAACAAAAACCAACATCAACATAAAATGTAGGAACTCCGAAAATATGCTGTCCAAATACACGATTCCGTACTTTTCATAATTAACCGAGTAATAAAAACAATGAAAATGAACTGCTAACTTTGAACACAAGTAAATCTAGAACTGCAGTTACTAAACAGATTGGATTCAGAAGATCCAGAAGTCCAGAAAAATCTGTTGAAAACAATAAACAAAATTATGGTAGGTACTAAATCTATACTTATGTGACATTCATCATCATCATTTGTCTTTTTTGGGATTCACAAACTAATATTGGTGACGAGATTTCAAATTCCTATCAATGAATCTGTTTCAAATAACTACAGCCGACTTTAAGGTAGCATCTATTTTATTTCAGCACCTATCAAACTGAACTTTAAAAACAGCAACTCTTAAATATATGCACAGTTCTTCTGCATTGCTTTAATAGTTAACAACGTTTATAGATTCACGAAAACATTATCCTAATTCGATTGCACTCGTGCATTCAAATAGAGTGGACATTCTGTATCTATCTGCGCAGTGTTCGGTTGTTGGCAACGACTAAATATCTCGGCAGGATGTTTATTTTTATTTCCTTTGGCTGCACCGTTTGTGCAAGTAATGGCGCTTTCAGAACTATTGCTATTCGCTCTGTTGTTTTGCTATATTGCTACAGTAATAGCTGACCAGATGTGACTGCGGCTATTAATCACTGTTGCCTTTGCAATAGTTTGCTCTAAAACATTAATTGGTCATTACTACGTCATTTATATTGAATTTCATAGCTTGCAGTTTACAATTTGCAAAATCTTCGCTTTTCTCTCATGGTCTCATTTGTTAGTTCACATTTTATGTTGAGGAAACTAATATTCATATTCGTTGTATCACCACATTATAACACACTAGCACATAACGGTGAAGTGAATCCACGATCACAGTAATACATATACAGTCACTGGCATTGCCCTATATTGTGTTGTATTTACTCCGCGCCACTATTAGTGGCATAACATTGCGCTCACTGTTGACTTGTAATTACCCTACATCCTAATAATATACGCATAATAGCGCGATAATAACAATGTGCTCGTATAACTTATCATTGTTAGCTTCACAATCATCATCTGCTTTTAAGTAATTAACTGACATTTGGATCGGGATTTAGATTTCATCTCCATGGGAACTAAACTTACCACTTTTCCTAAATTAAATGTTGAGCTTCTTTCGTATCGGCTTCTAAGAAGGATTTCTCTCGAGTAACTTGAGTTGTTTGAAATATTTCTCAAGTGTTAACAGTTGGTACATTTCTCCGAATCCGTCATTTGCGAGAATTGTGAGGTCAGTAGGTCAGGGCATTAATGCACGTTGCACTTAATTTACTTTAATGAATTTTCACTCTACTAGAACTCGTGCTTTAGAAAAAGAAACTACAGGGATTAGTTTCTCTGAGAACAGAAAATCAATGTTCAAATAATCACGGAACAAGAATACTAAACAGCATACGAGAAAGTTTAACTTCCACATAACTTAAAAAAGAAGATTTAATAACACAAAAGTACAAAAGATTCCAGAGATCCATACTTTTATCAAGTGCTTAGCAAGTACTAGAGCGATGAATAATTCAGTACATTTGAGATAAAAAAACTGCGTAACTTGTTCAGTCAAGGGTTCCGTGTAATAAAGTGTAACTTGGTAAGTTGGGAGGCTGTGCCGTCTCAGATGAAATATTCATGTGGTCGTTAACAAAGTTCTTTTGAACGCTTCTCAGAGAACAAAAATAAATAGCTGGTATTTAAAAATTGTGGAGAGGTCACGACAATTTACTCCAAGTTGGCTTGCGAATGAGATGTGCGCTTATTGGTAAGACGTACTTCAGATAAAGACGAATGAATATGTAGATTGAGAACGTTAAATTCATTCAAGTAATTTAGAAGACTGAGTTATTTAAGGGTGACCTTTTATAGTCTCTCGATTGAAGTTAACATTTAGTTTTTATGCAGTAGCTTAAAAAAAATATTCAGTGACTTTAACCAATCCGCCACAAAAATCGATACATCGAATAACGAACGAAATACAACAAAAGCAAAGTAACCGAACGACATATTATTAACCCTTCCATTAAATCTCTCCACCTCATTTTTCCTCACAAAATGTTTGCAAAAAATATTTGTTAAAAGGTTTCAACAAAAACAAGGCTGCTGTACCGTGCTGAAATCTTCCGTAGCGTCCGCAAAACAAATTACTTGAGCGAGAGGCGCGGGGGTGCGGGGCGCGGGGCGCGGGGTGCACAGACGCGGGGGGGTATTGGTTCGTGAAACAGCGTCTATATAATTACACGGACGTCTAATTCTGGTCGAGTCTATTACTTCGTGAAAACTGCAGAAGGATCACTTGAAATTCTTGGAAAATGCTCTCCGTGTAACAAGTTTATTTTGAGCAAAGTTCCAAAATTGTTGTTTATTTTGGTGACTATTTCTTGACTCTTTGAGAAGCCACGGAACAGCCTTTCACAATATAGTAATTAAATAGTGAAGACGCTATTAAAACTATCAATGAAGATGCCATGAGAACTTACTGCTTTAATTTTCATGAAATCAAATCTATAACAACAGCATTTCCAAACTGGTCATCGATAAAGAAGAGATATTCATCGGAATCAAACCAATAAACAAATAGTATACACACACTAGACCTTCCAACAAGCCGGTCCTTCACCGCTCAGTGGACAACCGACAGTTAAATAAATCTCCATCAACATTAACTGACTATCCGTCGTTGTCTATCTAACCGGCCGTTAAAATGTAATCTTTTCCGAGCGATCCGGCCGCTATCCGACGGTTAGTGAGGATTAGTCGGCTGATAATGACGTATTTGCGGCCGAGCTGACGTCACTATTGTAGGGTTGCCAGTTGTCTGGTTATGTAATGCTTTCTTTTGGGGTATTGTGATCGCGATTAAGATTAGATTGATCGAAGTTTTGTTCCATAACATAGAATCATCTATCGCTAATAAATAAATGAAAATATTACATAAGTTTTAAGAACGCGAATTAAGAGAAAAATCCATTTATAATTCCAAAAAGCATCACTTATTTACAAAATCATGTACCACATAATTAGGCATTTTTACCAAAATTGTTTAGTACTACTATTATTTATTATTTAGATAATTTACACTAATCAACATACGTAATGAGCCTACTAATCATGCTCAAATTCGGTTGGTGTAAATATATCCGTCATCAGTACTAGTTGGTAATCCCGCCGGTAATCCGGTAACAACTCGGTAACAATCAGAGCACAATCATGGTAACTGTGTTACCGTGTGGACTCAACGCGGCTGATGCGTCGTTTGTCGCCGCAGTGACGGTAATGTGTGCGTTTACTTAACTTCGATCATAAATGAGCTGTTGTGTACTGTTTCCGATTTCAATGATTATGTTAGAAAGGTAAAGGAACTAAAGTTGATTATGACTGAGTACAGAACAAAGACAAAATGCTCAATTCCTTTTCTCATTACGGTATTTTACCGGCTGTAAAAAATCCGCCTTTATACAACCGGAAAAGTTAATGATTGATTCATTTGATGCATTCCACAAAGCATTGTATTGGAGCCCAAGAGAAAGGAACAAAATCTCCCTCAACATCATCGGACCCTTTGTGGGCTCGAACATCCGTCGATTTAAATCAAAAACTTTAGCAACTTGATTTTTCATTGATGCTCTTAAAACGATTTCAACTTGAAGTCGGGTCAAACAAAAGTCGGTTTGAAAGTCGTTCCGCGAAGTGGCTGGCCCCGTAATTTATAGCAATTGGAGTTTTTAATAAAAAGCAGAGGAAACGCCCAAAATGCCCGCCTGGATTGTTAGGGTTTTAATAAAATTCCCCGATTACACAGGTATTGGTCCGCCCCGTCCGCCCCATCGCTCCGTCCCGGGTACGAGTGTACCCCAGCGGCGAAGTTTGTTTTCACTTTTGTTGTTTAACTGGCTTGCTGCCGCTGCGACACAGTTTAGCACTTTTCGTGGCCTGCCAGTTCTACCTTTACTTTCCTGTGTGGTCGCTGGAAAAATGCCTCTTTACTTGTGAAAATGTAATGCGTATTGTACAAATAATGTAACAACGGTAATTTTCATAGCAAACTCAAATTGAACTAATTACATACTGAAAATAAAACTGTTTTTCAAAGCATATCTAACAAAGTATTTTAATTGTAATAAACGCCTTGGAGAGTTTCTTTAAATAAAACGCTATGTAACGTTGATACAGAGCATGAAGTCAGATAGTTATAAGTGCTTTTGCCAAGAGAGGTGGTTCCCTCCATTCTTTCATATTAAAAAGTTACCGGCGGCTACCTAAGTCGAAACGCCTATAATTTGTTTTACCCACAACTTCTAGTTTCCCCGATGTTGCCCTAAAATATTTACGAAAAAGACAACCTTTATTTTTGTGTTATTTCCTCGGCGTTATAACCATAACTTGTGCAAAGGTATCAAAGTTTCTTATTACATTTAACTTCTGCACGATTGGGCGACACAGTACGACATTTATCTTGGGCCGGGTTCGGCTCCCGGACGCTTAATTTGTTAACAATAATACGGGGAATTGCGATATTGGAATGCCAAAAATGCTTCCTTAGCAACAGAAACAATAAATATCTGACAAGAAGGTTAACTTACTGACAATATAAAAGAAAACTGGTTTTGTATATATGTTTCATTTCAGAAAAGTTAATCTTGCGTTATAATTGACTAAAGTGGTTTATCGTTAAAAAATATAAAAAACATCAAATAGTTTTTTTTTGTTGCCACAATAAGTTGAGGTAATTTATACCTGTCTCAAAAAATCTTAGCAGGTGGACTTTCTCCGGCATCCCGTACAGTGACAACGCTATCAAAGATACAATATTGTGATCAGCCAAACAACTCGAGGAAGCCTTTTATGTGAGGTCAAACGGAGATCCAGGAGATATGGCCCACTGCTCTGAATACAGCCATTTGCCGCCACAAAAACTGCGCTATATTTGTATTTACAAAAGACCAGGAAAACGCTATAATAAAGTGGGAATGGAAAGGTAATTGTCAGCAGTCTGAGGCACAGGATGCGGTGTTCCGACTTCGTTGTGTGTCGCTGGTAGTTTGATTGCGGATGGAACTTGTATTGTTGCTGATTTTACTGCAGATGAATCTTCATTATCAGTAGTCTACATATTTAATTTGTTTTTTTCGCTTTTGTTAATCGTGGACTAGGTTATTATCAGTAAGTGGATGATTATGTTTCAGACTCAACATTATCTTGCAAGCCTCGAGGCACTTTTATTTTTACATTCAATAATATTCTTAGTAAAATCCTTTAAATATTTAACATTTAGATACAATTGAATTACTTTGATATCTAGCGAATTCGCCGCTAAATATTCAAGTTCTCTCACGTTTCCTGGCATGTGTTGTCTTCTACAGAAAAATATCTTTTCAAAATAACATTGTTCGGTTTTCGCGATGTTTGCCGTTTAGTTTTGTTTGTCCTTATTTTAGTGGTCTATGATTTTTGATATTATGTGCTGAACACTGTTATTTTGTGGCATATGTAGTATTCATATTATACACATAGACCGAAAATGAGTTTCTGGATTGGATTTTCTTTTTGTACTTTTGCATTTTTTTGAGTTTTTTCAATTTCAAACTAGAGAGTACTTCTATTTGTGATCCCTGTGTGCCATTGTATCTGTCTGTGTATCTTCTTACCTCTAAATCATGTTTCAATAAAAAAAATACCCACATATTTATAAGAACTAGTCGTGTTAGTTGCACTACTCAAGAACGGCTGAACTGATTTGTCTGATTGTTAAGGAGTTTGGGGAGGTTGCTTAAATGCGAGTGGTCATCACAGGTAGAAGCTAGTTAAAATATAAAAACGACAATGACAATACCTTCTTTTTAAATAAACCCCATAGAAAATATGCACCAAGGTATTATTAATAGTATTCCCGCAAGGTTGGCGCACATTGCATCTTGCAGGCGCTGCAACTGCATCAGCGTTGTCTCAGCAATGTGATTTATGTGCGCGTCCACTATTACATTACTTAGTCGCGGTGCTGCAGACGGAGAGAAATCTTACGTTTCTGAATATTCTGACTTTTCTGATATTTAACAGAAAAAAATGGGAGGTCATGTGAGTAAAGTGTGTGAATGCAGGGTGTTGATTTTAATGGCTAGAAAACAATGTATATCAGATGATGACTAATAAGAATGTACGTTTTAACACCCCCACACATTATTGAGAATTTGTTTAGTTTTCGTGGCAAAACTTCTAAATTAATTAGTGTGGAAGAGACGGTACAGAGATGGGGCCTGGAGATGGTTGAAGACTACTTTGCATCTGAGTGCACGAACTACATCCCTCAAGACTCGGGTGTTACCGCGGCATACAACTAGTAGCAAGCTTAGCCATTTTCCACCTTAGTATAAACTGCACAAAGTTACAAAGTTTCATGGTGTAAGTGAATCACACCGTGGTGATGTGGAAACTTTTTATCGCAACTTCATGTCGTTGAACCTGCAAATTCAAATGGCGATGTTTTTCAAATGCTGTTCCCTGAGTATTTCAGTTCTAAAGATATTATTTTTAAGAATCGTTTATTTTTATATAAAAACATTTTTATTTGTTCTTTAAGGATCGAATTCCATTAGTAGAAAAAGTTTTTAAATCTTCTAAAACGTGCTTTAATTAAAAAGCAAAACCTCAACCCCCTAACAAACATTAATACCCATACTTAAAATAAAAAGTCACAGGTGTGCAAAAACAGTAATCCAACTTTTTAAATATTTCATCCGCTATTTGCAGCTAAAATATGACACAACAGGAGCTTATTCTCGACCTAATTATCACCAACATATTGCCATTACTGCGAGCGTATATTTTACACCCCCCCCCCACCCCCGCCCCGCGGCTTCCCTCGTCGCCCCACCTCGCCCCGCAGGCCTCAGGGGGGCTGGAACAGTTCGTTACAGTACAAATTGGCTTTTCTCCAGCGTTTCTGTATTTTTGTCGGAATAACAACGTCTTGGTGGGGGACACCAGATTGTAATTTATCAAAAGACTTATTATTGTTGAAATTAGACGTTTGCGGAATGTATTTTTTACTTGAATTTCGGTATTAAGCAATTGTTAAGAGCGTTTTGTGTAAAGTAGGCGGGGATGGTTGAATCAAAGGTCACTTTGAATCAATTTTAATGTTTCAGTTATGTTTTGCGTTGATTCTTAAAGTAAGTAGACATGAATTGTTTGTTTTATTTTTGTTTTATTCATCTCAAGTACTCGTTGTAATTTTATGTATGTACGTTATGTAGGTATTCTAACCATTTGCTTAAGCCGTTGCCTCCCATACAACACCAATTATATCTCTTGGGACAAAACATTACTAAAATACGTTATCCCAACACAGCTATAATAAAAACAACAAACATATAAAACAATAAGATTTGTCCGTTAACATAAAAACAAACAGTTAACAGCACATAATCCGCGATTAGGCAGAAGCCAGTAATAATGAAAAACTCCCGGTCACGTGAACACGAGCCGGTTAACATTCAAGCTTTAATTAGTATTACAGAAAGGTCAATTTGCATAAGTTACATTAATTATGTTGTGTAAACAGAAAAAGGTTTAGAAAAAATATACTTAATGGTTAATGCCGCGGAGAACCTCAAGCGGCGGAAATATAGTGGCCTTGTCGGCGACTATATTTTCGAACCGTTTGGGGTTGAAACCCTCGGGTCGTGGGGTCCGAATGCGCATAGCCTATTTAAAGACCTGTCTAGGCGGCTGGTGGACGCTTCTCGTGACCAAAAGGCTGGCTATTACCTCGGACAAAGGATCAGCATGGCCATCCAACGAGGTAATGCTGCCAGCCTCTTGGGTACGCTCCCAGTTGACAGCGATGGGGATGAATTTTTTGACGCCTTTTAGATATAGTGTATATATTTTTATTTTTTTTATTGTTCTACTAGGATAGTTTTTTTTTTTGTGTTGTAAATATCTATGTATATAACTATGTAAATAAATAAATAGCTTAATGGTTTTGTTAAAACATGACCATTCATGTTTTTGGTTTTAAGCACAAAATTAAGGTTCAGCTGATGGAATAGGATTACTGTTATCATGTGTTACTGAAATTTGTTTTATTGTTAAGCATATAATGTGTTATATATCTTAAGTATTTACCTAATAAGGCAATAATAGATGACCTGAAATACTGAGCTAAAGATAAAATTCCTAGAACTAAGCCATGGAAATGAATCTATACGTACAAAAACATAATAATTAAAATAAACATCATCTGTTCTCCCAAACGGCATTGTTTGCTGAAATATAATTCATAACATATTAAAACATTTCTCGTACATTAGCGTATGTAAGCAAAATATTTGTTTTGGTGGCGTCGGAGGATTTGCGGCCGAAAATATAATAAATACATAAGATGGTAAGAGGATCCGCTCTCGTTAGAACATGCTCCGATAGGCCCGCGCTCCCGGCCTGTTAGCCGCGCCGAATTATTTAATATCGTGTGGAGCTACTGTTTGTGATAATAATACTGGGTTTTTATTTATTTAGAACTTTATTTATAAGTTATTAGTCCTTTTACTAATGATGTATCAAATAAGTAATAATTAAGTAACAGCGTAGTACCTATGTACTGAGAGCTTATCTCTCTCGTGTATTTTTTGTTTTCCATGCTGCAAGATACATAATTTATAATATACATATGTATAATAATATTTCGTGATCATAATATTATTCTATTCTATGATCACGAAATCTTTGTGAAAATTTAAAAATCGCATTTACAAGCTTAAAATGTAAGTAATTTACATATTACCTTTCACTGGCTGTAATTAAATATTTAAGCTTCGTGAGGTTTAGTTCTAGGAAAAGGTTCTTTCATGCTCGTAATTACTTCATTTGAGTAACATTTTTTATGACAGCAAGAGGTGTTTTGGTAAGTACTCATTTCTTTTGTATGAAAATATAAAAAAAAACTCAATTTACTAAACTTGAAAGCGTAATACCTACCTATATTTAAAAAAAAATATTATCTGCATTTTTAGTAAAAAAAACACACAAGATGACTTCCGATCCGGTAAAGGAATACAAACGCTTCAAAATAATAATAAAAAAAACTTTTATGTAACGCATCAATTAACAAACAACAAAACAATATCAGATAGGAAGAAAATAACTATCAACAACAAGATAGTACTAATCAATGAACTTCCTTCCGTGAAACAGATACCACTATAAAGGTGAATGCACATTTATTTAAGCCGAATCCGAACGCACCGCAAAAAAAAGACTCCACTTCTGACTCTCGTCGTGTACGGACGTGTCGCTCTGCGCTCGCCCGTTTACGACTTTTGTCTTTGTTACGCCCGACGTAACGCTCACCGTAGTCGCTCTGCCGACTACAAATATATCAATCCAAAGCTGCTTTTTTCAAAGCGGCGGACGATTATCCTGTTTCTAAAACGTTTGTGTCAAGTAAATTCACTTGACCCCTTCTGGGTAAAAGCCACAGTTTCGTGGTTCTCGGTTGAAACCATACGGTGCCAACGAAGCCGAGAGGGTGTTGACCCAATCACACCCGCCGAACCCCTTCAGGGCAAGGCAGTCAATTGGACGGGAGCTCGGATTTCGGCCTTGGGGGATCTCCTAGTCGTGCCTTGCATCTGGTTTGCTTTCACAGCTACTCACCTGGTGTCGGTTGGGTATCTCTATACCCTTCGCACTAGACTGGCTAGGGCCCGTTCGCACAATAAGACTGGCGAACGGTTTACAAGCTTAGGGCTCACCAATAGGTACTCACCTCCCTGCCTATACCCGGCAGGGAGGGTTACACATCCCCGGGCCCATCCACCCGGGGAGATAGGAGATAGGTCTTAGGTTTTTATAATTAGGCCCCCACCTCTTTTAGCTCGGTAGCCCTCTTCCCTCACGGGAAAATGACTACCGAAGTTATTAAATTCTTCTTCGAGGTCCTCCTCAAGGACCAAGACATTGTCGCCAAATATGGCGACATTATTAGTAACCTTGATATCAAGGACCCGCGCCTATCGCGCTATTGTGTTATTACCGATAACGGCTCAACAAAGGAGGCCGGCGCAGCTGTGTCGCGCCCCATTGTTGAGCCAATAATCGTCTCTTCGGGGAAAACCGCCGCATTAGCGGAAACGGTAATCCCCAATACAATGGTCGATGCCCAGCTGCACTCGACCATTGTTCCTAATCCCATTGTCTCACAGACAATGGAAATAACTCAGGCGAGTGCACCTGCGTCAAACGTCGACGCCGAATGCATGGACACCTCGTCCTCCCGCTCTGCCTCACCCGTCCCAGAGGAGGCTCAATCCTCCGAGCCCTCTGACTCCTCTTCCTCCGAAGACGACTTCACCGTCGTACAGGGAGGTAAGAGGAAAAAGATTAAAAACAATGACAAGGCGCGCAAAACCATTGCCCTTGCCGCTTCCCCTCTCCCTAGCCCGCCCGCTGTGTCTACAGCATCCCCCGCCCCGTCACCCTCGACCTCGCAGGTCGCTTTCTCCCAAGGTGCCGCTAAGCCCAAAAGCGCACCTAAAAGCAAACCTCCGCCGCCTGTATACTTACAGGACAAGGCGAAATGGACCGAAGTGTCCAAGCTGTGTGTTGATCGTAAGATCAACTACAGATCGGCCTCCAATACCGGCAACGGTATAAAAATCGTCCTCCCTACGTCAGACGACTATAGGGAGATAACTAAAGCGCTAAGAGCGAGGAACATTTCGTTCCATACGTACTCCCTCCCTGAGGAAAAACCTCTCCGGGTCGTCATTACCCGTATTCCGAAGGAAATCCCTTCGGATGACATTTTAAGTGACCTTAAGTCACAAAACATCCCTGCGACGCAAGTCCATAGGATGCACCGCGCCCGCAGCGGCCACGCCTTCGACATGGTGCTCGTAGTATGCGAGCCGTGTCCTTCTAAAATCCACCCGATTTTTAACATCAAATCGGTGTGTAATTTAACCGGCATCTCAATCGAGAAGCCAAATAGATCTGGCATTGTATCCCAATGCCACCGTTGCCAACTGTGGGGTCACTCACAGCGCAACTGTTTCGCCCAGCCTAGGTGCGTGAAATGCCTAGGCCAACACGGCACCTCCGACTGCCCGCGACCCAAGGACCGCACTCTGTGCACCGAGCCTCCGAGCTGTGTACTCTGCGGCGCCTCAGGCCATCCCGCCAACTACCGCGGCTGCCCAAAGGCCCCAAAAACGTCTCCCAAGCTGGCCAAGCGTGCAAACGCCCGCCAGCTAAGGGAAAGCCCATCAGCGAGGCTACCTACCGCTCAACTTCCCGAGCGTCTCAGCCCACAACGGCCCTCCCCATGGAACCCTCTCAACCATCAGAGAGCCTTTCCAACCCTGAGGCCAACTCAGCCCCAGCCAACTCCCGCCCCAGTGAATAATTCCACCGTGGCGCCCGCGAGCTTACCTCGCGTCCCTCCCGTCCTTCCCTCCGCGCCCTCCGCGCCCTCCGCGGCTCCTATAGCCGCCAAGCCCGCGCAAGCGCAAGCGATCGCGCCCTCTTCTAGCCCAGTATCAGCGCTCAGTTCTATGAACGTTATACTGAGCACGTTCAGTGTATTCACGAGCGACAGAGCTCAACAACTTTCGAGGGAGATAGTCGCCAGCAATGGCGACCTTATCAAACTCTACTCCGTTATGCAGGAGTATTCAGACGTCGCCCAGGCAGTTCAAAACCTGCCTCACTTTAGGAAATAGAAATGGATAATACATCCAAAATTAAACCTCATTCCCTTAGGCTTGGCTATTATAATGCCAACGGTATTCTCGGCCAACGCGACGAGATTTCCGCCTTCCTACAATCCCATAAGATAGACATTCTTCTCGTACAAGAGACCTTCCTAAAGCCGCGTGTACGCGGCCCTAATATAGCTAACTATAAGTTAATTAGAAATGACAGGATCACACGCCACAAAGGCGGCACGCTTATCTATTATAAAAGATCGCTACATTGTGTAGAGATCACTCCCCCCGACTTAAGCTGCATTGAAGCCTCGATCTGTCGACTAGCCATGTCCCATCACCAGTCGATCACTCTCGTATCGGCCTACTGCCCTCCCACGTCCTCATCCTTTCAGTCCTACGACCCGATCCTTTTCACGAACGATCTCAGAGCCTTACTAGGCCTGAGCGACTCTGTAATAATAGCAGGCGATCTAAACGCCAAACATCCCGCCTGGAATAGCAACACTACTTCTCCAAGAGGCAGGTTGCTATTCAATCAGTGTGAATCCCTCAACTTCGATGTCATCGCTCCGATGCATCCCACTCACTTTCCTAATATAGTCGACCACCTTCCCGACGTTCTCGATGTAGCGCTCCTCAAGAACGTAAACTTACGTTTACATTCGATCGAGGTACTACACGAGCTCACCTCCGACCACAGACCGGTTCTTGTGGAACTAGCCTCGCGCACAGGCCCACTCGACCCGGATCGCCCTCCTCCCACCCAGATTGTTACGGACTGGAGAATGCTAAGCGAAAGCTTGAAATCCTCCTCCGCCCAGTTAGAATCAATTCCCGATGAAATCAACTCAGTCGCTGACATGACGGGCGCGATCGGCTCGTTCACCGAGCACGTACAATCCACCGTGGACAAGTGTTCACGTAGAGTTGAAGCGACGAGCTTTCATCGCTTCAAGCTCCCGGATGACGTGCGTGCTCTGGTGACCGAGAAGAACGCGGCTGTCCGTGCCTACAGTACTTTTCCCTGCGACGCTAACAAGTCTCACATGCGTAACTTACAGCGTGCTGTAAAGGAACGCCTTGCTGAGATGCGTCAAACGCGCTGGGACAAGACGCTGAGCGAACTCGAGCCGACTCATCAAGCCTTCTGGCAGCTTCAAAGGAAACTCAAATCCGATGAAGTAGCTTCCACCCCGCCGATCAAACGCCCCGACAATTCCATCGCCTTCGAGGACGATGAAAAAGCGGAATGTCTGGCCGAAAGCCTCGAGGCTCAATGCTCGCCTAGTACCCAACCGGTCGACCCGGCTCACCTACTAAAGGTCGAAGCCGAGGTCGAGCGCAGATCCTCCCTACCACCGCAAGAAGACCCCGACGATCCCTTGCCTCCCGTCACTCCAGACGAAGTGGCAGAGATCATCAAACGTCTCAAACCCCGTAAAGCTCCGGGCCCAGATAGAATAACCAATAAAGTTTTTAAAATCCTACCCGCTTCCCTCGTAATGCTCATGACCGCGATCTTCAATTGCGCCATGACCCATAACCTGTTCCCACAGGCATGGAAAGAGGCAACCGTAATCGGTATTCCCAAACCCGGTAAACCAAAATCAGACCCGTCCAGCTATCGCCCTATCAGTTTACTCAATGTATTCGGCAAGATCTACGAGATACTTATCTATAAGCGTCTCAAAGATTACGTCGAAGCAAAGAGTCTTATTCCATTAGAACAGTTTGGTTTTCGAACCCATCACTCTTGTGTCCAACAAGTCCACCGCATCGTGGAAGGTGTGAGCCACGGATTCCAACGTGGCCAACTCACCGGTACGATTCTCTTCGATATAGCAAAGGCATTCGACAAAGTCTGGCACAAAGGCTTGATTTACAAGCTTTACCAACTCGGTGTCCCAGACCGTCTCGTCGTCATCTTACGAGACTTTTTGTCGAATCGCACCTTTCGCTATCGCATAGACGGCACTCTTTCTTCGGCCCACCCTATAAAAGCTGGCGTCCCACAAGGCTCGGTACTCTCCCCCATCCTCTTCACGCTATACACTAGCGATATTCCTAAGAACAAGCATGTTCAATTAGCCCTATTCGCCGACGACACGGCAATCTACTGCTCAGGCCGCAGCCCAGCCGCCATAGTGAGACATCTCCAAGCCTATTGCAACACCCTAGGTGTCTGGACTAGGCTATGGAGAATCGAACTCCACCCCGACAAAAGCCAGGCCATACTCTTTTCGAGCCCTCGCCGTAGGCTTCCTCCCGCGCCCCCGTCAGTCACCATGTTTGGTAGGCCGATTCCTTGGAAGGAGCATGCCAAATATCTAGGTGTAATCTTAGACCAGCGCCTCTCATTCGCCGAGCACATAAATAAGGTGCGCTCTAGAGCAGCCTTTGTGTACGGTAGATTGCACTTCTTGCTCAATTCAAAGAGCAAATTATCTCTTAAATGCAAGTTACGCCT
Source organism: Helicoverpa assulta (assembly GCA_963856015.1). Classification (NCBI taxonomy): domain Eukaryota; kingdom Metazoa; phylum Arthropoda; class Insecta; order Lepidoptera; family Noctuidae; genus Helicoverpa; species Helicoverpa assulta. The sequence continues at coordinate 241,376 of CAWLCW010000030.1, forward strand.
CTACGTATCGTGCATACGCCCCATCATGATGTATGCTTGCCCTGTGTTCGCACAGGCAAGCCATCGCCGCCTTCACAGAATGCAGGCCCTTCAAAACCGTGCTTTACGGAAAATCACAGGAGCTCCCTATTATGTTCGAAATGAGATTCTTCATCTCGACTTAAAAATCCCTACCATCCGCCAGTATATGAAGCGTGCCGCCATACGGTACTTCGAACGCGCTGAGAAACACGATAACTCACTTATCGTGTCAGCCAGTAATTATACTCCCTCCCGCATCAGTAGGATTCGCCGCCCTAGGCATGCCCTTCTAGAACCTGACGATGAGATAACTGTCCTCCAAGAGAGTAGTAAACTCACTAGCACCCTACACAAACACAAACCGCGTTCGTACAAACCTCGCCGCCGAGGTCCGCCGCGACGTCCCGTTCTCTGTCCTCCCGACCCTTGCTCATCGAGCCAGCCCGCGAGCTGAGCCAGTAGCTTTAAATTCCCCATTTAATAATAATGATCATATGATCCAGCCTGTCCTCTTGCTGCCTCCCCAGCGACGCCCTAAGCCGAGGTTCGACCCCATAGGGGGTACCCTTAGCGCAGTCGCTTAGTTTATAAGTTGTTTACGCCCCTGGCTGGAGGCCTTAAATTCTAGGCATCCACAGGGAAAAGTCCGGTTAAGCAGTACACGGCCTCCTAGGCTGAACTGCGAGATGCCATACCAAAAAAAAAAAAAAAAAAAAAAAGCACCGCAAAAATCTTTTACTAACTCCACCCCATGCTTTCTATGGAATTTGCTCATAATTTTCAAAATAATATCATGAACCAATTAAGACCAATCTTGGACAGATTAGTTTTGAATAGGAGCCCGAACGAATCTTTAGTTCTAGAAACTGATCACGCCTACCGTACGTCATTTGACCTACAAGAAGGCGATTGACCTATCTTCCTAAAAGTAGGTATACTTATCCACTCCTTCCACAATGGCTCTTCCAGATTCCGATGATTTGATGTGTCAAAGAGTTCTAAATTCAAAAGATTTCTGTTACTAACTGTTACAGCCTTTTTATCGTCCCACTGCTGGGCACAGGCCTCCTCTTACACGGAGAAGGATTAAGCATTAATCCAAAGATTTCATAAAAATAATTTCAAAACATTCGAGTAAATAAATCTGCGTGCACCTTTAAATATTTTTCCTCAACATGATTCGGTTAGATCGATCCTGCATCAAGGCAGGTCTTATCTCGCCGAGCTCAGTTTTACGGCCCATCGCAAACTATACCTATACGTTAGGTTCATACAAATTCTATCGTTTGGTAATCGTTTGTAGTTTTAGAGATTGTTTCTTTATGGTCTTGTGATAGGTGAAGTAATTGTCTTGTGTTTGTAAAGTCGTAATGTTGTTGGTCAGTTAAATGTGACTATTTCTCAATTATACTGTTATTTTATTAAATGATAGAATGATAGTGTACATTATCGAATCTACTTCAAAATTGTAAAAGATCAACTCCGCTAAATAATTTACGGGGCTTAACTTTATTGTACAAAAAGTTGCAAGTTTAATACAACAATTTGTATTATTGACCTCTACATTTATGTACACAACTTTAACTATCGAAACAGGCACTGATAAAAAAATTAGAATGGAATTTTAAAATCTGGTTTTTAATTATTCAATGAACACATTATTGAAATCATTAAAGATCAATCAAATGGTGAAACACAAGGTGAGTTAATAACATCAGTTAACAGAATTGATGTGCAAATCAATTAGCGTAAATATCGACCACATTTCAACATAATTACTATAACGCCACACTGCAGACTAAACAGTCGCCCGACAGTTGATCCGATGCTTGGCATTTCTTTTTTGAAATTTGATTCCAATTACAGTTTTCAGTCGACCTGAGACCGGTTAGAGTTACCGCGGCCCTGGTACATAATAGGCCTACAGAGGAACACGACGGTTTTTAGTCAGTAAGAGTCTGACACTCCCTCACCGCTGCTAACCCACAGCGGGAGGGGTCATATGATGATTTTGTCTATCGATAAAAAAAATACCGGATATTTACCTGATCTTTGCAATGTTCCATTCATCTTCATACTGTTTAATGAGCCCAAAAAAACTATCAGCCGACGAATAGTTTCCAGTGTGCTGATACTCGTAAGAATTCCAATTTACGTGAAAGCAGTTAAAATATGAGATTTTAACTTTTCTTTGTTAATTTGCTTCAGTTTTGAGTTAATGTTCGGTCTCTTGTTTACGTTTTAATTATTTTTGAACTTTGAACGGTAAATCGTTGTAACATCGAAATGTTCGGTAATTAGTTGCGTTTTTATTTTGAGTTTGTTTTTTTTATTTGTTGTTCTACTTCTTACATTTCAATATTTGCTTAGCCCCTTGGCTGAAGGAAAACATTTCTATTTACTTGAAGTGAACCATAGATGAATAAATATTTTCAATGTTTCCCAATCAAAACACTCCAAAATCAACAAGTTATTTTCCCAAACTATAATGAGACTGTGATGATGACTTTAATTATCTATAAACGAGTAGTTTTATCGTAAAACTATGCTTTACTACTTCCTAACCCACGTTCAATTTAATTAAAACTAAAATCAATTAATAAAATCACTTAACTTTCCCACATTGGTCGAACATTTTATTTTCATCCACTCATTAATATATTGAAGTGGTTGTTTTAACAATATTCACTCAATTTGCATTTTTATGAACGTGTTGGTATAATGCGAGAGCCGCCATTATGCCGAGTGCTTGTACTATGTACTGTGAACGACGTATGAGCTTTATTATTGGGATTTTATGCACTAAACCTTGTGAAATTAATACTTGAGTTAGGGTATACAGATGTTAATTATTTCTAACTAGCTTCACCAGTGATTTTATATGCTTCCTGAAGGATCTACTTCTCACACCCGAATAAAAAGAAAAGTCGTTTTTAAATCTGGTTTTTGAGCTACATTTCTGCCGGGTTTTATTCAGATAATTTCAGCCATTCGAGCGTAGTAGATACACACATAGAAATAAATAATTTTATCACAAGTATCAATTATGAGTACCTATAATATAGTTACGAAAGCCTGATCAAACATTACCATTAGCAAAACCTGTTAAACGAAATTGATTGAAATAGACTACTGTGGACCATATCATGAGAGGATAAAAAGAGCCACTTCATTTTTATGCAGAATGCAGTTTAAAACATTACACTGATTTCCAAAAGTAATCATTTAAACATCAACAATGCAGTTCTGTCCATCGTTACGCAACAACAGACACTTTCCTGATATTTCAGATTACACTTATTTATTCTTCCGCGATTTTACTTCCAAATATCTGAAGCGTACACAAATTAACATAAACACACAAACACAATACATTTATTTATCACCGCCATTTATTACTGCGATATCGTGACGTCACACACCGCGTCACAACGTCAAATATGTTAATACTGAACATTAAATTGACGTAAATGACAAACTGACGTTACGTCGCTTTAACGTTGACGGTAAATTACTTGATTTTTGGTGTATTTTAAATATGTATGTATGCCATAATTCTGTCAATATGTAATAAACAAGAATTATTACATGAGAAAGATTTATATCTTGTTTCAACTGTTATTATGTAAATAATTAAGCTATTTAATTTAGCAGTAAATATAAGTATACATACCTAGTTTTTTTGTTGAAATTAACGAATTTTCCATTTACGGTTCCCAGGCTATATCTATATTCGAAGTTTCCAATACTGGTGTTATTTTATTATTAGACGCAATGTTATACGCTCAATGATTTTATATTACAAATGGCATTTCAAGGAAGGATCTTAGTCCCAGAGGCCCCGAGTCCGTTAGCTTCTTCATATCATTCAACAACGAAATATAGGTATGAAGAGTAATATGAAGAATATTGTGTTTTCAATAAATACCTAAAAAAGACAATACCATCTGCCTAGCCTTTTAATAACTATCCCAGTGTGGTGTGACTGCCTATGATCTGCTCTATATAGTAAGCCGGGCACTCCGATTCCCTTTGTAAGACTGGTTGACAGACTTACTGGCTCCTGACCACAACGACTGTCAATGATGTCTGTACCTACAAATTACAGCCAGCTCACGGCTAAACCTGCCTTCCAAATCACACAGGAACTCGTAGATAAGTACAACCAGAGACCAACCAAGCCTTGCTCATACAATCGATCGACTCCTAAAACATACCACTCAAAAGAAAACACGCAATAAAACCGACAATTTCTTCATTGAAATGAAATAAACCGTTGCCGTTCTGCTAGTGATTAAATGTCCACTAACTAACATTTCAATTTGCCACACAAAGCCACGGAGTTCACTACTAATTGTTACTCCAGTCACGATAAAATTAAATTTGAATAACGTGCCGGACCAAATAAACTCGCCCTGTGAAGCCCCGGGCTGCGTTTGTGAACACCATGTATAAGCCGAACTGTTGTACCGTTTCTTTGTAACGAACTGAACTGTTGTACCTACGTAATGTGACAAGTTTTTACTTTTTTGGGTTTGTTTTTAAAATGCAATTAGAGTAGTTTGGTGGACCATTCATAGTTAATCAAATTTTCTCTTCTACAATCGCTTTTAGCCTTACAAAGGAAAATGTATAGGCTGATGAAGTATTTGTTGCGTTTATAACTTTTAAAAGTATGTATAAGAAACTATTTTGCAAAATAGACTTACAAATTACAAATTATTTGAATTACTTTAGTTTTGTAATAGGTATTACATATGTACGTACATTTTGTATAGGTAGTACTTAGCTGTGATCACATCATAATTATCACATTACATTAATATTATAAAAAAGTAGTTTCCTTGCTACGCGAGCGAAACACCACAAAACGTGCCAGTGTTTAATAATCTTTGAAACAGTTACTTCACAATTTTCAGTGAAGTAGTGGCTAATGGAAAGTGAAGTAACTTCACTAGACATCTACATTATTATATAGCACAGTTCTGTATAACTAGAGGAATTTAATAACCGGCCTGAGATTAATAACGAAATACTTTTCTTACGAGTTAATCGAATATCTTTCAATGATCGCGTTCTTCTATTATTGGATATCGATTTTTTACACGAGTTAGTTTTATTATATTGTCATTACTGACAGTTTTCAAAATCCTAAAAGCCCAGTTTTATTTTACATACTAAACTAATATATGAAAAGTTACAAAAACGTACTGTGATAAAAACTTAACTCTCAGTAAAAAAAACTATAGTCCCTACATAATTAATTCGGAGGTACCAAGTATACAAAAATGGATTTTAAGGTAAAATGTGAAAATTTTAATTTTCTTAGAAAAGCCAAAACTATTCACGCATGATGAGTTTATAAAAATATTCAAAAACTGTTTAGATGGCTAGAAGCTGTGACCTATATGTATTGTAGTTTTATTCACAGAATTTTATACACAAAGAACAATTGAAAAGACTGTAATTTTAGCCAATTAAAAACACAACCAAACTTTTGCAGAAAAGTTTATTACAAACGATTATCAGAATAACATATACTGACTTAATTATTTCTCGTTCCTTTACTTAATAAATATTGTTCAAAGATGTAGGTCAAAATTAAATTTTCCTTTGAATTAAAAAAAAGTCTAATAAACTTCCTAAGATGAAAATCTTAATATGAATATACTAAATCACATAGTTACTTATATGTATTTACGAAGAAACTTCAACCATCAACATGAACTGTTTTGTAGTGAAATGTAATGAACTCACTACCCATTCGAATTCTCAAAACCGTTTAGTATTTAATTATTGGTCAAGTTTCATCCCACCCCAATATCAGCCGGGTACAACCACAAATTAATAATTAAATTAGTTAAGTATGTCAATACGTAAAGTTAAACGTAACTCGGCATTTGAACTCAAATTAATGAGTTTAGTAGTTAAAGTTTAATTACTGGAAGTTCGCAAAGTATTGGTATTTGCGCCACTTATTTAGTATTTAAGTTTGTTCTCAATTGAATTTAGTTTGAACGAGGTTAGGCTGGAGTGGCTATTCAAATTTAATTTGCTTTAAATTCATTAATAATAGAAATGTAGTTTGGTTTGGTCTACAAATTAAATAGTAACTTGAATATCCATAGTTATTATTAAAAGTTAAAAAATGAAGATAAAATTTCTCATTTTTCTCAACTTAACAACGTTTAAAACTCAGAAAAACGGGACAAAAAACTGAAATTTCGCAGTCCGGCATTAAACGTTGATAATTTCCTCGTCCACCATCCATTGCAGCCATTATTGGAAGCAAATTCAACTTAACATTGTTTCCACTCAAACTCATTTCCAGAACAGGAAATATCATTTTTATATTGTTGAGAAATATTCGTTTATTGTCGCTCGATAGCCGTCGGACGCATTAATTACTTAATTTCCGTGGCCACAGTATAAAATGTTTACAGGCTTTTGTAACGGCGTCGTTTATGTTGATCGCATTCACAGTGATCCAGGGATTACTCTCAATGGTTTTTATGCGTATTATGATGTAAATGACAAGCACATAAACGTAAATAACAATATGGCCGCGAACCCTGATTTGGGAACGAACATAGATTTAACAGCTAATGATAAAGTACCGCGGTCACTGAATAAAGTGATAGGTTCGCTTAATTTATGGTTATTGCATTTTAGGATATTTTGTTAGTATACTTTACACATTTTATTAGGAATAGTTATTTGTTATACAAGAGTGCAAAGTTGCTTTTTAACCGCGGGCTCAATTTTGATGACCGAGCAAGCGAAGGATTCTAAAATTGAAACACGAGCGTAGCGAGTGTTTCAATAATTAGAATCCTGAGCGATAGCGAGGGAATCAAAAGAGCACAAGGTGAAAAATCTTTGCACTCGAGTGCAACACGTAACTTTTCATCCCACCTCATCGAGGAAATTTAAAAACAAAATGGCGCGCACATATGAGTATCAAATTAAAAAGAAGTACCTATTAAAGTTCATTTATTTGAAAACTCAGTTTAAAAATAAAACGAGGTCAAAAATCTATGCAAAAACAATAATAAAAATTACTTAATTAATTTAATAATTATTTTGAGCAGTATTTTATTTGTTTAATGTGTATTTGTTTGAAAAGTCTTATCAAGATTGTCACAAATGGAGTATTGCATACGATGTTCTAAATTCAAATCACTTTGCCGCTCTAGAGGATAAAAACGGCTTTTGCGCTCAGATATCAAAGGGTAAAACTACTCTTTCCGAGATGGTGGGATGAAAAATATATTGAACAAACACCGTCATGTCTGTTATAGATAGTAGTCAGGAGCTTTAATAAAAATATCTGCACTACCTACATCTTTACATAAATCTATACATATAATAAATCTGTAGAAAGTGATTGTTTGTTCGGGATTCACGTAAAATCTACGAATTTAATGCAGACAATGCTTATATACAAAAGTTCTACGTAACTTGGGGTATTACTTAGGCTTTGTTTCATCGAAATCGGTTCACTCTATCAAAAGATATGATTAATTTAGTGAATTCAAGATGTAAAATATTACGACACGCAACCTGTTTGACAAAACAGTACAGGTTAAAGTAGCTCCATCTGTGGTAAATAAAATACATCAAGAAGCGAGGTGGTAAATAACAATGAATTACCATTTACATTCTTTATATACTATTATTTCAATAGATGGAGTTGTGTATTTTCCGTAATTCACCATATTTTAACACGTAGTGTAATTTTTCGATAGACATTTCAATAGTGTTTGTCAGTTTGCCGTGCCACATCAAAATCCAACTATAATTATTACCTTGATGAAAGGAAAATTAATAGATCTCAGCCAAATTTAAAACGGTGCCATCTAAATTATTTTTTGAACATTATGTCAAAAATGATGACTTTAGTATAACAATTAATTATAATTTAAAGTTACAGATGGAGTTCATATCAGGATTTTTTCATAAACATAGTTTAGCTTATCTTCCACTAATGTGGTGGCCTATTACTTTGAGTGAGTAGTATTATTTTTTCTGATGCAAAATATGAAAACTTAATCCTAGAAGAAATCAGGATCTATCTCTCGCAAGCGCTGCTAAGCGTGAGATAATGTAGGCTTCTGTAGCTTTAAAAACCAGCCCAGATACAAAGTGCAGATAAGAAATGGGAGCTGCCTTATCGCATCTGAAAACGTACAAAATACGCGTCGCATACCAGAGACATGCTTACTTTCAACTTCCGATCGCAATTAATACACTGTTCACGATTACGAACAGTCTCAGTTAGACCCGAGCCAAGTCTAAAAAAAAACCTTTTATATAAAACTACGTTTGATATCATCATCATCCTCCGAGCCTTTTTCCCAAACTATGTTGGGGTCGGCTTCCAGTCTAACCGGATTCAGCTGAGTACCAGTGCTTTACAAGAAGCGACTGCCTATCTGACCTCCTCAACCCAGTTACCCGGGCAACCCAATACCCCTTGGTTAGACTGGTGTCAGACTAGCTGGCTTCTGACTACCCGTGACGACTGCCAAGGATGTTAAATGACAGCCGGGACCTACAGTTTAACGTGCTATCCGAAACACAGTCATTGGTGCCTAAGATATACTTAGAAAGTACATACAAACTTAGAAAAGTTGCATTGGTACTTGCCTGACCTGGAATCGAACCCGCGCCCTCATACTCGAGAGGTTGGTTCTTTGCCCACTAGGCCACCACGACTTTTGATATCATTCAATTACAAAGACAGAATTGTTCTCTGTTGCAAATCCTATCCACCTATATCCTATCCTAATCCAGAATGCATTGCAGGTGTGCATTGCACAAAAACCAATGGTATCCTATTCGAGAAGTCAAAAGAGTTGACCTGCCAACGTCAGCTTCTGCGCTAAGCAAGTGTTCTTAATAGTACCATCAGAATTACATTCATCGTTGAATGAGGTGAATAAATTTTCAGAAACCACAATAACAGTAGGAGCCAAAGCGTATTATCGCTTCATAGAGCTCTGATTGGCCCCAGGTGACCAAGTCAGGTCTGATTTGTTCGTTCATCAGATCTTTGAAAGTGTTTCGGTGGATACTTACTGTCGTCCTGTTTACGTGTGACACAAAATATGGTATATAAACGTCCTCCGCAAGAGCGAAATTTTCGCAGTGTGCGGTAGTGACGCACAGTATACCTACAACACTTATGGTTCTTTTGATTTGCTGGCTCCACCAAGAAATGACAAATTGCGAGCGTACATTTTGAAAATCTTGGCAAAACTGCAGGTTTCAAGTACGAACACATGAAGTGGACTCTCTCAGATACGTACATTTTGCCTATTCGTGAACTAATGCAAACATTTCGGTGGAGTCCCGGCTTAGGCCACCACATTAGGCGTGCGCGATCCTCGGGCGTGTGAGTAGCGCGGGCGCCGCGCGTGCGTCGCGAGCGCGTTGAGTGAGCGTCGCGTTTTGCTGCCCTGCGGCATTTGTAGCGCGCTCGCGGCGCGCACGCGCCGCTCTCCTTGACGTTTAACTGCTAAGGCGTTTAGCGGGCGGTGGGGATAGCGGGCGAAGGGGTAAGAACGCAACTCGAGCGCCGCGTGCTCGCCGCGAGCGCGTCGCTTGCACTCTTCACACATGCCGCAGGGCAGCAAAACGCGATGTTCACGCAGCGCGCTCGCGACGCCCGCGCTACTCACACGCCCGAGGATCGCGCACGCCTAATTTGGGGTCAGCCTTACCATAGTGAGTAAGTGAAACTATCCTACCCTATGCGCCTGCTGATGATGATGACTCATTTCATCATCCATCCAGCTATTCCCCAACTATGTTGGTGTTGGCTTCCAGTCGCCGAATCTGTTCGAGTACCAATGTTTTGCTTGGAGCGACTACCTATCTGTTCTCTTCAATCCAGTCACATTACAAGACATTATCCATGGTAAGACTGACAGACTTTCTGGCTTCTGATTAGTCACAGCAGCTGCAGAAAATGTACAAATGACAGCTTTGTCAGACTCAAAGATATAGACATAGATTATAGCTGTTTCCTGTGAAAATTACTTACGCACTATACGTAATAATTTTCCAAATTGGCTGACTAGATCCAGAGATATTCACAACGTCACAAACTTTACTTCTTTTGTTTAGATAAATGGTCACATCCACAACACAACCTTGATCATTGAATCTATGCGACTGCTAAGTGCTAATCCTAATTATACTGTCACGTGAAAGAATGCACCTACGGGATAAGTAGTATTTTGACTATTCTATATTGCCCACGCAGACGAAGTTGCGGGCAACAGCTAGTATATATTATAAAACGCAAAAAAGGTCATAAAAGAAACCCCATCATCACCATAACACTCGACCTGGGGCTCGAACCCACTCCGCGACAGAACAAAACGCTCTCGATCAAACAACTGCGCTAAGCAAAGCCGGATTATAAACATTATTACCTACTGAAACGAAAATATTCCGCCCAAATTGTAAAAATATTCCGACATCTGCCTGCTTCTTAAATCAATATTTTTTATTTGTTTTATACTGCTTTTTCAAATGATGTCTTATATATGTACAGTATCTATTAGGTGTTCAAAGAAAAGAAAATAATTTGGGAACATAAATAAGCCCTCTTAAATATGCTGCCCTGGTACACGCATGGCTGATTTTCCCGAGAATGCAGAAAGTTATCATCAGGAAAATTACTCTTTAGTTCGCCATTTGGACCGAACTATGTAAGTTATATCGACCCGTCTCGGCTTCGCATGGATATTTTGTTGAAACTTCCTCATAGATCACTATGCCTATTGAAAAACACAACAAAATCTGTCTAGCAGTTTTTGAGTCTTCCGATAAAAAACAGTAAAATAGATCCAAAGAAACACGGCAGAGGATTATGTTTGTAGTGTGTTTTAAACTCGTATGTAATGTGGAATTCAGTTAACAACACACAAGTTTTTGGGTATTTCGTTTCTCGCGATCATCTCACAAACATTAACATGTTTATCCCCGGGTTCGCGGCAGTGGGAGTTGTTCTATATCTTAGCAAACTGAAATGAAAGCTTTGAGAGTCGCCTCACGCCACACCGATTTTAAGAGCCCTTCTGCCGACCATTATTATCCTATTTTTCTTGCTCCGCACTGCCTTTTACGGGTCCTTGAAAATTCCTGCACTTTTTTCTGTCTTTCTAGAGGTTTTTGTTACAATATTTCGCGTTAATGTACAGTTTTTTGGTTTAGAAAAATGTTGATGATTAAGGATGACTCTAGAGAGAATAGTTTAGAGAGCTTTTTCAGAAAATAAATTGACACTATTGTAATAGAAAAAACTGCCTCAACGTTATGTAGCTAATAATTGGGAATAGCAGTTTCACCTGCCTATTTCAGATTTTTCTTAGAATTGCCCAATTGCCCAATTGCCCAATTCTCGTACATAAGCTTACACTGCGAAATCCAAAAGATTTTTTTACGCCATTTCACAAATTTCTACCAGGCATGTTTATTAAGTTTAGTTTGTAAATAAAAAGACAAAGCTAAGTTCAGTAAGGTTGCAGCAACTACACCATAATACGTAATAACACCGCCTTGTATGAGCAAAGCCTTATTTTTTGTGAAAGCTGCACATTGTTTGTGTAATTTCTCTTGTCCCAGTCGAGGGGTATTCTCGAGAACAACTGTAGCATGAAAACGACACGAGTGTTAATATCGTCTTTATGATGAATTTTGTCGCTTTATTTATGTATGTTTTGAACTGGTTTCTTCTATGCGTACGATTACTTCGTTTTCTTTTATAAAATACAAGATTCTGTTGCGATTAAATTATGTCTATTTTTATGTCTCACTCTTATTGTTGTGCGATTTACAATAAACTTTATTACAAAAAAAAATTGGTGAACATGAAATTAACAGTCTTATTTTTATTTTCACAGGTATGTAGCTGTATATATTCCTGTTGTGACAACTTTATGCAGAAAGTGGACTGGGATAGCTAAGTAATACGTACACGATCACTTATAATAAATTTTCCCTCAGTGATTGAATATGTAACTACTATAGTAATATCTATCTAAAGAATATAGAACATTACATCAACATAGTTAGTCTTTCTAGGACTAAAATTACACTTACAGAAAGTATTGATGGATTATCGAACATTCGTAAAACTTTTGAAGCAGTTTTTCTTTCAATTAAAAACTTTTTGTTTTGAGAACCTTCATCAAACTTTCAAAGCTTTGTCATGCTTTATAAAAAAGACTATTAAACACTGAACAATATACTAGAAACTTAAAAGACAACAGCACAGAAAGAACTTGCAATTGAATTAAAACAAACTAAGTAAAAACACCAACACCCAATCTCAAGCTTAGATTTCAAAATTTAAACAAAAGTCTATTTTCGCGAATCTTAAAAAGTAGCGGACCGAGTGTAGCTCCTTGCGGCACTCCCTTTAATTCTGTGAGATAACGCTCGGGAGCCGGCGACTGGCCATTGTTATTCCGTCCCGGTGCCGAGCCGAATTGTCCCCAACACCTACACAAAGAAACGCTTGTGAATTCACTCGCAATACTCCTCATTTTATTGTAAATCTGTGACCGCAATGTCGAATGGCCCTTAGGGTTCCACTGTGGGGAGGGTAATAAAATTATGCGCGATTGTGATTGATAGGAACATTTTTTTTTTGTTGGGAACATTCTGTTTCTGTTATAACTTTTTGCACAGACATAGATTTTAAATTAAAATTCACAGAATTTTTAATATTTGCGTAATAAAGGTTTTTATAATTAATGATTATGTGTGTATGAATAAATCAAGACTCATCCGGTATATGTTACTAATTGGAATAACGTAAACACACAAATACGATGTGATTGTAATAGAAATACTCGCTCATTCTGTTTTTTAACCCCATAAAAGAAAATCGTAATTATGACACATGATACTGTTGGCGTATGTTTTTTCATGTTTTGGGAAAATAACGGCGTTTGATTATAGGGTTCTTCCGTATAACCATTATTCTTTATATAATAATGTGTAATTATTGCGTCTGCTATATTTTTATCATTTACTCATTGAGAGTAGCGTGGAACTGATCTTAGAGAGTAGCTTTACATTTAAGGCTACTGTTTTATGATTCTTATTTTCTAATGTGTTCATGAAGTTATAAACAAAATTCAATAAATCAACTCTTTCACTTCTTACTTCCTATTATATATTCAACTTATAGTGGAATATTTAACATTTCACTTAATAAAATATCTAAATGATCTTGAATAACAACACGTCATAATCACATTTCATCGAAAAAAAATAATAATATCTAATGAAGAAAGCCTACAATGAGATAAGCCAAAAAACCTTATTCAAGCAGCGTTATCAAAGCGAGCCATCATGATCCGCAATAATTCCTCCATACCTAGACGTTTCCAGGCATTTCTGCTATAAAAGCAGATTTCTTTCGCAACGCTCTTTTTGTGTGGCTAAAGAGGCTTATTTTGATAATAATTTACCGTTCGTGTTGGTAATATTGTACGCGTAAATCCTTTTAGTGGCACTATTTCTTTATTTCGACTTTTTATTTTGCGGGAGCATTCAAATAGAAACGCCTTGTGAATGGATCGCTTTATTTCCGAAATACTTGTAGTACGTGGTGGTTTATTTTCAAAATATAATGGATTATTTTCGTAGCCTTTGTATTGTTTGACTTATGTGAGATTATTCTTTCTGAAATAGATTTTTATTTCTTTGTTGTGAAAGTAGGACATTATTGAATTTTAATTGGTAAGATAGCGTTTGATAAGCGTCATGTTTTGACATCAAAGAACTTAATAAGAGTAGAAGCAGAATTCAATTAGCAATAGTAACATAAAGCGAATACTGTACCTAACTTACTTTGAACATAAAATACAGCAGCAAAAGGAAGCCCTGACTGAAAGTAATAACGAGAGACTGTTACATTATTCAGATATCAAGTTGAAAGAAAAAACACACAACTGTTTAGATAACAAACTATTTGACCCAATCGGAATAACAAACATCTTCAAATAGAGTACAGTCGAGGTATTCAATTTGCCTGATTTCCTACAAACTGCAGAACAGAAATATTTCCATACCAACCGTTTGATCTCCATTGATCAGAAAAATTTTACTTGGACGTTTCGAAGATATGAAGAACAATATGAACGTAAAAATGTTAGACGGAATTTTGAGGAGAAATTGGGTCGGGTTTGAAAAGAAACGGAAAATGCAATGGTTTTATGAACGATAACTGTCCGAGGGAGGTCCGGGTGTAGCTTAAAACTTGGGCTCTGATTGTTTTTGCGTACGCTTGTTTTAGAAAGTAAGATTTTTGTGGACGTGTTGTGAATGCTGCAAGTTTATTTGAAAACTTATAATGCAATTCTTTGCTACTACGTTTTTTCCTACATAAATGATAGTTGAAAGCCTCAACATAGTTATCACTGAAAAACCTTCAACAGTAGAACAAAAACGCAAAACTTTTACACCAGTAACCTAAATCGCACCAATTCCTTAAAACGACACCAAAAAACCGGAAAGTACGGCAATCGAAAAAAGTTCTTCCTATCATTGGAAACTCTTAACCGTGGAGCGAAGGGCCCCACAAAAGTCAGGGCCCTTAAAAGGGCCGCTAGGGGCTGTAACCGACAGGCCTATAAAGACGAACATACTAAAGTTTATAAGCCGTAAAGTGTTGGTATAAACTTACTGCATTTACAATTACATGATTGATGGCTCGTAAACTATGATTTAGGGAAGTTTGCTTTTTATTTTGTTTGTTGTTTAAGACTGGGGGTTAAGTGCAAATTAATGATGTTGTTGTTCCGTGTTGCGGTGTTCAAAGAGAGTAATTTGGATTTAATGAAGTAGCACTTGGGGTAACAGTAGACGTGTTTTATTAAATAATCATTTGTGCAATCTTAAAAGTAGCTAATTATTATATCTTATACATACTCGTATACTATTGTGATGATGGACGAGGATGTGATAAGCAGTGGATAAACTAGTCCATACTGACGATGGTATAGCAGGCTTGATACAATGATCCGAAAACAGAACAAATTAGTTGTCAATGTCAACTAGTCGTTAGCATCAACAAATACTTTGCATGCCGTAAGGCGAAATGTATTGAGACAAAATAAATTAATATATCACCACATCTGTAACATACATTTTCTGCAAATAAATGATTTCTAAAAAAGCAGTATGTCAATCTATGTCACCGCCGCTTATCCCTTTTGCGAAGGGACCTTTACCATGTCAAGGTCAATTATAGAGTAATATTATTTACTTAATTGTGACCTTTGTAACTTTCAGTCTCTCAAGTTACACGCTTCTTAGAACATCGTGTCCTATTACTGACAAACCAAACTTTTGCGACGAAGCCGCATAAAGTTGCCTTTGAAAATATCCTCTAGTTTAGAATAGAAGGGCAAATAAAAATTTTACTTGTATGAGAAGAGTCATGAAAGGATGTTTTATTTGTTCGTGTGTATCTTTTATACTCTGTCGTGGATTGTTGTTATGTTTCATTTTTGAAACTACATGTATGTAGTTCAGTGCTTTTGCTAATTAATAAAGTTTCGAGATTTTTGGCGTTAGAGTAGCATTTGTTTTGTAGTCCCCGTTAAAGTAAAAAAGTGAACCAAATAAAGAAAAAACTTTTGACAATAATTGCAGTAACATTTTGTAAACTCTCTTACGCTTTTATGTACTTTATGTGTATCTACCTATCTATCATTATATCACAAATTATACAATGCAAATAAAAAACCAACCACCAATATTTCAAAACAAACATAAAAAGCAACCCTACACCCATTACACACAATGAACAACTACCCTCAACCCCAACAAATCTAAACAATCGAAAAATACCTTCACTATTAGTGAACACCGATCGGGTCCCACGTTGGGTGCCAATAAAACACGCTAGAACAAAGGCCGAGATGTATAGGGCTAACTAAACGCTTGTAGTATCAGCATTAATTGGGCAGTAATTGGCCCTTATAAGCTCCCCACTGAAGGGAAATAGATAGCGTAATTGTATTGGGTTTATTTGTAACCGGGTTTGGGTTTCTGTCCTTTGTTTCGGAGAGTTATTTTTGATTAAACCAGTTAAGTGTGTCGATAAATATATTGTAACAGTTGACTGTACCGTTTATTTTATTTACTGTTCTAATAAGTGGTGTTTAAATGGTACGTCTTTAAAAAAAAAAAAAACAATCTGGTATAAAGTTAAATATCCAAATCAATGAAAGCTCTCTAAAGTATAAAGAAATCTCCCTAACAATAAAAAAAAGAAGCAACATGATTGAAATACCCCACACCTTTTAAATAAAGGTAGATCTGGAAATCACATAAATTACAAAATCTCACAAAAGATAGATCAGCGTTAACAAATCAAAAGAAAAAAGGTTTCCCATAAAAAGCGTCGAGTGCAGACATGCAAATGATATCGTTCCCTAACGTGACTACCATTCAACGAACCGTAGTCGGTAGGAGGCATCGCTCGTCACGCGCACCAACGAGCGGTAACTACCGACAGACAACTTTGATACGCCTGCTAAAGAGCCAATGTATGGCTACACATTCGATAATCACGTTCACAAAAAGAGCAGCTGATTTTAGACTTAAAGGCTATAGATATAGAGTCGAAAGTTGAAAAGTATAGACATCTAAATACTGAAGTGCTTACTTGAGTTTTTTTATATCATTCCCTTTAAGACTACAGTAATGAGCCCCTTTATTTTCACGAGAACTTTTAATTATGTTATAAAAAGATAATTTTTTCCTTTTGTTTTTCAACTTTCTCTTAGATTGGCAAAATTTGTAACGCCTAAAATTAATTTTATGTGAGTGAATAAAGTTGGCTCGTAAACTTCATTATCACTCTTTATTACTTACCTCTAAGCTGGAACTTCTCGGTGTACGTGGCACACCTCTCAAAATCTTCAAAGATTACCTCCGCAACCGCACACAATGTGTTAAAATTGAAACATCCCTTAGTAATGAAGAACTTGTGACTTACGGTGTCCCTCAAGGCAGCATATTGGGCCCTACACTGTTTCTCATCTACGTAAATGATCTTTGCAGGATGAGCCTTTCTAACTGTAAAATCTACGCCTATGCTGATGATACCGCGATTGTTGTCTGTGGATCTACTTGGGATATCGTTAAGTCCAAAGCTGAAGCAGCAATGTCGGAAATAATGATATGGCTTAATTCTAATTTACTTACGCTGAACCTCCACAAAACCGTTTACATCCCATTTTCTATCAGAAGAAACACTGCACCATCACACAATTTTTTCATAACTGCCCATACATGTCTGTACCAACAAACACCCTGTCTCTGTCCTGCACTCTCTAAAACTGACTGCGTTAAATATCTGGGAGTGCAGATAGATGACAGACTCAGATGGGACAAACAAATTGATACTCTCACTACCAAAACGATGAGACTCATTCACATAGTTAAAGCTCTGCGGGAATCTGCAAACCCTCGCACACTAAAAATGGTATATTTTGCCCTAGTCCAATCAGTTATTGGCTATTGCATTACCGTATGGGGCGGTGCAACAAAAACTAAATTTCTTCGAGTGGAGAGAGCACAAAGAGCTATACTCAAAGTTATGACTAAAAAACCCTACAGATACCCTACAAAGGAACTGTACTCTAACTGCAAAGTCCTTACAGTTCGTCAGCTCTTTGTGCTCAAGTCAACTCTAAGAAGGCACCTTACCTTGCCAAAATCCGACCCAACCAAGCGAATAAATCTTCTCCCACGTACTCAGCATAAAACCTCATTTGCTACCCACCAACATTGCGCATTAAGCACACATATCTACGCAAAAATTCATAAAGAACTAAACCTACTTGATTTAAATTCACACACACTTAAAACTAAGGTAACAGAGTGGCTTCTCCAGAAGGACTATTCTTTTACGGAGTCTTTACTCGCGTATATCAAGTAATACTAACAACAACAATTAAGCAAACGCGCGCCTACAGACACACACACACCCTCACACACACACACACACACACACACACACACACACACACACACACACACACACACACACACACACTCACACACACAATACCTCTCAAAGTTAAATTCACTCCTTCACTCCTTCCTCTATTACACGAATTATAAATAGGTAAATTAAAACTGTATCATTGATAGGTGTTAAGTCAGATCGACATACGCACTTCCCTTGCCCAATTTTTTTGTTGTAGTGTATAAATCTATTTTAAGTTTAAGTTTATCCCGTAGCCGAACACTGTCTCTTAAGATACAGGTTACCCTAGTTTAAGAGGCAGGGTTAATATACTATGTACAGATTTTTGCAAAATACAACAATAATATTGTACCCACTAGTATTGTAACGAACACTGCATATTATTTTTATTTTTTTGTGCGTACCTATCTGTAATTTTTCGCTAATAAATAAATATTTTATTTTTTTTATTTTTTTATTTATTTTAAAGACAGATTGGAACTGAAAAATGGGGCCACAAGGCCTTTTGGCTTTTTACAAAAGAAGTGTGAAGTGAATATTATATTTGTGTGAAATTGGGTAGAATAAAAGATAAATGTACATGTGTACATGTGTGTGACATAACACAATTTAGAATAGATTTTGTTGCAGCATGTATTAATCATATAGATATTCAGAAACCCATGTTATTAAGTAAACAGATCAACAGCATTACAAAGATCAAACATTACATTTCTATGTATTCCAATGCAAGTCTATACAACTACTACCAGTACACCACGATCGATAAGCAGACGATACTCAATCTTCCACGAAACAACCAAATCCTTCTCCATCATGATCTCATTTGCCTTCTCCATATACCCTTATGTTCAAAGCACAGTAATTAGCAAATAAGCGAATCGGATTAGCGTTATCGCAGGTCTAATTAGCAAGTATATAGGTAATGACGGCAGAATCCTGAGGTAACTAATCGGCTAATAACTTCGTAGGAGACCACTAATTGCAGGAATGCTTTGTACCAATATCGTAATTAAACTCATTTTGTTATGATAGCTATAGTAACGAGAATAATTAAGGATTCGTCAGTATATTGATATTGACTGAGTTTATATTTATAGCCATTGACAGATCATTTCAAAGATGAATGCATATTTCTTGGTACTGAAAGTTCCTTCACTAACGACTTTATGATCACTTTTGTCATTTCGAAGAGTCATTTTAAGTGGGACTTCCATATAAGTAGCCGTTTCATAATTATCTGGCAGGACTTCCAATCTTCTATTAATGAAACTTGGTATATAAGGAAGAGTAGACACAATTTTAAAAGACATAAATATTTTAAGACGAATAAGAGGGAATCAAGATCAAAGAAAACGATCAAAAGATGCAATTAAAAACAGAAATGGAAAGCCATCAAAACTAATTAGAAGCATTCGTCACAGTTCGGCAATAATCGTCAATGATCGGCTTGTCACGGGTAAAATTAAACCGACCGGGAAGCGATTGGGTTAATTGGAAGGGTGCAAACTGATCTAGTTTCCTTCAACTAAGAAACTTGGTAATTAGATGAAAGTGTTATTACGACTGGATTTGTGCTTACCTCACCTTCTTAATGTAGTGACGTCATCATTGCCAAATAGTGAACAAACATATCAGAATTGTCTAATACTCTGATACAATATTGTGACTTATGAGACGGTTGGATTGAACAAAATAAATCTTCTTCATTATATTAGTATATTATTATCATCACATATTGTTGAAATCCATCATTGACGCCGAGCTGTCTACGTAAACAGTTGGCATTATGCATGTCGCAATCGATTCATTACCTGAACATCAATCAACACTGTAATCAATATCAATAGCTTAGCATGTACCACGAGATTATCTAACAGAAAGTCCACGACTATACTCTAAAGAGGTATTTCAAAACTATCTCATTATATTAGATTCGAAGAGTTTCTAAAACTTCTTTCTCGTTTGCAAACCATGCTTTCACTTCTAATGCTGATAAAGACTATTAGCCATTTACCTGCGTCTACGAAAGTTAATACTCCCTTTAAGAATTTTCTAGATCCAATAACACTTCGCTCGACCTGGGACCTGTTCATGGGATTTTACTAACAATATTTAGCTATCTTAAGACCTCCAGATTTTCCGATAATGGCACAACCACATAATAGATGGTATTTAAATCTGATGAAACTTTACCATTCGTTTTCAGCAAACGATATCTTAGGTCAAGTAGGTTTTAAGGCTTATACAGGTCGATAACAGTGTAAACCAACCTTCTAACAAAATTCAATCCATCCAACCGCAAATCCCATCTGTAGTTGGTCTTCTGATTCTATTTTGATATGTCTCGTAAAGATAGGGGTAAAGGCTAATAGGCTCTTTGAGCCATTGTCTCCAACGCCTTACATATCTAACCATCAATCTAGGATTGGATTGGAGACGAAATCACTTGAGCATCGCCCATGCAATTCATTTGAATACGTCCTTTGATCTGATTTGATTAAACAGAAAGAGATTGTGGTAAAACTCTGGATTGAAATAAACAATTTGGTGAAAGAACCAAACTGCAAATGCCTTGAAATGATAATCAACTTTAATGCATCGATCACTCTCAAAACAAAATTGATGAATAAAGCTCAATGCCCAAGTTCAGCAGATTTTGCTTAAAAGCATGATATTTCAAATTTACCAAAGGCAATGAAACGTCGGAAATATCTTCCATTGAAAACAACCTATAAAATGGCGAATGACTTTGAAATCGGCACAATGTAGGTAAGTACTCAGAAAATGTAATTCATAAGTCTCAGCATCTGTGCACGGAAAACAGAACTTTAACGTGATAGCTACAGAGTTGTATTTCCATTGAGACATGCTGAAAAATTCTTTTGGAATAACAAAAAGTATTTCTTAGAAAATTGGGCTGAAGTCAGTGATACCGTATCAATTACAGTTATTAATTTTGCATTTGACCCGGCTTCACTTGCTACTCCGAGTAATAATGATGAGCGAGTAACCCTTCGTGACGTAGTGACAATTAAACTTGTATGTGAATAGAAATGATTGGCTCGTTGTTATTGCATGTCAACACTGAATAGAAACGTGACGAAAAGGTGAAACAATGGATGTGATAGTTGATTTCTCAACAAAGGGATAAAACAGTGGCTTGTGTCGGTGACGCCGTATTGGATTCCGAGCTTAACGAAAAATTCAGGATTTTTGTGCCTGTGTAAAGAAAGTAATATTGTACTCGTCATCCTAATGGATTTGAACATACTGACGTTAGATATTCTTGACTGTTCAACTTAGGTTTTGAAATGAATAACTTGTTTAAATCAGCCTTGAGATTTAAAAAAAAATCGTGTAAAAGGTCTTCATAAAAAAAGTTAGAACGAATAAAAACGAAAAGAAATGATCTAACGCGAACACGTCTTACATGACAACATATTAATAAAGTCTGTCACGCCACACAAGATACGGGAAACTCGATTTTGTGGTTGAACACGTGGCGCGGGCGGCGGCCATTTTTCACAAAACAAATGAGCTGCGAGAATGTACAAACGAGGCATCAGGGTCATGAGGCACATCGATCGGACCAAATGTGAGGGAATCTCATCTTATTTGTTGTGGTTACCATTTATTTTTATATTTAAGATGTCTGCCATACGAGCCAGTAAAAAAAAAGAGAATGTGGGTATATGTAATGGGTATTTGGTATACCGTAACCCGATGGATGTGGCCTTCGCACTCAGCGAGATATACTCAGGTATATACTCCTCTAAAACGTCGCTGTCTCATGTTCATTCCCTGAGCTTGAAGGGTTTTACGGGAGCGCAAATACCGACCACCGCCCAGAACACCCTATTCTTGGTTCATACGCAAGAAGAGAAATCTTCTCTTATTAGCCAGGGATACGGGTCCGGTGAAGGGTCGCGTACCTTAACCATTCACGAGGCTCAGGGACTGACATACGACAGCGTCGTCATCATAAACACTAAGTCCAGGAAGCTCCAAATTCATGACAGCGTCTCCCACGCGGTAGTGGCAGTGTCGAGACATACGGCTAGCTGCGTCTACTACACAGATGACGCCGACGATGCCACTGGCCGTTTCATAAAGCGAGCGATGGACGCGCCAATAAAAACGGTCGTCGAATACAACCTCAAGACGGCCATGCAACATCGAGACTCCACTGTCATGTTAGCCCTACTAGCACTTGCAAAGTCCCTAGTCGCTAGCGGGAAATGAGACCAATCCCCAATCCGTTCCTGTCCCAAAATCGTGTTTAACTAAGTAGCCAAAGTCCATGAATATAGTGTTAAGTATTGTGTAAGTAATAAAAAATTTTCTGTATACATATATATATAAATATTAAAATAAAAACGTAAATACGCGGTGGACTCACATAGTCTTAAGACTAGACATAAGTTTGTGAGGCCAAGACGGCAAAAAATTATAATTAAGTAAAAAAAAAAAATGTAAATAAAAGCGCGGACCCCCAAGTCTGCGGTAAGGCTTTATTAATAAAAAAAAAATAAAAAAATGGGTATTTGGAAACTGTTCGATCAAAATATCTTTCACTCATAGGATATTGAATTTGTGACGTGTTTTTTTTTTCACACAGAAAAAGGGACATTACAAACAGAAGATAAAACCATATACGAGTACGATTCTGTTTACTTTACGGTTTAATGTCACAATCAATAAATATTAAAACACGTTTGGGCAACTGGTGACAGCTGTAGGGTACATTTTATGTTGGAAAGCAGGCGAAACCGAAGGTATAAGGTAGTCGTATCTAGAACATTACTAACCTTTATAGCCTCACTTATAACCACATCTAAGTAATAAATTAACAAATGAATACAGGATTCCCAATGATTATCCCATGAGTTGGTTCCTGCAATCATTTGACGATTAGCCTCACAATCATGTGTGCGCTAACGAGTGTGCTAATGACTGTTTGGTTGGCGCCCAGTATTGCTGAGCTGCTTACAATGAACACCTTGATGGAAATAGCTTTACTGAAGAAAGATGGGAGATTGATTATGATAATATTTTTTTTGTTATGTGTAGACGATTCTTTTGTTCAGTTATTGATTCCGACTGCCTATTGAATATCTTTAGTGCCTAGTAGTCAAATGCAATGATTTGACAACCAAAGTTTATTATTAAGGGGTTTCAGGTTGCCCAGATAACTGGGTTGAGGAGGTGAGATCTAAAGTCGCTTCATATAAAACATTGGTATCTACTTGGCTGATAGTGTAAAAATCCACCTGAAAATTGGGAAAGACCTAGCCAGATGATGATTTGTAGATACTAACTATAAGTTGGTCTCAAGTTATTTTTTTAAATATCAGGTCATTCAAATGTTGAGGAACTTCTCGCAACTATTCAGAATTTGTGTTCTATAGATGACAATAAGATCTTTGCGGGAGTAACATGGTTAATTATCGTTTACCTTTATATTAAATAAGTTTTCATTTTCCTGTACTTAGCCTCAAGGGGAGAACAGGTTTTGTGTGATGTTATTGTTCATAACTTTGCCCTGACGAAGTTTTCCACTTCGCTATGTAAAGGAGGGTAACAACATAAACTGTGTACTTCTATAGAAATGCGTTGTTATGTATTATTTTGCTTTGTGAAGGAACCATAGATCTCGGGGTAATTACAGACATATGCATATACTGTAACTTAGATCTTTGTCTTAATGGTAACTACTCAAGTTTTTGATTGTCATTAGTTTTGTCTATTTGTAACTTATTATTAGGTCCGCCTCGTGAGGTAGTTATGTAAGGAAACATCTGTTAATTTGGAACGTTGTACTCTTTTGTTTAGTTTAGAAGTTATTAAATCATTGCTATATTAAACTCCTTGGGATGGGTATGAGAATTGTATATTCTACTGTTGCTCAACTTGTTTCAAAGATATAAATAGTCAGGTACCTCTCTAGGGTTCGAATATAGGTACATTGTAGAAGTTATGATCTGTCGGATATGTATCAAGAATAATTTCGCAGATAGAAGCTCATCCACAGAATTAAAACTGTCAAAATAAAACCAGCACTTACTCCATGTTATCCTTAGTTAACCAACGAAGAGGGTTTCAGAACCCGGAAGCCGAAACTGCCGAAAAGCCTTTATGAGAATGCCGAAGCAAGCATCTCCTCAAATTAATACAATTGGTTGTTAAGCCGTTGCTCTGAACTGGAAGCAATTACAAAACGACTCGGTGATTCGAAAAGTTCGGGAATGTAATTTTGTTAACCGTCTGCAGCCAAACCTGGGTTAAACGCGGTTAGTATGTGTTTAAAGGTTTGCATACGTTGAGAGTTAATTTGATGTTTCGTGGTCTGTTTTGGGTACTTTGTGTATTTGTATTTAGATTCAATCGTGGAGTAGCCATCATTAAATAAGTCCGAAAGATAAATTGTTTAATATTGCAGATTTTTTCTCATATTTCTTTTTGTGATTTGAAGGTCTTAATAAAAAAGGACTTGTTCTAAAATGTTATTTGCTTTCAACTGTTGCTTGTCAATGCGATCTATCGATCTTGGCAATAGTAATTTGAATACAGACCTCAAATAAGGCCTGGCCACATAGAGGTGCTACATCGGTGCCAAATTGCAGGCTATCTAACTCCGATATCAGGGAGAATAATTGGCAAACCGCAGTTACCGATGTAGTTTGCAGTAACAAGTTTGAGGGGTCAATCCGTACAATACTGGGAGATGCTGGACATGGATACAGTTTGCAGAAATTTAATACAATCTGTAGTATTATTATAATACCGAATTTGTGTGCCGATTTCTGGTGGTACTACTGGTCAGATGTGATTAATTCTTTCTTGTTTCTTTATAGCTCATTGCCTTGTCTTATTTTTTGTGCTCTAACTTGTTCCCGCATGACGCTGCTTTTAAAACTAATGGCTAAAGCTACTGACCATATAATTGTCATTAAAACATGAGGATCATGACATATTATGGAGACCAGAATATATAAAAAAATCTTATGAACATTATTCAGATACTTATGTTATTAAAACACGCTATGGATATAAAAAGTGCAACCACAGAGAGCACTTCCACAAATAGAGTGTTATCTCTGAACCTTCACGGAGGGGAAGTCGAGGGCCCTCCTTACAGTCCCGCGTCAAGTGTTGCTTCTATATTTGCGTTCATGGCTTCATTCTGTCGTGTATGGGAAGTTAGTAATGTAATTAACAACCTAAGTTGTCTTGGAGTGGTGTATGTTTTTTTGGAATTTGATTTTGGGAAGGTATGATATGGTATCAACTGCCTTTTTTGTCACAACTCTTGCTAAAGGTCGTCAGATTTCTCTTAATTTCGTTCTTGTCAATTAGCCATTTACACAGCATTTTTAATTCTCCAATTTTGAACCTTCCTAAAACGTAACTTGTCTGTCTGTCTTTCATCTACAACTAATAAATGAGAAGCTCATCTGCCAATTTAACACAGCGAATAAACTTCACTTCCACCAAACGTATTCATCCACCTCCCTGTTAAATTATTCACAATTTTTCACCCTCAACTAAAATTATTAGCTCCGCGGAGCGTATTAACAAACTACAACAAGTTTCAATTTTGCCCTCCTTGGGGAGGTCTGGGTAAACTGTTTAGAGGAACCTTTTCAGAGGTAAACTTGTGAGGGAAAACTCCGTTAATATTGAACAAGTACTGTGATAGATTATGCACCTGTGGTGGGCTATAATGGATGGTGTGGCTGGAGTGTCGTGGCTGAGGATTTGTATAGAGCGTACCGACGGGGAGGCACTTGGGTGGGCCATTCATCAATATGCGTTAGTTTCTCACTAGATTTTGATGAAGTTGCCTTTATTATAGGTAGGTGACTTTTTAAAAGTCATCAATATTACACAAAACGATTTTTGTTACGTTCTCTTTTTACTTAGTTAAATACATCTATCAATTTTGGCTGACTTTCACCGCAAACACTCTGTAAATTGTTGATTCAAAGGTTTGGAATGTGCAACTTAGCCAGTAATTGTCTGGCAAACCGCCAAACTATTGGAGGTTAGCGTTCTAATTGAAATGCTAAACTGTTTAGACCTTGATTAGAGCGTGGAGGATAGATAGTTTGAAGTCTATTTCTGAATGGATTCTTTTATCACAACTATGTGGAGTTTACTAAAGTCAATAAGAAGGGACTTACTAAAGCTTTGGTTTCCTAGGAAAGCGGTGCCGTCATATAGCGGCCGTAATACAGCGGTGAATGACGTCACTAGAACGTTGTATATGTAAACAAAATGGGGAGGTTTCCTAGAGAGCGGTAACTGACGCCGTAACTTCAAAAAGCGGTGCCGCCATTTGCATGACGGCCGTCTTGACGGTGTCAGATAGTTTGGTGAACGTTTTATTGAAAGCGGTGAAGCTTTTTTAATACGTATTTGTGTTTTTTTTTCGGAACAACGTCAAAAATGAGTTCCAACTCTTGGAGCAGCGAGGACGACGAAATTTTAATAGATTTCGTTCGTAACCACGAAGCAGTAAATAATATAAAAAGTAAAGATTATAGAAAAAGTCAACTAAAACAGAATTGGTGTCGTGAAATTTGAGAAATCTATACATATAATAATCTATACATATAATAAATCTGTAGAAAGTGATTGTTTGTTCGGGATTCACGTAAAATCTACGAATTTAATGCAGACAATGCTTATATACAAAAGTTCTACGTAACTTGGGGTATTACTTAGGCTTTGTTTCATCGAAATCGGTTCACTCTATCAAAAGATATGATTAATTTAGTGAATTCAAGATGTAAAATATTACGACACGCAACCTGTTTGACAAAACAGTACAGGTTAAAGTAGCTCCATCTGTGGTAAATAAAATACATCAAGAAGCGAGGTGGTAAATAACAATGAATTACCATTTACATTCTTTATATACTATTATTTCAATAGATGGAGTTGTGTATTTTCCGTAATTCACCATATTTTAACACGTAGTGTAATTTTTCGATAGACATTTCAATAGTGTTTGTCAGTTTGCCGTGCCACATCAAAATCCAACTATAATTATTACCTTGATGAAAGGAAAATTAATAGATCTCAGCCAAATTTAAAACGGTGCCATCTAAATTATTTTTTGAACATTATGTCAAAAATGATGACTTTAGTATAACAATTAATTATAATTTAAAGTTACAGATGGAGTTCATATCAGGATTTTTTCATAAACATAGTTTAGCTTATCTTCCACTAATGTGGTGGCCTATTACTTTGAGTGAGTAGTATTATTTTTTCTGATGCAAAATATGAAAACTTAATCCTAGAAGAAATCAGGATCTATCTCTCGCAAGCGCTGCTAAGCGTGAGATAATGTAGGCTTCTGTAGCTTTAAAAACCAGCCCAGATACAAAGTGCAGATAAGAAATGGGAGCTGCCTTATCGCATCTGAAAACGTACAAAATACGCGTCGCATACCAGAGACATGCTTACTTTCAACTTCCGATCGCAATTAATACACTGTTCACGATTACGAACAGTCTCAGTTAGACCCGAGCCAAGTCTAAAAAAAAACCTTTTATATAAAACTACGTTTGATATCATCATCATCCTCCGAGCCTTTTTCCCAAACTATGTTGGGGTCGGCTTCCAGTCTAACCGGATTCAGCTGAGTACCAGTGCTTTACAAGAAGCGACTGCCTATCTGACCTCCTCAACCCAGTTACCCGGGCAACCCAATACCCCTTGGTTAGACTGGTGTCAGACTAGCTGGCTTCTGACTACCCGTGACGACTGCCAAGGATGTTAAATGACAGCCGGGACCTACAGTTTAACGTGCTATCCGAAACACAGTCATTGGTGCCTAAGATATACTTAGAAAGTACATACAAACTTAGAAAAGTTGCATTGGTACTTGCCTGACCTGGAATCGAACCCGCGCCCTCATACTCGAGAGGTTGGTTCTTTGCCCACTAGGCCACCACGACTTTTGATATCATTCAATTACAAAGACAGAATTGTTCTCTGTTGCAAATCCTATCCACCTATATCCTATCCTAATCCAGAATGCATTGCAGGTGTGCATTGCACAAAAACCAATGGTATCCTATTCGAGAAGTCAAAAGAGTTGACCTGCCAACGTCAGCTTCTGCGCTAAGCAAGTGTTCTTAATAGTACCATCAGAATTACATTCATCGTTGAATGAGGTGAATAAATTTTCAGAAACCACAATAACAGTAGGAGCCAAAGCGTATTATCGCTTCATAGAGCTCTGATTGGCCCCAGGTGACCAAGTCAGGTCTGATTTGTTCGTTCATCAGATCTTTGAAAGTGTTTCGGTGGATACTTACTGTCGTCCTGTTTACGTGTGACACAAAATATGGTATATAAACGTCCTCCGCAAGAGCGAAATTTTCGCAGTGTGCGGTAGTGACGCACAGTATACCTACAACACTTATGGTTCTTTTGATTTGCTGGCTCCACCAAGAAATGACAAATTGCGAGCGTACATTTTGAAAATCTTGGCAAAACTGCAGGTTTCAAGTACGAACACATGAAGTGGACTCTCTCAGATACGTACATTTTGCCTATTCGTGAACTAATGCAAACATTTCGGTGGAGTCCCGGCTTAGGCCACCACATTAGGCGTGCGCGATCCTCGGGCGTGTGAGTAGCGCGGGCGCCGCGCGTGCGTCGCGAGCGCGTTGAGTGAGCGTCGCGTTTTGCTGCCCTGCGGCATTTGTAGCGCGCTCGCGGCGCGCACGCGCCGCTCTCCTTGACGTTTAACTGCTAAGGCGTTTAGCGGGCGGTGGGGATAGCGGGCGAAGGGGTAAGAACGCAACTCGAGCGCCGCGTGCTCGCCGCGAGCGCGTCGCTTGCACTCTTCACACATGCCGCAGGGCAGCAAAACGCGATGTTCACGCAGCGCGCTCGCGACGACCGCGCTACTCACACGCCCGAGGATCGCGCACGCCTAATTTGGGGTCAGCCTTACCATAGTGAGTAAGTGAAACTATCCTACCCTATGCGCCTGCTGATGATGATGACTCATTTCATCATCCATCCAGCTATTCCCCAACTATGTTGGTGTTGGCTTCCAGTCGCCGAATCTGTTCGAGTACCAATGTTTTGCTTGGAGCGACTACCTATCTGTTCTCTTCAATCCAGTCACATTACAAGACATTATCCATGGTAAGACTGACAGACTTTCTGGCTTCTGATTAGTCACAGCAGCTGCAGAAAATGTACAAATGACAGCTTTGTCAGACTCAAAGATATAGACATAGATTATAGCTGTTTCCTGTGAAAATTACTTACGCACTATACGTAATAATTTTCCAAATTGGCTGACTAGATCCAGAGATATTCACAACGTCACAAACTTTACTTCTTTTGTTTAGATAAATGGTCACATCCACAACACAACCTTGATCATTGAATCTATGCGACTGCTAAGTGCTAATCCTAATTATACTGTCACGTGAAAGAATGCACCTACGGGATAAGTAGTATTTTGACTATTCTATATTGCCCACGCAGACGAAGTTGCGGGCAACAGCTAGTATGAAATAAAACAGGTTAGTAAGTATAATACAATTAACAAAAAGTTTATGACGGTGTGTTAAAACGACCGTGGAACTTTCCACATGCCATCACCGTAAAGACGACCGTCTATTTGCGTCCGTAATATTACGGACGCTATATGACGGCACCGCTTTTCTAGGAAACCCAAGCTTTAGTAACATCTAATTTGATATTGGAAACAATTCGGAACAATATCTCGAACACGCTCGAGTCAGTTGTTGCGAAGTACAACATGTAAGAGTACTCGAAGTTTCTCAAAGAGTGCTCAATACCGCGCGGTATGCTCGTGTTACTACACGAGCATACCGCGCCATCTGTCGAGAGATAAACCAACTTCGATACATTGAATATTAATGCTCCCAAGAATTATTATACTGATTTGTTATTATGCTAATTTGACAGACTAACTTGGAATGTAGATTTAATAAAGATGTTACAGTATTTTGTTCAAAGAGAATATGAATGCCAAATTAATTTGATTTACTTAGCACCTACTCAATTATCGTGCTATTTCAAGCGGAGAAATAAACAAAAAATTCTCAAACTTTGAAATAAAAAAATCACTCAACATAAAACCGAGTTTATGTCACGAAAAAGCAGAGGCTAATGGGCTTCTAACTAAACACAAAGAAAACATTCACCCCATAAAAGAAGCGAACAATCCCGAAGCTTACATACATTAAAAACTTTCCAACAGAATCGATGTTCCCCTAAACGCCTCCCTTATAATACAGAAGAAAAAACTTGTGAAACATTTTGTCATCGTAATTGTTCGAGATTCGCGTCTGATACTGGTCCCCAATCTCCGAGAATTCGGGATGCTGTCGAACAACTGTAAAGTCGACAACATGAATAACCTTATTTGATTGTCAGTTAGTCATTGTTGGTGGTTTAACTTTTTGCTTAATATGTAAACAAATAATATGTCAATAATTTGATTGAGGTTTTTTTTGTCCGATATTATTTTTCGTTTTTTTACTTAGCGTCAAGTTCTGTATATTATTCTATAATTAATTTGAAGTCTTTCACATTAAGAGTGATATATGATATAGGTACGTATATTTGTTTAAGATTCTGAGGAGGACACAGCAATGACAATCAGAGAATAAAACAGCTCACAAGACTGATTCAAGACTAAATAAAAATAAGACAATAGTGAAAGCTGAAAGTGGCATTTGTCCAAAAGGCCATTCTTATAAGCCAGACCCTAATTCACTTACCGAAAGTCTAGATAAAGAAGGACAACTAAAACTAGAAGATCTTATTACAAAACGAAAAGATAACGAAGTTCCCAACAAAAGTGTAATAAAACACATCCTAGGTTATAACCCCAAAGATAAGATACTTTCTGTTTTACCTTTGTGAGTTGGCTCTCAGGTTATTTATGAGAGCGGATAAAATAACATAACGTAGTGCGGCTTAGAAAAATGATACTATTCTGATCTAGGAAGGGAATGTAATAGTTTTGCATTTATCTTCTGATGGTGGGGGCTCAGGTGATTTTGTATGATCTTTCTTACTTTCTCTATTGGCAGGCTTAGTATCTCAAGTTGGGCTCGCACTCTATCGATTCATAACTTGTGGGTGGGGAAAATTGTTACGGTTCATGTAATTTGTTGTTCAAATTGTTCATGAATTTAATAGTTCAAAACTCATAAGTTAGAGGTAAAATTTTGTAGCATTTTTAGAATACAGTTATTTATCCCCACGAAACTCAAAAGAGTAACAAGGCTTACACGAGTATGCTAGTATTTACAATTTGTTGAAGTCCACACACAAATTATAGTCCCACAAAACATTAAATACTACAAAGGGCCGTTGATACATTCAATTGCGATTTTTTTGTAATAGATTCTATTTTAGACAACTCAGCAAGATTTATTATCGAATTCGTCTATTTAAATACAGTATGAATGACTGCATTCATAAAATCCTTTCAGCAGAAGCTTTTCATAGCGATTACTGTACCAGTTCTCTGCCAGCTCTCAAAGGACCAAGCGTGATTGATTCGACGTCCGACCAATATTGAGGACAAGACAAATAAGCTCGCCGGTAGGACCACTCGTTTTGTACGTTGGTTCATCATTGTAGGCTGTATTATGCTGAATGGGTCAAAATACTAAAATTATTCTTAGTTCAAAGAAACTCTTTTTTACGGGTTTGTCTGATTCTAGATTCTGCATTCATATCCTGATTTTGGGAAAAAAACACACAAAAATCATCCATATTTTCTAAATATCTTTATCAATTGCCTAACACAAACGAATGAACAAATTACCATTCACATTTATCACTACAACGATACCTTAGAGGTATATGATAAATGCATAAGACACATTCACAAAGAGTGAACCTCAAGTTACAGACGCGATCTACCTGAGGAACTTGTTACAATATGAGTTTAATATTTGATAGAACGCGAACTCTCGTGGACCAACTCCACTTGAGCCCAAGTTTGTCGTTCCATTCACATATTCATCTGTTTCGCGCTTCATAAGTTCCGACTTTGTAATTTGAATATCTTTGCTGTGCATTTTTTATGGAATTTCAATTGCTCTTCGTTATTTATGAACCTTTTCACTTGATTTGTTAATTTTGAATCAAAGTTAAAGGTTTTTATTGTGCTTACAAAACGTCAATAGCTAGGTACGCGGTTCTAAAGATTGGATCTTATGAAGAAGACGTGACAAGAAACTCCATAGACATTATTTTTAAGGAAGAAGGATATACGATAGGTTGATTCCAAGTAAACAGTGTAGAAAAAATCGACCTATTTTTCCTAAGTTTTTATGAGACAAATATTGAAAGTTGACTTTTAAATGAGTTTAAATTGAATCTTAGTCATTGAGCATACTTGACAGTCAATACAAAGTTTTTATGTAATGGAACTTCTGTAACTAATTTTCAAGTGGAGTCTTTAACATTTTCTTTTTTTTATTAAATGTTGTTCAGGCCACTTTCTTGAACACAAAGAAGAGATTAAATTCCGAAGGCGATGCCGGAGTATTGTGTTATATATATTGATTAAAAAGTAACGCGCAATAGACTGAGTTACTGAAGCTTGAAGGCGTCCAATGCACTTCCTACTGTAAATTGGACGTGACTTTAAATATAAGTGTCTGTTTCTTGGAGTTCAATGAATATTAATTTGTATTTGGTACTGTTCTAGATGCTGTTACTGTGGCTGTTTTATGAATTAATTAGATTATTTAGTTTTGTTCATTATAAATGCTTAAACGGCAAGAGATAGGATGGATAAAATAATCAAACTGACTGAAAGGTTACTGATAAAAATGTATGGACAAAGTCCAGTAATAAATGCTACATACTTTTGAAATAAAATGAATAGGTAATTTTGCTAGTTAATGGGTACTTTTGCCACTAAAGCTATTTAAAGCAGGAATCTTCGACCACGTTGCCTAGCAACAGAACCGTCTTGTCTCAACCA
Source organism: Helicoverpa assulta (assembly GCA_963856015.1). Lineage (NCBI taxonomy): Eukaryota > Metazoa > Arthropoda > Insecta > Lepidoptera > Noctuidae > Helicoverpa > Helicoverpa assulta. The sequence goes on from CAWLCW010000030.1 coordinate 274,441, forward strand.
AATACAATGATGCATCACCAAGATATTGAAGGCAATAAATCTGGCAGTGGACTGGTGCGTTAATCTCTCATTTCAATAATCCGGCCGGTGAGGGTCCGGGTAATGGCGACATAAATCAACAGTGACCTCCCGGAGACACGCCGGTTATTCATTATATGCCCTGGAGATTGGAAGCAGGTCTGTTAGATGACGTGGTGCAGTTTGATTCCGGGGAAGAGATAAGAGTTGCTACAGGGAATCAAATTGGAGATGAGAAACTGATTTCGAGAATGCGGTATGGTTCTTTTAATTTATTTTACATGGATGATATAGATGGCTGTCATTTTATTTACCCCAGAGAAAAAAGAAAAATGATTCGGGTACAATGCGAATGTAATAAGTAGCAAAAATATAAGTCGGAGAGTTTAACTTCTAATCTGTAGGAGGGAGGAAAAGAATATTCTTCTGTCTGTAGGGACATGGTTATTCAATCAAAGAGTCCTTCAATATGTTAATACCTCAGCATTCCTTCATGCCTACAAAAACTTCCAGTCCACAAATACAGTACTATACTAGCATTCCTGCTAATCTCCTTCGTACACAAAGCGTGAAGATACATAAATTAAGCGTTGACCTCGCCGAGCTGCTCCGCTTCGCTATTAATAATGTACCTGCAGTTACACGGGAGCCGGATTAGCTTCGTAAAACCTTGTAAAATTAAGATTTTTACAGATTACCTCTGTTTCTACTGCCAGGATTAACTGCTTGTTATCTTGAAGCTGATGGCTGTGGTACTTGATGATCATTGTCATAACTATCATGTTGTGTTTTAAGGGGTATTTAGTTAGTAGGAATGTATTGATTAAAGTCATGGTACTTTACGTCGATACTAAGGAATGTTTAATAAACATCGATATTATAATCACTCGATTGATCATAAGCCGTAGCATGACGAAAATAAACGATAGGATCTAAACAAATACAAATGCGATTGAAAATTCGATTCGGCAATCGTGGAATACGCCAAAATGAATTTTCCTCTTTGTAACAACACAATACCTTAAAGAATTTGTATAAAACGCTCGTACGCGATATAAAATACGTGCGCACACATGCAACACATGTCGTTACACACACACACATCGATGAGCGCACCTCTTCAGTTTGGCACGTATGCAGATCGCTCGCTCGTCGATATATTGCCTCTGCTCACACAGATTTTAACCTTCAATTTCATGGCTAATCAAACAGCAAGACGACAAATAGAGCTCCCGAAGGACCCTCCATATAATATAACACATTTATCATTGAAAGGGTAGACAGCCCCATAAATGAAAGGTGCTCTCTATAAATCTATGCAGAACCTTAATACGTTAGGGCTTAGAGAAATCGGAGTTCCGTAATCTTCTGCCTAGGTCGAATTTCACTGGGATCTACTACTGAGAAATTGGATTTATTATGGACGAAATAGAAATTGTGAATGGCGCGCGCTTTGCGTTTGATGGCGAATTCATTTGGCATTTAGTGCTTCACGATCCATCAGTATTGCGAGAGCTTGGGTAATAGTTGTTGAATAATTTATCGAAGATATCAGAATATATTTTAAAGGGGAAAATAAAACTTATCGTCTTCAAATTAGTTTTTTTCAGTCTTTTGTCTTTTAGAGTTTTGATAAAGTATAATGTTTGTTAACTTGTAATGTTAATGTAATGTGTAATGTTAACTTTTATAGTATAATGTTTTTACCCTTTGATTTCGTGCACCGTCAATCTATCAAAATTCCTATTGTATTGACTGCCGTATATACTAGTCCGACGTATGCATTCCATTTTACCATTAAGATGAAGTGATGAATGACCCGACTCCAATACTTTACGCTACACTTTATTCAGATTCAGTACCAAGAAAATTGTGTCCTAAAAATACCAATTTTCTTTAAGATTTAACCTAAAATTGTTCCAAAAGCCACAAATTCCGGGCTTCTCCACTAATGAGAAGATTTGCATCACAAAGAAAGATAAAATTGATCCTTCTCTAGCTTCTATAAAGTCGGTGTCAAGACAATTGTATACTTTGTCTCAAATAAAAGACAATGCCAGGTTTGTATGAAGGGTTGCTGCTATGCAAATAGACGTACATTATCATAATGAATCTTGATTTACTGCTTTCTTACGCAATAATCTTGGAACAAATACAAAGCTGCCGTAAGCTGGTGCTCGAGTGGTTCAAATGAATTAGTATGGCGGCTAAACAGCCAAATAGATCTATTTTCACTTGATGACAAATCTCTGTAGTGACTGCATTATATTTTTCTGAGGAGAAGAGTTTTTCAACATCATCTTCCATACTTTTGCGGCTTTGATTAGAATATACGTAATTTAAAAATTCACGATGCCTTTCGTCGCTTCACGTTACACGTTAATTTTTCACTTAGCAACACTTAATTTGGTTATTATTTTTATTTAATAATAGATTACACTCAAAATAGATTCAAGTATAAAAATTCACCCACCAAGAACTCAAAGGTCAGACACTCCCTCGCCATTACTCTTCCAAAACAAAATACCTCTTCTATCCTTCGTAAAATAAAAGGTGGAAATAAAAAAGTCGATCCGTTACTATCACATTAAGGTCTGCCACAATCTTAACGCAATCCCGCGGTCCGGGGTCCGTATCTCGGGATCTTGGGGCACAGCTCAGCAGATCACGGAGACGCCAATGAATTAGGTCCCCGGGGAGGCGTCAGTGGTTCGATAATTGTTGGATGGCTATCGGGTAGGGATGGCGGGTGTCCCGGGATGCGGGGTGTTTATTATACGGTATGGTTTCTTTGTTTTACGCGTTTGTGCTGATATGTCATTTCGTTATGTTCTTAGTTTTGTATTTATATTGGATTGTTTTACGGCTATATATCATCATTATTTTCTAATATGTATTTAAAACAATTTTAACGCTATTGTTTGTCTAATACTAATTTATGGACCTTCTAATGAATTATTGAGTTTCTAATTTATGAGTAACATTAATTTAAATTTTCAAGTAAAATTATGCTATTTTAGTTTATTTTCAAGCTCTTCTCAAAATAATTTATAAGAGTACGTATATCTCACGTCATTTTTCAGCATAACTCCATATTAAACTGACTTCAGCTCCGTGCTAGCCGGGCTCTCTAGCTTAAGAGAGATGACTGTATTATGCATAAAAATCCTTCTCTAGAACCGCAAGAATTTCTTATCATAGTGGAAATTGAATCAGAATGCAAGCATACACTGAGGTTGTCTGGAATAAATCGGTGATCGTGATAAGACCGGCCATTATACCGCACTCGCTATGTTGCTTATCTTACCTATTTAGTGTGCAATACTGAATATTCATGTTTATCTATAATAGTTATAGCAACTATAATACTAATTATTTTATTACTTTAGTCGTCGTAAGTACGCACTACAAAAACATTAGTTGCAATTTAAAAAGTCTTTAGTGTTATTATTCGGGATTTCGTCACAACTGGTGTGACGATATAGTTGTTTCACTAATAATAATACATAGATCATCATCATCTGTAACAAGATAAATCTATTACAAACTTGAAGCGCAAAATAATCACTCCTCTATCTCCGGGGCCGGGATAACATCGCAACTATCAATCTTGTAAATCAGAATCCCGGGATGGTACGTCACTAGCAGCTGCCGACACGGCTGTTTGCTAACCACCTTGTTAGTATTCCACCGACGGATTAAAATTTGGCTAATTTCGGACTCCCTTTGATAAATCGGAATTTTGACGGATAATAGTTAGTTTGCATTTCAGCTATTAAAAGTTCAATGCCGAAAATACTGTTGATTTTTGCATCAAACATGCAAAAATTTTGCATGTTTGATGCATGATGATGTTTGATGCATTTGCATGTAAACCGATCAAAATTTGCTATTTGGTTTTGTTTTGCAAAAGGTCTTAACATAATATAGACTTACTTTATTACAGAATAGATCCCTAAAATCTAAAAAACTTTGTACAATTCGCTTTTCCATTGAATCCATCGAAAGTTGGTCAAAATACAATAGTTACCGGATAATCCAATAAAAGTCCATTGCAGGTTTTAATCTACTTACATTTTTCTCCGTATTGCATAGAAAACTCTAAATCTATGGGTTCAGCTATTTTAGCTAGCTAACAATACAAAGTACTAAAATCGTACATGACAGTTGTATATATTGTACATTCAGATAGAAAGACAAATATTCTACACGGTGTGGTATTTTACACATTACACTAGGAGAGCATAAAACACAATTACATGGAAGACATGTAAAACTTCATCCCTGTTGATGTACCCAAAACACTTCCAAAGACCACCAAAAAATATTGTCACGAACTAATCAAAGAGACCTTCTAGCTACGTTAGCAGCACCAATAGAATTGGCAATTCCATAGTTTTGGAACAGTACGGGAATGGGTCGCAATGGCCCATTGACGGCCATAGTGGAAGACTAGCCGTTACTGACGCAATTAAAGGCGCGACGCCGACGTGTACGCAATTCCACTTTCAAAGTGTTACCATAACGTCTACTCCAAAAAAATCTGTTGGATTTTGGAAGTAATGGGTGGTGGGATAGGTGGGTGAAAGTGTTATTGTTATACATCAGAATTGGCTTGGGTATAGTGGTTAGTGTGACTGCTGAGCGTGTGGTGTTTTGAGTTCATGTCTTGGGTTGAGCAAATCTATACTAATATTATAAAGCTGATGAGTTTGTTTGTTTGTTTATTTGAACGCGCTAATCTCAGGAACTACTGGTCCGATTTGAAAATTTCTTTCAGTGTTAGATAGCCCATTTATCGAGGAAGGCTATAGGCTACTTTTTATCCCGGTACGGGAAGTATTTCCCACGGGATTTATTTGTCAGCGTAGTTATATAGGTGTTTTATGATAAGAAGAGTCTCATACGTTCTACCGAAAGCTGCAGGTCAAAGTGATAATTATGACCATAATCATTATTGAGTACCATTACGTATTACAGCATTTTCTCAACCTTTCAAAAGTTCTATGCTGAAAACTCGTAACTAATATAATTTTGGAGCTAGTATCATTTCTTAGACTCCTTTGTAGAACATTTCATATTTCATTTCAAACCAAGATCTTACATAACATAGTGGAACCTATACACTAGGTATACATACAGCAATGCACATAACATACAGCTTGTAATATCTGGAGAGCTTGCAATCCCATCACTCAGTGTTACTAAACAAAATTCTAGACTTTCGGTCCATTTGAAATATAGGTTTTAATATTTTTCGTTTTGTATCACTCGAGGGTATTTCGTGCAAAGCTTTTGATGTATCTGTGTGTATGAATCTGGGACATGGTGTTTGATTCTCGTGTGTATGGAAATATATCATGTTGGGAATTGTTTTAAGTGTTCAGTGAGTTTTTTTGAACATACTGTTATTTATATTGACTAATCCTTCAGATGATCATATTGTTTTTAAACGATTTTTTAAAGTTTGCTTACACATTATTCACAAATAGGTTACCCGTGAAAGTAGTACCTTCTCAAACTTTCCTCCTGATTATCAGTTATCACATAATATTTTCAAAGATACGTACAGCCAACCAGATATGCAAATGTTGTAACCCCATAAAGAGCCAACATCAATTAAATTCCCAAACAGCAATCAATCATCACTAGAGTGGACAAACACGAGATCCAATTAAGTAAATAAGATGACACCTGTGTTACCCACAGCTTACAATTACACGCTGTTGATACGTCACCGCAATGACGTCACTGTGACGTCACGCGAGCTACGGATCATGTTTGCATAGATGGATCATTGTTGGATCCAACTGTAATTGTATTTGAGGATTATTTATGTGTTATATTTGATGCTATTATTGGTGAATGTTATTTAATACGAGGTCTGTCCATTTATTAGTATACTTAGTTGAGTCTTTTAGGATGTCTAAGCTACGCTGATGATGAGATTTCCATATTTTAATATTGGTACGCAGTAAAAAAAGCAAAAACTATAACAATGCAACTGTAAAACTGATGCCACCCTAAACATTAAAATATAAATAAAATGAATGTTTTAAATAGGTACAAGAAGTTTTTTTGAGATGTTTTTATTTGTTTTTGAACCTCCTAAGTTTAAAAAAACATAAAACAAAATCACCACAAACAGCTCACAAAAAAAAAAATAAGCAAAATCCCTTCATTCCAACGACATTAAAAGTGAAAGGTCAAAGTCATTTATTCAAACAACACCACAAATAGAACGCTGAATAGGTTCCAACACAAGCTTCAATATTATAAACCCTTGACAAACCAAACAGGGTTCAGCAGTTACTAATCCCGAATCAAACAGGCATAAAGCCGTCATCTAAACAGGCTCTCAATCACAGCATCCCGAGATCTTAAGATCTATTGAATAGAGCGTTAATCTGCCATGAGATGCACTAATGCGCACAATTTGAAGCCAAGCTTAGCTGTCTATAGTAAGTCGATGGCTTTGAGAAACCCATCGATTACTTTGTGTATGATTGGGTTGAATTCTCTGATATTAATGCTTAATACGTCAAAGCGGTGGAGTCTTTCAAGTGTTATTATAGTATTAAGTATTGCATGTTATCATTAATAGAATTCTCATCAGTTCATTGAGTACCTAGGTACATACAAATTTAATATCGGCCTGGTTGGCAACAAGGTATGGTACATAATGACATCCAGGCCGATTTTCACGAACCGCGGCTGGTCTCGAAAAGAGCAGCCAACTGAGCTAAGACATACATGCATACGTGTACAGTTCAAGCTATGAATCTCTTTATTTTGAACTAGCTTCTGCCAGCGGTTTCACCTGCATCCCGTGGGAACTACTTCCCGTACCGGGATAAAAAGTAGCCTATAGCCTTCCTCGATAAATGGGCTATCTAACGCTGAAAGAATTTTTCAAATCGGACCAGTAGTTCCTGAGATTAGCGCGTTCAAACAAACAAACAAACAAACAATCAAACAAACAAACTCTTTAGCTTTATAATATTAGTATAGACTAGCTTCTGCCAGCGGTTTCACCCGCATCCCGTGGGAACCTCGGCACGGACCCGGATAAAAAGTAGCCTATAGCCTTCCTCGATAAATGGGCTATCTAACACTGAAAGAATTTTTCAAATCGGACCAGTAGTTCCTGAGATTAGCGCGTTCAAACAAACAAACAAACAATCAAACAAACAAACAAACAAACTCTTTAGCTTTATAATATTAGTATAGAAGTATAGATTTAATAAAAAATAATGTAGCGGCTAATAAAATTATAACCGCATCTACAGACTATGAAATTCTTAATTCAGTTTTTGAAATCCAAGTTGCAATGGGCTCGTATCTTACGAGATACCTAATTTATAAAAAAATGATATTCCAAAATCCTCTAGCTCATCTCTCAATTTAAATCGAATCCGTATACTACATCACTCAAACTACCCTTACTATTAATAATTATCTTCAATCTAACATATTATTATCCGAGATTAGCTCCTACATGCTCAATGAGCCTTCTATCGATACAGTAATCTGATTACACAATACCTACCTGAATCAATTTGTTAAAAGAATCGGTATGTCTGTGTGTTTGTCTGTGTGTTTGCTACTAAATAAAGGCTCTTAAGCGTTAATAGTCTAATAATCTTCTCACAATATACTGTTTTGTGTTACGTCTTTTCCTTCGTTAGTAATTGGATGTTTATCCATTGTTTTCTAATTCTCTTTCATTTGTTATTTGATATTTGTGTTGTTATTTTTATGTACCTATTGAAGTTTTTTTTTGGGTATTGACCCTTTTGGTGTTAAGTTGGATAAAAATGAAATTGTATTTTTTGATCTGTCATAAATTTTACAACGAAACAAAAAAAAAAGCTATGATCTATTCTAGCTAACCTGAATCACCAAAAAGCAAATCATATTTAAAAACTCAACTAGAGATTTACGCAGAGATCCGGATCCGATATCTAATAAAATAACAATGACCTAAATCCTGTCAAATTAAACAAATGTTCCCAAATATTATCCATACGTTCCACAAGGGCCTATCCTAGGACCACCCTTAATCCCACCCACACTGATCCTCATTAAACTAACGTTTAATGTAGCCCAAATTTTAACCGAAGGGTTAAAACTAACACAGTTTCAGATCAATGGTCAGATTATCCAAAGTTAAACAGTTCATTAATGTTATGAGCAAACTTCTGAAATCTGCTGGTTATACGTCACACGACGAGTGAGTCCTACATAATTAGTCAAGGGTCGATAGAATTTGAACTCAACCTTTAACGCAATAAGGTTGATTCTAATGGTGTAGCAATAAAATATGATTGAGATGACCTGATGGAAATTTCGTGTGGAGAGGAAGTTTGTCGAGAGATAAATTAATTACCGATCATTGTGATAACAGATGTTTGTGGTGTGTTAATTGTTCTATTATTAGTTCGGCAATTCAGATATTGTTCTGAACATAAATTGGTATTATTGTCCAGACATTATCGTGTCTGTTTTCTCTTAGAGTTTACTTAGAATACAGTCTAGGATTTTATGTAAACTTTGTGTGTGTGTATGTGTGAAAGATGTACATCTTATCCTATACCGGAAAGTCCTACAAAGTCACAAGTTAAATGAATCTTACTCATGCTAATCTAGTAGATGTTTTCTCGTATCTCTGTGTGGAGGTGTATTCCACCTGCATAGTGGAGTTTGTTCACAATTTAGCTTGGATAATTAAATTAATTAGCAGGAATGAGGAAGTCTTGCTGGCACGTGTTTCAGTTCATGTTGTTCTTGCATGTTTGCTGTTTCATCTACGTGCGGATCATGCCTGATAAATACTTGTGTGTGTGTGTGTATGATCTTATTTTTGTAAAGAGATCGGTGCTAAAAATAATTGTTTTAGAAAATTTACTGTCTTAATGTGAAATTAATACATATTTTTCTATTAAGTCAAATCTAAGAGTGATAATATATATTCATGCTTTGTTGATTATGCTGAAATCTATTCTTAGTACCTACTCAAATGTTGACGAGCAAAGTTACTAGACAAGAGCCTTTAAAAGTATAAAAAAATCTACTGAATGGTATCCTTTTCTGAAGAGATCCAGTATTGTTGTCCAGTCAGTCTTAAAATATAAATATTCTTATTACAATCTCTTCTTCTCGATTTTGACACTTAAAGGGTACATAAAGATTGGCACATTCTTTGTTACCCGAGGGTATTGTGGCCTTCTTTTCACATATTTACGTTACATCGGTTAGACGAGCATTCATATATTATCAATAATCTTTGCCCAAAGGAATAAATATAACATTACCAAGTTTAGTAAACATATAAAATATGTACAAAAAATATGTATATTCGTCGTGTTTTCCTAACAAATGATTTGGTGGAACAATTGTTTGAGCAAATATCACAGTTTTGTGGTGACTGCTGAATACTGAACGACAATTTGCTTATTTTTATTGTTGGCTTGTTTGAATATAATATTTACATGATATCGTAAGTTGTCATATTAATGTTGGAGTTTTTGCTCGAATTGAAAGTTATTTCGGCTTTCTTTGTTGAAAAGATTTTTGTTATAATCAAGTTATTGTTTTCACACTTTTATAAAGTTAGGTACCTATTTTGTTTCCTTAGCAAAAAATGTAAATCTGAAATATTAATCGAAGTGGTTCAACAATTTGAAGAACAATGAAAATGTAGCCTAATAGGTACAGTGTTCTGTAGAAAATACTTTCATTTAAAATACATACAAAAACTGAAAAACAAAATAACCGAAAATGTTCGAACAGATTGTTGAACATCAAAAAGCCATGTTTTATTATTTACCATATTGTTAAAATTCCAAACAGTTTATCTTGTCTATTCATAAAAGCTAAAAATATTTAAATATTTAAATCAAAATCGTGAAGAATAAACGCTAAAATGAATATAATAAATATGTCGAACAAGCTTGATGAAAAGTTATTTTAATTAAAATATAGATTTTGCATTGCTAACGGTACCATTATTTTCAAAAGCCGGAAAAATTCCACTTTTTTATAAATAAACGCGCAAAAAGCCGATGCATGCTCGAATATCTGGAACATTCGATAGTTCCAAATTCAAATTATGAGATACAAGTTCGCTTTTGAGAATATGAATGAATGAATGAATTTTTCCGATTATTTTCCCATCATAGGTACCTAGAATTTTTACGTGAATACCTTTTCAAAGCTGCTGTAATACGGTGGAACCTGATGACCTGTTCACGTTCTATAAATAAAATTATTTGTAAAGAACTGCTTCATTTTTTCTTGTAAAAAAATGCATATTACCTACATGTTAACAATATGTATAGAAAACCGGCCAAGTGCGAGTCGGAATCGCGCACGAAGGGTTCCGTACCATCTATACTATCTAATATTATAAAGAGGAAAACTTTGTTTGTTTGTTTGGTTGTAATGGATAAACTCAAAAACTACTGGACCGATTTTAAATATTCTTTCACCATTAGAAAGCTATATTATCTGCGAGTAACATAGGCTATATTTTATCCCGGTGCGGGCAGTAGCTTCCACGGGACGTGGGTGAAACCGCGGGAAAACGGCTAGTTATTTATAAAATGAGCAAAAAAAATCACGTTTGTTGTATGCGAGCGGCAACAGAAATACATCATCTGTGAAAATTTCAACTCTCTATCACGGTTCATGAGATACAGCCTGGTGACAGACGGACGGATGGACGGACGGACGGACGGACGAACGGACGGACAGAGGAGCGAAAAAAATAGGGTCCCGTTTTACCCTTTGGGTACGGAACCCTAAAAATTAATTACAAAGAGTTTAAAAATAATTGCTTGCTAATCTTGATTTGCTATCAACGAGTTACTGAACTCCCAAGGGAACTACCTACGTCTCGAATAATATAAAACACACATTCGGAAGCATATCTCCGACTTAACGATACTACCTATCTCCATGCCAAATTCATCTCAATCGGTTCGAAAATTATAGCGTGAAAAAACTGACCGTTGCATAAAAATTCTAAATATAGCTATGGTGCTAAATATCACTAGAACCCTAACATCACTATCCACAGTGACAGCAAAACAAATAAGAACAACTTGACAACATCATTACAAGTAACGGTAACTAATCCCGGGCCGGGACTACGGGCTCTAATTAGTCCGGAGAATGACGACAATGGGATACACCCGGGTGGTTCAACCGTATGGACCGGGTGGACTAATTGTTACAGCTACTGCCAGGTTTTATACAGATAATTGACTTATTATGCTCTTTCTTCCTTTAGATGAAGAGGCCTGTGATCTGGAGTGGGACAATAAAAAGGACGATGATGAATTGGCGTATTATGATAGGTCGAACAGAACCTTATTTAAATCCATCTAGACAAAATTTTGTAAGTAATTACACCAGAAAGGATGCATTCGAGCACCCAAACATCCGAGATACTATTTTTAAAGCTACCATCATTGGCTTGACAAAATTAGCTCTGTGTTACTAATTGGCATATTATTTCCATGTTTGTGTACATTGTAGTTATCTGTCGATCTAAATAAAGGAGATGTTATATCAGTATTTTCCATAGCGACAAGTTTCACTCCGCGACCCAATTAGTTACCGACCCGGATACAAACAGAAGTCAGTTTTTGTGTAACATTGTTTCAATTACAATTATGTTTGGCTTCGTATATTTCCACCGGAATAATTAATAGAATAACGTTTTGTTTTTAGAAGTTTGGCTACTAACTGCCTCTGTTGTCATTGTTATGAACTCCAACAATATTTCAATGTAGCGTTACAATCAAAAGTTTTTACTGTGCCTACAATTTATTTATTTTTTTATTCTTTTTTCAAAATCACCATTTTGTGGACCGTTCTAGTCTTTTCTATCATAATCATAGTCCCAATCAAACCTTGAATCATTTTAACCAACTCCAAAAGTATCATATCCTACCCAACATTCACAGAATTGAGCTCCAAAACATCGTTTGAAGCGGCAAATGAAGCGGAACTCTCTCGAAAACATAGTAAGGAGGACTTAACAGGCGTGTAAGTCTAATCGTCGCGGAGAGGCTCACGTGCCCCCGGCCCTGGCCCCCAGGCCCCGGCCCCGGCCCCACGGCTGAGCGCGAGCATTCATTTCCGAGAGCCGAGATACTCGCAGTTTACACGGACGCGTAAAACGGTCTTATTGAACGCGGAGACCGTGTTCATCATTTGTTTAGATCTAAGAGGAGATTGAGGGTGTAATTCTTGTCAATGGAAGTGTTTAAGGGTGATTCTTTATTTGAAAAAATCAAGTCTGTCGAAGGTTCTTTTATTCCTCCTAGATTTGTATCAAAACATATGATTATAATCACAAATTGGCGTAATGAAGTCTCATTTCCTGACGCAAAAATAGTTATTCCTCTTTATCCCTATCTGAACCAATTACAAAAAGAAATCTTCCGCCATTTCCTATCGATAAACTACGTAAATAAAGTGAACAAATATATGGAAGCATTTCATTGTTCCTCCAACTAGTGGGGGAACATTTCCTACTGAAATATCCCCGTGTCAATCCTGCGAGCGAGACATATAGGACTATTACCAAGCCATCCAGTTATTGCCGAGGAGGCGCGGTCATTATCTCAATGTTCGCTATACATCGACGCTCGCACGAACACTCTCCAACATTTATTACATTCATTAGCTTCAACTGAAAGCGCAATTTGACGAGCTTCGCGCATGGTGGGTTAATTTGACGGAACATCTGGGAAGGGGACTGTTTTTTAAAAGGCTTCTTGTGCTCTCGAAGTGTGATGGGATTTTTATGGGCTTCCTAATGCAATTTTAATTGGAAATGGTACGTTATTTACGTAATAGCGTCTAATTGATGGAGTATGCGTGAGTGTGTGTCTCCTGGTACTAATAATAAATGTTTATGATGAAGCCGTTGTGGTGCATTAAAGGGATCTTTGTAGCCTTTTGTGTGATGTTTACGTGTTTTGCTAACGTTTCTTTTTTCGTAAACTTTTATGAGTCGTGTAAGACTTTACAAATACTTACTTTTTAGCTTTAGCTTCGTTTAATAATCTGCTTAAAATCCTCATCGTTTAAATTCTCTCCTACATTGAATGTAAAGTTAACTAAACTTTTAGCTAACTCCTTATCTGTAAGTAAGGTATCAACAACAATTTCCCTGCCTATTACATTTTAGCATACGGTTATATCTGTCATTAATACAGAGGCGAAAAGTTTGTCCGTTTTAATGGCGGAGTTTCTGTCGAGTCGCATTCAGGAGTTGGCATGAAACACATTTAGGGTTTATTAATATCTAGGCTTCATTATGAGGTTAAACTTTACCGTTTTTGGGTTTATGTTTTGGTATTTTATGGAGAGTGTGTTAGTGAATTTTAGATGACATAGTTTCCTATAGGGACGAAGTTTTTTTTTTATTATATATCCTTAATTATGTACTAGTATAATAATGAGGAAATCTGTTTTGTTTGTTTGTTTGTAAAAATTCTTTGATTGTTGGAAAGCTACACTTTTTCAGAGTAGCACAGGGTATATTTTATCCCGGTAATACCCGTAGTTACCACGGGACACGGGACAGCTGTGAAATTGCGGGAAAACGGCTAGTACTATCATAGACTAATAATTTTAATTTCCTTCAAATCCTACTTGATTGATTACATTGGTTCTTTCCTACAAGCAAAAGGTTTTCTATGTTTCACAAGACAAAAACTCCGTCTTGTCACTGAGTACCTCCTTATTGAATTGATTTATCATTGGCATGATTGCCTCCCTTCGAAATGTTCCAGAATGTTCGAAGTGGAACATGATGTAAGAAAGTATATAAACTGTGACCTTCTTGATGACTTCTCCATGACATATTGAGTGATGTAATAAGGAGTACTTAGTTATTGGTAGGCGCGTAAATACACTGGGCTTACTAATTTGTATATATAAATTAGTATAAGAGCAAAAATTATGTACGAGCGTTTGTACAATAAGGAATACAATATTTACAGAAATAATAGAAAGTAAGAGACGGTATAAATTAATAGTAAACATAATTCCGGAAACATTAAAAATCCTCTGCTCTTTTACAATGAAATCGATAAAATTAACATCGAATCCACTTAAATCATATCCAAACAAAACCTATCGAATGAAGCAATCGGACTCTCTGGAGATAATACCGCATCCCTTAAGGGTGGGTCTCACCACAACGCGGCTGTTTTCCCAGCTGTGAACACACAACCTCTAATGACCGTAGGATTATGCATGCTCACACCTTAATTGATTGTTTGGGAAATTATCCAGGGCAAGCGACAAACTTCTGTAATTGTATTTGTTTTAAAGTAATGGAGGGTAGTTCGTAATTAGTTTGGGTGATATGATGGTTTTTCTGGCAGGCGATAAGCTAGACTTGTAGGCTCATTTGAATTTTTGATGAGGGAACTTTAGGCAGGATGATAAATGGGAAGGGTTTAGCGTTCATACTTTGCGACTAATATTAATTGATCCATGTTTTAAATATGCTCTTAAGTTTGGCTATAACATAAATGTACGTAATGATATCAACCATGAAGAATGTCGTTTTGATCACCCTCAATCATTCCGGGTTAGTTACCGTATATTGACACATTTCGCTAACATCAAATGTCACAAATTCGACTCCTTCATCGACAAGAACACCAAAGTAAACCAATTCCTCATTCGTAACAGAATCAGCATGAAAATTGTCTAATCCACCCGGGCGTAATTCAATAAATCTGCATAACGCGCTCATCGCATTCAATTGAGCCGTAACTCCATTACTCCGTCGGCAGGCTGTCCACAATGCAATCACTGAACAATGCCGGCAATGTATCAGGCATAAATCAAAACAATCGCGGCTAACACACAAACAATGTGTTATCTTGCTCAAAGGGTGAAGGAGATAGCCTCCTGACACAGGTGTATGCCGCTGTGAGGGTAGGGACAGAAGAGCCACTCTTCCCTTAGACCTCACTTAAGAAGTCAAGTGTTGACCTCTGGCTGTAGTTAATACCGAACCTAAAAATATAAAACAAAACTGCCAACGCTACAAGCTCGGGCATGATCTTGGTGACCGGTTAAAAGGAATTTTCATTATACTTAAAACATGCAAGAATGTCGGTTGGTTCTGCTAGACATTTTTTTGCTGGTAATCCAGGACCATTAATAAAGGTGTTCGGTTTTAAAGTGTGGCTTTCATTCGTCGAAGTAAGTATAGAAGATAGGTTCAATAATTTTGTGAAAAAATCATAAGTACATAATTTAGAGTTACACATGTTTTAAAATAAATATATAAAAAAAATGCGCTCAGTCGAGATTGACAAAGCTCTTTTGTCTCCTTGTTAGCAGGCCTTCTGTATTCCCTTATTCCTTGGTACCACTGATTAGTGACCACACCCGCCCAGCTGAGTCCTCACCCTTATAGGGTTGCCAGAAATATGACGCCAGCCAAAATTGTTTTAAAAGGTACCTTTGGGGTCCGGATTAAAGGAACTGCGGTAAACGTATCGGGTAAAAAGCTGGGTTGTCACAAATTTGATCTCGTCGCGTGCCTGTGTGGACCTTAATAAGGGTTTAAAATAATTATTTTTGTTGGTTATTCAGATTTCAAGAGTATCGAAATTTAAATACGGAAACTCTTGTACGTGTATTCCTAATCCCTTTTCACGGAAAGTAACAAGAGTTATTGTTTGTTATTTATCAGAGCGGTCTATTTTAGAGTCGGATTGTTTGTCTCCATAACATTTGACATTTTCTACCAAACTTGGCAGCAAAGTTCTAAAACCTTAATAGCTTCATCCTACGCTAAAAGTACTTCGATAGCTCCTTAAACAAGAAGCCCTTGACTGTCGTCAACCCTGGGATCCTCCTGGACCAGTCCTTAGGGAGATGTTCACACGCCACCGTGCCACAGACATATTGTTTCCGAATCACTCCTGGGACTCAGATCTGTAACTTTCACAAGTACGCAATTCACGAACGATAGAATTGATCTTGGTTGAGGATTTAGGTATTTTGGATCGTGACATTGATAAATGTAAATTAAAATGTCTAAAATTCGTCTCTACAAGAAATAAAGAACAATTATAAATCCTTTATAAGAACAATAATAATAAATTGTCTATATGTTATATTCGATGTTGTTAATCTATAAAATTCTTTCAAATCTCTCTCAATCTCACTCTGTCAAAGATTGTAATAGTGATCTGTTAGAGCAATAAAACAATACTGCTCATCTTATCAATATTGTTAATGCGCCAAGTTTGGCCATCAAACAATCAGTTCTATAAATGCTATACCGTAATGAAAATGAAAACCAATTGTTTTCCACAAACCATTCTATTTTACTGTTATACTAAAATAACAACAATGGTCCACTTAGCTGTATTACTTACATTGATAGAACATGTTTTTATTCGACCCATTTAGCGAACAAATAGACTAATTTCAAGTATAATAAAAAAACTAACTAGCAATTACTAAATCTTCGTAACATATCGTAAAGAACAATTTATTCTCTAGAAGTACTATTAGAATGAAATAATGTATTTCATGAAGAACAAAATGTATTTGGAATTGAATTCAGTGGAGAATTACTTGCTTACTTATCGATAATATTTTAGGCCAGTCCCAGCAGAACCGAGCTACATTATGACCTATAAACCTGATATTTCCTTTGTACCGACGATACCCAAAAGGGAAATGCCCATTTGATAAAGAAGGTTTGGCCAAGTAATGCCCAAGAAAGAAACAAGTTGTAGGCATTAGAGTTGACATCGTAGATAACGAAATAACTAAAAATGTTTACATAGAACTTGGTGGAACATCACAAACTGTAAACAGAAAATAATGCTAAAAATACATACATATATTTTTTAAGTTTTTATTCAATCCAATACTTAAAAAATATCCAGTACTGAATCCAATGTAAAGCCAAGGTCGTCATCGGGGGCGGGTACGGGGTCCATAATCGTAAACATTCGTCGAAATATCAGAAACGCAGTAAGAAAAGATACAAGTCGTAAGAGCACAGCACAAACCAAATTGTGAAATACGAAACGTCAACGATAAACGTCAACAAACAAGAGCATTAGGGATGGGACGTAGGATCAATTTATCGAAAAATCTATATTTGTCATAAACCGAAAACACGGAATCCTTGAAAGGAGTCGCATAAAATCGTGTTTAAAGGTACATCAATCACCAAACATTTTGTTTAATGATAACAATACAATGAATATATATTTACAAATATTTTTTTTAGTTTATTAGAAAATATTTAAAGAAAATCGATTTTCAAGAACCGGTTTTTAATAAATCGACTTTTTCAATATGGGTTTCAATCCCTAATTCTCTATTTTGACAAGACTGTCATGATCGTTACAGCGGAAGCGGAAGTATTTTAACAACTGAGTTCTGAATAATTTCATCTTTTTTTTTCCGGGGTTTTTTATCAGATAAATACTCGCAATATTTAAATTAATTATTTAGTATTTTTATTGTATTTATCACATAGATGGGCAAGTACTTGGCCAAGAATGGGCATTTCCCTTTTGTGAAAGGAAGTAGAATTAAGTGGGCACACATTTTATATATTTTTCGTATGAAAGGAATACGTTGTGTGTTTCAATAAACGTTACTTGCAAATTGTGATTGATCTCAGTTAGTTGCCGCTCGGGTTCTCTTTCATCACAAATTGGATGTGGAAGCATGGCACTTTTATAGTTGCCTTTTGGAATAACACAAATAAAAATACCGATACAAATCACAACCACACCAATTTTGTCAACGAAGCACTTTATACATATAACCATCAATGTCAGAGAAAAAATTGACGATGCAATTTATTCTAATGTTATTCTTGTCGCTTTAAGGAACACTTACAACAATAACTTTAATAGTATTCCTGTTCATATCAATAATTTAACTATCGTATCTACATTGCAGACAACGAACCATTCCTTTGAAAATCCTATCAAAAACACCTATCTCTCCAAAGTGCCTAAGCTTAACTTACAATTTCTTTCACAGGTGGAGTCTGGTCCCTCAGAAACCTGTCCATCTCGGTGCCCCGCGCCGTGCTCTCAGGCGAGGGTCAGTCAGCCATCCTGAGGTGTTCCTATGACCTGGAGGATGCAGCTCTGTACTCCATCAGGTGGTACCGAGCGGAGACTGAGTTCTATAGATATGTGCCACGGGAGATGCCACCGACTATGGTGTTTCCATTGCCTGGAGCGTCTGTTGATGTGAGTTGAGTTGAAGATTATAATTTGTACGTATATGTAGATGATATTATTGTGGTGTGACCTATCTGTTGCAACCTACTACGAAGCGTCTAAGAGAGTTTGCTATGACTCAGTCTTTACATTCTCATGTCTTCATTTATTTTGTTGTCTATTGATACACAAATGAGAAATATCAAGCAAATACTTTTAAACAAAGATATTTATTGTTCCATTCTAGAGGTATAATTGAAATAACTACTCAATGCACGATAAATCTATTGTATTTACTTACATCAAAAGGTGTTCAAGTTTCAAGATTTTCCAGTAATTCGAAACTCCTAATGCCGACATAAAAGAGCAGGGTTTTCATTTCACAGTATTTATCATATTCCACGTAATGTTCGTAGTTATGAAGTTTTAAGTTGAAAATAATGATCTCTTGTCGAATAACTGTGATAACTTAATATCTCTGGTATGCTTATTTCTGCGCTATCCTTCAAATATGACGGCATTTACTAAAGTCTGATAAACAGTCTTCAAAAGTAGCAATATAAAAGCGTTTTGAATTTGCATTCAAATTTAAATTTACATTCAGAATATTTCTGTCTTCAGCTCGAATTCATATTTAATTCAAATTATTTTCCATATTCAAGGAATCTCGCTTAAGTCATAGCTCTTTTGCTTTTATCAAATTACGTTTTTAAGGCGATCTGGATAGCCAATATCGGTGTATCGGTATGTCATCATTTATGATTTGTTAGAATACAGTTTAATGTTATAGGTTCAGCTATTTAGCTAGGTACCAAGTCTCATCCTCCGAGCCTTTTTCCCAAACTATGTTGGGGTCGGCTTCCAGTCTAACCGGATTCAGCTGAGTACCAGTGCTTTACAAGAAGCGACTGCCTATCTGACCTCCTCAACCCAGTTAGTTACCCGGGCAACCCGATACCCCTTGGTTAGACTGGTGTCAGACTTACTGGCTTCTGACTACCCGTAACGACTGCCAAGCTAGGTACCAAGTAATCCCTAGAATCCTAGATCCTGTGTGTGATCTAAAAGCCAACATACTAATTACCCCACTTTGAAGACATATTGCCTATTACTTTGGATTTTCTCACTTCTGTTTTTAGACCTGTTTCTTCCTTATATTTTCTTCCATCCTTATTAACCCCCTTCTCCTCCACCAGTTGACGCAGTCGGATCACCAGCAGGTCCGCATCGTGAACCTGAACAGACGACTGAGCGGCGACTA
This sequence comes from Helicoverpa assulta, assembly GCA_963856015.1. Classification (NCBI taxonomy): domain Eukaryota; kingdom Metazoa; phylum Arthropoda; class Insecta; order Lepidoptera; family Noctuidae; genus Helicoverpa; species Helicoverpa assulta. The sequence continues at coordinate 293,968 of CAWLCW010000030.1, forward strand.
CCAGTGCGAGGTGTCAGCAGACGCGCCGCTCTTCCATACAGATATACGATCCGCACCCCTTACTGTTGTTGGTAAGATTTTGTTTATTATTTACGACCCACCCCGTCTTCGCACAGGTGCAATAATGACATTAAATATGCTACATTATACATAAAAACCTTCTTCTTCAATCACTCTATTAAAAAAACCGCATCAAAATCTGTAGCGCAGTTTTAAAGATTTAAGCGTACATAGGGACATAAGGACAGAAGCGACTTTGTTTTATACTATGTAGTGATTAGTACTTGTTAGAAATGTATGTAGTTGTGACTGTAGAGGCTGTCCTGAGATTAGGTGTAATTGTTACTTACAAAAATCCTTGTATAGATACCTACCTTAATCGACCTTTGCGTTCTAAGATAGTTTTTGGAAGATTCCACAGCCTAACTGTCGATACCTTTTTAGAATAAAGATTCAGAGGTAATCGTTTTATGTATTTAAAAAAAAGCATGAAGGGTTCTTGGTTCGATAGGCCAAAGGTTAATGACTTCATGGAGCTTAAACTTTTAAGGATTATTTCAACTCAAAGACACTTAAAACTTACGTATATTTTTGTTCACAATTAAATATTTCTGCAAACCGAATTCCTCCAACAAGAACATTATTAACTGTACCATTATTTTGAGACAAAAAAGTTGTCTTCAGCTAAATAAGATTATACAACGTTTGAAGGACAAAGGACAAGAAACTCGGATATTATTGACGAGTATTGGAGTGAACTCGATAGCTTCCTGATCGATTTATATTAGTTCAGACAGTAGTATTATTGTCATCATTCATTCTAATCTTGCGCAAATGGAATATTGAAAAGGCCGAGAGGACATTACGCCCGTATTTTGTTTCGTCAAAATTATTTGAGACGGAATTATTTCATGCCTTTGTGAATGTCGTTAAAGTCTTATTAGTTACAATAAGTAAATGCCAAAATACTTTTCTAAATGTTAATATTCGATTTCAATATAAGAACTTTTACTTTTATATTTTCTTTGGTAAGAGACTTTTTTTATATTTTGATGGAAATATTTATGTCAGTGTCAATCCCCAATTGTGTCCCATTATTGGTATAAATGCAAACGGTTACTATCATAGAGCTTGCATATCTACTCATAAACACATTAATAAATCGTCGCTAGGTAGACTCAAAACGTTACGTTGTCCCTTTTATTTAACAAATTAAATGTGACTATGTGTGCTCTAATAACTATGTACTGAAAAATCCCTTAATTAAAAAAATACATACATTTTATTTTATTTTCAAAACCAGACCCGCCCTTCAGAGCGCCGCACCTGTCCATCTCTCGCGGCAGTTACGCGCGCGGTGACATACTGAAAGCTAACTGTTCTGTGGACGAGGCCTACCCTGCGCCCAACATCACCTGGATCCTGGATGATCATAAGGTAAGACCTTCTAGAATCTTCTAGATTCGAATACAGACGAGGACTCGAAAAAAAAACAAAAGAAACAGTATTCAATCATAATAACTTTATAAAGATGTTTGTGAGTGCGTATGCGTGTGTGTATGTTCGTTACTTCACGCAGAAACAGCTCGACGGATTTTGCTGTAACTAAAGCTTGGTACATTAGAATAGCGTGTAATCAATCATTTTTTCCCTGGAAGCGGGTAAAATTGCAAGCGAAAACTAGTTAAAATTAAATCAATTTTTCAAAATAAATCCGCACGGTATTTTTGGGAATTCATTCATGATCTTTTTATATCCTGTATTTCACGTGGACTGATTCATTTCCACACCAGAAACGGAGCAGTTCTTAGAAAAACTTCTGTAAACAAGGTCGGAATTTCATTAATATCTTCCATCTCTCAACCCTTCATATTTCGGATATTAAAAAAATCTCTTAGTGAAACGAGCCGGGGCCCCGGGCTCCTGGGCCCTGGCCTCTTGTATTTTTATTCAAAATGGAGGAAAAACAATGGAGTATTATTCATGGGTTGCTATTCATTAATAAGAAAGGATGTTGTTGCGTCGGTCCGGCGGTCAGGTATCGGGACGATCACGGAAATGTTTCGTGAGTTTGTTTATATGTCATTATGTCACATAATGTTGTTATATAAATAAAGACCATGTGTATATGTAACATTATGTATGAGCTACGATAAAATAACACGAAAAAACTGAATAATGTTGAACAATAAAATAAACTAAATAGTTTAGCCAAACAATAACTCAAAGAGTTCTAAAATATCGTTGAAAACTTTATAATTCTTTATTCGTTTGTATCACGCAACAATAAATTTCTTTCACCTTTACAAATGCCTCACTGAGCTCTTAAGTGGAGCTTGAAAATATTTCAGACTTCAACAAATCTGAAAATCTGTATTATTACCAGAAAACATCAAACAGAAAAAATCTGGAGAGATTTCAAGTATTCTTTAATGCTGCGTTACTTGGTAATCGTACTTATGCCTCTCGTTTGTAAAGACCGAAGTCTTTCTACCTACTTGTATTATTTTTGTTGAGACTAAACCTTTCTAGATGTGGTATCAGTAACTCAACAATGTTCGCAATATGTCATACAGTTCACGGAGACACTTCTCTCAGAAATAAATCTGTGGCTCCAGCTAGATTACGCACGGAAGAATGAAATATGTGACAGTGACTTGCTTTTTCTACACTTTTATCTTTGTACCAATTCAGACGTGCGAAAAGATTTTTACAGAGCTTCTCGGACAGTTTTTTTCTTAAAAAGATTTTTAGAATATTATTCTACGAGATTGAATAAAAGTTTTTACGTCTAGTTTGATTTTGGTGCACTTCTCAAGAAACCTCATGATTCAATCAGTCAATGAAGATGATGTTCATTTGTTTCTTTGTAACACCTATCAAAATTAATCAACCCCGACAAGTGACAGCACCAAAATAGAGCCCATAAGTTAGCTGGGAATTCCATTAGTTGATCCAGTAGCAGTTGCCGCTATAATAACTGACACACAGATAAGCCACCCTTGAAGGCAAGCTTCACACGCGCACTAACTCCCTAAGCCTTAAAGCCAGGCTTTAAAGTGGTCTCCAGCGAAACCTCGGGCTGCGACACTCCACCCGCACACCACGCTAAATAGTTTTAGAACTTGCAACGAACTGAAACAAAAATAAAAGTTTCTACGTGGAAAAACTACGGACACCGAGATACCTATTAATGTTGGCTTTAGTTGGAGGTATTTTCAACGTTTCTGCTCGGAAATGTTTACAAAGGAGAATGGTTTTGTATTGAGATTTTTAGTTGGGGAAATGGAATGCGAAAAATCAAAATCATTACGGTGGATGCAAACAGTGAATGAAAAGTTTTTGCAACGGTCATTAATGACATCTTTTAAGTTATATCAAAGTTAGCTTTCTGATGCATTAAAGTGCCAGTTTAAGACATAAATTGATTGATATGGTAACATGATAAATCTGGACATAATATAGGCTTAATACGAAGCATCAACAACTTGTGTATCACACAATGTCTTAAGGTCCTTCTAACTTACAAACATGTGTTGCTGGAGAGTTTGTTGTGCCACTTCTTCTTCCCAGCAAAAACACATAGGAAGTGGTGAGGGGTGGGCGGTTTGGGGGCTGTCTTTTGCAAATTCCTGAGCTAAAGAATAAACGATTTTTGATTTTGGATTTTAATCCTCACTTCCTCACCCCAAACAGATAGCAGAGACGGTATCGTTCCGGACTTCGGACATGGACTTCAAGGAGCGGGGAGCGTTCAGCCGACTGGAGATTTCGATCCTAGAGGCGGAGCACTACAAGATGGGGCTGACCTACACCAGTGCCAGCCTCAGCAGGGCCTACCAGGACAACTACTACGGGTATGAGAAGCAGCCTGAGAAGGAGGATAAGGAGGTGTTGAGGTTTGTATTTAGAATTCTAGAAAGTTATTTTGCTACTGTTTGCTAAGTAGTAGTTAAAGTGGTAATTTTGGACGTAAAGCATCTGAAGGCTTTCTCTAGTCTAGAAAAATTAAGCAAAATTAAAAATTTTGAAAAAAACCCCGACGGTAAAAATCTTATTGAAAAATAATAAAATAACTCAAAACCCCCGACTTAACCCAATTATATAGGAATATCCGTCGGGAGCTGCCATTAAACCAGCTAAAGGATTCTAGTGTCGTGAATACAATTATTGAAGAATTGTAGATGTTTAACGATGACATCAAATACACTCAATTAATTGTTGAAATTTCATATAGAAAAGGCAGCCCCCGACGGTTATTCCTATATAATTGGGTTAAGTCGGGGGTTTTGAGTTATTTTATTATTTTTCAATAAGATTTTTACCGTCGGGGGTTTTTTCAAAATTTTTAATTTTGCTTAATTTTATTTCAGACTTTTTAGAGAACATATACGAATTATAGTCTATATAATATGTTATTGCAATATTATTTTGCACCGATATTGTAGCGCCCTCTAGTGAGTTACAGGCGTAATTTTTATTATTTGGGAACATGCATTAAACACGTACACATTGCTGACGAAAACAGAATTGTAATCGGACGTTTTGATTATATTGTAACATTGTTTGGCACTAATATTGTGGCGCCCCCTAGTGATTAATAGCTATGACACCTATCTAAGAACATGAACTCATCGAACACAAAACCGTTATTGAAAACCGCATCAAAATCGGATCATTAGTTTAGAAGGTAGGTGGGAACATTACTTTGCTCTTTTGCACTAATATTGTGGCGCCCCCTAGTGAGTTACAGCCATGACACCTATCTAAGAACATGAACTCATTGAACACAAAAACGTTATTGAAAACCGCATCAAAATCGGATCATTAGCTTAGAAGGTAGGTGGGAACATTACTTTGCTGTTTGGACTAATATTGTGGCGCCCCCTAGTGAGTTACAGCCATGACACCTATCTAAGAACATGAACTCATCGAACACAAACCCTTTATTGAAAACCGCATCAAAATCAGATCATTAGTTTAGAAGATATGTGGGAATATTACTTTGCACAAACGCACACACAAACACACAAACGCACATCTCTCACCCTAAACGCATATACCTGCTCCGTTCCGTCGTGGGTAAAAAATTAAATTACAAATTTAAAAAAACCCCCGACCCAAAAAAAGTACGCAATAATTATGACAAAAGGTTAAAAACGCTAAACCCTATAAAAAGCAAAAAATAACTTTTAACACTACGTAAACTAAATTTTGTCGTGTCGGGGGACCGCTCTAATTCATTACTTTAGATACGTGTTTTTTTTTAAACGAATGTTGTAATTAGGTAGGTATCATTTGATTTATGTAAGTATTTATGAAGGTAAAAAGCGGTCCCCCGACACGTCAAAATTTAGTTTACGTAGTGTTAAAAGTTATTTTTTGCTTTTTATAGGGTTTAGCGTTTTTAACCTTTTGTCATAATTATTGCGTACTTTTTTTGGGTCGGGGGTTTTTTTAAATTTGTAATTTAATTTTATTTCATGCTTTTTAAAGGAGCTCCTTAATTTTTCCTTCTTTCATTTAATTTATTTTATCTTAAGATGGGGTCGCTATATGCGATCTCGGCCAAAGGAAGCTGTTTAACAATCCTCATGATAAACTGGCTCTGGGAGAATTGCACAGATTGAGAAACAATAAAGATTAACCTTTGGACATTCTAGATTTTCAGCAAAAATATAAATCGGTTTATCCATTTCATTCCGGCATTCCAGGGTTTCATCCGCCACATCCCATTTCCAGCATCAGGTTCTCGTCAATCAGAAACATGAAGAGAACTCGTCAAGACAAATTCAACGAGCCCAAACTCGATGGGTTTACTAAAAGGCAGTTCAGGGTTACGTCTCCTATCTTCGTGCCCTAACAGCAGACCAGCTCAGTGGTTCCAAAAGACATTAGTGTTTCAAATTTCAGATCCCACATATACTTGCAAGTAAACTGAGCGTGTTACATTCCTATCACATCTAGCAAACGAGCTGATGACCTTGAAGACCTGAACCGATTTCCACCAAACAAAGCTAAGAACACTCCCAACTGACATACCTTTTAAACAAAAAAAACCGCATTAAAATCGGATCATCCGTTTGGGAGCTACGATGCCACATACACACACACACACACAGACACGTCAAACTTATAACACCCCGTCGTTTTTGCGTCGGGGGTTAAAAAAAGAAAGAAATCATACCATTTATTTACGCAAAAGGACGCACACCAGATAACAGTCATAATCATCTATTTCAAATACATCTTTTAATTTTTATTCCTGATTATCCTTTATGTATTATGGCCAAAACTCGACTGCCTCGTTGGTCCAGTGGTCGCAAGCGCGACTGCTGTGCTCGAGGTCTCGAGTTCGATTCCCGGGTCGGGCCGAAATCGCTTTGTGGGTTTTCTTAAACTTTCACAGAGCAGCCCGTAGTCTGGAAGTTAGTGATTGATTCACCCGTGCATCGGAGAGCACGTACATAAATGTCGGTCCTGCGCCTGATCTCTCTCCGGTCGTGTCGGACTGCCGTCCCATCGGGTTATGAGAGTGAAGGAATAGGGAGTAGTGCACCTGTGTCTGCGCAAATGCTCGTGCACTATAATATGTCCTGCGCAGCTGGCTGATCTCCTTAAATGAGAACAGCCGCCGTGACCGAAATCGGCCGTGGACGCCATTATGGCCAAAACTTACTCTACGGATGTCAGTCACCATCATCTTTATTTTTCAAAGAATTTATGATCATCTTGATTTGGAAAGTTTTTCAGTAAAGAGTCCAGTGTCTGCGTGATACACGCTTTTACACTGTTTCGCTCTATCCAATTAATTTTTTGTTCTTTCTCTAGATACACGCTGATCCCTCCGCCATCAGGGCAGTTCTCCCTGAGCTGCGTGGCCACCATCTACGACATCTACGCGCGGAAGGGCGACTCCATCCTCATCAGAGAAGATGCTCCTCATCCTGCCTCCGTCACTGGAGAGGACTCCTCAGGTAACTAGCTTAGGCGTACGATTGCTTTATTTAAAGTAGAAGTGGACTTCCCTACGTAATATTATAATATCTTTAAAAATAAGTATCTAGTCCCTCTCTCCTTTTCTTTTGGCGATACTGTCAGAATCGCTGTCACTCCTCACCAATCCCCTCGAAATACATATAGAGAGTTGCTACCTAATTACTACCAGCTACCATTAGTAGCTACCTTTTGCTGGCCTCTTGAAGTCATTTTTGCAATAAAACTACTGTTTTTGTGTCTGTTTACGCACAATCGGCACCCAAGAACTTACCAAAGTATGTGCTCAGCTATAGTGTTGTTTTTTCTCAAAGATTTTTACTACAAAATTGAAGTTATGCTTGGATTGCCAAAACAGTCCACCTATACCAAACCCACATGTATTCAACACTACCATACTAAACTTTCCCCTCTTTCCAGGTGCTCCAGTGTCGTACAATTTCGCGCTAACATCGCTGTGCGCGAGCGCAGTGCTGCTACACACGTTATGATCGGCGCACGCGACGCCGCACACACTCAATTAAACTCGCTAATACGCACTGCGCGCGGTACACCCATACAAGTGGGTACAACGATTACTATGGTTTATTTATACGTTCCCAATATTCGATATTCGATCTATCTGTGGTTTGGTTACTGGAAATAGGAGTTTGACACTTAACTACTTGTTTGGGGCTAAAGTCAAAATTCTATCTCTGGTTACTAGGGGATAGAATATTGGGACGTATGTTAGGTTAGGTTAAGATGAGGAAGTGTGTGACGTCAATTGAATGAACGCTTTTTGACGCGTTTTTTATATTGTCGATAAGAAGGTGTTAGACAATGATTTAGTTACATTTGGGAATTCTGGCTGTCAATAATTTCGTGGGATAGTAATGTATATTATAAGAAAATATAATTAGTAGAATATTTAATGTACAAAGGTGAGCTTATAAATTCAGCGAAAGATTATAAATATACGAATACTTAAAGCTATACCTTCATTAAAATATATTTAATTATGGGATAACTAAGACGGCAGATTGACAGCCCCATTTAGTTCAATTCAGGAAAGGAGTATTCTCGTCTCGCTCACTCACATGTATAAAGCCATAAGAGTAAGAAGGACCGCGCGCAGTAACCGTTACGTAAGGAAACTGAATGTTGTGATAGACTCGTAATGAAGCTAATATTTGTACTAGTGAGTAAGAAATATTGTATATTATACTTATTTCAATGTTGCAGATTTAATTATATGTGAATATGTAAATAAATTCATTAGTTACTGATGTTTGTGTTTTTATTTTCTAGCTTCCAATCTAACTTGTAAGAGTATTCGTACACTGTAGACTTTTAGTCGACCGATATTTTGTTTGGGCTCATAAATCAGTATGAAGATAAATGGTAGTACGGACATAACAAAGATCAGGTATACATATGTAGGTATAGAAGGCATCAGTTCGACTGAAAACTTGAATTAAAATCAAGATTAAAAAAAAAACTGTTTAGTCTCTAGAGGTATATACGCACAAACAGACTAGCTAACTTAATTGCCACCAGTTGGCAACAAACATATTTAGTTTCCCACTATAGGCAGTCTAAATATTCTATGAGTCAAGCCGTGGCTGGAGCACTGACCTATATTTGTGTAACAGAACCTGAATAATAAATCAATTCCACACGTTTCTAACTAGTATGCCTAAATGACATTCTAGACTAACTGCTTCCAAAGCATACACGAAATTGAATTTCCACAGTTCAATGATCTGACTCACTTTAGGGTACATTTCATAACCCAAAAGTACCCTTTAGCCATCCTCGACGAATGGGCTATCTAACACTGAATGACTGATTTTTCTAATCGAAACATTAATTGCTGAATTTAACGCGTTCAAGCAAACAAGCTTTTTAGTTTTATATAAGTACCTACAATAATGACGTCCAGGCCAGTTATCTATTTAATATCTGGCCACATACTCAAGCACGTCAGTTCGAGATCTGTTCACATCATAAAGTAGGAATCTAGCATTAACTGGTTCAATATAACTGCTAGCAAGTTTACGACAGCAGCAACTGTCAGTACATCTGTCATCAAATGCATCGTAAACATCGGGAGCATGGAGAACCAAATGACTATCGGAGATGTCATAATGCAAGATCTCCTAGGAAAGTAGCGCACCAAAATACGGGTGTTCGGGGGACGAGGACTAGCTCCATACATGCCTTCTATGTTATCCGCCACTTATTTTCAAAATAAAGTCACGTCAGTTCAAGTAACCGATCACGCCTGTCGTACGTTACATTGACCTACAAGAAGGCGCCTAACCTACCTTCCTTATGGTATCTCCGCTATCTTTCCTTACTCCTTGATCGGGAGCGTTCGTTTTATTGCATCTTATTGCCAGTTGTCACCTGCGGATGAACGTGGTGCTGCGAAAATATGTGTTTCCAAGTTATTTGGGAGTTATTGGATTGAAGTACGGGACTCTCAATAATAATAATGTGAGCTGGCTCTTTAAAAAACAATAGTTGTGCTATGGAGTAAGTACATATTTAAATTAAAAAAGAAACTTTTAAAAAGTTATTCATGAAGAGACATCATCATCATCCTCCGAGCCTTTTTCCCAACTATGTTGGGGTCGGCTTCCAGTCTAACCGGATTCATGAAGAGACATAATAACTTTTATACAAGCGGTATATATAAAATACAAAGGCGATATTTTTTGTTCTACTCTGGAAAGTTCACGTCATTATTTTGTTGATAGTTGATTCATGTAGATGTAATGTAGCATGAATTAAAAAGATCAAAGTATGTACATGTCTAGAAATTGCGAAGAAACTTCAGTACAGGTCATTATCCGAAGTACTAAAGGTTCCTTCTTGATATTTCCCAAAATATCCTCGGTACCCTCGGCAAAGGTACAGCCATCTTTCTGAAATGAAGTGATACTTAGCGAAGTCCTCACAATTCAAGCAAAGCGTTTGTTCTCAAGCCGCGGCGAAACATGATTAATGATCCTTTTAATTTCCGGGACCTTCTCAAATCCTGCTATTGAAGACTCCATTAAAATAGATTTATTCTATTCTTACTTCAGATCAAAAGGCGTTGTATCAGAAATATATTATTCTGTGGCTGTCTATGAAACCCTGCCATTTTTGTAGAGATTTTTTCGTCCGTCAATTTCGATATGCACAAATATTCATGACGGGTCAACTAAAGCCATGCGAGTTTCCAGGAACTGAAGCAGTATGAAAAATTATTTTCAGTTGCTGCCTTTATTGTATTATTTTATACAAATGGATAAAGAATTTATTTATTCCGGCATGTATGACTGATAACGGTTTGAGGATGATACGGGTAAAATCAAAAATGATGGACTATTCTATTTTTTAAAGCAAAAACATTTTAGAAATCTTGTTCGACATAGATATTTTTATCTGAAAAGCAGCTGTGACAAGTTAAATTTTCGTATTCCTCACAAAAAAATACATACTTAGTACTTGTAGAACGACAGAAAAATCTTAATAAATCCTCGCTTCTAAGTTTAAGTTCAAAACTTGTTTGCCAAGTTGTTAAGTTGAAAACATTTCATATTGCAGTTACGATGGAAGCGGCGCTTGTGGGCTTTCTAACTTTTTAGATACTACTTGTGAATATTCTTAGTGGGAGTTCCTGAGTTTAAGATATTCATAAGAATTAATTAATTTATTAGCCTATTTTTTTAATCTGCCAAGTTTATAATACTAGTGAAGAAAATAAGCTTACACTGTTTGGGCCTTATATTTTTTAATTCAATCATTACAGCTGTTTTTCTTTTTTAAAACACCAGTAATGAATTTATTTCATCACTTCAATGTTCCGTATGTTTGTTTGTTTGATCAGAACCTAACTAGCAATACAGTCAGACAACATATCCGACCGATATATTGACCGATGATTGAAACATCGAGTGTGATGGATTTGTAACTAAAACTTGATACATGGCTACACAAAGTGATACCGAATCTATAGGTACAATATTCGACTACGAGCAAATAAAGGCTATATTTTAGTTATACAAGCTGTTGATTTGCATCCGTGCCATATTCAAGGACGTAATTATGCTAATGATTCTCGACCCAAATCAACAAAAAAATTGGTACGTAATTTTTTTTTCTTTAATTTTTTTTCGGAATTCCGTTAATGTTATCTAGCCGTATTTAAACTTGGCGCGTGTGTTACTGGCCTAAAACCGTGCTGCGCCCTCATACAAACGCAAACACAAAGCATACGCAACGATCATTCATAAACATTCATAAATTTCATTCATAAAATTGGATTACTTCTGAAATACTACGACATTACAATGACAAAAAAAGCAGTGCATATTAGCTATTTCCTGTCTACTGTAATTCAAATAGATTATTTACGTATTTTGTGTCCTCCTCCTGAAATATGGCACAAATGCAAATCAACACCTTGTATATATTTTTTATTAAGTGCCTGTTAAAAATAAATTATTTGACTTTGGCTATTTTTTAAGTAATGGCCAGCTATTAAGTCATCCAAAATTCATATTTAATTTTGCATCACTGCAAACTTATTTCGAGGTTATTTTTGGGAACTCTACAACGCCTGTGGCAATATTCAGTTATTAACATGTTATAAACAACCTATGCTTCACCGCACAAAGCTACAAAGAGCCATTTAGCCAATAACTTGATAAACAGACGAAATTGTATTCCAACTCTGAACCCTCGGGTAATATCTTCAGCCAATGCAATCACAGTCGGACTAACTCCACAGTCTTACGACATTGTTTGTCGAAATGACCATCAAATGTAGCAATACTCAGACCAGAGTGACTCGTAATGCTGCCACTGGCATCTCAAGAGCATCCCGGAGCCTGGCTGCCGTCCAAACTGGGAGTATCTAGGACCCTTCACTGCTCACCGCCTACGAATAACGAGCACTTCACATTTCTACTGGACCCTAAATATCAGAGCGATTGTCAACCTTACCACCTTCGCAATAAAGTCTATTAGGAGACAAGTCTATAGAAAGCAATTGCCAAATTTATACCTGCAGTTCTAACAATCTATTCTAGACTTTGTTTTTAGGAGTTTAAGGGTGAAGGTTGTGTACTCAAAGTTTTTAAAATTGAATAGTATTGGATGTTCGTTGAGTTATTTGGGATTGTGTTCTATTTTAGTGCGGAGAGTACACTTTTGGTGACAAATTGATATCGTTTAAGCGATAAAAGTCTATCCTGAATCGGGGGATAAGTTGTTTGTAAATATATTGTCTGTGAATTCAATGTATTTACTGAACTTTTACATCCAATGAGTTTGTTTGTTGGATGAGGTAAGCTTTCTTGTATTACAGTTTATTTGTTTTCTTGTGTGCGGTAAACAATAAACACAATTCAATCTGTGAGATTGTAAAGAGAAGAGCAAATTAATAAAGCAGATTCATTTGAGGGTTCTTTAACTCAGATTGGAAAAGGGGTTTCCTAAAACAATCAACTTTACTAAATCATTTACTTACAGCACTTATTCTTTCTCAGGCTCTTGACCAAATACCCATTAAAATCGGTTCGGCAATTTCGATGTGAAAGCCGAACCAACAGACAAAGCTACTGCGCAAAATAACCGCTGAAGACCCCCTAATTTCAATTTACACCGTTCCTCGTGAAATATCTGAGTATCTGCTGAAACAATCTGAAATGACCAGTCGTGACCGCAGTCGGTATGTCGCGATAACCCGAGTTTTATTGTCAAACTTAGATGAAGTCGACGATGATTTATCTGAGGTTACAGAGGCGGAGACGCGGAGGCTGTGGGGTCTTGGTTAAATTAAACTTTTTTCACTTAACGCTTTGGTTGTTAAATTGTGTGTTTTTGAATGTGGTTTTAATATTATTTAGAACTCTTCGTGAGGACCTTTAGGAAACTCGTGACAATAATGATAAAATAATCAACAATGATGTACTGAATAACAAAAGCAACTTAAAGTAATCACTGATTTTCTAAACTTCATGTATTTGTTTAGCAGAGTAAGACACGCCCTAGTGAGTGTCCAGAGATTTCTCAAAACTTCTGGATAACCTCTGATGAACCATGGAGTGGCTTAAATACCCATCAAATCCTGAGCAGATAGCACTGATAGCCATAACCTTAGTGAATAACATACTAAATTCAAAGCTGGAACAATTTTTACCCTAACTTATCTTCAACTTGAAATACAGAGTTAGGTAACTAAATCTCCAGAAACGATAGACAAGTCTACTTTCCCAGTTGTCTCTGGTCTCCAGTCGATACACTTGAACCAATCGACATTATTTCAGCAGTATGTGGTACATTTACTTCAGTACCTACTAACGTATTCATTGGAAATATTGAAATCCGAACAAAATTGGGACCCTCTATATATATCATGTCTGTAACGATATCGGATAGTAGATTTTTGGGAAGAAATTTCTATTAGACATGTATTTTGTATGAGCTTGTTTCCTACTGAATTTGTTTTGGAAGATGTTTTAGTTAAATAATGTATTTTTGGATATTTCTGTGATGTAGTCTACCTATGTCATATTTGTGTTGGGAACTAAAATAGCAAATTTTTCTATACCTATTAAAAGGGTCAGATAAATGATTGAGTATCTGAACCGTTGGCTTACAAGAAGAGTGTTATTATTTATTTATTTATTTATATTTTGTCTGAATAGGTTTTATGTTACTTTAACTCATACGTGTAACAACACCTGACTTACTCCATATATTTCTCTTTACCAAACAAGAAATAAAACCAAAGTATATTTTTGAATTAGTGCCAATATCCATTCTTAATACTCTTATCGTTTCTAAGAGAAATGAATGGTGACAGAAACACGGACGAACTAACATACTTATTATATGTATGTGTAAGAAAATGGGAAATCTTTAAAGATTTCTTTTTAAAATGGAACGACATTGTCTTCGCTTCCCTGGAGTGAGATAGCCAAAAGTGTTAAAATCCTGTCAGTACTTTTTGGACTTTTTTTATATGGAATAACTGTGGATTTTTAATTTAAAGATTAAAGCAAATTGTTGACGTACATTTTTAGTGATAGTAAATGCTGTTAATTCTGGAAATGTTCTGGAATGAACAGCATTTACTATCACTAAAAATATGTTAATGAAAATACATTGTTTTGCAGCCTTCAGTCCTGAATTAAAAACCGAAGCTTTTTTCAAACCTAATATCACCACCGGTGGTGATTAATGCTCAATCCCTCTCCGTGTGAGAGGAGGCCGCAGCCCAGCAGTGGGACGATACAAAGGCTGTAACTGTCTCGTCAAGCCCAAGGGGAATTCTTCCCGCAGCTGGATATTTTGCTAGTGTCCTTTCGCAGACTTTAAACAATATGTGTCCCTTTTAAGAAAGCGCAGCAGACACGCACAGTTATTTCCCCATCTAAAACAAGGATTTAATCGTTCATTATAACAAACTCAAAAAACTGTAAAGCCTCGCTAACACTTAAAATCCGTAATTCGTAGATATCATGGAGTGAGCTCCATTAGGTCTCGTCTCGAAGTGTTGGCGCGTCGCCAGCGCAGAGCCGTCTCCACTGTTGAGAGCTCTACTCATTTAATTAGTCGGGTTTATTGTATGATACAACTTCTTTTATTATTGTCGGTCAATGTTGACTGGACAGATGAAGATGTAGATTGAAGAAATTTTTGGGACAATATGATTCACCACCAATTATCTGTACTTCTACACTAATTAATTTTAAGAAGTAACTGTTTTATTTGTTTGTCCCTAAAGGCTTCGAAACGACTAAATCGTTGTTGTTAAGAAAACACACTATTCCCAAGCAACATAGTCTATATTATTTTAGTCGATCACGGGAAGTGGTTCTTCGGGATGCTACTGGAACCGCGGTTAAGAGCTAGAATACTTATATTTTTGATATATATATTTTTTATTTATTTTTATTTTTTATAGAGCTATAGAGTAATTCAGTTACCTAATCAACATTATAAATTCTCATAGATATTTGAAAGCCTTTTTACGGGGATGTGCCAATAACACTTATAACTCAAATGAGAGGCTGGTAATATTTTCAGTTATGGCAACATTTTCTTGCTAAACATTATTAGAACATGTTATTATTACTGAGTAAAATACACTATTTCACTAGGTTTATTTTCAACATGGCTTCGGTTTTGTCAATATATACAGAGTGTAACAAAAATATCTACAATATACATGATGTTAAAAATAGCAATACAGCAATTAGGTGAACAAGTATAATAGTTGGAGTTTAGTTTAAATTCAATTGAAACTAATTACCGGGAAATTGATTGAACAATTCCATTAAATTGAAGCTATATTTGTTGGAGTATTAGTCTTTTTTGATCAGTTACTGAATTTGATACATTGTTATCATTTATTTATTTTACAACATATAATTTACATTTTTAAATATTAAATAAAAAAAATAAAAAAAAAACATTTAAAAATATAAAAAATTGATGGCCACCGATATCGGGCACAGGGTCCAAGGTACCGGTGGTTAGGGTCCCAGAGACAGAAACCTCCTCACAATACGCGCCGTATCAAGGAGTACTGCCTTCTGATTGATCCAGCCGCCCAACGAGAGCCTCCTGAGGTGTTGGTCGAGGCTATTGGCTATTAGACCATTGGCTGTAACGACAATCGGCACAACGACAGCCTTGTCGACATTCCACATGGCAACAACCTCGTGCGCTAAGTCAAGATACTTTATTTGTTTCTCTTTCTCAGCTTTCACGAGGTTCTCGTCATGCGGAACGGTGACATCGATTATCATCGCGCGGCATACATTGTTTATTATTACCAATAAAATACGTTGTTTTATTTTTTGTTTTAGTTAATATGCACAAAAAATACCTAAATAGAATTTTACGTTAGTACACAGATTTTAGTAATATTTACAGCTACAGAAAATTCAACGTTAACTGAGTTGGAATAAAGTTCAAAATGATAACTCACTGTAACGGCCATTTTGGACGTTCAAACAAGAAATACTCGATACTACACATAATGCTAGTACTTGGTTATTCTACACTCGCAGTAATTATAAAGGGAACAAAATGTACGAATTTCCCGAAAACAAGGATTCTAGCATAAAATACAAATTCACGTTTTGTAGTACAAATAAACACGCTGGTTTTATTTGTCCACGTTTTCATGTTATATTCCAAAATACGTAGGTTTCAGTTTATGATGGTTTTAAAGGCAGCAATATTACGTATATTTTGCTTTAGTTAAATAAACAAACAGCCCATGATTGGGAATTGAATAATTTTGTAAATGTTGCGTTTATGAGATTGCTTTATTAAATTGCAAATCACTAACTAATTAATAATTAATTGAACTAAATTAATTGTCTTAACCGCCGTCGTCAAAAATTCATTAACTATTACATAATTACCATGATTGGGACTTATTTTTATTACCTGATTATAACATGACATAAAACTTTAAATAAAAATAATGAATCGATTCACCGAAAAACTTGTTTCAATCAATAACCGTATTGCTTTACAAAACCCAATAGAGCGCCCAAAAGAAAAAAGGCTAACACATTTTCACGCAAGTATTCTACTCACTATTTAATAAGCAACCCTTCATGTTCAATCAGCACCAATAAGCACCCCCTTAGCGTAGCACACTAAAGACTTGTGTTAAGAGGGCTATCACAAATTTTCGAGTTTTATACGAGTTTTGATGCGTCATTATGCTTTGGATATAGTCACAAAAAAAAACAAAAATAAGATTAAGAAAGTTTGATCATTTATCTTGGGTCTGTTTTCAATAAATATTTTAATTTGTCCACGTACATCAGTAAAATCTTTGTCTCTGCAAAGGATGTTTCATAAAATGTTGCTTTTGGGAATCTTTTGATGCTTCAGTACTACGGATATAGCAATTTAACCATTTATAAAAATGTTCAAGATACAACTATATCTTGTACTTGTGCTTGCTTAAACCAATTTATTACAATTCATACAGTAATACACCAAAAATAATTCTATAAAACTGAGAGTTACTGACAATTTTCCGTACAAAACTATATTTTTATATATGAAAGTATAATCCAAATTCAAATAAAAAATATTTGGCTAGTTAAGAACAGAAGTGATCCAAGTAACATTTTTGACAAAATGGAGCTAAGTCGATTTTTGGGACTTTTGAGTATGAAGTGAGGTTGTGCAAAAGTAATCCAAGTGCTATTCAGTACTTTTTCAAACAAACTCTTTTATGTTACGTTTCTGTATTTCAACAAATATTGCTATTTTCTAGTGTTATATCAATATTTTTATCAAAATTGCATTTACTAAAGAAAAACAGCTATGAAAGTTTGAGTTATGTTTATATCTATCAAATAACAAACATATTTTAAATCATGTGCTCAACATAATTATGATATTCATAAAAACGCATTTCTATGAATATCTCAACTTTTAAAAAATGCTACTTGGATTACTTTTGTTCTTACCTAGCCATTTAATAATAAGGTGGTATTGTTATAAAGCTTGAAAAAAAAATGGCCTATTTAAAAGTAAAACAATATTTTAAAATAATTTTTGTTTGCAATGCAAAGAATCAATATAAATCTTGTGACGCGCGGTGTTCAACTTTAGTCAGCGCCAAGCGCTTACCGAGGAGGGACGTATCGCTCGCTGTTGCGCCGCGTAAACTCGCCGGAGTTCGAAAAATATAGCGCAACCTACGCATCTAACACGTTTTGATACTAGTGAGTTTTTATTTTATTTATTAGTTATAATGATCTGATTGAAATGTAATATACATAAGTATTAGCCCATGATATTCTAATGCGAAAATGTTATAGATTGGGTTCTCTTTTTTTGATGTTGGTTATATAGAAATATGTATGTACGTAAATGTCATCGTCGTTAGTTTTGCTGTTGCATAATAATACAAGGTGTTGATTTGCATTTGTGCCATACTTCAGGAGGAGGACATAAAATACGTAAATAATCGATTGGAATTACAGTAGACGGGAAATAGCTAATATGCACTGCTTTTTTGTCATTGTAATGTCATAGTATTTCAGAAGTAATCCAATTTTATGAATGAAATTTATGAATAATTGTTGCGTATGCTTTGTGTTTGCGTTTGTGTGAGGGCGCAGCACGGTTTTAAGGCCAGTAACACAGGCGCCAAGTTTAAATACGGCTAGATGACATTGACGGATTTCCGAAAAAAAATTAAAATCAAAATTTTTTGTACCAATTTTTTTGTTGATTTGGGTTGAGAATCATTAGTATAATTACGTCCTTGACTATGGCACGGATGCAAATCAACAGCTTGTATTATTGGATATCTTTGATTCTTGCAGGATAATGAAAGCATATTTAATTCAGATTATCAGACTCAATCGGATACCAGTACAAATAATATGGTAAGTATTTTTTGTCACTCGCAACAGACATATTTGTTTTAATAAACTATTTACATTCCTAGTTTTTATTGTTGCAGGAAAATGAAGATACAATACATGGAAGACGAATTATAGATTTTAGTTTTTTTATAAATCAATTACTTATACCTAATTGATAAACATGGTGAAAAGTTTGGTTGTCGATTAAATAATTTAAAAATTGTAAACGATTATTTGTTTATTGTAACTCAATCGAGCTATTCTAGGTTATAAAATTCATCGGTACAAATAATATTTCATAAACTATAAAACCAATAAACTATTTCGAAAATAAAAGTGGCAAAGTCTCAAGTTTGTTTGTGTCGCGTGGCGGTCCGCAGGTGTGCGTTGCGTATTTCACTAGACGCACACGCGCGCAAGTGCTGCCGGCTATCGTCTAATTTACCTAAACCTGAGCGATTCAATTTTGTAATAGGTAAGAAATGTTTATAAGTTTTCAGAAATAATAATTATAGTGGTACGTTTGTAATATTGATGAGGAATTAATCTATACGTGTAATTAGTTACTGAATATAACGATGTATAGTTATCGGCACGGATATTGGGCTCTCGGCGGAAGAGTGGGGATCGCTTTGCGCACTGTACACATAAGGCAATAAACCAATAAATCGCTTCTGCGTAGGTGAAGGTCAGGGCTCAATATCCGTGCCGATAACTGTAATGCGTGTTACTACCCTTTCTAGATAGCTAGGTTTCAGCAAACCTTCCAAAACGAAATTTTGATATCGTCCTATTTCAGTTTTCATCATCTCTATCATCAGCATCTATCAACCCACTGCTGGGCATATGCCTCCTCTCACATGAAGAAAGATTGAGCTTGGAGGTTCTGAACCAGATTAAAAAAACTGCCTGCTTACATATACAACATGTAACGTAATTAACGCACACCCTCAAACACGCTAATTAGAATATTATGTTAAGTATAATCATAATACATACACTGAATTTTTAATTTAACATGTATATGCATTGTTATTTACTAAATTAGTTATACCAATTCCTGGAGAACTTTTTGGTCATACTACTACGCACGCAAATATCGCGGCGCGCGCCGCTCGACTCGACACAACATAACGAAACTACGGAAAAGCCGACAGTACACGAAGTCTTATTACTTTGAGTTACGGTCTATTTGAATTTGTTTTGACTGTACAGGGTTAATATGACAATAATTTCCGTAGTTTTAATTATTTTTGGGATAAAAAATTACCTATACTTATTAAAAATAATATAAATCGATTCAGTAAACGATTCTGAACAAACTAGTTTCAGGATGTGCGTTAATTAAGTTACATGTTGTATATATATATGTAATAGGGGTTAAAGTATGAAATTGCCGATTTGTACTGAAAATCTAAATTGTAATTTTTTTTAATTTTTAACAAACTTATTTAATCAAAATAGTTGCCATTATTATCTATACATTGCGGCCATCTAATAAGAAGGTCATTTATGCCGTTACGATAGAACTCTGAGGATCTAGACTGCACAAACTCTGTGAAAGAATTTTGATCTGCCTCCTGGGAAGAAACTTCTTGTGACGCAGATAATTGTCCAAATCACAAAAAAAATGGTCGTCCGTTAGAGCAAGGTCTGGCGAATATGGAGGAAGACGAATAGTTTCCAACTGCAGTTCCTGAAGAGTTAAAACGGTTTCTTTTGCTGTATGAGGCCTCGCGTTGTCATGGAGCAATAACGGTGAAGGTCGATTCATGAGTCGTGGCTGTTTTACTGCAAATTTTTTCAACATTATTCGTCTTCGGCTGGGTATCTGGGTAGTTTGACTAGGATCGGCGTTCGCCGTCTCTCTTAATTTCTCGTTAATCACCTGTCAGGCGGTCTTTTTCATGGCTCGTTCTTCAAGTCGAAGTTTCCACCACGAAAGCGTTTAATCCAAAATCGCACGGTGCGTTCATTAGCAGACACCTCTTCAAATGCAGCATTGATATTGCGGGCTGTTTCTGCCGTTTACTTCCGCGTCGGAACTCATATTCAAAAATTACTCAAATTTTCGCAGTGTCCATCTTTCTTGTTTAAGTTGAATAACAAAAACAATTGAACATCGATAATCAAATGTTTCACATTTTTTAAAAGAAGAACATCACAGAAACCACGTGAAAAAAGTTTCATTCGAAAACCTCAAACCATGAAGACTCTATGGCAATTCAAAAACCTACTAGAATAAAACGGCAATTTCATACTTTAACCCCTAATATATCAATGTAGCGTTAGTGACGGCACCACCGTCATATATGTATAGTGCGATAACAAACGACAAGAAAAATTATCACAATTAAACAAATCACCAATGTCCAATCAATCACCAGTAATTATTCTTCACAGAAATACAAACGCATCATCCGGTACATCAATCATGATTGAATTAAAAACCAATTGGCACTTCATACGGCCATCCGGTCCCGGTCCGGTGACACGGCCGGAGATATTAAACCGGTCCGGCTTAATAGCCGGACGATTGCCGTGGAAGCTTCCAATGCTGACTGCGGGCTTACGAGGAACTTATACGTGTTGGAAATCTCAAATGAGTGAAGATTTTTATTTTTATTATATTTTGTAGTGAATTGGTCGTGGCTTTAAATGTAGTTTTAGTACAAATGGTTAGACCCGCGCTCCGTGGTCAACTTCTTTCCGAAACGGGATAAAATATACCTTGTGTCACCTAGACATAGGGTAGCTTACCAACAGAAAAAAAATCTAATCGTTTCAGTAGTTTTGGGCCTTTGAGGATACACAAACATATTTCTTTTTTATAATATTTGTAGAGATTGCTTTTAGCAGTAATTATTGCTGTGATAAATGACAAAAAGAGCTTTTAGTTTCGTTTAAATTCACGAAGGGGTCGAAGAAGTTAAAAAATCTCTTGTTATCTTATTTTCTTTTGGTAAACCATAACCTATTTAATGATATCACAAGTTCACAAACACAATATTTGACCATATTTTATGTAAAAGATAACTCAAAGACTTAATGAATAAAGGTTTCCAGTAATGAGAGCACGTTAGAGCTAGTTAGGCTAAGTGTAGTCTGACTCCTGGCAGCCCTCCAGGGAATGTGAGATTACACTAAGTAGCGCTAGTAATATGTCTATCAATTAATATGTGAGGATTTTGAGGTAATTAGGTGTATATTTGCCCTTAGTTTTAAAGCAATAGTCACACAAAAGTTTTCTATTTGTAGTCCGAACGTGAAATAATCTACTATTTGTTTTTTTAATAAAGTAGTACCTATCCAATTATTGACGCTCCTTAGCTTTTGTTTGAAAGAGTACCTAACATCCTTTTACATTCCAAAATTTGTGTGATTTAAGATTAGGTACAATTATGTACTATACAAGTAAACAAAAGATTTCTTAGAAACAATTTCAGTACCAGACAAACTGTGTACTGATAGTTTATCCCTTAAACCCAAAGGAAATTCTTTATCTAAACTGTTTACATTTGTCCACTACCGTCGTTTGCAATACAGCCTTACTTAGAGGCTTAGATTCACGAGCAAGGGTCAATGACCTTGAACTTTCATCCTAATGTAAGCACAAGATTACAGGGCGATGACCCCTTGAGTACAGACACGAGTGTGAAGTGAATATTTTAGAAAAATCTGTGGTGATTTTATGTGGAATATTTTAACGTGGTATATTTTGTTTCGTTTTATAATTCTAATAACGGTTACACGTGGGTTTTCACAGTGTGTAAATACATATACGTGTGTATAATAAAATTATAAAACTGTGGACTTTGTTTGAACGCGTCAATCTCAGGAAAAAGTGGATCGATTTGATTTTCTTTACAATGTTAAATGGCTTATTTATTAAAAAAAGCTTTTTGATAATAATGAAAAACAAATATATCGAACGCTTGAAACCGCTGACGGAAGCTAGTATAATTACATATTATTTGGAATGCATAGAGCAATTTTATCCGCACACAAATTCACACGTTTTTCATTCAAGAGCAGAATGTCCTGAAAAAATATTCTGACTAAAAGTTCTAGATTTTTCTAAAGGACATCTCGATATAGACCAGTTAAAGATAAAATGATATTCTGAGTGACCGATTTTTCTTCACAAGTGCTTCAAATCACGGCTTGGATGCATGATAGATTGTACCATTCTTCTCCTGTCGAGTCGACACGAACACTCGCTCATTTCACAGTAAAAAATAGTCAGACTAGGATAATGGAGACAGTAGGTTCATTTTGAATCTATTTCGGATCAGGTTTGTAGTTCGTGGGTAAGTAGCAGATTGACAAGTCTACATAATGGCGTCTACGGCCGATTTCGGCCACGGTGGCTGTTCTCATACAAGGAGATCAGCCAGCTGCGCAGGACATATTATAGTGCACGAGCATTATTTATTCAGCATTATTTGCGCAGACACAGGTGCACTCCCTATTCCTTCACTCTCATCCTCGTCCTCGTCCCGATGGGACGGCAATCCGACACGACCGGAAAGAGATCAGGCGCAGGACCGACATTAACGTGCTCTCCGATGCACGGGTGAATCAATCACCAACTTCCAGACTACGGGCTGCTTTGTGAAAGATTTTAAGAAAACCCACAAAGCGATTTCGGCCCGACCCGGGAATCGAACCCGAGACCTCGAGCACAGCAGCCGCGCTTGCGACCACTAGACCAACGAGGCAGTCTACATATTAATCATTCCCTGGATGAGTGACTATCTCGTCATGACGAGTTCCTCCGTGTTTCGGAAGGCACGTTCAATTGGTGGTTCCCGGTTGTCATTGAAACTTCATCAGTTGTTGTTACAGGTAGTTAGAAGCCAGGAAGTCTGACACCCAGTCTTACCAAGTCATATCGAGTTGCCTGGGTGGGTTGAGGAGGTCAGATAGGTTGTCGCGGACAATTAACACCTCAAGCGGCGGAAATATAGTGGCCTTGTCGGAAACTATATTTGTTTTTGGTTGAAACCCTCGGGTCGTGGGGTCCGAATGTCCACATTCTATTTAAAGATCTCTCTAGGCGGCTGGTTGACGCTTCTCGTGACCAAAAGGCTGGCTATTACCTCGGACAAAGGATCAGCATGGCCATCCAACGAGGTAATGCTGCCAGCCTCTTGGGCACGCTCCCAGTTGACAGCGATGGGGACGAATTTTTTGACGCTTTCTAGTTGTTTTTTTTTACTAGGATAGTTTTTGATGTGTATTGTAAATATGTTAATATTGTAAATAAAAGTTATAATTTATACTGTAAGTTGGCCAAAACATGATTGGGAAAAGGCTAGGCAGATGATTAGTATTTTAATTATAATTACACCTTACAACTACAGCAAGCTTACTGTTGGGATTTAACAAATCGTAATATTCTACGAATCCATCGTGGTGGTATTTAACTAGTTATGTACTAAAAGCTGAATTTGCCATAATTTTAGCTCCCTAGTGAGATAATTTCTATTTAAACACGTAATCAGCTTAATGCTAAGCCATTGTGTTAACTATGCAATCATACACATATTTACTTGATCTACACGGATATTATAAAACTAGATAGTAAATTTGCTAGAACGAATTAATCTCAGGAACTATTGGAATGATTCGAAAAATATTTCAGCGTCAGATTTCCCATTTCTTGAGGAAAGCTAGGCTACTTTTCATCAATCTAAGAAAGACGTGTTTGTAATACTACTGTAACTGAAAAATGGCTGAACCGTTTAAGCTGAAAGTTAACAGGAAGGTAGCTTAGACCTGGGAGACATAAGAAGAAGACACATAATAGACATAGATGGGAGTTTTTGTCACTAATGGGTGAAACTACGTTCTTAAGCTAGTAACATATAAAAAGATATAGTCTAAAACACTAGTTTTTTGTCCAATCCTCCTAAGTATAGTTGTCTAAACAAATGTATCAATTAAGAGCAGAAACAGATCGCGTAATGAGACAAACGCCGGCTTTCACGGAACCCATTAACTGACAAACTACCCTCCCTGAACGTCGCTCGAAAAATAGGACTCCTGTACTGAGCTTGTAAGGGTTGGTTCTATTATGTAAAACAATTGTCAACTTTTATACGAGTACTTTTAATATTTCTTCTTCATAATCAGTTCTTCAAGTAAAGGCCTTATTGCCTTGAGTAAAACCTTAACATACATTACAGAATATTGGATGCGAGTCGGTTTTCAGGTTAGATAAGTACCTATAGGCCTGAATTTAAGCCTGACGGTTAATAAATACTTGTTTTAGTTATGAAGTGTGTGATGAGACTTAAAGATGTGATGGAAACAGAAATTATGTGAATAGAAAATAACTTTACGAATATTAAGATATTCAGTAAATTAAGCATCTATCTTTAATTTGGTGATTTAGTCTTTCAAGCATTCTCGTGACTATCAAAGAGCTTAAAAAACATTTAACATTCTAACCTAACAACTAAACCACCCCTTAACCAGCGTTTAAAACGAAAAAAAAAACAAAAGCGTGCTATTAAATATCTTAAACCCACCTGTTTCACTAAACGCTGTTCATTTGTCCCTGCTGTCCCTCAGGACTACAGCTTAATGATAATCGTTAGTATTCCAAGCTTCTTACTACTAAATAAAAATTTGCAATCATTTCTTGCAGATGCTACACCATTAAGAAGATCGTGACGACACTAAGATTTATAATCCGTGTGTACTCACGGGCAGATATTGTGTCCGGGCACGCTATCCATGTCTCGTTGTATTTTAGTGGCTATTCAAGCGATATATTGTTATGTTTCTAAGTAATTGGGCTTCGTTATGAGGTATTCAGGTAAATTAATAGGAGTTTTCTTGTGAAATATGAAGGATATTTTGCGGTTGATGTGCTTTGGGTGTCACGTTTAACTGCCTAGCGTGTGTGAAGATAATTGGAAAAAGTTTTTTGTAGATGACCATGTTTTGATTATATTGTAACATTGTTTGGCACTAATATTGTGGCGCCCCCTAGTGATTAATAGCTATGACACCTATCTAAGAACATGAACTCATCGAACACAAAACCGTTATTGAAAACCGCATCAAAATCGGATCATTAGTTTAGAAGGTAGGTGGGAACATTACTTTGCTCTTTTGCACTAATATTGTGGCGCCCCCTAGTGAGTTACAGCCATGACACCTATCTAAGAACATGAACTCATTGAACACAAAAACGTTATTGAAAACCGCATCAAAATCGGATCATTAGCTTAGAAGGTAGGTGGGAACATTACTTTGCTGTTTGGACTAATATTGTGGCGCCCCCTAGTGAGTTACAGCCATGACACCTATCTAAGAACATGAACTCATCGAACACAAACCCTTCATTGAAAACCGCATCAAAATCAGATCATTAGTTAAGAAGATATGTGGGAACATTACTTTGCACAAACGCACACACAAACACACAAACACACAAACACACAAACACACAAACGCACAAACGCACATCTCTCACCCTAAACGCATATACCTGCTCCGTTCCGTCGTGGGTAAAAAAAGCTTTTTTGATAATAATGAAAAACAAATATATCGAACGCTTGAAACCGCTGACGGAAGCTAGTATAATTACATATTATTTGGAATGCATAGAGCAATTTTATCCGCACACAAATTCACACGTTTTTCAAGAGCAGAATGTCCTGAAAAAATATTCTGACTAAAAGTTCTAGATTTTTCTAAAGGACATCTCGATATAGACCAGTTAAAGATAAAATGATATTCTGAGTGACCGATTTTTCTTCACAAGTGCTTCAAATCACCAGGCTTGGATGCATGATAGATTGTACCATTCTTCTCCTGTCGAGTCGACACGAACACTCGCTCATTTCACAATAAAAAATAGTCAAACTAGGATAATGGAGACAGTAGGTTCATTTTGAATCTATTTAGGATCAAGTTTGTAGTTCGTGGTTAAGTAGCAGATTGACGAGTCTACATATTAATCACTAGCTTCTGCCAGCGGTTTCCCCCGCATCCCGTGGGAACCTCGGCACGAACCCGGATAAAAAGTAGCCTATAGCCTTCCTCGATGAATGGGCTATCTAATATTGAAAGGATTTTTCAAATCGGACCAGTAGTTCCTGAGATTAGTGCGTTCAAGCAAACCAACAAACAAACTCTTCAGCTTTATAATACAAGGTGTTGATTTGCATTTGTGCCATATTTCAAGAGGAGGTCATAAAATACGTAAAATCGATTGGAATTACAGTAGACGGGAAATAGCTAATATGCACTGTTTTTTTTTGTCATTGTAATGTCGTAGTATTTCAGAAGCAATCCAATTTTATGAATGAAAATTATGAATGATCGTTGCGTATGCTTTGTGTTTGCGTTTGTGTGAGGGCGCAGCACGGTTTTAAGGCTAGTAATACACGCGCCAAGTTTAAATACGGCTAGATGACATTGACGGAATTCCGAAAAAAAAAATAAAACAAAAAATTACGTACCAATTTTTTTGTTGATTTGGGTCGAGAATCATTAGCATAATTATGTCCTTGAATATGGCACGGATGCAAATCAACAGCTTGTAGTAGTATAGATTCGTCCCTGGATGAGTGACTGTCCCGTCATGTCGAGTTCCTCCGTGTTTCTGAAGGCACGTTCAATTGGTGGTTCCCGGTTGTCATTGAAACTTCATCAGTTGTTGCTACGGGTAGTTAGAAGCCAGGAAGTCTGACACCCAGTCTTACCAAGTCATATCGAGT
Organism: Helicoverpa assulta; assembly: GCA_963856015.1. Taxonomy (NCBI): domain Eukaryota; kingdom Metazoa; phylum Arthropoda; class Insecta; order Lepidoptera; family Noctuidae; genus Helicoverpa; species Helicoverpa assulta. The sequence goes on from CAWLCW010000030.1 coordinate 321,095, forward strand.
TGCCCGGGTGGGTTGAGGAGGTCAGATAGGTTGTCGCGGACAATTAATACTGGAAGTTAGCCAAAACATAATTGGGAAAAAGCTAGGCAGATGATTAGGATTTTAATTATAACTAGCTTCTGCCAGCGGTTTCACCCGCATCCCGTGGGAACTACTTCCCGTACCGGGATAAAAAGTAGCCTATAGCCTTCCTCGATAAATGGGCTATTTAACACTGAAAGAAATTTTCAAATCGGACCAGTAGTTCCTGAGATTAGCGCGTTCAAACAAACAAACTCTTCAGCTTTATAATATTAGTATAGATTAGTATAGATTACACCTTACAACTACAGCAAGCTTACTGTTGGGGTTTAACAAATCGTAATATTCTAAGAATCCATCGCGGTGGTATTTAACTAGTTATGTACTAAAAGCTGAATTCGCCACAATTTTAGCTCCCTTGTGAGATAATTTCTATTTAAACACGTAATCAGCTTACTGCTAAGCCATTGTGTTAACTATGCAACCATACACATATTTCGTTTATTTACATGATCTATACGGATATAATAAAACTAGATAGTAAATTTGCTAGAACGAATTAATCTCAGGAACTATTGGAATGATTCGAAAAATCTTTCAGCGTTAGATTTCCCATTTAGCGAGGAAGGCTAGGTTACTTTTCATCAATCTAAGAAAGACGTGTTAGTAACACTACTAGTAACTCATAAATGGCTGAACAGTTTAAGCTTAAAATTAACAGGAAGGTAGCTTAGACCTGGGAGACATAAGAAGAAGACACATACTAGACATAGATGGGAGTTTTCGTCACTAATAGGTGAAACTATGTTCTTAAGCTAGTAACATATAAGCAACAGTCTAAAACTATTTTTTTTTCGTCCAGTCCTCTTAACAGTATAGTTGTCTAAACAAATGTATCAATTAAGAGCAGAAACAGATCGCGTAATGAGACAAACGCCGGCTTTCACGGAACCCATTAACTGACAAACTACCCTCCCTGAACGTCGCTCGAAAAATAGGACTCCTGTACTGAGCTTGTAAGGGTAGGTTCTATTATGTAAAACTTTTAAACGAGTACTTTTAATATTTCTTCTTCATTATCAGTTCTTCAAGTAGAGGCCTTATTGCCTTGAGTAAAACCTTAACATACATTACAGAATATTGGATGCGAGTCGGTTTTCAGGTTAGATAAGTACCTATAGGCCTGAATTTAAGCCTGACGGTTAATAAATACTTGTTTTAGTTATGAAGTGTGTGATGAGACTTAAAGATGTGATGGAAATCTATACTAATATTATAAAGCTGAAGAGTTTGTTTGTTTGAACGCGCTAATCTCAGGAACTACTGGTCCTATTTGAAAAATTCTTTCAGTGTTAGATAGCCCATTTATCGAGGAAGGCTATAAGGCTACTTTTTATCCGGGATCGTGCAGAGGTTCCCACGGGATGCGGGTGAAACCGCTGGCAGAAGCTAGTAGAAAATATGTGAATAGAAAATAACTTTACGGATCATTTACTCATTAATTTTTTCATTTATTTGGATATTTTTTAACATATTAAGATATTCCTTAAGTTAAGCATCTATCTTTAATTTGGTGATTTTAGTCTTTCAAGCAACTATCAAAGAGCTTAAAAAACATTTAACATTCTAACCTAACAACTAAACCACCCCTTAACCAGCGTTTCAAACGAAAAAAAAAACAAAAGCGTGCTATTAAATATCTTAAACCCACCTGTTTCACTAAACGCTGTTCATTTGTCCCTGCTGTCCCTCAGGACTACAGCTTAATGATAATCGTTAGTATTCCAAGCTTCTTACTACTAAATAAAAATTTGCAATCATTTCTTGCAGATGCTACACCATTAAGAAGATCGTGACGACACTAAGATTTATAATCCGTGTGTACTCACGGGCAGATATTGTGTCCGGGCACGCTATCCATGTCTCGTTGTATTTTAGTGGCTATTCAAGCGATATATTGTTATGTTTCTAAGTAATTGGGCTTCGTTATGAGGTATTCAGGTAAATTAATAGGAGTTTTCTTGTGAAATATGAAGGTTATTTTGCGGTTGATGTGCTTTGGGTGTCACGTTTAACTGCCTAGCGTGTGTGAAGATAATTGGAAAAAGTTTTTTGTGGATGACCATGAAAGTAGATTGTAATCATAAATTATTCGTTGTTATAGTATCAATTTGTACACGATTGTTATAGAGCTAGTCATCAAAATAACACTAAATAAAGAATAAAACGCAGCCAAACTGCCCGAAACGTTCTCCCTTATATCCCCTCTCCACTCATTACGTAAGTTCTCCAATCTTCGTCACCCATCGCTGGTCGGAATCTACTTGTAACTCAGCACGCACGTACAAAAGCCGCGATGTATGCCGCCCGGAGTATTGTTCGGTTTAATATCCGCTTTCTGATCGTTAGTGATTTCCCTCGCAAGTTGACTCAAGGGTGACGGGTGACGGGGTGATGAGGTGACGGGTGACGGAATGGTGAGTTGTAGTTTGATTGTTTTAGGTGTTTTTAACATAGTTACCGTCACAAGTGAGGATGTAAATTATATTATCATATTTAAAGCGAAGAATAGTATATTTTGTAGAAATCTGAGCTCAGTTATCACTTCAGCCACTTTGGCTTCATATATAATTGCACTTGTTTCAGGAAGTATAAGTTGTTTTAGATTTACAGGACTATTACAATACTACCTTCCACCAGTGGTTTTACGTGCGACCCGTGCGACTTCGCGTACCCGGATAAACAATATTATTTCCCTATAAAGAGTTGACCAATACTGAAATATTTGTTCACATGGAATTCTTCATATCAGCACGTTCAAACCAATTAACAGATGCAACCTTGCTTTACTATACACCTCAATTCACAACCCAGTTACAAGTTAACAAAGTGACGGCTAACCATTCCCTAAACTATAAGATCTTCTCAATATCTTCGAAGCTGTAATATTGATCTGCCAATACACAATAGATATAAACTGTATACATCGGGAAGGGAGGGCGATGGGAACAAATCGCCTCGAGGAAGACGAATCGCACAGATATATATATACATACATACAGAATTAACAAATAGATGTAAATGCGATTATGTTAGTAGTTGGCGGGAGTAGATCTGCGACTTTGCGACTGGGAAATCGTAAGTCAGAAAAAGTACAAGATTTAGACAGGTTTTCTGTTGGTAATATTTTTTATGATTCTGAAATAAAAATGACAAAAAAAACTCTATTTCAAGCTTTCTTATAAAGATCATTGATATCAACAATAAAGCTATCTGTCATTCATGTCAAACCAACAAAATATCAAAATAACTACCTAAAGCAAAATATCTTAAAGATCCCTTCTTTCATTCCTACACTAAAGGTTCCTTCACCTTTCACGTCCAATCCCGCATAAAACATTCAAAATATCCCAAAATCCACAGACTGAAGACATTTAGACACAAAAAGCGAGCAAACAGCAATAAATGCGATTACCTAAGGCCGTGTCCAGACGCACGACACGCTCCCCTTGGGGACCACGGATTAAGGCAGAAACGTCTCATTTTTGAACGAAATCCAACTTAATTGACTTCTTAAAGTATTCCCTTGAGAGCCCAGAGTGTAATTTCCAGTGTTTATTTAGAATCTGCATGAAACGTGGCCAAAATAAAAACGGTTTGCTATAAAATTATATTGTCCAGGAAGAGTGTTTTTACGTGATTTCTTTGAGAATCTGGTATCAGGTACGACTAATAAGAAATGAGAATTGAGTAAAAATAAATCGTGTATAATGTCAGATTGGATTTGTGCGTGATAAAATCCATTATTGTGTACTTAATTTTAATAGACGCTTTTTTGTGGGTTCTCATGAAAAATGGACACAAAAGCAATTATAATAAACTAGCTAATAGATTCTTATTTCTTGTTGGCTAGGAGCAAAATCTTTCAGCGCCATTAAGATGCTGTGAGTACAACGAAAGACAATTTCAGACTTTACTAACAAGTCGGGTCCTATGGTTTTGCTATTGTCTTTAAGGAACTACTATTCACTCCAGCTAGGTAAACTTTAGCTTTATTCCATACCATTTACTTACGTATATTGTTTTTTTCACACATTTGAATTCAGACAAAAATATTCTAGAAAGTGGCCGAAAAGTCTCCCGTCTGCAACAAACCGCGATTGGCTGTGCGGAATAAATCATCGAGGCTCGGCCGACATCGGCGCGATCAATCACCCGCCATTATACAGATATCATAAATATATCGCGTCACTGTTGTGTGTCTGTCTATATGTCTGTGCTGATCTTATCTCTGTGTGGACTCGATTTAGCGGGGTAGGTTTAGAAGCCAAGTTTAGGTTTAACGTGCCAAGTGATAAGAAAAAAAACTTTTCTTCGTATTATTTAAATAACTAATCCTCAAAAGCTTGCCATCAATCAATACTGCAAAATAATATCGTTTGCTCCTGCTATACCTATAGAAAAAGATAGGTAGGTAATGTTCAAACGTGAAGCAAAGCAGTACTTAATTCTCCTGATTTTGATTCTATTGCGAGAATGAAAAACAAACGAGATTTGAAATTAATTAACTTCTGACAGATCTTAACTTGATAACCCTTAAAATAAGCCAAGTTAAATGACAAAATAAGTAGTACTTTAAATGCACAATAATCAATTAGTTACCAAACGATTTATCCATCTATTTTGTAACCTAAAATAACATGACTCTACACAAAATGTTTCCCTACTCGCTTAACAAAATTAAGTGCCATTGTACCAGCACAACTGAAGATAAACTGTACCTTCCAACCTTAACACGACTTTCCCAACACAACGTGTTTCAGCAACATTTGTACACGACGATAAATAAAATAAAGACTGAAACACTGCTTCACAATCAACTCAGAAAAACATATGGTAATGGCATCCAATTTTATTTTAAAAATACTTCAATACATCGTTGTTTTCGGTATTTTACTCAGTCATTACTCAATCGAAGCTGTGAAATAAAACGGATTATATATTTTTTTGTATTTTATTTTTGAAAATGTGTTGTAATGGTATCAATTTTTTGTGATGGTGTGTGTAATGTGCTTTAGGTGATTTTTGGTTTATATATTGTTACGTTTTGTAGACATATTGTTGTACAAGGTATTTACAATCTGAGACTACCATATTTGGGGATAAAAACTTTTTTTTAATAAATTCATTTTAATAATATCTCTTGTCATTAACCTAATACTAATTCGCCAAATCAGCATCTAGGATAGTATTTAATTTATTTTCCGCTTTTTTTACCACAACGTAAACTAGGTATAATCATCGGCACGAATCTTGAGCGCTGACCTTCACCTGCGCAGAAGTGATTTATTAGCAAAGAACCAATCCCGAGTGACGGCTATGATGCGATGCGCTGCGGGCCAATCACCGCTTTAGCCCGCCCCCGCGCCTCACTTCATACCACAAAAGGGACCCAATAAATCACTTCTGCGCAGGTGAAGGTCAGCGCTCAAGATTCGTGCCGATGATTATATATCTTACCTAAAGTTATTCTAAACCACCTAACCATAAGAACCTAGTAGTTTCTCAGATCAATAATATTTATGAAAGCATTTTTTAAAGTAAATAAGTGTAAGAAAAAACCTTTTCATTGCAAGAATTAATTTCTTTATATGTAGTAAAATGTACTTTTCAATTTATTCTTCCCCTAAAAATCTGAAGAACCAAGCAAAAAGTAACAAACTTCTTTCAGAATATTACTAAACTTCGTTTTAGTATTCTCGGTTTAAGAGCACCGTGTAAAAGACAGACAAACAAATCTATAAATCGGGTTACAACTTTTACTAGAAGTGCACAATAAAATTTAAATAACAGTTTTATTTTACATAGGTATCTTTATAGTAAAATTGAACGTTTCTGAGTACATAGTACTCAAAAGTATAAATTGTTGCCCACCGTTTATTTTTACTAGGTATAACTGGATCAGATATCCGCTAAGAACAAAGTTGGGTTAGTGTGTAGCAAGGCTTAAAGCCTTGCGCACCCTCCAACCCAAATCACAAACAATAAACACAAAACACTAAAATATCGTCCACTTTCACATAGGTACACGACATTACACACCGTTCACAAAGAACACGTGACACCTATGCACGCAAATACAAGTTTTATCGTAAAAATTGAGATAAAAAAATCTTTAAAAACAAGCTTTTATTTAAATGCGCTAAAACGCGACGCGACAAGCTTTTAAAACGTATAAATTGTGTCAAATATGTTAAATTTGATAAGTCGTTATAAGTTGACAGTAAAGTTACAGTAAAAGTTTATTTTTTCTTTTTAGCGCATTTAAATAAAAGCTTGTTTTTAAAGATTTTTTTATCTCAATTTATTTTATACTTTTTAGTTTTCACCTGGTAAGTTCCTAAGTCTAAATTCTGTAGCGGCGGTCATCTTAGATTTTGATTTGGTAAAGTGCACTTTATTCTACTTGTCAAGCCCTGTCATTGGATACCCATATGGATGGGATTGAAAAAAATAGGTTATTCAACATTTTGTAGCGGCGGCCATCTTGGATTTTTATTTCGTAAAGTGCAATGTGTTCTACTTGTCAATCCCTTTCATTTGATACCCATATTGTATAGGTACCTTAAAAATAACTAGTCCGCCATCTTGTATATTTAGACATGTTGGATTTAGGATGACGTCACATAGCATAACATGCATTGTCATCCAAACTAAACATGTATGCAAAATTTCAGCTTAATCGGTTGAGGGCAAGTGCCTCAAAATTGAGTTGTAAAATTTCACCCGAACACACATAGTTACTGATTGAGTTTGGCGTCCAGCCGGGGACGCCTTGATTTAGGTATTTTGCTAGAAACAGGCTGTGAGATGTAATGAATGAATGATCATGTACTTACAGGATGTCAGGAACACGGGGATCACAACACCAGAGCACTTTTAGTCGTATTCACAGGTTTTACTTGAGTTTTTACACCGCGCGCGCAGTTATCGATGCCGGCCGGCCATTGCTGAGTTTGAAACTGAACTTTGTCCACGAGTTCAATAGGTGGCGCTCGATGCGCAGTTATGGTTGCGTTCGGTGCTTTGTGACGATGTAGAATAGGGAGGAAAAGGATGGGAAAGGAAGTATCCCAAAGCCTGTTCATATCCCCCCACTTGAAATCACCTAGGGATTTCATAAGATAAGGTTTAATAATTTAAGATTTGAGATTAAAATCGAGGGCCTATGCAGATTCATATGTCATCATTATAAAATTTTTAGTTAATATATTAATAATAAGATAATATATAAGTATAAGTTTTAAGATAGGTGAGTAATGATACAAAATGTAATAATATAATTAAGATAATGTAATAATAAAAATGTGTGTAGTTAAATTAATTGTTTTGTTCAATTGGAAGAGGACAAATTTTGACAGCAGGTCTTGTAAGTAAGCCTTTTGATGTTTTGACTGTTACCACACGAGTAATGTTATCTTTACCCGGATGGAGCTGTACGACACGGCCCAACCTCCATTCGTTGGCAGGTAAGTTGGGTTCGTAAATGGTTACAAGATCATTCAAGTTTGGCTGACGGTTGCCATGTTTAAACCATTTTATTCGCTGTTGCAAGGTATGTAAATAGTCCCTTTGCCAAGTGCGCCAAAAACTCTGAGATAGGCGCTGTAAGAGCTGCCAACGAGTACGTAAAGTTTCGTTTTCCGAATGTACCGGTTCGGGAAGAGATATTAAAGGTCGTCCGATGAGGAAGTGACCAGCTGTAAGAGCGTCAACCTCGTCGGGATCGGAAGATAATTCCACTAAAGGTCTAGAGTTTAACATGGCTTCTACTTTCGTTAAGATCGTATAAAATTCTTCAAAGGTAAGAACCTGCGATCCGATTATACGTTTGAGATGGTATTTGGTAGATTTTATACCGCTCTCGAATATGCCTCCGAAGTGAGGGCCCGAAGGAGGATTGAGCTTCCACGTAATTCCTCGAGAAGCGAGCTGATTGGAAATACTGTTGCTATCGCGGTTGAGCATTTCGTTGACTTCCGATAAATAACGTCTGGCACCCACGAAGTTAGTACCACCATCTGTGACTATAGAGTGACAAAGTCCTCTGCGTGATACAAAACGATCCAAGGCCGCTATAAACGCTTCAGATGTGAGCTCAGTGACGAGCTCGAGATGAACTGCCTTGGTAGCGTGGCATACTATGAGGCAAAGATATGCTTTGTAAGTTTTTGCGTTACGGCGTCTACTTTCTTTTATGATAAACGGACCTCCGAAGTCGATGCCGATTGTTTGAAAACAATGACCCGGTTGTAGTCGGGAAGGTGGAAGATCACCTTGAAAAGGTTGAAGTGGAATTGGTTTGATTTTGAAACAAATCACGCATTTTGATAAACGCGATCTGATGAGATTCCTGACGCCGAGTATCCAATATCGACGCATAATTAAAGATTGGAGTAGACGAGGCCCACAATGAAGGTAAGTTGTATGAAAGTGGTCGATAAGAAGAGTACTCAGTCGGGAAGTTTTAGGTAACAGATATGGATGTTTGACGCGACAAGGTAACGACGCGTGCTTAAGACGTCCCCCCACTCGCAAGATTCCGCGAGTGTCCAGAAAAGGAGAGAGTTTAGATAAATCGATGGTCCCTATTAACAATGTCAGTTCTGCAAAAATAGTACTGTTCAGTAGAGCACTTCAAAGTTTGTTTTGACGATAAAAAAAATATTACATAACTGAGGATATTCAAATTTGCACTGATTATATTATGTATTGTTTACTAAGTGTTCACATAGATAAAACTAAGAAATTATTTATGGTTAAGGAAATAAGGTACTACCGACATTTAAACATGTACAACTTGCAAATTGATTTGTCGGAAATGACACATCCAACAAAACGTATGCTTTAGTTACATGTAACAATGTCAAAAGTGACACATCCAACCAAAAAATCTACTATACGTACATATAATAACGTCAGAAGTGGTATATCCGACAAAATTGTCTGTTTAAATACCATTGAAAATAGATGTAACTACCGGAACCTACTTTATTAAAGGGAATATAGAACGTTTAGAATGTTTCGACATTATGGAATATTTACTTGTTCAAACGTGAAAAAACAATAAATCACCCGCAAATTCACCAGCGCGAGCGCTCCTCCCGGTGACAAAGTGCGTAGTGGCAGAACCGCGCGCGCCCCGCGCTCTCTCCTTCCCGCGGACAGCGCCGGTTCCGTCACTACCGACACTGTTGCGCGGACGAAGTTATTGCAACCGACAATATTAACTAAACAATTGACTAAATAAAATGATTTTTAATAAAATAAAATATTACGTATGATAGATTTTTTTATTGTGATTCTATTTATGTAAAAAAGTGAAAATCAGTAAAAATGTATTTCCGACATTGTTAATAGGGACCATCGAAATGTTTAGGTAAAGGTTTATTGGATGCAATCAAAGATATGACATCGATAAAACTTTGATGTTGAACATATTTTGTTAGATGGTCCAGAGACTGACTTAGCTCAGCGGCTGTGAGATAAGGTAGTAAGTTACGGTCAGAACGTTTTGCTCTCGCGTTATTGATGAAACGGTAGATCCATGCAACCACTCTTTCCACGTGGGAAAGAGAGGAGTGGCGTTCCATGATGGAATCGAGTAAGTCAGCTTCACGCGTCGCAGTTGTGTGACACGCGCGTGATGCGGGCTTAAGTTCTGGCACGTTATCTGACACTTCAACTGCTGATACAGGCCAGTTAAAGGGTTCATACTGCAACCACTGAGGACCAGACCACCAAATTTGAGCTGAAGATAGAGATAGGCATGATAAGCCACGACTACAGACGTCGGCTGGGTTGTCATGGGTGGACACATGTCGCCACTCAGTTGGCACAGGACTGTCGTTAATAAGGACCACTCTGTGAGCAACGAAGGTCTTAAGTTTGTGTGGCTCAGTATTCAACCACGACAATACAGTCGAGCTGTCTGTAAACAAGATAGATTTATTTAAGATGATTTTAGAACTAAGCAAGGAGTAAATGCGATTTATTACTTTGACCAGCAATACAGCACTGCACAACTCTAAACGGTTAACAGTCAACACTTTCAGAGGTGCAACCTTGGACTTAGCAATTAAAAGATAAACTTGAACACCGTGAGAGGTGACGACACGAAGATAAACACAACAGCCATATGCTTTCGTGGATCCATCACAAAATCCGATGAGTTGAAATGTTTTAGATTCAGAAGGTATAATCCTACGAGGGATTTGTATTAGATTTAGGTTATGGAGATCAGCTATAAAGGTTTGCCATTCTACAGCTACATCTCTAGGCACAGGTTCGTCCCATGAAAGATCAAGACGCCACAAATCTTGAAGGAGCAATTTGGCTTTTAGGATACAAGGTGTAAGCCACCCTAGAGGATCGAAAATACGCGCGATGCTAGATAAGATTGAACGCTTGGTACATTCACTGTCCTCGATAGGGGAGTGTGAATAACTGAAGTTGTCACTCACAGGGTCATATTGGACTCCTAAGATTTTTAAAGTTGATTTATCGCTTTCATCAGAAAAAAGTTTAGGTTTTTGACAATGATCTACTGGCAAAGTATTAAGAACAGATTGCGAATTACTACTCCATTTTCGGAGCTCAAGTTGAGCACAACCTAGCAAAGTGATAAGTTGATTTTTTAGTTCTATAGCGTCACGTACAGAGGGCGCGCCACTAGTTATATCGTCGACATATGTCTCATGAAGAAGAGCTTCAGCTGCGCGTGGATACGCGGCGCCATGATCGACAACTAATTGGTGGAGGGTGCGGATGGCCAGATAAGGTGAACTACTAACTCCGTAGGTGACAGTCGCGAGTTCGTACTCTTTTACTGGATCACTGGGAGATTCTCGCCATAGTATGTGTTGATAATTCCGATCCTCCGGTCTTATTAAGATCCCTCTATACATCTTGGATATGTCACACGTCAAAACTACTGTGTGTAATCTGAAGCCAGTTATGATGTCTACAATATCTACTTGAAGCTTTGGGCCAGTATAAACAATGTCATTTAAAGAAAGACCGTTAGTAGTTTTAGAGCTAGCATCGAATACTACTCTCAATTTAGTGGTCGTGCTCTCTGGGCGAACGACGCAACTGTGAGGGATGAGATAACGATTGAGAGTAGGTACTGCAGGGTCAGGTGCAGGATACATATGATTTAAATTCTCGTACTCGCGCATAAAGTTTACATAATCGGATTTAAGTTCAGTCTGACGATTAAGTTTCTTTTCAAGATTAGTAAAACGCGAGAGTGTATTATTGTAAGATTCACCCAATGAACGATCACCTTCCTTTAAGAGGATAGGTACGACATATCGGCCGTTAGGTTCGCGATAGGTTAGATCTGTGTACATGCGTTCGCAGGTATCATTCTCGGGTACGGTGATAATAGCGCGTGGTGGTTCCTCCACTTCCCAAAATTTTTGAATTTGTTCCTCTATTTTAAATGTGGTGGCTACTAAAGAGCACGCTGTGTTCAAGGGTACAGAATTAGAATTGACTGCCCCTGTCAAAATCCACCCGAAAACGCTATGCAGAGCGGTAGGTAAACCGGGCCCCAGATTGATACGTTGACCGTCATAAATATCGTGGAATAGCTCCGCCCCTATTAATAAATCAATTTTGGCGGGAACATCATAGTCGCGATCAGCTAACACGAGATGTTTGGAGCGTTCTCGAACGACTGATGGTACTTTAATGCTAGGTATTAGAGCTGTGATGTTATCTAATACGACTGGTTTGATATTAAAGTGCGGAGCATCACCATGTACAGGTAGTATAGTGCAGTCTGTCACCCCCTTTACGTGTGTAACTGAGTTTTGTCCCAGTCCGGCTATGGTAAGATTACACCGGCGGAGCTTCAACCCAAGTGTTTTTGCGCATGCAGAGGTAATAAAACAATCCTGCGCCCCACTGTCAACGAGTGCGCGCACGGTACATTGCGTGCCGGCGGCGGTGTTGAACGCGCGCACCTGACAGGTTCCTAGTAAAACCATATCGCGATTGGGAACTGCAGCGTGAGAATGAGCTGTAACGTTCGCTTCAGCGCTGGTGGATGGCGCTGGGTCTATATGCAACAGGGTATGATGACGTAAACCACACACCGTACAAGTCATTTTTGATAAGCATTTTTCTATGACGTGATTTGTACGTAAACAGTTTGTACACATATTATTTTTAGTTTTTATTAATGCGAGTCTAGCCCGAGAGTCTAAAGATTGAAAGGTAGGGCACCGATAAATTGAGTGCGCATTATTGCAATGAGCACAAGCCACATTTGCAAGTGAGTTAGATTTAGCGAGATAAGATGAGCGTTTTTGTCCGCTGCTATTTGGCCCGCGCGGTGCGGGTGCGATCGGAAATTTTGTATACGCGAGTTTACGCGGGGAACTAAAATTATTATTAGATTTAGAAGATAGCTGATTAGTTTCTAAGATTTTAACATAATCTTGAAGAAACTTTAACAATTCACAAAAGGTAGGTATTTGCGAAATGTTTGTTTGAGTTTCGAATCGAATGCGCGTGTCCGGATCGAGCGAACGCGATGTTAAATAAAACAAAACAAAATCACCTAAGTTTTCGATTTTCATTGATTGGAGAGCATGGTAAGCCTCATAAGCCTCGGCTGTTAACTTTTGCAGATCTTGGAAGTTGCCTGATTTTACAGCTGGCAAGTTGAAGAATTTATCAAGATAGGATAAAGCTATAAGACGCTTGTTTTGATAACGCTCGATTAAACTATTAAAAACGACTTCGTAATTATCGGCAGTCATCGGAACTCCTTTGACAATAGACAAAGCGGGGCCTTGTAAACAAGACGCTAAATAATGAAATTTTTCTATTTCCGAAATCGACTTATTATCGTGAATCAAACTTTTGTAAATATCATAAAATGTTTGCCAGTTTTCTATTTTGCTATCGAATTTAGGCAACTCAAGTTTAGGTAGCCGCGCATTACGTCCCGAGTTTGATTTTACTTCCGCTCGCTCTAGAAGCGACGACGTATGCGAGGACGTTCCGTCGACGTTGCCGCTCTTCTCTGTAGTAGGCAAGTTAGCCGCTGCACTGATTACGGCATAGTACAAATCATCAAACGAACTCAAAGATTTTTGGGACAGTTGCGCATCAGGTTTTATAGCTAACTCCAATGCTTGTATTTTACTACATAACGAAACATATTCTTCGCGAATTGAAAGTATCCGAGTATATCTCGCCTTGAACGACGATACCTTTGAATGATCTTGAATCATAGATATTGATAAGTCATAAAGGATTTGAATATCACGATAGACATATTCGCGTTGAGATTGAAGAAGTTTTAGTTTGCCCTCCTCCATTTTGTTATTGTTTCGTAAAGTATGTAGGTATTAAGAAATCACGTATGAAATGCGAACCTAAGTTGAGATTGTATTAGGTGTAAATCAATACGTTTAGGTGAAATAGTTTTAATTGTGAATAGTTATATTCATATGAAAAGATAGTAAACAATTTACTTTGTAAATAGTTACGAAAATTATTGTAATATAACCCGACTAAATGAAGATGACCTGTGAATCCGCATAGGTTACTCACGGCGAGTATGAACAATATTCAGTAGGATAATACTTTTAAAATTGAAAAATCTAGAGTTTTCGATAGAAATTGAACCTGAGAATGCTTGAATAAACTGTAATCTACAGGTATCCGGCTCGAAGGACCACAAATATGATTGAGTTTGGCGTCCAGCCGGGGACGCCTTGATTTAGGTATTTTGCTAGAAACAGGCTGTGAGATGTAATGAATGAATGATCATGTACTTACAGGATGTCAGGAACACGGGGATCACAACACCAGAGCACTTTTAGTCGTATTCACAGGTTTTACTTGAGTTTTTACACCGCGCGCGCAGTTATCGATGCCGGCCGGCCATTGCTGAGTTTGAAACTGAACTTTGTCCACGAGTTCAATAGGTGGCGCTCGATGCGCAGTTATGGTTGCGTTCGGTGCTTTGTGACGATGTAGAATAGGGAGGAAAAGGATGGGAAAGGAAGTATCCCAAAGCCTGTTCAGTTACATACATACATACATACATACATACATACATACATACATACATTGCAAGTTAAATAAAAGCTTGTAAAAACCATCTCTTGCGCAACACAAACGCACTGACATCAAAGAAACCGGCGAAGCACTAAAACAATTCATACACAAGAAATTAGCAAAAGTAAATTGTAGTCAATTGACAACATAAAAATCCTTAAAAAAAAAGACAAATGACGGGTAGAAAGACTTACATAATTAAAAATGTAAGAATGACGCATTATTCTACTGTGAAAAATAAAATATTTGTTACAGTATTTTATTACGATTATTAATGAGTAGAAAATAGCATTTTTTTAAAGCATAAATAGAGCCTAATTTGAAATGTAAAGAGTTAGGTTGGTAGCAATGATCCCGGTGACATGCTAAACTTTTTCTTTTCGCTCATGACGTGAACGTATGACTATGGACCTTACTGCTATTGAAATAAGCATTTTACCTTGTCCAATATTCTTTCTTCTAGGTATCAATTAAAGGTTTTGCTAAGAACAGCAACCTTTATTTTGAACGCAACCCCCCCCCCCCCCCCCTTGCTTGCTTTTAAGTATTTGGCAAAACAATTTGGAATTCGTTCTGGAATATTCTAAAATATAAATATAATAAGCACAGTGGCGTTTTCCATAGACTAAAAATATTTATTGTCAACAGAGGTTAATACATAAAGTTATTACTTACTCATGGCGCTAGTGGTACATTCATATATTTTGTTACCTACTATAATATTAACAAAAGTATTGTTATAGGATTTAATGTGATTAGGCGTATATCACACCATACCACAAACAAAACACATCTACTCCGAAAACACACCACTTTTTGTCCAAAAACATAAATAACAAAAAACCAACAAGTAAATAGCAGCCCATTCCTCTAACTAAATAACTAAAAGCAAGCCACTGCACCTGACCTGGTTAAAAAACATGTTTTTTGTTCGTTGTTAAAAATTCACACACACTCGTACTGAGTACGTCCTTGAGGGATGGTTCCTAATGTGATTGGCCAATCTGAGGAGTACCATGGCCCATAAATAATGACTAAAGTGGGACAAGACGCACATACATTCGAATAAGCGGGAGATATGGCGGCTTCCCACCAATTGCGGCGGCCTTCTTGTCCGGCCATTTTGATTAAACGTCTAGACGTTATGGAAAGGCGTTTGTTCTTTTTTTGAAATTATTTTATGGTTATTGGATGTTATTGTTTGTGAGTTATACGTTGAACAAAAATAAAACATTATTTAGACTACTGTATTACCTACTTAGCTTTTAAAAATGTACTTCATGGGGACAGACTATTTAAATACTTAAGGTAATATTCCGGTATTCAGCATTAAAATACTCATACATTCTAATTTCTCTACCATAGGTTACTTTAAAAAAAATTGAGGTAAAAAAATCTTTTAAAACAAGCTTTTATTTAAATGCGCTAAAAAGAAAAAAAATAACTTTTACTGTAACTTTACTGTCAACTTATAACGAAGAACGAAACGTTTTAAAAGCTTGTCGCGAGATTTAAGTACTCGTATTTATTTAGTAAAATCGCGACAAGCTTTTAAAACGTATAAATTGTGTCAAATATGTTAAATTTGAAATGTCGTTATAAGTTGACAGTAAAGTTACAGTAAAAGTTTATTTTTTTCTTTTTAGCGCATTTAAATAAAAGCTTGTTTTTAAAGATTTTTTTACCTCAATTTATTTTATACTGTTTAGTTTTCACCTGGTAAGTTCCTAAGTCTAAATTCTGTAGCGGCGGTCATCATAGATTTTGATTTGGTAAAGTGCACTTTATTCTACTTGTCAAGCCCTGTCATTGGATACCCATATGGATGGGATTGAAAAAAATAGGTTATTCACCATTTTGTAGCGGCGGCCATCTTGGATTTTTATTTCGTAAGGTGCAATGTGTTCTACTTGTCAATCCCTTTCATTTGATACCCATATTGTATAGGTACCTTAAAAATAACTAGTCCGCCATCTTGTATATTTAGCCATGTTGGATTTAGGATGACGTCACATAGCTTAACATGCATTGTCATCCAAACTAAACATGTATGCAAAATTTCAGCTCAATCGGTTGAGGGCAAGTGCCTTAAAATTGAGTTGTAAAATTCCACCCGAACACACATAGTTACATACATACATACATACATTACAAGTTAAATAAAAGCTTGTAATAATAAAAACTGTATCTCCACAAAAATCATTTTAATATTCGTATAGAAACAACCCACCATTTAGATAATACCAGCTCACAAACAAAAACGAACACGTTAAACCTACTCTAAACCATATTATTTCTACATCCAACAGTATTATGCTAAAAATATATTCCTGGCAACATTTTACCGGCAGCTGATGTAACAAAAACTGGCAACACTAAGAACTAACAACGTAAGACAACACCCGTAGGTAACGAAGCGCTCATTAAAAACGATAAATTACTCAAAGTAATTAATACCTGAGCTTTTAATTTGAAACTCGATACGTTCCCAGATATATTGGCGTGGTCATAAGGCGGGATGAGGGGGAACAACCTATTTTTATTAAAGTATATAAAGGCTTAATAATGTATATGTATTTTCGTTTACTTAGGACTTATTTTCACTTCATTTAGACATTTCTAGCACGTTTTTGTGTTAAGCCAGTACTTAAATATTTTTTCAATTGAACTGTATTTCTGGTATTAGCGTACCTAATCAAAATAAGTAGGTATCCTTCCTATTACATTAACATGAAATACTTTTTTTTAATTTTAAAATATTTTTCGTCAGAACAGACCGTTCAAGTATTAATCACGTAGCATGTTTTGTTTGTATTTAATCCTAGCGATTAAAACACAAGGGGCTTAAAAAAACATTGGATTTCACAATTCTATATAACTTTGTCAAAATAGGAATAAACAAATACTATCGAACTACATAATATAAAGAATACAATTTTATTTTCCACCATTTCATTTCAGCTCTAACAATCTCGTCAAAAACCGTCTGCAAAAGACCGAAAAATCGTAAATTACCGTTAACCGGTCACCGGTTCGGTTCTCATTATCATAAGCAGTCATCGCTTTCCGAATCACGGAGGAAGGAAAGATAGCGGAGATGCCGTAAGGAAGGTAGGTCAGGCGCCTTCTTGTAGGTCAAGCAACGTACCTTAGGCGTGATTAGGTACTAGATCTAACGAGACATCAGAACCAATCTGTCAAATATTGGTCTTGATTGATTGGTGATTTTATTTTGAAAATAAATAATGAGCGGGTTTCGTTAAAGGCGTGTAAGGACGGAGCTGGTAACGTTCCTCGTCCCCCGAACACCCGCATTTTGGCGCGCTACTTTCTTAGGAGATTTTGCGTTATGACATCTCCGCTAGTCATTATGTTCTCTATGGTATGTATAAACTACAGAGTTCAATGTTTTCCACTGGAAGTGACAAAGTTGCAAACGTTTGCATTATTTTTATGTGAAAGCTGGAGGTTATGACAGCTTTTGAGAGTATCTGTGAATGTGTATTACTGATTTTATGGTATCTGGTTACTGAAGTGCTAGAATGTGCAGTGTGAATGTAACCTTATGATAAGTACCCACTGGCAGTTTTGCTTTGAAGTCATACTTAGGTACCAATAGTGTTTTTGTGAAGCATCAATAATGACATTGTAGATTTTGTGTTTTTAATCACAATTACTGAGTATCTAGTAGTAGTAGTCTATTTATGAATATGAGTGAATCTGTCTGATTTGCCATTACTCAGTAATAACTCACACAATTATTAAAAGAAAAATGAGAAGAACATTTTCAAATTAGAAGTGTCCAGGATCACGCAAGACTAAAATTACTCACTACTTATCGTTATTAGGTATGTGTCTTAAGGACATATTGTAATCATTCATACACCTAATTTTCTGATAAAAAAACAGGTTTACTTAAAAATATATTGTCCCTATTCTCTCTTCAGATATTATTTAGGCAAACTTGCCAAACAATACCCAAAAAAAAACAGTTCTCTCATTCAATAAAAATTGTATATTCAATTATGTAAACAAATAACACATTCTTGTTCAAATAGCCACCATATTTGCGAACCGCCAATCGGAATCGAATGGAGCCTAGAACAAAATAGAAATAACAGAAATACTCTTTGAATACTAACCTCTCCCTATTTCGATAGAAAAAATATATTCAGGTCACGTTTTTAACAAAATCTAGCCAGAAACTTGTGAATAAGTTTTTCAATGCTTCTTATAGTTCTGAAGAGATAAACACATCGGGTGCAGAACTGCAGATATCTTGAGAAGCACATTTTATTGGTTGTCTCTACTGAGAGTAGTGACGTCATTTGTTTATTTATTTATTTTGTTTTAAAGAAAGCTTACAGACTAATTACACCCCACAAATACAGTCAAACCATTGCAATGGTTTTGTGGGGCTTAGCATATAGATGATTACTATGTGAAATAAGATAAATAAATAATAAATAATCTAAACTTATAATAAATCTGTAGAGAGGTCAATTCATTGTACATTAAATATATTTCCAAAATATCTATCGGGGGGTGATTAGTGATCGATACTGATGCCAAAAATGCAATCTGTAAAAATTTTGTCTGTCTGTCTGTCTGTCTGTCTTTCTGTCTGTCTGTCTTTATGTTCGTTATGGAAACAAAAACTACTCGACGGATTTTAATGAAACTTAGCACAAATATTCTTCATACTCCTGGGCAGGTTATAGGATACTTTTCATCACGCTACGATCAATAGGAGCAGAGCAGTGATGGGAAATGTTGGGAAAACGGGAGAAGTTACTCCATTTTTTAAGCTTTCGTCACGTGTGCAGCCTTAGTGATTAAAGTTAAGTAGTAATAGGCTAGGTACGCACAGATTTAGATAATTGGATAGGCTGGTGATTATTATTATTTCCTCTCTTTGCACAAAGTCCGAATCTAACGCGGACGAAGTCGCTGGCAGAAGCTAGTAAAATAATAAAATTTGCTAATGACAAGCTCCCATGTGTATAATGTTGGTTGTAATAGCCTATTTATTTAATTTTGTGATTGAATTGTAAGTATTTAATGATTTGGCGGTTTCACCTTCGTCCTCTGGGAACTACTGCTTGTACCTAGATAACATACAGCCAATATAACTTCAGGATAATTTAGCTTTTTAACAATTAATTTTAAAATTGAGCACAAAAAAACAAAGAAAAAAAAATCCTCTCTATTATATCAGCATAAATACAACTTGCATCAGCAGATTAACAATAAAAATGAAGAAATAAATTAATATGTTTTACTAAAATATTTGTCTGAAACAAATAAAATAAATAAAAAGATTTAAGCACTTATTATTTCAGCGAGATACTGAAATTTCGTACCAAAAAATACAATTTCAAAAATCTCAATTGTAACAAACCAAATCGTTAATAGTTTTATAAAGAACCATAATCCTCCGATAATTTTGAAAGCTTGAAAACTTATCACAATACAGAAATTAAATCGCAGACTTTATTCTAAATCTATTACCAAAATCAGTAAATCTCTTCAAATACTTTAGTTATAGACAATTGACTGAAGTTAGTTCATTAGAAATAGTTATTATTCATAGTAAATTATAACTTGTTTGTTCTACATTAGTGTAGAACAGTCTAGAATATTGTTACAAGGGGACTTAATGTATGTAAATTATGCTGACTTCCACGAAAAGGTTTAGATGGCATAATAATATATGCAAGGCACGTGACGAAATTTCCAGGTACCTACAGGCATGTACTACATGGCAAATGTAGACTACGTTACTAGAGAAGAGTACCTTTCCAACAGTGAAGATATTGTTCATATCGATTCAGTAGTTTTGGAGCCTTTAGGGTACAGTCAAACAAAACAATGTTTCCTCTATATTATATCAGTGTAAAAGTATAGATTGGTTTTCTCGATGATAGTGATTGATGAAAACTCTGTTTACGACTTTCATAAAATTAAATCTTCTGCAATCGGCAATTCAGCTTGGCAGAAGCCTCAGGATATCAACGGACTTTAAACGAAGCCGACTTAATTAATGAAGTTGAACATCATCATCCTCCGAGCCTTTTTTCCCAACTATGTTGTGGTCGGCTTCCAGTCTAACCGGACCAACCGGACCCGGGTCGGACAGGTTGGTTAATGAAATTGAACATAAGCGGTAAATTAAACTAAATTGAATTCATTATTATCTAGCAAATACTTCTTCCGTCTCTGTCTCTAACAAACTAAGGTATTAGTTAATTCTTACTTTTAATTAGCCACTAATGAAGACAACTCAAAAGTTTCAACTTAATAGGCACACACACACATACACACACCGATACCAGGAAAAGGAATTCCGATTCCTTCAGCGTCGCACCACTAGCACAGTTTAAATATATTCTCTACCAAACAGTTGTGAAGCTACGCACTAAACAACGCACTAACAATGTTACTCACACACGCACGTGCTTGATACACGACACTCAGCACTGACAGCACCGGTAACGCCGGTAAAAGCTCGTCGATTCACATGCGTGTGTCAGTCGTGGTGGCCTAGTGGGTAAAGAACCAACCTCTCGATTCCAGGTAAGGCAAGTACCAATGCTACTTTTCTAAGTTGGTATCTACTATCTGAGTATCTTGGACGCCAATGACTGTTTCGGATGGCACGTTAAACTGTAGGTCCCGGCTATCATTGAACGTCTACGGCAGCCATTACGGGTCGTCAGAAGCCAGTAAGTCTGATAACCAGTCTTACCTAGGGGTATTATGTTGCCCGGATAGGTAACTGAGTTGAGGAGGTCAGATAGGCAGTCGCTCCATGTAAAACACTGGTACTCAGCTGCATGCGGTTATACTGGAAGCCGACCCCAGCATAATTGGGAAAAGGCTCTGGAGATGATGAGTAGCTTCACAACTGTAGATCTTTATTCTGTGCCACTAGGGGGTGGCGGGGGGTGAAGTACGGGGTCCGGGGGTGCCAGCAAATAGCTTGTACCCGCGACACATTTCCAGTAAAACTGCTTGTATTTCGCGAGGACTCGAGTGGACTTGCGTGAACCATTTTAGGTCCAAACGTTGATATTTTTCAGGACTTGAATGGACGAAAAATGTTTTTAATAAATAAGAGGAAATGTCTTGGTTTTGGATTGTGGTGAATTTTGTATTGTTTGTGTTAGGAACGTTCATGGCTTAAAACTAAATGATTTATAATTTGTTAATGCTTGTTATAAAATAAACTGGAGTCACGTGTCGACGTAAAATGCTTTAAATAATTTTATTTTCCCAATGTAATAATTACTTCCCGTAGCAATTGCTAGTAGCTAGTTATACACACATACTAAACTGTTCAGATTTAAATACTCCAAACACTTGGGCTCGATAATTACCAATACGTAAGTTCCTAATCTCTTTTCTCTGATCCCAAAACAGTACATTATACAGCAGTAGCACCAACCACGAAGCTATTTTTTCGTCGCAAATAAATTTAAATGTGAATCAAGTAAATCCGCGAATATACTCAAAGCGGGTAAGCAGAGTCGCGCACAACTCAAACAATAGTGCTCGTTACTGCACCTGTCATGAGAGAGGGAATTTCTTAGAGCATTCTGTCAACTGGACCCGCCACAGACACTTGCATATGTTTATGCGAAAAAGTTTGCCAATGTAAGCGTGTGAGTGGAGGCAATTCAAAACTAATAATCATTTATTCAAACTTGACCACAAAACAGCACTTTCTGAACGACAAAACTTACAAAATACGGCCCTAAAACACCCACCTTTCACTCCTTCCTATGTTTTTTTTTGCTGGGAAAAAGAAGTGGTGCTGGGTGCAACAAACTCCCCAGGCAGCGACGTAAAGAATAGTGATAGTTCGCTTTGGTATTTTCAACCACATCAAAGCGAACGTGTTAGATTATTGTATATTTCTTGATTTTAACTATCTTTGTAAACGAACTTTAAATGTCAAATATTTAATATTTTTACTGTCTCTGTAAACGCACATGAAAACGAGGGTACCTTTATGTAATTGTTTTATGTTCATTAAATTTTATATCTAAAATCTTACATGTTTGATGATAAAATAAATATTAAAATTATCGTTATAAGTTTTAAATAAGATTTGGTGTGTTTAAATTAGTTTATTTCAATTGTGAATTTAGTTATTTGTGTATAAAGCTTACTCGTCTGTGATTGGTCAATTGTGGCGGGATAGTGTGACTGTTCGAAATAATGTTTTAAAATAGTCGTGGCACTTTTCTGGTGGACGTTGAGGTGTAGACAACACACGAAAGTTAAGTATTCTACCTGATTTATGTTTTCTTACTGTGATGAGATTATTGTGATTTTTATTGTAATTGTTGTTTTATGTACATGTCCTTAAGATATATTTATGCTGTACTGTGTACTTACATTGGGTACCATATGGAATTATTTCTTTATGATTTATATGATTTGTTCTAATGGGTTATAACCATACAGACAAAATTGTGTTGCTGGGGAGTTTGTTCCACCACTTCTTCTTCCCAGCAAAAACACATAGGAAGTGGTGAAGGGTGGGCGTTTTGGGGGCTGTCTATTGTAAAATCCTGACGTTCTAAAAGTGCTGTTTTGCAGCCAAGTTTGAATAAATGATTTTTCATTTCGATTTGAATTTGATCATAGAAAATGTTTTATTTATTTTTTTATACCTTTGTTTTATTCCTTGCTTTCTACACTTATTCTTGGGATTTCAATAATTAAATAATACATTAAATTGCTCTATTATGTATCTAAATCTAACATCAGAAGTGGGATAGCCCTGCCTCAATTATATTTTTTTAACATATGGCCATGTTTCAGGATGGATACTGAGACAAGCGGTAAATCAAAATAATGATGTGGCGCTTCCAGTCTTTGATCTGAAAAAAAAAAAAGCGACAACGGTGCTACCAGGTGGTGCAACAACATTGAAACGCTCGCCAAGGATCTCACCCGGAGTAGCATAAGAACAGTAGCTAAGGCAGGTAAGGCCCTTAAAGGGTCTGCTTTGATTTGGTTGGATCGAACGTTGTGTCTACAGTGGTTTATGTTGAAATACGGCTTGTAATCGTTGGTCAGACTGGCCAAGCGGTATGTAGAAGGTTCAGACTTAACTGTTAAAAAATCAACAGGTTTTACTCCAATTCGATTACTTATTGGCTGTAATGCCAAAATTCCATCAATTCACTCTCGCCTTAATGATGTTAATGTTTCTGAACCTAGTATTGATGTCAGGGTAGATCGAGAATTAGCACGACATCGTTTTGATGCTTGTAGGCGAAATACTACAAATTTTGAGATTGGAAATAAGGTATATGTCAATGTGTTTTATGTTTATATATATTTTGTATATAGTATTTTATTTTTAGTTTTTGTATGTTGTAAAGATAAGTAGTTTAAGTTTGTATATATTTAGCTAAAATAACCTAAATAAAAATGTACTGTGTATATCAATCAAAATCATAGGCGTCATGACAAACTCGGTCCTAGATTAAGGGGTCCATATACTATAATTTGTATTCTTCCTAATGATAGGTAATACTTTGAGGGGTCTAGGTAATTCACGAAATATTATTAGTGCTAAGAATAAATTAAGATTATAGACGTTGATGATAATGAGTCTGAATGATATACATTTATATATTATTGTAATGATTGTTGTTTATTTTGTTAGTTGCTTAAAAATAAATCGATTATATATATAAAATCATTGTATTAACGACTAATGTGTGGCTGTGCCTGTGGCTGTGCCTGTGGCTGTGCCTGTGGCTGTGCCTGTGGCTGTGCCTGTGGCTGTGCCTGTGGCTGTGCCTGTGGCTGTGCCTGTGGCTGTGCCTGTGGCTGTGCCTGTGGCTGTGCCAATAATAATTTGTTTTATAAAGAGGTACTTCGAGAGCGAAGTACAGGTCAGTATGGCCGTGTTAGATTATTGTATATTTCTTGATTTTAACTATCTTTGTAAACGAACTTTAAATGTCAAATATTTAATATTTTTACTGTCTCTGTAAACGCACATGAAAACGAGGGTACCTTTATGTAATTGTTTTATGTTCATTAAATTTTATATCTAAAATCTTACATGTTTGATGATAAAATAAATATTAAAATTATCGTTATAAGTTTTAAATAAGATTTGGTGTGTTTAAATTAGTTTATTTCAATTGTGAATTTAGTTATTTGTGTATAAAGCTTACTCGTCTGTGATTGGTCAATTGTGGCGGGATAGTGTGACTGTTCGAAATAATGTTTTAAAATAGTCGTGGCACTTTTCTGGTGGACGTTGAGGTGTAGACAACACACGAAAGTTAAGTATTCTACCTGATTTATGTTTTCTTACTGTGATGAGATTATTGTGATTTTTATTGTAATTGTTGTTTTATGTACATGTCCTTAAGATATATTTATGCTGTACTGTGTACTTACATTGGGTACCATATGGAATTATTTCTTTATGATTTATATGATTTGTTCTAATGGGTTATAACCATACAGACAAAATTGTGTTGCTGGGGAGTTTGTTCCACCACTTCTTCTTCCCAGCAAAAACACATAGGAAGTGGTGAAGGGTGGGCGTTTTGGGGGCTGTCTATTGTAAAATCCTGACGTTCTAAAAGTGCTGTTTTGCAGCCAAGTTTGAATAAATGATTTTTCATTTCGATTTGAATTTGATCATAGAAAATGTTTTATTTATTTTTTTATACCTTTGTTTTATTCCTTGCTTTCTACACTTATTCTTGGGATTTCAATAATTAAATAATACATTAAATTGCTCTATTATGTATCTAAATCTAACAAACGCAATTATGATAAAATTGACAAACACAAGCATATGCTTGATGCTCATAATAATGTAGTTACATATGTACACGTGTGATTAGCGCAGTGATCTCGTTCGTTTAGCATAAGGGAAGGCACGGTGTTGGTGTCTCAAGTTGGTTGGGTTATCTAAGGAGAATTTGGAGTATTTTCCTTCGCTTCCAATGGAAATTAGGCGAGGTAGGTGCTCTGTAGTGCTTTTTATATGTGAAGACGTAATGAGCTCAGTTTGTACTACCTACTGTTGTTTTGATTTCAGTTTACGCTGATGTAAAAGAAAACAGAAACGGACTGAGATCTAGGTATATTTAAAAAAGCAATCTTTAAATATGCTGTCAAAAACAGACATACTAGACTGTCATAAAACATAAAATATGTCGTGATAACAGGTAGCTAAGCAAAACTGACTGACCAAATGACTACAGTATAAAATATACATCATATTTAAGGAACACTTATGAATTGAAATAGGAAGCAAAAACTACACCATAGATTCAATTAGAAACTTCCAGAAAATAGCTCAAATCAATCTATTCTCACAACGACAAGGAAACAATATCAATCACAAGCAATCAATAAACAAAATCCTGAACTCAAAACTAGGACACAACAAACTCACAGCGACGTATCACAATAGCAAATTAATATTAATTCCAAACACTTCAATAGAGAACTGTAGCCTTTGTTAGACGAAGTTATGTTCATAAGGGCGGTGTAAGATGGTTACATACTTGTATAATCATCGGCACGAATCTTGAGCGCTGACCTTCACCTGCACAGAAGTAATTTATTGGGTCCCTTTTGTGGTATGAAGTGAAGCGCGGGGGCGGGGTAAAGTGGTGATTGGCCCGCAGCGCATCGCGTCATAGCCGTCACTCGGGATTGGTCCTTTGCTAATAAATCACTTCTGCGCAGGTGAAGGTCAGCGCTCAAGATTCGTGCCGAGGATTCTACTGAAGTCTGTCTATAACCTTGATTATGTATGACTAATATTTAAATCTTCCTATGTAACTCCTTAGAAATGCGTACTTAACTTTTGAGATTACTATGATGATTTTACTAAGATTTTTACCTGGAATAAGATCAATCTATTATTCAGGTGATGGTTAAAATGACGTTAGAAAGGTATATTGTTTCAATATCCTTTCCCAACTTAATCATTATAATAAATGAGAAAGAAAGAAAGACAACACGATCCAAATTGAAGCATTATATCCTGATTACTTCCAATTATCAAATCTTTAACATTTTTAAAATAAATTGGATTTGAACTAACCAAGATATTCAAGTGTGTTCCCACCCTAAGCATTTGACTCACTAAACTCAAAGTCACAAGCTATTGACGGCAGACAATTTACATTAGACGCGGCGTGTTCGCGCCAACTCATTATGTTCCTACATATCTTGTGAGTGTGTTTGTAAGTTTTTGTGTTTGTCTGTCGCGGCTTAATGGAAGAACGCTGTGTTTTTCACAGTTGAGTGAGTTTAGTTTGGGGTTTGAAGATATTATGTTATTTGTGTCGATGATGTGTGAATGATATGGTTTGTTTAAAGAAAGGTAACACTCATAACACATTTTATTCTAGACAACAGCACATGTACCTAAATCCTGAACTTTAGATAGGTAGTGGTTGGGGAAGGGTAGGGAAGGTTTAGTGAAAACTGCATGAAAATCCGTAAAGAGTTCAATAGTTTCTGAGTTTATCGCGAACAGATAAACAGAATAAGAGCTAAGTCTGTAGCAAGCAAGTACATTTATTACTAAAAACTGATACTTACTCGCATTGACTTTATCTTTCTCCAAAAGAATTTTTTTTAAATGTTTTTGTTCCTGTGTTCTTCGAAATACTTTTGTAAGTCATAATGACTCATTTGTATCTAAATCCCAGCGAAAACAAAACACTAACACTAATACAATTCACCATGCAAGCTATAACTTATATGGCATTCCATCAAGGCTTGCTATAAACGATCCTACACATGGAGAACAAAATTACAAACGGAGGTGCCATAACGAAAAATCATGTAATAACAAATCATTTATTCAGATTACCAAGATCCGTTGTGTTAGTAATTATTATATAGACTTATGTTCTATTGTTTGAAAACTGATACAATATAGAAACACATGAATTAAAATATCACCCGCCGCACCATCTTTACTAAGATTAGAGAAGTAACATCTTTCCCTATTATTTTGAGGATGCTGTTGCTAGTTTGTCTTACTCTGCTTAGTAACGATGCAGTTTTTGTGCGGATTACCGCATGAAAACCGTCGGTACGATTCTGCACAAACATTTCCAATGCACTGCAAAAACGAGGCCTTCGCAACAACATCCTAAAAATAAGCAGCCTAAGAAAGTAGCGCGCCAACATGCGAGTGAGCAGTTGACGAGGCCGTTACCGTTTTCGCCCTAGTAAAAATTATCGTTTTCTTTCGATAATCGACCATTTTTATAGTACATACCTAAAATTGTTGAAAGAACTCAAAAGCCCCATTAGTTCACTCGTAGCTGATCGTTTTGGTCATGCCAACAACGAATTTGACCTAGACGAAGGAGCTTGACCTACCTCTATGGCACCTCCGCTGATTTCCTTCCTCCGTGATCCTACACGTACATCAGCATTCTATGTCGCCATAAACCCATAAAAACTGTCAGAACTATGTTCAGTCGCGATACGAATTCATAAGCTGTCTGTATTTATGACGTACTAGCTGTTCACCCGGCGCCCCTCGCGTTATCGTGACGTTTCGTTTAATCGGATTGAAGTTTTATCGGTGAAGTTTGGTTATATCTAAACCTGTCGTTTTTGGGGTGGTTGTGTGATAGAAATCGTTACGTGTCATTTATGATATTCAGGTTGTGTTATTTTATCTGTCTACATATCTATAAATATTGAAGTAGTAATCACTTAACTAATACATGGAATTCCATATTATTATTATGTATAACTGATCGTACATTGAAGTAATATTTCGGAAAAGTTACATTTTGGAGAATCTATGCTGGGTCGGTTTTAATTTAGCAGAAGTATCACTGCTTTAAAACCCACTACGTTATTCTAAAATGGACCCTAAATCACCTGCTATCCAAAATGGACAACATCAAGAATCGTTTGACGACACTAAACCAATCATCAGCATAATATCGAGTGTATTCACAACTGTCCCGAGATCGACACTAATGTACTGTGACATTACCATTCTTTGAAAAGGTTCACAAAGAGTTATGCCCGATTCGTCATTTTAGTGATTTGGCATCCATAAAAAACGTGTACCGATTTGTCATTCGATAAAATATTTTATTTTGCTTAGTCCCAATTGGTCATCCGTACTTTATTTTGTAAAAAGTACTGTCAACAAGAAAAGCTTTACAATATTGTATTTTTTTTTTTATTTATGTTGGTTATGTTTTTTTTCCGAATATGGCAAGACGCTATTAATAAAATCGCGATTTCAACGGCGTCACACAACGCACGGCCAAAACCAAAATACCAGGATCGCATAAATCAGATGAGTAATATACCAATTAACGAGTGTCCATGGAACTGCCAACCATGTACTAGGACCGCATAACTTACAGGAGTATAGCAGTCAAGAGTGTCACGATTTTACGATATATAAAATCAGGTAATAAAACAGAAGCCTTTTGTTTTCTAGAAAGAGACAAAATATAGAAGAAGGGGCAAAGTATGGTCCGGTTTCTATTGTTTTGTGTAAGTAACTATTTACTATTATCGGTATTAGCAAAAAAACATGTGGTGTAAATGCATTATTACTATTATTAGTTGGTTGTTGAGTTAGTAAAAATGAATGTTTGCATGTGAGTTAGTATAAATTAATACCGGAAAAAACAGTAAATAGCACAGTTTGGGACCAAAACTTAAGCACATTTAAATGGATAAAATAAAATAAATATATGGATGGTAATTGTCTACTGGTAGAGAACGCCTAAGGCGCTAAGTCCGCCGTTGAACAATGTGCAAAAAGTATTTTAAATAAATAAATAAATAGTAAGAACAAGAAGTTTAAGAAGATAATTGAACTGAAACGTTCTGTTTATCCGAACAAGGTCCAATTTAAAAAAAAAACTGCAGTATGTGCAACACAACTGCTGACTAGATTCAAATTAGTTTTGTTAATTAAATTTGAAATTTATTTTCTTGTTTGTGAATATTTTTATGTATACAATCTCTTTGTCAGTTATGGGCTCCTGGTACTTTTGTTACCGGTACAAAAAGTATCGAGTCACATTTTCGGGTTTATAAAATGCCCATGTTGTCTTCACCTGTGTTTTAATGTAAATTGTATTATTTTATTATATTTATATGAGAGCTATTAAAACCTTTACCTACATCGAAGTTTTTCATTTAAAATTTCTTCTAACACTTTCATTTCTGACGGTACTCTGCTACGTGAAATTTTATGCGGGTGACGAAACGGAACTCAAAAGGGAAATGCCCATTCTTGGCCAAGTACTTGCCCATCTATGTGATAAATACAATAAAAATACTAAATAATTAATTTAAATATTGCGAGTATTTATCTGATAAAAAACCCCGGAAAAAAAAAGATGAAATTATTCAGAACTCAGTTGTTAAAATACTTCCGCTTCCGCTGTAACGATCATGACAGTCTTGTCAAAATAGAGAAT
Organism: Helicoverpa assulta; assembly: GCA_963856015.1. Lineage (NCBI taxonomy): Eukaryota > Metazoa > Arthropoda > Insecta > Lepidoptera > Noctuidae > Helicoverpa > Helicoverpa assulta. The sequence goes on from CAWLCW010000030.1 coordinate 350,740, forward strand.
TAGGGATTGAAACCCATATTGAAAAAGTCGATTTATTAAAAACCGGTTCTTGAAAATCGATTTTCTTTAAATATTTTCTAATAAACTAAAAAAAATATTTGTAAATATATATTCATTGTATTGTTATCATTAAACAAAATGTTTGGTGATTGATGTACCTTTAAACACGATTTTATGCGACTCCTTTCAAGGATTCCGTGTTTTCGGTTTATGACAAATATAGATTTTTCGATAAATTGATCCTACGTCCCATCCCTAATGCTCTTGTTTGTTGACGTTTATCGTTGACGTTTCGTATTTCACAATTTGGTTTGTGCTGTGCTCTTACGACTTGTATCTTTTCTTACTGCGTTTCTGATATTTCGACGAATGTTTACGATTATGGACCCCGTACCCGCCCCCGATGACGACCTTGGCTTTACATTGGATTCAGTACTGGATATTTTTTAAGTATTGGATTGAATAAAAACTTAAAAAATATATGTATGTATTTTTAGCATTATTTTCTGTTTACAGTTTGTGATGTTCCACCAAGTTCTATGTAAACATTTTTAGTTATTTCGTTATCTACGATGTCAACTCTAATGCCTACAACTTGTTTCTTTCTTGGGCATTACTTGACCAAACCTTCTTTATCAAATGGGCATTTCCCTTTAAATATTAAATTATTTATTTTGCTCGAATGACCAATCGGGATTTGGTGTATGGAAAAAATAGTTGGTGACCAATCGGTACTAATGACAAATTGGGAATAACTCTTCACAAATACCCAATGTACGAGTATTTACCTAACAGCGGTCTTAAAGATGTATTTACAGTTTTCTGTATAACTACACCAATTTTATATTATTGCCATGTTGTCCTTACTGTAAACTAACTCTGTCTGTGTGTTAAGCAATCACGCTAAAACAGCTGCCTTGATCCAGATAGAATTTGGCACAGAAGCAGATAGGATATAAGCCCTTGAGATAGGTATAAGCTACTTTTTGTCCTCGTGATGGGAAAAGTTTCCCCGTTATGCAAGTGAAACCGCAGGCAAATCTACTAGATACAATCATAAAAAAGATAATAATCAACACTACGAAGTGGGTCACACTAATATCGTGCAGTTCACACAAACACACACTATACATACATATGTATAGAGATATTTTTTCTTATTATCCCCATAGAGCTAATAAATCCATAGCAGCTTAGCCCCAAAACACATCGTATATTAATATTTCCCATCATTCAGATGCACAAACAAACTCCGACAATATTAATAGCACCTTTCTCCCTAATAATAAATATTGGCATACATTGCTGGTTGTGCTAACAATATGGAATGATGCGCGGTTGGGAACCGGCAATGTAATGCGTTTAGGGGAAGAGTATCGACAGATCTGCTCGTGTATGTGGATATTTATCAGTCTTTATGGTAATAACTGTTGGGGGAGAGGGGGGGGGGGCGAGGAGAGAGGGGATGAAGATACAAGTGAAATATAGAAGGATAGTTTTGAGAATATATCGATATTAGTATGACCTATCTCGGCATATTACGCTATCGGTAACCTATCATTGATTTAACAATTTATTTAGTTTTTTTTTACAATTTATTTTTAACATCTTAGAGTTAAATTAATCAACCATTTCAGGCACACCGTTTTTAGTAGATAGCTAACCTACCTAAAATTCCCTAACAACATCTCAGAACAAAATCAATAGTACCCATTACAAAAATTAATATTTTTAATGTTAACAAAATGGCGGTGTTTTACTGAAATTAATGTGCTCACAGGCCATTAATTATCTTGAACAGTCCTCTGCTTCATAGGACCCTGGGGACTGATGGAGTGGAGACAGGAGGTACTGGACTTAAGTGCAGCTCATCTGATTGGTATATCTGTCTTAGCTTCAAGGGGAAAGGATTTATGAGAGAGCATTCTAAACTTGTACAGGTTTCTTTGGTATTTACATATTTTTAGGACTCTAGAGACAGATATGGTAAATGGTTTGAAGCAACTAGCTAGGGCATAAAGCGCTTCTGCAAGGATTTAAACGCCTGAAGGATTGCTCGAGAGTTACCGCGGTTCACAAAGGTGTAGTCTCATACTTAATCGACTATTAAAAGACCTACATTTGACAGATGGGACATGGTTTAATCAGCTTACCGAAACACTGAAGAATGTGCTAAGACATAGATGGTCACTCATCCAATTACAGACCATTTTTTTTTTTCCGACGTTAAAAATCATCAAATGACCCCTCCCGCTGTGGGTTACCAGCGGTGAGGGAGTGTCAGACTCTTACTGACTAAAAACCGTCGTGTTCCGTCATAGGCCTTTTATGTACCAGGGCCGCGGTATCTCTTTCGAACAACCCGCAGCCCATCCAATTACAGACCTCGTTTAGTGTTGCTTAACGTTTGGTTGATTGCCTCTTGTGGTTTTTACATAGCTAAGAGATCCTTTTAGACGAAAACATAATTCTGTAGATAAAAAAATACTGTTAACTGATCCTTCTGATGTACCTCTGTTGAATATGTCAGAATAGAGTCAGCGTTGTCCATATAACATTAGGTAAATTGCTCAGAAAGTAGGAACTATTTCTTTGTGTTTCCTCCGTATTCACGAATAAATCGACTGCTTGTTTGTACGTATGTTTGTAAAGCATAGGTACCTATATACCATTGTATATTATTTTTTGAGCTAAGTATATGTTATGTATTGTACTTTAGTGAAATGAAAATAATGCCTGCATAGTGTTTTCAGTATAATTTTTAACTCACCCTAAAAGTTCAATATCATTGTAATTTAAAAGTATTAGTAACTAGCTGGTGCCCGCGACTTCGTCTGCGCAGGTTTAGTATTTCGAACAATATGTTTACAAATTGTAGCCTATGTGTTATTCTGATGTATAAGCTATATTATTGTAAAGTTTCATTAAAATCCATTCAGTAGTTTTTGCGTGAAAGAGTAACAAACATCCATACATCCATACATACAAACTTTCGCGTTTATAATATTATAGTAGGATTAAATCTACATATTTAAAAGAATTTAAACAGTTTTGGTATTTATTCTATTTCATTTCTAGAAAACTGAATTTAATAAATACTCGATTGAAAGTGTATTTCGTAGAACCGAATATTTTAGAAAATATTTGTGATTTCTGGAATTCAAATAGAAATTATGTGGAATTAATAATATTGAACTATATTATCGAACGTCATTTATAATGTTATGAAAGAGATTAGATTTTTCATACGAAATCGCAGAAAAATAATTTGTTATGAAGTACTCTATGTATACAGCTACGTCAATAAAAGATATTGCCGATGTTCTTAATAAAAATGAATGCTTTGTAAACGATAAACGTAAGAACACACGAAGGCTGAAAATATAGAATCACATTGTGTCTGCTCACTCAAAAACGTTTATTCAAATTAGGCTGACAAATCAGCACTTTTCGAACGTCAAAAACAAAAGACAGCCCCCAAAACGCCCGCCCTTCACCACTTCCTATGTGTTTTTGCTTGGAAGAAGAAGTGGCGCAACAAACTCCCCAGCAACAACTATAACTAACATACTACATTATTTTATTTACCACGTTATGCTGATATAACAGTGTCGCAAGGCGTGACGTAACATAAAAAAACTTCAGATTTAAAACATAATTACATGCACAGCTCTTTATTTGCAAAATGATAAAATGAATCAATTACAATGCAAGTTTTATACAATCTAGATTTTGATTTATCTCCAACAAGATCATCTTAAGCCTTATATACCTATAACTACAACCCCCAGCTTATCTACTCTGTCAATACATCGATAGGACCTCAAGGAGGTCTCGTCTCGTGAGGTCTGAGGAGGGTCAGTGTGCACTCACACACTTATTGGACAGTCCGTTTGTCTGTCCGCGGTCAATTGCGCTCCGATGTCAAATTACAGCTCAATGAGATCCAGTCTGCGTGAACAGGAACGTTATGGTTATTGGGTCTTGTTCGTGTATTATTTTTAAAGTTTATTGGGTAGATATATCTTTAGAATGCCAAATGGGAGTTATGTACCTAGTATTTGTTTATACACACTCAGTCAGTGCGCTCTCAATAAAATATAACAGACACAACTACGTATAAACCTTTTTAAGGACTTTTATCATTCAAATATCACGCTATAAAAAGCTCAAAAGCCACAAAGATCACTTACTGATATTAATAATTCCATTCACACCGAGTTCTTATAAAACATGAACCCCTGGTAACAATAGCACCCACTCTAATCCAGACCAAAAACCAACAAAATACAAAAAAACATCTCAACAGGAAAAACAGTGTAAAAACTCAACGTATACAGTCGAAAAAATATAATTTACCAAATCCATTTCCACTATGATAGTATGAAAAGAATCATGTTTGGGGATATAGGACCCTTCGTCAGCAAAAGACATGAAATTAATATAATCTCTATTTTTTCTCATAAAAGGGAATTCACCAACATACATTCTCACCCCAGCTATTCAAAAACCAACCTTATTGTGACTTACATAGGAGTGGATGTAACCGCATGTGTTTTTAAATGCGGTATGGTAAGAAGAATAAATCTTAGGTCGATTTGAATAACAAAAGTGAGTGAAATGCTCTTTGATTCTGAACAGCTAGTGATGTTGCTGGCCTATTGTTCAACTGAGACTGAGGGAACGAAAGTTTTATGTAATAAAAAGTTTGCCGAAGCCGGTTTTGTGGGTACTTGAGCAAGAAGGTTGCTATGTTACTGACAATTTATGGAAGTGTGGTTCCGTCAGAAGTTATTACTATTCTACTATTATTTTTGTGAGAATTTTAATTAATACAGCATATGGTCAGTTACACTATTTGTCTGTTCCCGAGAGTCTTTATAACTTGTTGCAGAACTATAATGTTTTAAGTCCGATTCCTTATTAAAGAAAGATATTAATCTAAGTAATGATTTAGAGCCATATAAAATTAAAAGGTTATTTTTCATCTTTAAAAAATATAGTATTTTTTTTCTTTACAAAAACAGCAACAAAAAATCCCACCGCATAATCCGGGGAACCACGAAACGCCATGGCAAGTATGCCGCGTGTTATGGGACTTGTAACATAAATACACCATGACCCGCTTTCGTAATACAAACCAACAACAATGCGAGATTATTACTTTTTACTGGCAGTTTCTGGAATATTCGCTCTTGTATCGTTAGGGGTATTGAATTTGGGACAAAGACTACAAATTATCATCTATTTTGGAGTGAATAGCTTTATTTTAGGTCTACAATCCTAAATTACGTATTTTTTTCGTGAACTCTGAACATTTAGAAATATTTTGGATGTACTATAAGGGTTATTTTATTAATTGAATTGATTGAAATATCATGGTAATGTATCGATACTCATAATCTCATATATAGTTTTACAGGGTTATACATCCATTATCCTACCAGCCCGTATGTCACCGAAACTTAATATGTCCGTAACACGGAAGAAAGAAAGATAGCGGAGATGCCTTAAGACAGGTAGGTCAGGCGCCTTCTTGTAGGTCAGGCAACGTGCGGTCGGTGTGATCAGTTACCAGAACTAACGAGGCGTTCGGAGTCCTTGGCAAATCATGACTAACTTATCAAAGATTGGTTTCGATTAATTGATGATTTTATTTTGAAAATAATCGGCGGGTTCTATAGAAGGCGTATTACCCGCATTTTGTTTGCATTATGACATCTCCGTTTTCGTCATTTGGTTCTCCATGGTCCGTAGTATCACAATTCCGTATGCGTAGCTTTGTGTCCTCCTCACCCGTGTGTAGTCCAATATTAACATAATGTGCTGACATACATATGTATGTATGTTTGTACGTCTGAGGGTTTCTGCTTCCTTTTGAATTGTAAAGGAGCACTGACATTTTCTAAGTAGTGGATGTTTAATCTTGCACGCATGGTTTAGGTGGGCCATGATTTTCAAAGTCGATGCAAAAATATGTGAAAAGCGAGTGTTAAAATTAAATAAAATTTTGACCAGTATGCATGTTTGTCTGTCTGTCTATAATACGGCCTCAATTGAGATGATTTTTTTAGGGTTCCGTACCCAAAGGGTATAACGGGACCCTATTGTTTTCGGTCCTCCGTCCGTCCGTCTATCCGTCCGTCTGTCACCAGGCTGTATCTCATGAACCGTGATAGTTAGAGTTGAAATTTTTTGTCGCCGCTATAACAACAAATTCTGAAAACTAGAATTAAATAAATATTATGGGGGCCCCATAATATTTATTGGCCCCATTTGTTGTATGGGGGCCATACAACAAACGTGATTTTTTTGCCCGTTTTATAAATAATGGTACGGAACCCTTCGTGCGCGAGTCCGACTCGCACTTGGTCGGTTTTTTTTACTTATACGTTTCATCAGAATCGGCTCAGCACTGTTTTATAAGAAATCAGAAATATTTATTTGTCAAACATAGGTATGATCTTATCATAAAAAAAATATAAATAAACATATATTTTTATATATCTCTATATCAGAATTATAAATGTCACAATAATAAGAAAATTCTTAGTAACCTATAACACAATAATAGTCACACAACCATAAACGTATTCACTATAACATACACAAGTACATAAAAAGCTAAAAATCTCACACAACGTCTTCACAAAAGGACCAAATTTCCTTTTAATATCAGCGGAACTATACAAACAGCATCCCTAACTCTACAAATAGAGATGTAGAGACATTTTTAATATAAGTCGGGAACTCTACCATATCAGACATCTCTACATAATGTAGAGACTCACAAAGCCTCTTTGACTCTATTTAAAGCGTTACCTGCTCTATGTTATCGGATTTATTTGTCACTTTTTTTCCTGGTATTTTGGAAGATTTTTAAATGTATCTCTTTTCATTGAAACAGGTTGTTTTGTGACGTAGGAAGATTTTTTGTATGTTTTTGAGCTTAGCAAACAATATTTATGATTGTAAAAGGTCTCGCTAAATTAACGTGAATTAACGTGACATTCAAGTGAAGAGTGACATAGAGTGGGTGACATTCGAAAACTATTTTAATTATTTTTGTATTAATAAACCTTCGCATGCAAATAAATATCAATATAAATTAATTTACAAACATTTACTTATTGCACTTAAATGTTAGCAATAAATTATTTATAAATTAATCAATTGAGTATTTCACATTATTCAATTAAAGTACAACAAATCCATTGACATTCGTATGAATTATCGCGTAAATTCATATAAATTATTGACTCAAACGATCAAAACCACAATTTATGATTAGTACTATAAAATATTGCTACACATTATAATAGAGAGCTCGTTATTTTTAAGGGTCAGTTGTTATACCACTGTCTCATATTGTTTCATAATTCATTAATTTAACCAATTTCACAAGAGGTAGTTATTTATTCGTCTTTATTTATTTTGATTCTCTTATAGACATGGTATCCGACTATAGATTTGATGTTTAACAATTTATCTTCTATATTTATTTATTTATTTATTTATTTATACTTTATGTACAAAAAAGGTACATTGGCGGACTTAATGCCTCAAGGCATTCTCTACCAGTCAACCATCGGGTTAAAGGGAGAAAATAAATAGGTAGTACAAAAAAAAAAAAAAGAGAAAGTCATGAATAGATATGAATAAAAACATATTACAATACATAAATACACAATACATAATAATATATATATATATATATATTATACATACAACATAAAATAAAATATCAAAACAATAAGACTGACGACAACTCAATTAGGTAATGAGTTTAAATAATGATGGCGAACTTTACGCTTAAAGGAATACTTACTGGGTGCCTTTTTTATGTCAAGGGGGAGAGCGTTCCAGAGTTTAATTGCTGATACAGCAAAAGAATTAGCCATAAATCCGGTGCGGTGACATGGAATTTCGAGCAACAAATTCTCAGAGGAACGCAGGTTACGGCTATGAGAACTGCCCAATAACTTAAAATAATTTTGAAGATAATCAGGAGCACAGGGATCGTTGAGAATAGAGAAGAGCATACAGAGAGATCTAAGGGATCTTCTATAACGAATAGGCAGCCATTTAAGCTGAGAACTAACTGAGGTGGTTAATTTAAACTCAAACTTATTGCAAAATTAAACTATTAAATATAAAAAGTAGATAAATATACAAAGCAATTTTTATAAAATTACTGAATTATATAATAACTTAAACTAATATTTATTAAAATGGTTCCGAAACTACTCAACCGATTAAAAAAAAAACTTTCGCTGTCGGATAGCTACACTATCCTCTTCTGACATAGGCTATATTTTTCCTGGATGCGGGAAAAAGTTCCCTTGACACGCAAGTGAAACCGTGAGAAACACCTAGCATAACAAAAACACGAAATAATTACATAACTCATTCACTTCAATGATAATTATTCAGCGAACAATTGTGAAGAGTTCACCGAATGAACTGATAACGATGAACGAGTGAACGAGTGAATGAATGAAATAAGTTTGATTCAACTTCGTGGTGCAGCGGAATGAGAAGGAGCTATTGACAATTTAAATGGAATTGATATTTTAACTGGGAAAATGTTTTAATTTTCGAATAATGTTGCTTTAGTAACGATGAAAATGTTGGTGGTAGCAAAAATACTGTTTTTTATTAGGTACTCTTAAATGTATTGTATGTATAGCTTAAGTAACTGCATTAACGTATCAAGGGAGACATCGTCAGAAAAGCTGTTTTATGAAATCGTCAAATTATCTGCTAATCTGTTTTGAGTATCTTTGATCAATACTCCTTCTCTGTAGAAGAAAAGAAGTGCCTTGTAGATTGTGTGCTCGGATAATAAAAGTGGGCCGTTGTTAAATTGATGCCGTCCACCAATCTCTAACTTTTACTGTCAGATTAAACAAAACTGAACACTGAACCACAACCAACTCGTACATGAAATAACACCAGTCAACTATCAAGCGATCACAAAACGTTCAGAAACTGCGATCCAAACAGCTGTTAAAATATTATAAAGGCTCAAATCTCAGCTGCACTGAGAACCGTTCACTCTGAATAATTAAATCTTTCTGACATAAACATGGAGAACAAAATGAGCAGAGATGTCATAACGCAAAAGTTGCGCCAACATCCGGGTGTTCGGGAGACGAGGAACGTTACTAGCTCCACCCTTACACGCCTTTTATGGAACCCGCCTATTATTTTCAAGACCAATCTTTCTCAGATTTGTTTTGATTTGTTATGGAAAACGAACGCCTCGTTAGTTAGATCACGCCTGCAGTACGTTACCTTAACCTATAACAGGGTTTCTCAAAGTTTAGTTTGTAGATTGTAAACATATTAGAAAATTGTGCACTAAACTCAACGAGACTCATTATAGTTGTTGGGTGGCGAAGCTACGAAGGTTTTTTTTTTATTTCTAAAAATATTTTTAGGTTTAACATTTTTAGGGTCAACGGCATTGCTTAAATTGTGAAAGTGGTAAGTAACTGCACAAAGTTTAAGAAACCTTGACCTACAAGTAAGGCTTGACCTACCTTGCTAGCATCTCTACTACCATTCCTTTCTCCGTGACCAGAACCCCACGGAACCGTACCTTGTATTTTACGATTCAGTTGGTAATTATTCAGGCGTCGCCGGGGGATGCGCTAGTTCATGAGACATCACTGCGTTACGTTGCATCATTTATTCGCTAACTTTGCGAAAGTGTTACAGTTTTCATGACTGAAGGGAAGGTGCTTCATTATTTCCTGATTTTCGTCTGGCTGGTGTTTGGTGAAATTTTGTATTATGCTTCTGTTCTGTTTGGTAAATTGGACTTATGTGTAGGTAAGAGAAAATCACCAAAAGTAAAAATAGTACCACAAAAACTTTTAAACGTCTGTTGAACACTTGTCTAAAAAAATGACAGATTTACAGCCAGTTTCTTCATCAAAAGTAAAAGCCAAAGTAATGTCATAAAGTAAAAGTAACGGTCACATTCGTTTTATCTATTAGTTTTGCTGTTACTTTAGCCTTGAAAAAACGAATTTGACCGTTACTTTTACTTTTGATGAAGAAAATGGCTATATGACGTTAAATAAGGTCCGTTTTTTTTAAGACAAGTGTTCAACAGATATTTAAGTTTTTTTAATAAGGCTGTACATGTTTTTAAAGGCACATTTGAATAATGCTTCGAATGATGAATCGTTTAGCTTTGTAATTGTAATTATTATTAATGTTACGTTGAACGCTGTTCATGCCTGAATTTTAGAAGCCTTTTTTTAACTTTGCCTTGAGATAAGCATGTTGTATCCAAAATATTTTAAAGTTCGACAGATTTTTGATGATCAATTGAATATTTTGAAGTCACTTTTGTAAACTTCTTTAATGAAATATTCACGTTTAAACCGTATAAATGAAGTGTAAAGCGATACTATAAAAATATGTATTTCTCAGAAAAATACAACCGATAAAATCCGACATAACTATGTTACCTAAAACTAGAATAGGACCAAAAACACTCGATTCTCAGAAACGAAATCCAGTTTCATTCAAATTTCTCTTTTACAAAAAAATTGAGAAACCACAAGCTATTTTACTTTATTTTTAGAAACAACCAGCTAGTTTTCCTGCGGTTTCATTCGCGCCCCGTGGACACTTCTGCCATACTGGGATAAAATATAGCCTATATCACTCGAGAAAAGTGTAGCTACCCAATAATGAAATATTTTTCAAATTGATTACATAGTTTCGGAGCTTTTAGGGTACATACAAGTCGTTAAGATACAAACAAACAAATAATGTTTCCTCCTTATTGTATTAGTAGAAGAGAGCTCTTTTCATTTCTTAAAAAAGGACCTAAAAATGTTCCACATACATAGTTATTTTTTTTGGACTATTTATATGGTACATATTGCAACAAATTGCATATTTATGAGGCTTTCTCGCAGAAATGCGGCGGATGATAAATATCTGGCGGATGTGACGTCACGACGCACGCTTCCTGCAGGTGAACTTAGCGAGCTTGGAGGGTAGTTTTATAAGTGACGAGAACGAGACGATGACGACACGATCACACGACCATCGCGATGTGGAGATAGATAAGAAAATATATACGAGTATAGATGTTTCTTGTAGGTATGGGGTTGAACTGAAATATTCTAAATGTTTATGCATCTAAATGTTTTGCAGTCCATTCAGAGACATAAGAATCTTCAAAGTTTCACCATAGTGTCACTACTTCATTAAAATTGTCTCAAAAAGGCTTCAGCGTGTTGGCTTCGGCCCCACGTTCGCCTCCCAAAAATCCGGGACTCTATAGTCCCGGGGTCTGGTAGTTCATTTATTTCAGATTCATCCTAAGATTACATCCATAATTTTCAAGTTTATCCAGTGAATTGAGTAAACACTGTCGTGATTCAAAAACATCGTGGTTTTGCACTTTTCGGTAGTCGCGGCTCAAACAAATAACACTTTAAACAAGAAAATCCACATACCTTAATCAAAACATAGTTATAAATTTATTTCTTTTGCAGTCGTATACAATAAAACCAGTCCTGTGAAATATTTGAGCTCTGAAGTATGAAATATTGCGCGCCAACTATAAATGTTATATTTTTAATATACTGCCGAATAACACTAATATATCCCTTACGGAGCTCGTGAATATTTTTATTACAATACTAGCTTCTGCCAATGGTTTCACCCATGTTCTGTGGCAACTACTTCGCGCAACCGTATAAAAAGTGTATAGAGAGTCACTAATGAATTTGTCTAAACTACAGTTATAAAAAGGTAATTGTTTTTCTTAGTATCTAATGAAGAAGATTTGGAAAAAAAAACATAATTTACATTATTATAAAAGTTTTCATATCTCACACAACAGAATTCGTCATTCAACAAAAACATTGAAAAAAAATATCCAGAAGCCAAACATTAACATATCAAAGAAAACGCGACTATTATTGTTCTAAACACAAAACATAACAAAATTACAATTTACCTTCATACTCATGAAAGACGATAGACTAAAATCACATTGAATTACCTCGTAACCTTAGCGCTACGGGTAACGTAGTTACGTAGCTCCGTAGCAACGTAGCGTCGTAGCATCGTAACGTCGTAGGGCCGTAGCAAATTCTACGAAGCTACGGCGTAGCGAAGAGCGTAGCTAAGTGGAGTCTACGACAAAGGCTTTTGGTTAAATAGTTTCATTCTGTTGATATTGTTTTGAGAATGTTGTCGTTGTAAAGTTAACGACTATTTTGGTCCGTAGAACTTACAGGAGCTACTTAAAGTAAGGTGATTTTCGTTCCTCTTTAAAGGAAGCTTAGTGCAAAAGCATATTATTTTAACATTGTAGGTAGACAATGCTACATTTGTTTTGTTTTAACATTAAGACTGGAATGCCTGAAATGGAAATCTTAATATTGTGAAACTTTGCTATAGCTACAAGGAGCCGCTAAGAGTATGCTTATTATAATATTTACCTATATACTTCACATACTTACTACAATGATGTTACTTATGAAATATTAAAAAAAAATCTATTTTTAAACTTATCCATCTTTAGTTCTTCAATCAAGATAATTATTGTCTTCCCTATAGTCAAACCCACTGTGGAGGTATGAGAGCAGAGAGTAAAGCTCATCATACCTCGCACTAAAGGGAGGATCCTCCGACCGGACAGGTGTTATTGTCCGGTGGGCTACTGCCCGACAGTTGTTGTCGGGGTGATCTATCTGTATTCACTGTGCGCGCGAACACTGCATGTGTGATGCAGGATAGTTGCGTCTCCGAATGTGTAGATGGCGGTGTTGTAAGTTGTAGTACCACTACATCACTCCCCTCCGGAGACCGGAGGTCGATGGTACAAGTTCTTGAAGTGCTAGCTAGTCTTGTTGCCAATGCGTTGCCGCGAGGTTCTCGGTGAGTCGGAACTGGCTGCTACGGCGGTGCTGCGAATCCCAGTGAGTCGGGACCGGCGCTGCGAGAGTTGCACAGCGCCGCGCTAGTGGCTAGCGACTGCTTCGGCGAGGGAGATACTCGACCGGCCGAAGTGCAGTGAGCTGGAGCCTAGGTCGCTGGATGTGGCTGAGGGTGCTGACCAGGTATGTGCGTCCGCAACATGCTGGTGGTCAGGGATACCCATTTGAAGCTGGCTGGCTGAAGAACTCGTCGCTCGAAAGCTTGAGGAAGGTCTTGCTGATGACGTCACGTAGCTCGAAAGTTGCGTGTCCATATCACGTCGGGGTCACCACTGTGGAGGTATGAGAGCAGAGGGTAAAGCTCATCATACCTCGCACTAAAGGGAGGATCCTCCGACCGGACAGGTGTTATTGTCCGGTGGGCTACTGCCCGACAGTTGTTGTCGGGGTGATCTATCTGTATTCACTGTGCGCGCGAACACTGCATGTGTGATGCAGGATAGTTGCGTCTCCGAATGTGTAGATGGCGGTGTTGTAAGTTGTAGTACCACTACATCACAATTTTCATAAAAGTCTCGATTTCCTGGAATAGGTATAATAACTATTTCCTCCACCACTACAGTACAATGAAACAGCCTCCATCCGTCTGTTTGTCTGTATATCACTGAACGAGTCTTCAGCGAACAAATAAAACCCCCCGATTGGCGACAAACTTGCGACTGCCAAAGTTTTTTCATTTTTTCTCTAACTGTTACATGTTGAAGTATGAATTAGACAAAGTATCAAAAAAGCTCCATTTTCAGTCCTTGATTATTTTATGATCAGCAGTCCAATTGCATAAAAATGTGTAAACTGTAAAAAAGAACAAAATATTTATTATTTGTCAACTTTTGTTTTAAATACATTGACCTTGCAGCTAAAAGCTTTCATAAAATCGAAATAATATTTACTTAAACCATGTCATGTTACTATGTGAACCCATGTCAAAATCCACTTTTTTTAAGTTATACTGGTTATACTGCCAATCCCCACGCTTATACCAAATTATACATACTACACAAAAAAAAAAGTTATTGAAAAAGCTTCCTTTGCTAGCAAATCTCTCTCTATTACTTTTACGTTTGTTGTTATCACCTTTTCAAAATATGCTTGCAAAACAAAATCTACCTGCAATAAAGTAAATAATAAAGTATTCTACATCTTATAAATACCCCAACAAACAAGGGGAAGCGAATAGGATTAACGGGATCAGTAAGCACGGAAATAAACTTGTATGAACTGGCTTTATTAGCGACGTTGTGAGTCTGTCGGACTCACGGGGACCCGGGGTCTTGGGGACTCACGGGGTCTTGGGGACTCTGGAGCCAGTAATCTCTAGTATTGAGTTACTGTTGGATGCTGTGCTAATTGAAGGAGGATTAGTTAATGAGTTGACTAATGTAATGATGGTTTTTGTTGTTATTGTGATATGGAAGGTAACTGGCAGATTAAAATTTCTTTTAAATTAATAACCTTTTAGGTACTATACATATAGCATACGATACATATAGGTAACCGAAACTCTCATACTTTTTATTTTTATCAAAATTGTAGGTGGCTCCCCAGAGAAAAAAAGAGTTCATATAAATATTTAAACTTCAAATACCTAATGTACTACAGGGTATTCTTAAATCAAATTTTGTGTGAGGGATTGCTTTATCAATAAATAGCCCTCAGTGTTGTATGCGTGAATATTATAAAGCAGCAGCAATACTGTTCACCTTATCGATCACTGTTCACTCTACAGGAATGTTTTCGACTGTTATCGTACCACAAAACACCTAATTTGAATACAATGTAAATAAATCTTCAAAACAGTCGCAGCAACAAGCAATTCTCACACCGTATTGACTTGTTAAGCCAGTACCCCCACTGACACCCCCCTTGACACCCTACTGACACCCCGTGGACCCCCTCCTGACAATTAGCAGCTGCATTACAAGCGCGGGGCTCATTAACATCGCATCGCTACCGTTCATTATAGTCTTTGATGATTTCTCCAGCTTCGTATTGTTTTCTATTATAAACGAGGAACTATTTCTATGATGGAATTGTACATAGTGATGGTTAAACCACTTGAGAATTAAGCACAAATATATGAATGACTGCTGTCCTTTGCTGTTTTACTCGTGTCTTGGAGGAACTTATTCACGTATCTGGACTATAAATATAGCCAATGTTACTAGGAACAAGCTTTCGAACAGTGAAGGAATTTTTCTAAAATTGATTCAGTAATTTAGGAGTCTTTAGGGTAGAAAAAAATAAAAACATGTTTCTTTTTTATTGTATTGGTACAAAAATATAATTGTAGTCAGAATACATTAGGCCATAATGGGTTTGAGTTTAGTTTGGGTTTGATTCTCGTACGGGGTAATTTAAGTTGTCTTAGCAACCAGCAATACTAAAAGGTATCGTATGCACGTTTAAAACGGTAACAATACATTATTTTTCATCCGCTTTCATTCCCAAAATAGCTGTCCCAATATAAGGCATGGGGAATTTCGCCAAAACGTCAGGTAGAACCATGATTACGAATTCTGAGAGTATATCTTCCGCCTACATTCTCTCTCCAGCCTATATACCCGGGTATTGTACTGAGAAATTTCTAATTGAAAGCCTATATATAACAGTTGCCTACCCGGGTGTCGAACCAGTTACAATTTAGACAAAACATGCTCTTTGCTATCGAACTATGGTGTAAAGCTACATATGTATGTAACTCCTTCATACATAGCATAATGTTTTATATATGTAAAGCAGACTCAAAATATGAAGATGAGAACTTTTTAAAGTAAATAACAGATTTCAATTTAACCTGCCTTCTGAAACACTGAAAAACTCGTCATGACAAATGGTCACCCATCCACGAACCAACCGCACCAAACGTTGCTTAACCTAATGATTGATTGATCTTACAAAATATTCTACACCAAAAACAAAAAAAAAAGTGGTCACAGCAATAAAAAAATACAAAGCTACTCGCGGCTCAGCAAATAAAAAATCAGTGTAACCAATTCACATGGCAATACCACTTGATAGTGATGGTGAAACAGCGGGAGTGTGGCAACACTGCGGGAGATTGGGCCATCAATCAACTGTGACGTCATAGCTGGCTAATTGGCTCACACTGCTGCCTGTCGGATTGGTTCACATAACCCTAACTTTGATGTATAAATGGTTTGGTGAATTTAGTTTAAAAGTGTTAGATTTGATAATTTATATTTGTTTTATAAGTTGAAGCTGCCCTTGTGGCTTCATTTATGCATCCTGAAAATAGTTACTTATCAGGACCACATAGCATTATTCTTGTATGTACATAAATTGATTCAATTTGCTAAGTAAAACGGACTGGAAAAATCTGGAAGTATTAAAGTAAAAATAAACTAGTTACTTTTGGGCAAGCAGGCTCCATCTTACAACATAATTGTCATCGCTTACTGTCAGGTAATATAACAGACTAGAATACATCGTCAAAAAAATATTTTTTGAAAAGTTTCAAACTGTAGTTATCGGCACGAATCTTGAGCGCTGAACTGCATCTACGCAGAAGTGATTTATTAGCAAAGAACCAATCCCGAGTGACGGCTATGACGCGATGCGCTGCGGGCCAATCACCGCTTTAGCCCGCTCCCACGGCTCACTTCACACCACAAAAGGGACCCAATAAATTACTTCTGCGCAGGTGAAGGTCAGCGCTCAAGATTCGTGCCGATGATTATACCTAGGGTGTGAATCTTGGAGGTGAACGACAATGCGATTAACCGAGGACATTTAATAAGCAGTTAGTTTCAATATAGCTAAGGTACTTTATTGGTACAACATAACACCACAGCATGACCAATATAAATATTGGCATAAAACAAACAAGAAAAAGTGTTTTAGTTTCATTTATTAAATAAAGTGTCAAAAAGTCAAAAAAGTCAAAAAGTCAAATCATTTATTTCATTTAGGCCTTTACAAGCACTTATGAACGTCAAAATTATAACTAAGTTTGATTCTAGTTGCCCATTCCAAAAGTAGCTTCCTATGGAGAAGAACGGGCAAGAAACTCCATGGTTACTCTTTTTAAAAATAATATAGTATTACAGTTTGTATGTATTGATACATACAGTAAAAGCATGCGAAGATCATGTAGAATCGCAAAGACAAATGAGGATAAAGTGACAATTAAAATGCTACATGGTGTTCACATTTACAAATTGGTTTATATTTTGGTACAAAGTTACAAACAAATAATCAAAAGATGAATACAATTTTATTTGCTGGTGTAGTTTTAATTTGTTAATTAATTAGATATTGTCAGTATGTCCTATGGAGCAGGACCAGCATGTTTCCAAGCATTTTTATCTTGAATGTAATCTTCTAATTTATAATATAAAATTATAATATGCTTGCTTACAAAGTGTGGCTTTTATATGAGTTTTAAACCGCAAGTCATTCAATTCCAGAATGTTGTCTGGTATTTTATTATAACATTTGACACAATATCCCATGAAAGATGTATGTACTTTAGATAATCTAAACTGCGGGATAGCTAACTTATTTTTATTTCTAGTGTTATAATTATGTCTATCACATATTTTATCAAACAAATGTAAGTTTTTCCTAACATACATGATATTTTCATAAATAAATTGGCAAGGTACGGTCATGATATTAATTTTTTTAAACAGTTCCCTAAGAGATTCACGACCACGTAAGTTGTACATAGCTCTGACCGCTCGCTTTTGTAAGATAAATATGCATTCAATGTCAGCAGCTCGTCCCCACAGCAGAATGCCGTACGACATGATGCTGTGGAAGTAACTAAAATATACCAGTCTAGCTGTTTCTACGTCCGCTAGCTGCCTCATCTTTCTAATAGCATAGGCGGCCGAGCTAAGACGACCCGCAAGAGATGTTATATGGGGTCCCCATTGTAGTTTTTTGTCAAGAGTGATTCCCAGGAAAACTGTCTGATTTATAAATTCTAGTTTTTGACTATTGAGTATTATGTCACATTCACTACTTTTTACATTTGGCAATGAAAATCGAATGCATTTTGTTTTTTTTTCATTAAGAGCCAAGTTATTTGCGTTGAACCAATTTTGAACCTGGATAATGGAATTGTTTACGTCGTCTAGGTTACGTCTACGTCGATCAATATTAAAAATAAGAGAGGTATCATCGGCAAACAACACCATCCTAGGTTGATTATCAAATAGATAGGGCAAATCATTAATATAAACTAAAAAGAGGAACGGACCTAATATGGAACCTTGTGGTACGCCCATTGCCATCATTGAGCCTAGTGAATTTACGCCGTTTACTTGAACTTTAAGTTGCCGATCGTTTAGATACGATTTTAATAACTGGAGGGATGTATCTTTGATTCCGTAATGCTCTAGCTTCTGCAAAAGCGTTTCGTGATTTACGCAGTCAAACGCTTTTGAGAGATCGCAGAAAATTCCAATCGAGTCTTCAGCTTCCTCCCAAGCCTTAAAGATGTGCTTGATCAAAGTTACACCAGCATCGGTTGTACAGCGACCTTTGGTGAAACCGTATTGTTCGTTATGAAAAATGAAGTTTTTATTGAAATGGCGCAACATTTGTGCAAGCATCAACTTTTCGAATACCTTGCTGAGAACCGGTAAAACAGAAACGGGTCTATAGTTGTTTGATTCTTTGCTATTTCCCGATTTAAATAAAGGTACTACTTTACTGTGTTTCATTAGATCAGGAAACACGCCTTGGTCTACGCTAACATTAAAGATGTAAGCTAAATAGGGTGCAATAGTTTCAATAATTGACCTACACACCTTGACAGACATACCCCAAAGATCTTCTGTTGATTTTATTTTAAGATCTTTAAAGGCCTTAACAACAGCCTCGGGGCTGGTATGTTGAAATTTAAATACTGAACAGCATGGCTTTACGTTTGTTTTGAGTAAATCGATAGATACGGCGGTTGAAGAATTTAATGATTTTGTAGTTTCGAAAGGTATTTTGGTGAAGAATGCTTCAAACTCTTGAGCTACTTCAAGGTTACCGTTGATGAGGCCTTTATGAGTTTCTAGGCTAAAATCAGTTTTGCGAACTTTTCGCCTACCTGTTTCGTTATTAATTACTGTCCAAGTTGTTTTTATTTTATCCTTAGAATTTTTTATTTTATTTCTAATATGAATAGATTTAGCCTGTTTACAAACGTTTTTAAATATTTTCGAATATTTTGAGACGTGGTCACGGAAACTTGGATCGGTGCTATAAGGCTTTAAACCATAAAGTTCAAACAGCTTTTGTCTACTTTTACGAATACCAGGAGTTGCCCAGTCACTAAATAAGAACTTAGACTTAATAATTTTAGTTTTAACTGGAAAAGCTAAGTTGAATTGTTTGTTTAATATAGAGAAAAAATCGGCGTAAATATCACTTGAATTTTTAAGATTTAAGCTATGTGCACACAGTTTATCACCTAAAGTTTGATTGAATTTATCGATTTTTTTTAAAGTATATTCCCTAAATTTTATTTGTGTTTTCTCTGGTGGAGAGTTAGTGCGAAAAGTGACAACTTGTCCGCTGTGATCAGAGGGCAAGTAATTCACTATTTCCTTATGTAGGTACTCACAGCTGCAAAAAACATTATCTATACAAGTAGCAGTAGTTGGTGTTATCCTAGTAGGTTCTTCGAAAACGTTATGCATATTAAATGATTTAAAAAGATTTAAGAAACTCGAACTTACAATATTACTTTCTAAAATATTAATATTGAAATCGCCACATATAATGACTGACTTACTACTGCTACTGACTTTTTTCAAGACATCTTCCATGACAGAATCAAATACACCAAGATTCTGGTGTTGCGGTGGTCTGTAGACACACACTAACACATGCTTATCTAGCTCAACACAGGACAATTCAATATTATGTTCCACTGACATATCAACTATATCTTTTCTTACTTTATATTTAATAGGATTTTTTACTAATATTAAGGAGCCACCATGTATCATGGATTTCCGGCTAAAGTAACTAGCTACAGAATAATTCTCAAAATTAATAGATTCTACTTGATAATCTTTCAGCCAATGTTCTGTAATACAAATTACATCAAACTTGGTTTGTTCTAAAACTAATTCTATTTCAAGAAGTTTAGAAGAGCAACTCTGAATATTTTGGTTGAAAAGTTTTAAAATATGTTGCTCACTCTTATGTTTTTTACAACTAACTAAGTCGCCAGAAGATAACTTGCTACTATCTTTAAAATTATTAAATACTGGAATATCTTCTGTTGTCTTAATAATTAGTTTAAATTATTTATATCAGGAGTGTTCTCCACAAATGATAAAACTTGCATAGAAGAATCTATGTTACCGGTGTGTTCAATATGGTTAGAATGTTCTAACATATTGGTGGTGGTGGTAGTGGTGGTAGATAGTATTTGTGGACCCCCCTTCGTACACGACGTCATCATACAACAATCTATCAGTGTGCTGTTAGTGTAACTATACAGCATACCCTCGTCCCTTACCCTATAGTTTATTATATTAGATATAATATTGTCAATATTATAGGCTATCAACATAGCAATAGTGTGTCTGCAACTACCAGGAACAGATACTGCTCCCTTGATCAATGTGAAATCACTAATAAACTTATTAGTGTCAAAATATAAAAGTTTGTCGCTATGACAACATGTCAACATGTGTAATGTGCAGTTTAAATTAAATATACATTTATTTTGATATTCTGAAAAACTATCAGAATAAGGAAAAGCACATAACATTAATTTTCCCATATTCAAACTAAGTAAGGTGTCAATACCTTTCACAATGTCCTCTTTTGTTGTACCATAACTACTGCCTAACAATAGAACTATTATAGAATTACTATCTAATGTTGTACTGCTAATTTTCTCAACAATTTGGTTAAAAGTTATGTCATGGTAACTGTGATTAGTAAAGTGATGGCTAAGGTAATTGTGTAAAATTTTTCCAAAGCCAGCACCCAATGCATCTGTGAAGAGCAAAGTATTACATTTTTGCATATGAATATTCTCTGTAGCAGTTGTAGGTACAGATATATCAGGCAATGGTATTGAAGGTGATGGTTGGCTTGCACTATCACATGAAAGGCTGTTTGTCAGAGACTCATACCTCTCTGTGTTGGACTTCACCAGGTCCATCAGCTCCACTGCCTCTAATAACCGCTTGCTTAGTTGGTCTTGAGAAGACTCATATTTACTAAAAATATCCTTTAACAAAGACTCCTTGTATTTTAAATCGTTTTGGAGCTGCTGGGTTTCCATCTCATAAATAGATTTATAATATTCTAATTCAGCAGTACAGGAATTCAGTGTCTTGGTTAAGCTAATACGGTCCTTCCTAAGAGAAATGTTTAATTTTAAGAGATGTTGTTTTTTTAAATATCTCTTTGACCGTTTAATGAATTTATTGATTTTAATATATTTCTTTAATTTATTATGACTCATCATAACTACAGGACATATTGGAATGGCATCATCACCAGTCAAGTCAATAGTTTCAGCTAACCTACATGGTACCTTATCTGACCTACAGGCAACTAACTCATCAAAAAGGTTGCAAGTATTAGTAACCTGTTCATTAATCTTACTACATTCTAATATAGATAAAGCCTAGTGCTAGCCTAGCCTAGTGTCGGCGAAATACACTCGCCTGTTTCTAGGCTTCCTTTGTCTCACCGAACAAAAGAAAACACGATATCGATATTGTAACAAAAGAAAACTATAATATTAATCAGCTATTTACAGCTCGAAGTTGCCGACACTCCGACACGCCGACACGAACTGCCGACAAGTTTTAATGTATTGCATTGTGTCGGTCTCACAGACCCGCTGCAGTGGAGGGTTAACGAGGACTTCGGGTTTCGGCTTTTTAATCTAGTGATGGGGTTTTGTTTTGTTTCAAGAATAAGTTTGGTAGAAATGTATTTTTGTTTATTGTTGAAATATTTTGGGATTTAAAAATACTGCAATAACTAAACGAAAAATGTCAAAGGTGTACTGAGTAAACATAATTTAAAACACGCTGATAAAACTTGCTTACATTTTAATCCAGATTAATTTTATGGATGAAATAGTTAAAGTGATTAACGAAAACCAACCAAAATCAACACAAGAGAACAATTTTGTATACAACTAATTACAATCACCAAAACGATTATTTAAATCCAGTGTTTGTGTTCATTGGGAACAATAATCGCTTAATTACATGGGACGGGATGTTTGCTTTAAAACTAACACAATCATTAATTACGGGAATAAAACGGTTGGTATCAGTCGATTACGTAACAGAGAAATAAAGCCGAGAACAGTAACATTCCGACAGTTAAGTATTAAGCCCTCATTCGTCGCCGACAACTGAAGGACTTATGCTACAGACATCGGTCGCGGCGTCGGATTAGCGGTCGCCGATACAAATGCTAATTCCTACTACATTCGGCGACATTGTCGGCTGTCGGCCTCCCGAGTGGTCGCCGAGACCGACGCGCGCACTCACAGGGTTGAATTGAAACGTAATCAGATACTTTGGCAAGAGAGTTGGACCGTGACCAGGAATCTTCAATATCTTTGATTAAGTGGAGTTTTGGGGTTAAAGGAAGGTTCCTGTTTTAAATAAAATATGGTCACTTGAATGGAATGGATATGCTGTTTACGTTTGCTGAATTTCAACTGGATTGTTCTGATTTCTCTGAGTAGTTTTATTGTTATGATCACTTTTAAGAATTGTTTTCTATCAGCGTTGTAAAATATGCACACTTGAACATTTAAAGTATGATAAAGTGTACAGATTTTTTTTTAAGTTTTCGCACAACCATCATCCTCCGAGCCTTTTTCCCAACTATGTTGATGTTGGGGTCAGCTTCTAGTCTAACCGGATGTAGCTGAGTACCAGTGCTTTACAAGGAGCGACTGCCCTATCTGACTCCCTCAACCCAGTTACCCGGGCAACCCAATACCCCTTGGTTAGACAGGTGTCAGACTTACTGGCTTCTACCCGTAACGACTGCCAAGGATGTTCAATGACAGCCGGGACCTACAGTTTATGTGCCATCCGAAACACAGTCATTGGTGTCTAAGATATACTTAGAAATTACATTCAAACTTAGAAAAGTTGCATTGGTACTTGCCTGACCTGGAATCGAACCCGCGCCCTCATACTCGAGAGGTTGGTTCTTTGCCCACCAGGACACCACGACTTTTTAAACTTTTTTCGCACTAACATACAGTATAAATCAAGTTGCATTATTTAACTATAACAATAATCAAACCATAAATAGCCATGACATTTCCGCCCCTTAGTCAAATTGGCGATTTAAGAACTGAAAATGGTTAGGTTTGGTGCAAATCACTGTCATTATCATACATTACCCTAATCAATGAATTTTATTTGTACGGTAACAAAGCATAAGAAATACCAAAATCAATCGTATTTTCTTCGAAACTACAAACAGTTTAACCCTCAATTAACAAACGTCCAACAAACAATGCACAAGTACACAACTGGCATCAGTTCTCAGATTATCGACTGCAACTTGCTGCAGTTAGCAAGTCGCTGACACCGCGGGACTTGCCTGAACTTTTGATTACAACACAACACACTTTGTCTGATATTGTACCGGTAATTTCGATTGATGTTTTATTGAACACATTTTTTGTAACTTTAGTGTTTGTTTTGTGGTAGAAAGTAGAACAGGAGACCAAAACTATGGGCTACTAAGGAGTAAAAAGTAAAAAAAAAGTTATATTTGCCGTAGTACATTGCAATCATAATTGCAGTCATTAAAATATAACTATGAATTATTTAGTTTGAAGGTAATTTTACAGTAGATATTTACATTCATACCTACTACATATCTTACAAATTAAAACTACATAGGTATATAAAAAGGGGGGGGGTATAATAAGGTACCTAAGGTAAATAATAGGTAACTACCTCTATATGGTAATTATGAATCCTATCAAATTATCTTGTCGGCCAATGACTGTTAGCTGTAATGAACGCACTAACATAAGTCTTCGATTAAGATATCAAATAAGTATTAAAAGTTAATAAGTCTCTACATAATCTATACTAATATTATAAAGCTGAAGAGTTTGTTTGAACGCGCTAATCTCAGGAACTACTGGTCCGATTTGAAAATTTCTTTCAGTGTTAGATAGCCCATTTATCGAGGTAGGCTATAGGCTACTTTTTATCCCGGTACGGGAAGCAGTTCCCACGGGATGCGGGTGAAACCGCTGGCAGAAGCTAGTAGGATATAATTAGTAAATATGACAAAACACACGTACATTAGAACCAGTGCCTCACAACAATATACCAACGTGGCACAACACTAACTTCTTAATAGTTCAAGTTTTATCTTCGTTTTAAGTTACGTGGAAACTGGCGCCTTGGTAGTTATTATAACTTGGTTTACACCCAACTTGCTAGTAATTGCACCCGATTGAAACACTACCATGAACTGTGTACATATTTGGGCATGTATGTTTGTATGTTTGTTCGCTTGTTTGGTCCCTGAGGTACTGTAAAGGTTGAGAGTTCAGGGCTAAACTATCTTGAACTCTGTAGTGAATGATTAATGGGTTAGATTCTAAGTTTTGGTAGATCTTATAATTAATTTTACTCTATTTTGAGTAGCCCTGTATCTAGAGAGGATATAAATATTGGGTACTATGTAGGAAACAAGAAAAATACAGCTAAGCTTAATTCCATAAAAGGTACCGCCCGATTCGGCCCTGGATGAGATTTAAAATACATTTTGACAGTGATGGATAATCTGTTTTTTGTGTTAAAATATTTTTGGCAAACATCAATAAATATGATTGACAAAGTACATATTCATGTATACAAAAGCTATAAGTAACAACCAAAACCCATATCCCAAAAATAAAATCCTTAAATCTTCATAACGGACCGTCACAATCGCTTACAACCTAATACCTGCACTCCCCTCCCCCCGCGGTCCTCAGTCCTCACAAAACATGGAGAACAAAATGACTAGAGGAGTCGCGTTACTGACTTCGCCCTTATGAGCCATCTTTGGATCCGAACATTTTTTGAAATATCAAAAAAAAACACACATATGCCTCTAAGATCGCCTCGTAAGTTCACTCGTAACTGATCGTTTTGGCCATACCCACTATATGAATTTGGCCTTCAAGAAGGCGCCTGACCTACCTGCATTGTGGCATATCCACGTATTCCTTACTCCGTGTCACAAACCCTCTTACCTCACTCCAACCCAACTTCACAGACAATTAAACCTCAAAACGTATTTCTATATAAAATAACAACGTACACCCGCTCTCACAAGTGCCTCCGCAGATTGTAGCGAACCCATTGGAACTGTTAAACACACGCGTTCGCCTCTGTAAGTACTTGTTAAGTTCATTTTTACACAGTCCATTGGATGAATGGTGGTATTAATGTGATATACGGACAAACAGATTAAACAACAATTTTAAAATACAATCTTGTTTACGTTTACATTATTCATTTTCGTTAAATGATACGTGAGTATAAATTAAGGCATTATTACGGATAATAATTAAACGTGAAAGATGAATTTACACGCCTCATTTAAATTATTGCGGATAAGAGAATCTGGCGTTACGGTAAAACCGAAAAAATCGACACTTGAACAAAGAACCTCATCCTTTATATTTAAGTCGTCAAAGAAACTATGAAAGTAACAGTTATGTGACCAATACATAAATTATAAAAAGGTGATTATAACCTGACAAGTATAGTATTTTAGATTTCTCTGTTTGACATTAATTTAATTTTCTAAATTGCATGCTGACAGGCGAAACATAGCGCACTTTATTTTGTTATGCTTCATCATGTCTAATGTACTTATTATCTATGTCTGCAATGAATAACTTTCACTTTGACATAATACGTACATACAGGCGGATTAATAATATCGGTGCTAAAAACTTAGTCATCGTTGTGGTTGTAATCAATAACATCCACTTCTAGACAAATGCCTAAATTCACACAATTCACTTCGGTATCAATCAATTTCTTTCCAATCCTCCCGAACATATTTTTTCTCCAGCCTCCCCGGCCGTATGTCAGCTTCCCTCCCCTCCCTTACCTTCCCCCTCCAGCGTCTAGACAAGCCAATTAATATTTATTGGGCGCTAATAGACGTCACCCGGCGACCCACTTCCCACACAGAAATAATTTAACTCTGCAAACATTTTATTTCATAATTAATTCCATTTTTATGCAAGAATGATAAGCTTACAATAAGAATACAATTTTGTTTTTAGCGGTGTAGGTTTTGGTTTTACTTTTAGATTCTTATTTATGTATTTGTATTGGAACGTAATTACAGAAGAATGGTTCAATTTTGCGAGATTTATGATTCAGATTATTATAAAATAAATATGATGGTAAAGCATAAATAGTTTGTTAATAGTTATTTACACAGTCCAAATAAGTAAGTAGGTTTCATAGCGTATTTCTTACAGCATAGGCTTTTTCCATAACTTCAGAAGTAAAATCACAAAATGAAAAAGTGATTTTGCTTTACGCTTTCACGGAAAGACTGACCTGATAGAAATGATTAGTATAAATATAATAAGTAGAATATTGAAGATACATTGCGGTTTTTTGTTGTTTTAAAAAACAACAAAAAACCGCAATCTGTGTTTTTTCCCTGATGAACCGAAATAAGTATAAAGTTTTACATCTTATTTTAATTTGCGATGTTGCAGCTTAATCAGTGTGTACTTTAAACATCAATATAATGACCGCGAGTGTATCGTCGCTATTACACCGGATTACCGCGAGCAACTCGCCACACAACACTGCTATGCGCATGTTGTCTTTACTATGTTGTAGATAAACTGACAATTTGGTGTATTTATCATAGCTTGATTATTAAACAGCAAAATAATGACCGCGAGAGGATATAATCGCCGCGACGTCGTGTAACGGCGCGTCGCTATTACACCGGATTACCGAGAGCAACTCGCCACACAACACTGCTATGTGCATGTTGTAGATAAACTGATAATGTGGAGTAATTAGCACATTTATAATTTAAGATTTTATAGCTAAATATTAAAAAGTAATATAATGACCGCGTGCAGATATAATCGTCGTGTACCGTCGCGTCGCTATTACACCGGATTACCGCGAGAAACTCGCCACACAACACTGCTGTGAGTATGTTGTATCTACTAAGTTGTTGATAAACTGACAATTTGGGGCTTTGAGGAAATAGTTAATTTTTTCTTGACAATCTTTGGAAATAAAGTGACGAGTTTGTTTGCTTAAGTGCGGTAAGCTTAAGATTTACTTACTGATCCTTTATAAAAATATTTTTGTGTTAGATACTTTATTTATCGGGGAAAGTTCTAGGCATTTTTTCCGATTGCGAAAACGTGGTTCTGACAGGAAACGGGTGAGAGCATGGAAGGAAACCGTTTTACCACTGACCAGTAAGAAATTTATAAGGTAGTAAGGTATTTTATGTGAGTAACATTAAAAAAAGACTTATAATCACTGTAGTTTGAAAATAATAGCTGTTTATTTCTATTTCCACAACAGCAAATACCTCGTTACCAAAACTTATGGAGCAACAACTATCAAATTCACTTAACCGTCACACAAGGGTTAACTTTAACGAAAGAAGTCCGAATGGCACTTGAAGGCAATGGGGCAATAACCTGTCGCTAACTATACAATATAAATACGCGGAATTGCCCGTAAACGGTCCGTTGTCGGTAATAGGCAGAGGGAATGGGCTGATATAAACAATTGTTGAGTGCAATGGAATATTTGTGATAATCGCCGCTTGCTTAGACTTGGTTTATAGAAATAAATTAGATTTCTCAGTTATAGATATTTATTTTGAGATTAGATTCAATAAAAATCGGTATCTAAAAACACAAAAAAGGAAAAAAAAATCTTCTTTGTAAAATTGGTGGAAATCAGTTAAAAATCAATGAAAGGTTTAGTAAAGTTAATCGAGTGATACCAAAAATGACTTTTTATAATATGATTTTACCTTGTGTTTAGTTTATTCTAAAAGTCATGAAAACTAACCAAAAAATATATTGAAAAATTATTTAAAAAAAATACAACAATCGCAAAAAATACAAATCCAGACAACTTCATAAGCTCCCGAATCCCATCTTCATCCGCGACACGTACATAAGAGCAAAGTACAATGTACAGCATTGTGTGCTCTGGTTATCAGAAACTTAGCATCGTGCCGGACAGCAACTTGCATTAATGGCCGACCGAAGTTTTTATCCGCCGCAAACTTTCAAGATTAACAACTAATTGAAAAGTTCTGAGCTGTACATTCTTTCTACATGAGATAGGGTTTGAAGTATTGAGTATACTTGGTTAAAGAGTATCTGGGTCTGATGAAATTTTAAGTTAGGTATAGCTAATTTTAGAGCATGTCATTCGTGTTAAAACATTTTATTTTAGGACACGAGTACTCGTTTCGGTTGTATGTAATCTCTATAGTAATATTACAAAGGTGAAGATGAAGAGTTCGTTAGTTTCAATGCGCTAATCTCAAAAGCTACTGTACCGTTCTGAGAAATTCTTTTCTATGTTAGATAGCGCATCTATCGAGTAAGGCTGCTTTTTAGCTGAGACTACTTGAGAAAGTTAGTCAAAATATAATTCACAAACATATGTATTTGATTTCAGGCTCGTATATAAATAAACCATTAATGGGGTTTCCACCAAGAGACTCATTTGACAGCGACTGAATTTAATGACAATTATTCGCTCAATTATTATATGGGGCAAAAGTCATAACATCAACAACTGTATGTTATTATATCTACTACATTTTATGGCACATCTCTCATGTCATGAATCGTATATTAAGATTATAAACGATGAATTTGGACGTATGGAAGTTTGTTCATATTATTAACGCATGTTGTATGTTTTTACTTTTGTTTATATAAATGTTTCTCTTTCACGCAAAAATTATTCGGTACCTAGATGGCAAAACATAGCAGTAATGTAGCATATTTTTTTCCGAATTCTGGAAGGAGTAAAGCTGGTATTTCAATACATAGACAAATAAATCCCACTAAAAAGCGAAGCACCACGAACAACTCTTGTCAGCGATTCGTAACAATAAATACGCGAGTGACGTCACAGCGCTATACATCGCTATACATAGGGAACATGGAGAACAAAATGACTAGCGGAGGTGACATAACGGAAAACCTCCTCAGAAAGTAGCGCGACAAAATGCGGGTGTTTGGGGGACGAGCAACGTTACTGTCTTCGCCCTAATATGCCTTTTTCGGATTTAATATTTTTTTGTAATACCAAAAACCATTGACAAATAAATGTGTTAGTTTACTCGTAATTGTTCGGTCATGCCCACTGTACATATTTGAGCTAGAAGAAGGCACTTAACCTACATTACGGCATCTCTAATCTTTCCTTACTCCGTGATAGCAATACATTGCGGGTTATTTACTAGCGAATTGTTCGGGGCTCAGCTGCAGCCAGCAATGGATGTTTTTCGTTTACTGACAGCCTTTTAATAGCCATTTGTAAGTGATGGCGTTTGTTCACAAGTGCTATTGAATCTACATATTTTCGTTTTTTGGATATTTTATTTTACCGTTGTGGGAGTGTGTTTTACATATTTTTTAAAGGTTTTTTCGTTTATGTAATGAGTTATGTTCGTGTAAAAGTGTCTGAATGAACTAGGTACCATTTTTAAGCAATTAACTCGCCTCGTCTTTCCAAAACGTTTTAAGTTTTGATTGAAGATAAACCGCTTAAAAGGAGCCCAATTTAGCAATTTTATACCTAGGTATATACTGGAATTGAGTAAAAAAGAACGCAATCCCAAAATAGACATTTAAAATTATCTCCCTTTTTCAAACACCTACACAGCTACTAAATAAAACCTACAAAATATACCACAGTATAAAAAAGCCGATACACTCCACAGTGAGGCATTTACGAAATTCTTCCACAGAGCAAAATACATGGAAATCAAACAGATGACGATAAATAAGCTCCACAGATACTCCACAGATACTCCACAGATCAAATGGCAACTCAAAGATTTTGCGCCGGAGAGCGGTACTAATAAAAAAATATATCAAACAGTCGTTCTGACGGAGTTTTACTAAACAAGTGAGATCAGAAGTTTTACGTAGAGGTTACTAGGCTGCGATGGTCGATTTCTAGTTAAACTTTGCAAAGAATGTATAAATCTCCGAAAGTGAATTTATTTGTTTGGTAAGCTGACGCTGAAATGGTTTTTTAAACGAATTGAGATTAAGTTTAGCATAAATACAGGTATCTTGGAGACGAAAATAGGCTACTTTCATCCAAAGGACCTAGGCCAAGGGGCGTTTACAATATTTGAGTAAATAAATGCAGCCACTTCCAAAAAGAATATAATATTAGCTAAACGCTTAAAAGAAAGTCAAAATTGGTAAATTCGTTCTTAGCAGTGTATATCAAAGTCTGCAAGTGACCAATTATTTATGCACAGAAAAATAAAATCTATTTCATATTCCAATCCAAATCAATTCATCACTCAGTGGTACTTCTGACCAATTTATTACCCAACAAAAAAGTATGAATAGTGATCATTTTGCCGCTGCCACTTTATGAATTAAAACACATCGTCGCTCAGACTTCGTCAAAGAAACTCTGAATAGACTGGAAACGCTTCAGAGATGTTCAGACCTGCCTAGATGTTGAGAACTAAAGAAAACTGTATTTAGGTATTTATTTTACACTTGAGACGGGCTTTGATGAATGTCTGACATTTTGGATGTGTTAGAAGACTTGTTTGTACGTAACTACTTAAAAGAATCTAAAATACTGTTGTTGACAAGTTTCTTCATTAGGCTTAGTCAAAGAAAACTGATCACTAATCCGGTCGAGTTAGTGTCGGTTCTCTACAACGTAGTGACTGTTTGAGGTTTCAAACTGACACTATGAAACCTACTTATATTACTTTCTCGCTCTCGGCTTTTTCCTAATTTTTCTAAGAAAAAAAATTGCTTCTTCTAATTTTGCTTTTAAGGAAAAAATACACCGAGTAGGTGTGTACTATGTGTATACCACTTATCATCTTAATGCAACATAACACACGATACACAGCAACATCAGCAGCACGGCATCTTAAGCCATCTTCACACGAGATTCCATTTCCCGCAAGGTGCACACCCTGTCCCCCGGCACCCTGCACCCTACACCCTGCACCCCGCACCCCCCGGCCACACACGGGTTCTGTTCGTACACACAGATGCTAATGCCGAATGCGATACTGTGCCGATATAGTGTAGAGTTGTTAATGTTTAGACAGGTTTGTAAGAATATTATTAAAAATACAAGAAAGAGATTTTTTTTAATCACGCTAAAAATTGAGTTTTTTCACTAATTAAGTATATTTTTTAATTATCCTGAAGTTTTGATGCAATATTTTATTGCCCTGTTAGAAAACTTAACTTAAAGCCGTTACTTTTTTAGAAAATAACAGTATCACTTGCCCTCTTAAAAATAATTATTCAAATAATATATTCATCATTGAACTAGTACTAGAAAAATATGTACATACATACTTTTATTTTCACATTATTGTATGAAACTTAGGTAATTTTCTTACTTAGAAAGTTTATAAAAACACTCTAGTTAAGTGTATGTTCAAAGTCTATGAACAACTAATGCATCAATATCTAGAGACAAGTTGGACAGTGTGAGACTGGTCTTACTTTTTACGCTTCAATGGTAAAAATAAAATTTAAACAAATTAAGAACGTAATACTACGAATGTATTTTTCTTAAAGTCAGGTAGAGGTACTAATACATTTTGAGAATGTATAAGTAGTTTGAGATATAAATGGTTTCCTATGAATAAAAATTTTCTTACAAAACTTCAGAAAAAAATTTACCTTGTAAGTAGACATTGGGCATATTGATTAAAGCACAAAACTTCACTTTTGCTACTAATAAACGCTGTTTAGCAATAGCTTTTACTGAAACTTATAAACGTTATTAAGTGAACGCCTACTTACCACGTTAATTACAATAACTGCAAGTTGCATTGTTCCCGAGCGAGTGACAACTTGCGACAACTTGTTACTCCGTGCTAACTAAGTGAATTGTGCCGCTTTCGCAAAGTCACGTCGTGCAGACTACAATGTATCAATAACGGGACTGTTGTATTGTAATAAACTTGTCCGCAAAATTTCCAGTTTAAGTCTACCGGCGTTTCTATCCTCGGTCTGCGGCACTAAGGAGTTGACCAGAAAAATTTTAGCCCCTTCACTGGTCGATTCTGAGGTGCCGTGTCTGACTGATGGCATGAACGCCTGGAAAGTGGCTTGCCCAAACACAGCCTTCCCTGAAAACCCGGCTTCCCAGAGACAGTGGGACGAGCCGCTCTGCAGATTGACGAGAAATAAATTAATTGAAACATCTGTCAATACTGCTGAGCGTGCCCGCCTACTGGCTGTGGGAGAGTGGGAGTCAGGGTTATGGCTTCACGCACTGCCGTCACCCAGCGTTGGGACCATGTTGGGTGACACTACATTCCGGCTCGCTACATGCCTACGCCTCGGCGCTCCCACTGCGGCTCCGCATCGCTGCCAGTGCGGTGAATCTGTGGACCGCCTTGGGCACCATGGTCTTTCCTGTAGCAAAAGTGCTGGTCGCATGGCACGACACGCCAGCATAAATGACATTATCCGTCGTGCTCTTGTCACCGCCGGAGTGCCAGCCATTTTAGAACCCAGAGGCTTGGCACGCGACGATGGCAAGAGACCAGACGGGATGTCTATAATGCCTTGGAAGATGGGAAGGTCTTTGGTGTGGGACGCAACCTGCGTCGACACCCTTGCACCTTCCCACCTTCCCAGTACGGCGAGCTGTGTCGGTGCAGCTGCTGCAGCCGCGGAAAACCTCAAGCGGCACAAATATGTAAACCTCACCGGCAATTGCATTTTTGAGCCGTTTGGGGTTGAAACCCTGGGAC
This sequence comes from Helicoverpa assulta, assembly GCA_963856015.1. Taxonomy (NCBI): domain Eukaryota; kingdom Metazoa; phylum Arthropoda; class Insecta; order Lepidoptera; family Noctuidae; genus Helicoverpa; species Helicoverpa assulta. The sequence continues at coordinate 383,718 of CAWLCW010000030.1, forward strand.
CATGGGGCCCAAGTGCCCACAGACTCTTTCGAGAAATTAGTAAGCGATTAGTGGAGTCCACTCGTGACCAAAGGGCTGGCCTATACTTCGGTCAAAGGATATGCATTGCCATCCAGCGTGGCAATGCAGCCAGCCTTTTGGGCACGATCCCAGCTGACAGCGATGCGGATGAATATTTTGATACCTAGTTTTAATATTTCCCTATAATAAGATCATTTTGTAAAACTATTTAATAAAATTGACCCCTCGTCGATTTATCTAAATAAACTTGTTTGTTTGTGAGTTTGTGTGTTCGTTGTTTAGTGAGGATGTGTGTTATCTTTGGAGTTGAGATTTTGTTTTTTTTATTGGTTTACAAGGTACGCGGTGAAGACTATCTCTGGTTTTAAACGTAAGAAATAGAAGTATGTAGTTTTTCGGGTAAAATAAATAAAACGATGTGTACAAACCTTCACTTGCACTTGCATGTCTGAACTGCAACTTCACGCAACATAATAAAAACTTATTTAAAATAAGGGTAAAGATATCAGTCGATGTAGCTATTTTTGTGTAAAATCATAATATTATTTTACACAAAATTTGCCCACATATTATTTGGGCAAATTTAAATTGACCTTGCTGCTGTTTTAAAATATACTTGAAATAATAATATTTTACAAACATTTCATATTACATAATTGACCAACTCTATTCTTACATGCGTCTATACCTGATTTTTCCCGCTTATATAGTTCGTCGCCGGCAGCTTTGAGTTGCTATCAGTAGCTACCGGCTATCCGTCATCTTGTCTGCACCACTGACAAACTAACATACAAGCAGAGTGTCGAAGTGGTCAGATAGATCATTGATGTTGTATTAAAGTTGTGAAAGGACAAATCATTGATTTGTCAATTGTACATAGGAGGCTGGTATTACACGATGTTCCAGAGTAACAAAAAGAGTGCAGGCTAGATACATAAGTATAATCTATACTAATATTATCGAGCTGAAGAGTTTGTTTGTATGTACGTGTCAATCTCAGGATCCTGGTCCAATTTGAAAAATTATTTCAATCATCATCATCCTCCTGCCCTTATCCCAATTTTATTTGGGGTCGGCGCAGCATGTTTTCTTCTTCCATACTCTTCTATCTGCCGTCATCTCACAAGTAACATTCTTTCTTACCATATCTACTTTCACACAATCCATCCATCGTTTCTTTGGTCTTCCTTATTATGTAGAAAGCTCATCTATCGTTGAAGGTTCTTGGGCAGTTTTTTTCCGGATAAGTACAGTAGTTCCTGTGGGAAGTGAGTAAAATCGCTGCGTAGAAAAGCTAAGTGACTTACCTATATAAGGCAAAGCAGCTATTAAAATTGCAAGCGCTGGTCGCTTGAGTTGTTATTGCAGCAATACCTAATTCCATCAAAATTACTGGTTGAAAGCAAAATATCTTTTACATCTTGTTTACATTCACTACTGCCCAACCCCTTCAAACCCAAAACAAGACATGAAATGCTAAACACACTCAAGGGGGTACATCAAGAATTTCCATAGACCCATCACTCCTTATTAACAGAAGTAACGGTTGCCATAACAACCATGCATTTCAGTGCCAAGTACCATGGCCCCATAAGCGCTAGGGGCTCATCTAATACATTTGGGCACGTCATATTACTCGGCCGCTACATAATATATGAACGTGCCCTATTTGCATAGTGAAGACGTCACTACATATACAAGACGTTCTATATTCTCTCTTTATTATAAGTTTTCGTAAATGACATGTTTGTTTTTATTTTGATCGTAAAGTTAAAGGTTGAGTGTAAATAGCTGTTTTTGGTTTTATATTGTGTTTTTCAGGTTTGAGTCTATCTTTAAAGGTGCATTTTGAAGGGTAGCTGCCTACTCCAACTGCAGACCGCACTTGCAGCGACTGCATGAAATCGGTCAATATCTGACTGTTAGTTTTAAAACTATAGTTGTATAGGTGTATAATTTTTAAAATATGAGCGTGATTAATATTTGTATGTAAAAATGATCATTTATGATCTCAAAACTGAAAATTATTCCATGAAGAGGTCTTCTATTATTTTTTTTTATTTTTCTACTTTTTAGGGTTCCGTACCCAAAGGGTAAAACGGGACCCTATTGTTTATATTCTTAATGTCAAGTGACATTCGTCCACAAGAAACCAAATACTCCATCAAATACCATAATGTTTACCTGGACAGAAAAAAATACTTTTTCCTTCAGAAGAAGTCCAAACGTATTAGCAACAGTTTGTCTATGTCTGTTTGTCAGTTTTTGTGCTCATTAACGCGAAACATGTACCGTTATCTCGTCCCTCATTTCGGAAAGAAATGGTTGAGGTTTTGTGTTGCGATGTGGGCTTTTTTGGGTGGTAAAATGTGTCTTAAAGTATGTGTGTTATTTATCTAGCACTGCATAAACATCTCTTGGCATCCAATAAAAGGTTATTTTGGATTAAATCACAGTAGAAACTTTAGAGCAGAGCTCGTGGGTACCTAAATGACTGCCGCACGGGTCTATGGAACACATAAGGTTAAGCAATGCCCAGCGTAGTTGGTCCGAAGATGGGTGACCGTCTATGTCATTACGAGTCCGTATACCGGAAAGCACGTCCAATAAGATATCGGCTGTCATCTAAACATCATCGGCACTCGTTACGGGTAGTCAGAAACCAAACAGTCTCTCAAACATTCTAACCGTGTTGGCCATTGGCCATATCAAGCAATTATTTTTAAGCATGTTTCAGCGTAACTTAAAAAAATGTTACCTGTATAAAAAACAGTTTTTTTTATGTAGGTATATACTTAGCCACCTTATCAGATGTTTACCAAATTCACGTAGGTATTCATTCATATAATTTTATGTCCTTAGCGCCAAAAATATTTTCGCTATCTATTTATACGACCCATTTGATACCAAAAACACATGTTATCCCTAAAAATATATCAATCTACATAAGCAAGTCCGTTGTCCTACCACAGCGGTGCTAGCGATAAAATATCGCAGCGCTGCGTAATTTAAATGTCGTTCAATATTTTATGAGTGACGTATCAACTAGTTTACGAGTGATCCCCCCTTGTTGCCGCAAATCTCTGCGTTATGTGGGGTGGGGTGACTGTGACAGCGGGTTTTTATGTCATCTATCTACAGATTTTATGAAATTAAACTCCAATGGCTCGACCCAAAATATTGTGGATTTATATTCAATAATTTATGGATACCCTATTATACCATACGGCCAGACGTGGATGACAAAATCGAGAAATGTTGACGATTTAACGATCTGGTCAAATTAACATGAACATTTCATGAAACGCAACCATTTCATGAAATGCTCAAGCTTTTCATGAAGTGGTCAAATCTACGATATGGCTACGACATATACATATAATAAAATGATAGGAAAGTCAAAACTGTACATTGAATATTTTTTAAAAGAATACTTGGGAGGTGATCTATTATCGATTCTGACCTCAAATATATAGTTTTTAGAATTTTTGTCTGTTTGTCTGTATGTCTGTTTGTCTGTATGTTTGGTCTCACTGAACTCGAAAAGTACTACATAGATTTAAATCAAATTTTGCATGAATATTACCTGGGGCCCGGTTCAACATATAGGGTATATATTATCAAGCTATCACCTACAGGGGATGAGCAATGAACGATTACTTCTGTTAACATTTCTGTAGCAGCGTGCTCAGTAATAACAAATATTTGAATATTGAACTTATGTAAGTTGATCGGCCTATTATCAATCTTTACACAGAAAATAACGCTTTTTTATGTAACTTGGGAGAAAAATTAAATTTTATTAAATTGTTAAGGCAAGGTTAAAGTGGTTCCATCTGTGGTATATAATATAAAATGCATAAAATTTGACAAAGCAGCGAGGTGGAAAACAACATGTATTAATTACCATTTAAATTCATAGATGGAGTTGTACATTTTCCGTAATTCGCCATATTGTAACTCTGGGTGTGATTATTCCATAGATATTTTAATAGTGTTTGTCAGTTTGCCGTGCCTCATCAAAATCTCGCTATAATTGTTATCTTGACGCAAGGAAAATTGATAAGCCAAATCTAAAACAATGCCATCTAAATATAGTTATATGTCAATGCATCTAAATGGCTTTTTGAATATTAACGTCAAAAATTTCACGGAACCATTAACTATCTTTTAAAGTCATAGATGGAGTTGTGTATTTTTTCGTAAATAAATTAAGCTGGGGTTTTGTTACTTTAGCTAATCTTCCAGGAATGTGGTGGCCTAAAAGCAACTTTAACTTTGAATGGGACTTTTGAGTAGACCTTCAATACATTTTACTATGGTGAAAAACATCTAACGCGTAAGGATCGTAGAAGAAAGGAGGAAGATTGATCTCTCGCCAGGGCTGCTGAGTGTGAAGCAAGGCTCCTGTAGCTTGAGAAACAAGCCCAGACACAAAGTGCAGATTAAAGAAATGGGACCTTCTCGATTTAATACCATACGCACGTTAAATACTTTGTCTCCTTCGGAAACGTGCAAATAACGCATCGCATGCCAGATAAATATATTTTCATTCAACTTCTGATTTATCAGATCCGAGCTAAGTCTAAAAAAACGCCTTTTATATAACTAAGTTGGATATCATTCAGTTACATAGACAGAATTGCCGTCAAACGTGTTTTGGCCAAATGTGCCCCGCCTGGGTAGAGCGCCGCCGTGTCCCCGTGGCGGCAATTGGCGCGGCCAGCTCTTGCACCCGCCCCTGGTTCAAGCCATGGTCCGGCGCGAGTAACGGGATGCCGTTGCCTCCTTCTGCGTAGCAGTCATTCGGCGGCGGAGCCGGGAGTCGAGAGACGACTCCCGGCCACCGTTGACGTGGGTTTGTGGGTGGTGAGTTTGGGTGGTTCGTCGTCCTTCCGTCTCCTTGGAGAAGAAGGAGAGTCAGCGAATGTCAATGGGGGCCCCACCAGGGCCAAAGCCTACTGGGGCTGCGACATTGTTTGAAAGAGTTACCGGTGATCTGGTACCGGCTAAGAACTTTAGAAGGAACATGGTGGGTTTTAGTCAGTGTGAGTCTGATACTCCTTCACGCTGCACCTACAGCCAGACCAGTCATCTTCAGTAAAGTGAATCTTCATCACGTATTTACCAACTCATAGTGATCATCATGCACACCCGCTTCTCTAACTTTATTGAAAGATCAACAAGATTTTTTCAATTAGGGAGTTATATAAACTACGCTACTATTTACATCAATATTAGCGTGTAATATATCGAATTTCCGTTTGTGCATAGCACAAAAACCAAAGAGTCGGCCTGCTAACAGCAGCTTTTAAACTAAGCAAGTGTAAAAATATCTTCAGAATTATATTCTTCGTTGAATAATTGAACACATTTTCAGAAACCACAATAACAGTAGGAACTGTCATCATCCACCCAGCTATTCTCCAATTATGTGGGTGTTGGCTTTCAGTCAAACCGAATCTGTTTGAGTACCAATATGTTACTTGGAGTGCCTATCTGATCTCCTCAACCTAGTGAACTGGACACCACGTTATCCAAAGTAAGACTGTTTGACAGACTTTTTGGCTTCTGATTAGTCGCAGCTGCTGCAGAAAATGTACAAATGACAGCTTTGTCAAAACTTTGTTTCCTATGAGAATTACTAACGCCCCCTTTTTTTTTAACGACGTCAAAAATCATCAAATGACCCCTCCCGCTGTGGGTTAGCAGTGGCGAGGGAGTGTCAGATTCTTACTGACTAAAACCGTCATGTTCCGTCGTTGGCCTTGTATGTACCAGGGCCGGGTTACTCTTTCGAACAATCCCGCAGCCCCGGCAGGCCTTGGCCCTACTGGGCCCCGCTGGGGTTGCTGACATCTCTTTGAGAGGCGTGGAACAACGCGCCCCCAACGCGCGTCTGTTGTCTATCTAAACATGAGCGATGAGCTACCTGAACTCACCGTCTCGCGACACCCGGCACCCGTGGTGTCTACCTGGTCCAGCGCGGCGGCCGGGATGAGAGGTGCGAACTCTCTGACGTTCCGCCGCCTCCTCCTCGAGCATGACTGCTTCGCAGAAGGAGGCGACGGCATCCCATTCCCTCTCGTCCCGGACCATGGCCTGAACCAGGGCCGGACGCGAGAGGTCGCCGCCGCCTAAAGCCTCGACGAGGACCCGGCGGTGCCCTTTCCAGGGCACTCCTGGACTGTGTGGTCCACCGTTTTCTCGTGGCTGTCCGCACAGTGGTGATACCCGGGCGCCTCCTCACGACCGATTCGATGCAGGTATCTCCCGAAGCAGCCGTGTCCGGTGAGGACCTGCGTCATGTGCCCGAGCCACTCCTCAAAGAGCGGACTTACCGCCACTATATATGGCGTGCCCTATTACTTTCGCCCCTTATGTAATAATTTTCCAATCGGTTGACTAGATCCAGAGATTTCCACAACGTTACAAACTTTACTTCTTTTGTTTAGATAAATAGTCACACATCGTCGAACTACCTTGATCGATCAACCCGTGCGGCTGCTAAGTAATAATCCTAATTATACTGTCATGTGAATGGATACACCTACGGGATAAGTAGTATTTTGTCACGCAGACGAAGACGCGGGCAACAGCTAGTCTGGTAATAAAAATTTATATGTAATGAAAAAATTTACACCATTTATTTATCTGCTCCATCAGCGTTATTTTGTTTATTGAAAATCTGATGAGTTTTAAACATGCAACCACAATATATAACCCTAACAGAGTTTCAATGAAAAGGGACCTTCCTTATATATCTGTCTGTTACTTATCGGCTAGAAAAGGTTGCGGAAACAGTCAAACATAAACGACCCAAAAGATACCAACTGGTTTCACTTCTTTAGAGGAATACTTAGACAATTACGGTATTGAAGTAAAATCTAAATTCAGTAATTCAGTAATTATTTCATTTTTAAAACTAAAACTCTTCTCAATCCACCCATAAAACTGTGATAAGATAAAACCAGAGGTAAGACCGCCACCTAAACTTTTTGATAGTTTGTGTTTTTTGTAACTTTAAATTGGTGTACCTACATAATAAAGAATCTATCTATGTAACGCCCTCTATCACTCGCACCCCACCCCACAATCCCGCGCCTCGTTTCCGCGCTGTCATACCGTATTCATAGGATTTAGGAATCCAGCACGATGTGCACATGTATCTCCCGCCGCTGTTTATACGCACTAAACTCACGCTTTAACACAAAACATCAAAATATACAGTTTTTATATGACCATGCAGAATGGTGAAGAAAACAACAAGCTTTGTTCGCTATTCGCCGATTTAATAAATATTATATTACCTCTAATACCTCATCATCATCTTCCGAGCATTTTCCCAACTATGTTGGGGTCGGATTCAGCTGAGTACCAGTGCTTTACAAGGAGCGACTGCCTATCATGACCTCCTCAACCCAGTTACCAGGGCAACCGGGCAACCCAATACTCCTTGGTTAGACTGGTGTCACACTTACTGGCTTCTGACTACCCTTAACGACTGCCAGGGATGTTCAATGACAGCCGGGACCTACAGTAACCTAAGTATTATTATTTGATTTACAACCTTGCAGACTGCAAACTAACCTGTCCGTCTCTATTTTATTTGAATAGCAAAGGTCATTATTTGGAATCCTCATGCATCTTCATGAACTCTTTAATTTGAAACCCTTCAATTATTATTTATTTCTTTATATATATAGGGCGAGTCAGAGTCAATTTGCTATTTTTTTCAAATTCATATGCCTAAGGGTAGGTACTTCACATAACACTGAAACTTTTGACTTTGACCTTAAAACAATAATAGAATAGAAGTTTATTAATTCTACGTATAACAGCTCAGTGTGTCACTCACTCCCTCTACATTACTTATGTATGATTACCAATTCCAAAAATACCCGTCAGCATTTAACTTAATGTGTTCAACAAAGTTTTTCATTTAGAAGTAAAACTGTCCAAAATGTTCCGAAGTTTTGCCTCAATGTTTCATCAGTCGCAAAGTTTCGAAGAATTTCATAACATTTCCCTTTCATGGCCATATTAACTGTTAAAAATGCCAAAATCTACGTTCCCGTGTCCGGACAATCACGGGGCGTGTATGAAACATTCACGGGATCCCGGGAAGCGGTCCCGGGCTGGAATAATTGATGCGGCCAGCACTACAACAAAGAATAATAGGTGAATATTTTAGATGGCGTTTTGGGGCACGTGCCATAGTACAGATTAATTAGAAAACCCATACAAATAACGTTTATTTACAAATATTCACCATATCAATCGTCATATTAATTAAACTTTACGCTTTCCCTTTAATTACTTTTAACAATGGAATTGAAATTACAAAAACAATAGACTTAATTTCACCATAACAATAAACTATTGGTATTGAAAACTAATTAACAAGTCGGCGTTATTGACAAATCTATGTGTAATTAATTTGATTGGCAAAGTTTAATTATATTAACTTACATAACTGGCTTCTGTTTAATTACCCGAGGGTAAGAGGGTTATGTCTTTTTTTATGTACAACATACATTATAAACACATTGTAAACTTAACTTCATTGAAAAAGTATCTTCAAGAAAGCAATAAAAGCAGACAGTTAAGAAAAACAGACAGTTTTCAAAGATTGAAACCTGTTTGTATGCCTACAGAGATAAATTACCAAACCAAGGTTGAACAAGAAGTAGGTTTGACATACTTACTAAATTCCCGCTTTGTAGTTAGAAAAGTCGTAGTTTTACACCGGAAAACCCTACGAAGGTTCACTTAACTCTTGTCTAGAACAGTACTTCTGTGTTTACTTTTTCTATGGCTTTTCTTACCCTTTGTGCATTTCAATGGAGATCGAATGGGGCTCATAACAGCACGGAGTTTACGATGATCCTTGTGAAGGCAACTCTGATCATTGTTTCTTTCATATTGATAGTTCTCCGAATACTGTATTGAGAATGTTTTTTAGTATTTACGTATAATAACTCAGTTAAAGAGTATTTTTTTTAAATTGCGGTCCGTCAAAAGAAAAAATACTATGGGTCCCGGGACGGTATATGAAAAGCTCGGTATAAACTTTTATTTAGTCAGAAGTAGTTCAGAAGAAGATATCCTACAATAAGGCTTACTAGGAACATCTACAAAAGTAAAGAAGTTATAAAAATGCCAAGGCGATTATAATTGATGAGGCTACTACGAATTGTACGACAAGAAAATACTGAATTAAACATATACTGAAAAAATTACAGGAAAATGGATGAAAAAATGCAACTAAATACCAATATAACACAGCCAACCCCCAAATTCTTTTAAAACATGAAAAAAAAAGACTTTTCAATAAAGTAAGTCTCCAAAAAGAGAATTAAACATACCGAGTACAGTGCCCGGGTGTCCGAGGGGTACTGAAGCGAGGCGCGGGGGGTAACGAACTCCGCTGGCCATATGGGACTAGGACTTTGAATATTACATGTGATATGTATGTATATGAATGTGTATGTAGGAGAGTGTGTCTGTTTTGTGCAGTACGAATTACTATAGTAATGTGTTTGGAAGTTACTGGAGTATTGTCTATTATGTTTGGTTCGGTGACTATTGGTAAATCGTTCGATTCCCGTGTACTTAGGTATCGATATTTTTCCGTCTCATGTACGTATCACTTCTTGGACTAAAAAATCTTGGAAATATACGATCTGGTTGATGACGGTTAACCAATTAATATTAATACACAACAAAATACATTCTTAGTATGGTACATAATATGGTTTGGGAAACTCGTATGTAACAATCACTACGGTCGACAGGCGATGGAAGAAGTAGACAGAGGATGCGGTCATTATGTAGAGGTATAGAACTAGTTATCTCATATAGCTTAGCTCATCTCCTATCTACTTAAATAAATTGAGGTAAAAAAATCTTTAAAAACAAGCTTTTATTTAAATGCGCTAAAAAGAAAAAAATAAATTTTTACTGTAACTTTACTGTCAACTTAAAACGATATTTCAAATTTAACACATTTGACACAATTTATACGTTTTAAAAGCTTGTCGCGAGATGTTAAATTTGAAACGTAGTTATAAGTTAACAGTAAAGTTACAGTTAAAATTTATTTTTTTCTTTTTAGCGCATTTAAATAAAAGCTTGTTTTTAAAGATTTTTTTACTTCAATTTATTTTATACTTTTTAGTTTTCACCTGGTAAGTTCCTAAGTCTAAATTCTGTAGCGGCGGTCATCTTAGATTTTGATTTGGTAAAGTGCACTTTATTCTACTTGTCAAGCCCTGTCATTGGATACCCATATGAATGGGATTGAAAAAAATAGGTTATTCACCATTTTGTAGCGGCGGCCATCTTGGATTTTTATTTCGTAAAGTGCAATGTGTTCTACTTGTCAATCCCTTTCATTTGATATCCATATTGTATAGGTACCTTAAAAATAACTAGTCCGCCATCTTATATATTTAGCCATGTTGAATTTAGGATGACGTCACATAGCTTAACATGCATTGTCATCCAAACTAAACCTGTATGCAAAATTTCAGCTCAATCGGTTGAGGGCAAGTGTCTTAAAATTGAGTTGTAAAATTCCACCCGAACACACATAGTTACATACATACATTGCAAGTTAAATAAAAGCTTGTAAAATATCCCAAACAACGTGTCAGTAGACACATATCTACCATGAATGGAGAAGGTGTAAAGCTATAATAAAAAATCGGTAAAAAAAACTTTTAAGTTAAACGGTTTTATGTTATGTGCACTGAAAACTAGAAAATAAAAAAATAGTTACTTACCTGTCAACCTACGTAGGTGGTCCCGGTCATATTAGACTAAAAAAAAACCGTGGGGCCCATTAACTATTGCTGTAGTACTTTCTTCTAGAGGTATAATAGGTATGGATTGTCGACTTACTATAATCGTAACTGGAGATTTTGACAATCAATAATCAGCCGTAGCGGCTTCACCAGCGAATGCCGAGCTCATGATCTACCTACCAAAGTATAAAGATATACTTTGCTATAGGTAGGATTTCACAGGGGCCCCACGTTTTTATTTTAGTCTAATATGACCGGGACCACCTACGTAGGTTGACAGGTAAGTAACTATTTTTTTATTTTCTAGTTTTCAGTGCACATAACATAAAACCGTTTAACTTAAAAGTTTTTTTTACCGATTTTTTATTTTCTAGTTTTTAGTATTTCATGAAAATGTCTACCGAATATTCCTCATTCTATCTAATTAATTTAGTGCGTCATTATTACACGGTCTCTTACCTGACTATTTATTACAATCTAATTCCTCAATACATAGCCCTTCCAGATACTTTTTTTTAACGACCCCAAAAATCATCACGTGACCCCTCCCGCTGTGGGTCAGCAGCGGTGAGGGAGTGCCAGACTCTTGACTAAAAACCGTTGTGTTCCGTCGTAGGCCCTTTATGGTACCAGAGCCGCGGTAACTCTTTCGAACAATCTCGCAGCCCAGGCAGGCCTTGGCCCTGTTGGGCCCCGCTGGGGTTACTGACAGTTTTCTACTTGTGTAGCCCTTTCATTTGATACCCATATTGGTGGGATTGGTAAAAAAATTGTTATCAGCCATTTGGTAGCGGCGGCCATCTTAGATTTCAATTTTGCATAGTAAATTGTATTCTACTTGTTGAGACCTTTCATTTGATACCCATGTTGATGGGATTTATAAAACTTAAGTTATCCGCCATTTTGTAGAGGCCGCCATCTTGGATTTTAATTTTATATAGTACATTGTATTCTACTGGTTGAGAACTTTCATTTGATACCCATATTGATGGGATTGATAAAACCTACGTTATCCGCCATTTTGTAGCGGCCGCCATCTTGGATTTACAATGTTATTGATATTACTATATTGTATTGTCATCGGAATTAAAGGTGTATACAAAATTTCAGATTAATCGGTTGACAGGAAGAGGGTGAAATTTGAATTACTAAATTTGACCCAAGAAAGAATAAATAATAAATAAATAATATAAAACAAACGGGGTGAGCTAAATAAAACCGTTTAAAAAACATTCACACTCCTGAAAACATTACACAATATAAAAAACTTCACAAAAATAACACCCCAAATCCAAACGTTCCAAATACAAAAACAGGCGCCATCTTTCTCCCAACATAACTCATTATAGCATCTTCAAATTAAACTTCAAACTACCTTCATACAAAAACTTCGCGTCAGCACAAACTAAGCGATTCTGACATTAAGTCGGAATGGTCTGAACCGTCGGAACAGTGGCAGCATTCGAACAGTAAAAATGTAGCGTCATGCATTATGCATTCACTGCGGTGCGTCGGCTAAACGCGGCTGCCTATCACACCGAACTAGAATACAACAATACGAACTACTTTGTGAAACGTACTCTGAAGTACACAAAAAATGGTCCGATATTGAGATAGAAATTACCTAACAGTGTTATAAGGAATTGCAACAAAAAAATCATTATCATTTGTCTAATGTGTGTGGTATCCAGGAATAGTTACAATTCGAAGTACTTACATACAGGTGCAGGAGCTGGTACAAGGATCTAGTATAGAAGAAATAAGCAGCCTTCAATCTACAATGTATGTGTGAACAAAGTTCAGTGCTGACAGGGATATTAATTTTTCTTCATTTCATAACTTACACAAAAAAACGACATTGTAGTGGGTTACTGTCAGAGAAAACTCACCGTGCCGTGTAGTCAAAAACTTGAATAAATGCGTCGGCGACAACCAATCGCATTCGTGAAAAGCGACTAGAGAAAAGGGTGCGTTCGGATATATCATCCGCTATAACATTAGTGTTAGCTGCCAGTAGTTACATAGAGGGCAGTAGAAACGAGCGACCATAGACACCTCGCCATTCAGCCGTGCATCTATGCTTGGAGGATTCTTTTTTCGAACGTCATTGTGACAAGACATGATATAGTTTGACAGAGGTACAAAGAAACAAAAACTGTTTTGTCTTTATTATACCTATGTATCATATTAGATGACGATATAAATAATTATTTCGTAGGAAAGCTAATTAGTCTTTTAATTAATCAGGGCACATTACTGCCCCTCAGTACAGTTCACTGCACAAAGGACATCCCCTTATCTATAAAATCCCTATAAATTGACCCCTCTTTTCTATAAACCCTTACAAAGGTTTTACATATACATATGTAGATAGGTTCTAGTTCTAACTAGTTATATCCTATGGTTGCTGGTGGCAACCACATCCTTAGGGAGCTACTTCATTCGCTCAGGTAGAATACTAGAAAGGGTTTGTTTGTTACGATTTTCCGGTAAAACAGCTAGTTTGGTAGGATTAAAACTTGGCATGAAGATAAATAGGATCCTTAAGTCAGATTCTCTTTTCATTATTTCAAAGATAGACATGTATACTGCGGATTTGAGTCCTGTTCAAGACACTTACAATATTGCAGTGTCAGATAGTTATTATCATGTGAAATACATGATTCTAAATGCACCTACTACATACTTATAATACCGGAAAAAAACATTACGGAGATTAGACCCGAGAGCGCAAGTACCTACCTAAGTTAACGTTATTTTGTAGTTAACTATCCAAACAAATATAATATTTATAAGTACCTATATGTAGAAGTAAGTGTTAGCCATATAGAAGCCACGGGCAGGCTGTTCCATCCAATCACAGCGACCAATGCAACGCCTGAGCGTAGTGGCGTCTCACTGTACCTGCTCGTAGGATTGTTATGATCCTAGAGGTAAGAGGAATGGGAGATAAGGCGTTGGATGTTGGCTTGTAACATGTAATTTTGTCTAAGTTTTATTGTAAAGGGGAGATTGTGAGCGGCACTGTGAGGTACGCAAATCGAAATTGCGAACTTTGTATATGTTTAACTATATTTAACTTTTTACACAGTTATGGTGGGATCTCTATAGTTAGTTATTATACAAACATTGACAATTAAAAATCTTTCTTGGACTTTCTTGCGTATTCTTCTCCAGACCCACTACTTAGAACTTTCGCTCTTGTGGCAATGGAAATATCATACACCTGATTGGTAATAGATTAGAGAGAGAGCCCAAAAGTGTTATGTTTGGATTGCTTTATGCTCAAATGTTATATCTACGAGTATAACAGAGTCAGAAAGTACTTAAGTTCTAATTTTAAAAACTCTATAATATTATCTTTTTTCGTTATATTCAAATCAATAATTAATAGAACAGCTGTAAAATATCTATATCTAGTTTATGAGCAAGGTTTGCGCAAACTTAAGGTTTTTGCTTGCAGACTGTAACCCCAAAGGTATTACCAATTAGGGGAGAACACTCAGAATATGAAATCTCTTTATAAAAGGATACCTAATTAGCTTCTGCTTAGGATATTTTATAAAATTCTTTAAGTAAGAGTTTTTGCATCGTTAACTGGGTGCTCTTAGGTTCTTTTACTGAACTATCAAGGAGCGTTTTTTTTCTGTCATTAATAATTTTTCACTAAGTCATATTTTCACTGCTTCATATTTCTGTGTGTGGATACTTAATGTTACAGTCGTTGGGTCTCAGTAATTCTTTTGAATAATAACCCTAATCTTGATGTGGTTTAACCTAAAGACAGACATGTGTTGCTGGGGAGTTTGTTGCGCCACTTCTTCTTCCCAGCAAAACCACATAGGAAGTGGTGAAGGGTGGGTGTTTTGGGGGCTGTCTTTTGACAGTCAAAAGTATTGTCTCGCAACCAACTTTAAATGAATGAATTTTCGATCTTACGTCAGGTTTTTATATTTTCAATCTTTGGAAAAAAACTACGAAGATAATATTTTTTGACCAAAATTTTGCTGTCTTAGTTTCTCACCAAAAACAAGAGTGTACTTTGGTCAGATTACTTTTACGAATGAGGTTCAGATTTATGTGTTACGTGCGGTTTAAATATTTTATGCCAAGAAGCTGTTAGCCGGAAAACCTGCATTAATACAGAAAATGGTTTCCACTGCCTTGAACAAACCTTTGGGAATTTGTAGTGTTTTTACCCTCTACTTTAGATTATTTTACTTCTCGATGTAAAAAACTCAAGCAAGCAATTTGTTATTTTGTGTTTGACTTGTTTTATTGCGCTTTGAAATAGATTTTTCCTGTTTCAAGTATGAAACTGCGATCGCTAAACTTCATAGCATATATAGAGATACCTAAATACTTACTTACCTCGTTGTAGTTTACATAAAGGCGGTAAAATATAATGTTGACACTTTAGAAAACCCTTAGATAAAACAAGCATAAAAATTCCATCATCTTCATTATTCCTATGTTCTTATCCCATCTTGTCATGTCTTCTTCTTCCTATCTATTTATTTACTTATTAGGATGCCAAATTATTAAGTAAAGGAAAAATCAATACGTGCAAAAAAGTACAAACTAAATGCATAACTATTACCTACAGGCAAACATTATCTTCCAAGTAACACCTCTTGCACAAGCATAACATCGTATCTCCCAAAATACCACATCCACTTCCTTGCACACATACTACCCGTCCTGCTTGCAGCTGTCAATGTGTCCCAAGACCCCCCCTCCTTAACCCCACTCCCCCCTCAATGTCCTCAGCCCCTCATACTGTCCTCGTTACTGTCTGAACGGACTTAAATACAAGTTTACACGGCACCACACAGAAATATCTATTTTATTTAAGGACGTAGCTTTTATCTCCCCTGTTAGGTGTCCTCGGAAGTCGTTCGTTGAGATTTTTCTAGAAAACATTTTGGTAGAAATGAAGATAAACTTGTGGTTTGGTCATTAAATATGAGCATCCAAAGGGTAGAATTAGTAATCCAACTAGTGTTTAATCATTAGCTCGTCTCCACACTACTGGACGTTTTATTATCATCATCCTGGCCTATTCCCAACTATGTTAGGGCCATCTTCCAGTCTAATCGGATGGATCTAAGTATCGGTGTTTTATAAGGAGGGACTGCTTATCTGACGTCCTCCTCCTCATTTAGAACTTTCATATACCACAATACTGAAGTCGACTGTCAGTTGTCAAAACGCACCCCGAGGACACGGTGGACCACACAGTCCAGGTGTGCCCCGCATGGGAGGGGCACCGCCGGGTCCTCGTCGAGGCTTTGGGCGGCGGCGACCTCTCGCGTCCGGCCCTGGTTCAGGCCATGGTCCGGGGCGAGAGGGAATGGGATGCCGTCGCCTCCTTCTGCGAAGCGGTCATGCTCGAGAAGGAGGAGGCGGAACGCCAGAGAGTTCGCACCTCTCATCCCGGCCGCCGCGCTGGACCAGGTAGACACCATGGGCGCCGGGTGTCGCGAGATGACTCCCGGCCACCGTAGGCGTGGGTCTGTGGGCGGTGAGTTCGGGTGGCTCATCGTCCCTCTGTCTACTTAGACGACAGACCCGTGTCGACGGCGCGCGTTGTTCCACGCGCTCCTCAAAGAGATGTCAGCAACCCCAGCGGGGCCCAGCAGGGCCAAGGCCTGCCGGGGCTGCGGGTTATTCGAAAGAGATACCGCGGCCCTGGTACATAAAAGGCCTATGACGGAACACGACGGTTTTTAGTCAGTAAGAGTCTGACACTCCCTCACCGCTGCTAACCCACAGCGGGAGGGATCATTTGATGATTTTTAACGTCGGAAAAAAAAAAAAAAAAGTTGTCAAAACGCAGGATTGTTTTCCAGTTAAATTATCTTACAAACCAACAATTCACATTAGAAGACGGAAACATATACTGTG
This sequence comes from Helicoverpa assulta, assembly GCA_963856015.1. Lineage (NCBI taxonomy): Eukaryota > Metazoa > Arthropoda > Insecta > Lepidoptera > Noctuidae > Helicoverpa > Helicoverpa assulta. The sequence continues at coordinate 400,454 of CAWLCW010000030.1, forward strand.
GAAAGACGAGATTTCACCCGTGTTCAGCACTGTCATGCCCACAAATGTTTCAAACAGTAGCATTTCTGAAATGTCCGCGAAACTGCAACCTTTGTTCGCGAACACATGCATTGAACAATGGACCCATGCCAACGAGAACACAGTTTTGTGCTCGCGAACATGGTGCGCAATCAATCTCGCTCTAAGTTTTTTTTTTTTACTATTCTTCTATCATTATTCATTGTAAATTCATCAAAACCCCAGTTAAGATTTTACATTGATCCAAAAAACCTCACAAAGTTTCAAAATACAAGTTTACGCAGAAAAAGTAAAAAGTAATTAGAGGTATATAAGTTAAGTGAAGTACTATCGGGTTAAGTTAAACTTTTAATTGACCGATTCAAGTTGAACGTCTTTTGAAGGTGTCGAATAACTTAACTGAAGTTTTGTTGATTACTTTACTCTTTTAGAATGAAATGGAAAGTGAGAATGGGGGAAAAATTAAAGAAGATGATATTTTATTATGTTTGTAATTAGGAGTTGATAATTGGATTTGTTTATCATAATAAAACTGCTGAACAGATTGAGATTAGTGAGCGTACACGATGTAATTTAGGCACTTGAGAGAAAAATGCATTCTTGATTTATCAGCCACCTTAAAGTTAAACTGTCTTACCACAAAAACTTTTAAACGTCAGTTTAAGACTTGTCTAAAAAAATGACAAATTATGACGTTGACATATGGTTCATTTTGCAGCCACAATTTTTTTAGACAAGGTGTAAAACAGGTGGTTAAGTTTTTGTAGTAAGGCCAAAAGTTTTTTGTAGGTAACTAGACAGTAACGTAGTTTCATAAAAAGCATTGTAATGTAAATAAAATGTAACACACGTTTGCACATCTTAGTTCATAAAGGCCAGCTTTTCATGCAGCTCAACGGAATTTTAATTTAAAACATATTAAATTTCGGAATGCGAAAAATGTATGTTGCAACTCGCGTACTATATGACGTTTATTTCAATTTTCATGAAAACACAATGAATGGACCAAAAAAATAAGTTTTTCATTATACTTTTTCAATATGTTTTGGAATTTGATATGAATATGCGGATTATTTTCAGTGTCGTAATTGAAATCGTGGATTAATAAATGGACAATACTTACTAAAAACCGCCCTGTTAATCACAGTGTCAAGCATGTCTGGCTTGCATGGTGTCTTGGGTTCGATTCCTTGTTTTGGCCAAAAACACTCAGGTCTTGAAATTGATTGTGTCAAGCTCCCGGCGAGGCCATGTAAAAATGCTCTTAAGTGGCAAGTCGTTGTTAGAATTACGGATTTGAGAAAAGTATAACAAGTGTAAGGGCAAATAAAGTAGTTAAATCTACAGCACACACTATTTACATAAAAACACTACTTAGTAAATAAAAAATGCATAATTATTTAAGTAGTACAAAATCTCCATATTTTCATAAAATAACCAAAACTATCTCATAATACTTATCCTAACTAACTACATACATATGATCTTGAAATTATCTCCAATGACATCAACCCTCATCCAGACTACAAAACCCAGCAAGTGCATCAGTATTCCACAACATATATCTCTTCAGATCTTAATCCTGTCCAGTTGAGCTGCTCCTCATGGAGAAGCTCCGGAGATATTGGGACATTGCCAGTTCGAACCTCGACCCCTTAGAAGGGAGCTACTATTGGTAAGCAAAGACACTGGTCGATTTGTAGGTGCGAATGATAGAAAGGGTGAATGAGAATTGTTCAGTTTTACTTGAAGTTGTTGGAGACATAAATATGGAGAAGAAAAAATAATTGCTTCTATAGGTATACATTTTTGCAGGAAAATAACCACGTTGTTGAAATGTAGTCGAACATAATTCTCTGTTGAAAAAATTCACTCCAATAACTTAAAGTCTTAGTCAAGGGTCTTTATTACTTACAAAAGTCCTCGTACATAATACTCACTATGCCTTGCTCGTAAAATGTACAGAAACAATGATACTTGTTAGATAATGTGATAATAAGACCATCAAACTGTTACTGTTACTGTTACAGCCTTTGTATCGTCCCACTGCTGGGCACAGGCCTCCTCTCACGTGGAGAAGGATTGAGCATTAAACACCACGCTTGCTCAATGCGGGTTGGTGATTTCAGACTATATAGTCCAGGTTTCCTCAAGATGTTTTCCTTCACCTTTTAATCAGCCATTGGTGTCCAAGATATACTTAGAAAGTACATACAAACTTAGAAAAGTTGCATTGGTACTTGCCTGACCTGGATTCGAACCCACGCCCTCATACTTGAGAGGTTGGCTCTTTACCCACTAGGCCATCAAACACATATATATATAAATCATCAATCATAGATAAAAAAATCTCACACACTTCTCAATAAGACCAGTCTTAAAAGGATCAATATTTTTCTATAGAATTCACATCTTGTGGTATTCTTCGACATATAGACTACAAGTAGGGGTAAAATTTGATTTCTCGTGACGCGGCGGGGGTTGGGGTGTCTATTTGTCTAATCCCACGCCCACACCGCGGTCATACCTCTTCTAGATATTTTACTATATTTTGAGATATAGAATTCATAAGTATTTCAGCTATAAAATTATGCAGTATACTGTTAAATTATGCATTTAACTTTTACTAGCGACCCGCTCCGGCTTCGCACGAGTTAACAGTATTTCGGCACTATTTAATGTATGTTATTATACATATAAACCTTCCTCTTTAATCACTCTATCTATTAAAAAAAACGCACGAATATCGGTTGCGTAGTTTTGAAGATTTAAGCGTACAAAGGGACATAGGGACAGAAGAACCGACTTTGTTTTATACTATGGTGTGATAATAATTAAGGAGTGCTCAACGTGGAAGCAAGTCTTTTGGGAAAAGTTATCGCTGACATTTTTGTAAATAAAATCTTAGTTAGGACCCCGAAATTCTAAACTATTCTATTCAACACTGATTTTGATTAGTAGCACTTGCATCAAATATTGTCACGCTACAAAACTAAAGCTATTGAAAGGCTAGCCAAATGAACATAAAATATATGCTCATAACACTTATAACAAAATAGCCAACAGTTTACCAAGAACCCCAGCCTCAATCCTTTACATTTATCTCATAAAAGAAGTCTCAAAAAGTAATACGTATATAGAAACATAAAAGTAGTTCATGCATAGAGAATTGTCGTATCCTTAACTGTTGACTTCCAAGTGGAAATCCTGATAATATCTGGTCGGAAAAACATTATTTATTAAGTCTGCCGGCCCCCTAACTCAGTTGGCGTGATGCCAATACTGAGAGCTACAAAATTATGGACGTGTTAAATACAAATATAAGGTTTTAGGTACCCTTTGTCTTAAGATATGATTGCTTGAACTGGTTGTAGGGATCTTATGCCTAAAATGAGGTGGCTTATATTTTGGACAGGCACATGTAATATGTTGTCCTGTTATTCTTGTTATAATGATTAATAGTACACATAGTAATTATCTTTACGTCCAAAAGAACTACTGAAGTCATTGATCTTAATTAAATCTTTGAACAAGATTTCTGTATCAATGTACAAATTGTTAACCTTATAAAGTCTTATGTATATAACATCTTCTATCTTCTTATTTACTAAATATGGACACGAAAAAACACTCTTGAAAATTAACACTGAAGTCATTACTTCTTTTTGTTTTTTTATTTTTCCTTGTCCAGATTAGATTCGTGGCTTTGCGACGAATATACGAAACAAGACGAAAATATGATAAATATGCATGAATAATATAATCCTGTTATAAATAGGAAGTGTGTCTGTATGCCAGTTGAAAGGATTCTTAGTCGAGAGCTGTTATTTCACTTGTTTTTATAGTTAGTGATTTTTGGAAACGGGTAAAAAAATATGTATTTCGATTAATATAAAACTTATCTTTTGACACTTAGTAGAACACTAAGAATCAGAAATAAGGTTAAAATACATTCTCAGTATATTTTGTGTTTTCAACTGTCGAATTAGCAGTAGTAAATATGTTTTTTCTGTTAAGTATTTAAACTATATAGACTAGCTGTTTTCCGCGGTTTCAAAATAAATTGATCTTTCGACACGTAGTAGAACACTAAGAAATGAGGTAAAAATACTTTCTCAGTTTATTTCGTCTTTTCTACTGTCGAATTAGTAGAAGTAGATATAGTTTTTCTATTAAGTATATAACTATATAGACCAGCTGTTTTCCGCGGTTTCCCGAAGCAATTTCTTTCTGTAAAACTGATAAAATATAGCCTATATCTGGCTGTTTCAGTAGGTTTGGCGAGAAAGCATTTATAACAACGAATCGAAACAAAATACTTTATTTAAAGCTTCAGCTTTTTATCAAAAATAAAAACACTTAACAAAAGCGTTTAACTGCAGCAAGATTAACAACGAACTCGAGTTTATTTTAATAGTATTTATGTTTTATCTGAAAATAAATGTTAATCCTTCGCAATCCGAGTCGCGAGCGACACTGCGCAATTACTCACATAACACTTTTTCGTATATTTTTATTGTTTAAGTAATTATTTAGTAATCTGAAATCTATATTTTACAATGAAGCTAAAGTACCTGTTTGTTTGCTTGATCGCGCTTACCTAATCTCAGGAACTACTGGACTAAATTGAAAATTCTTTCAGTGTAAGATAGCCCATTTATTGACGGGGACTTTCTGTTGAACAAACATTATATCTGTTTATTGGTTTGGATGAAAGCGTGATAGACGTGCATACAAGGTAATTTTCACACTTGTTATGTTAGTATAAGAATTATCGGTAAGATTTCACTATCTTAATTTTAAAGATAAATCTCCAAGAAAAACGTAAGTTTTCAAGTCGACACATACATTAAAAGTAACAAATCATCCCAATATATCATTACCCCCATTAACAACTAAAATAATTCATCTGAACTTGACACTAAAGCCCGTTAATTTGCGTAACATTCTGACTCGTTCAGCAACAGACCGCAGAGCGTCTGACGTCAGAACAGTAGCGTCAGACGTTCGCTGTCTAATTGCTGGCACAAAAAGCACGGACTGAGACAGTCTGCTATCGCGACTGAATTAATTTGTGACCACCCGGGAAGGGGGGCTATGGGGTCCCATAGGAGTATGAAAGAAACAAGCTAGTTAACATTACTAGCCGTTTTCCCGCGGATTCACCCATGTTCCGTGAGAACTACTACCGAAATAAAATAGAGGCTGTTTTACTCGGAAAGAGTGCAGCTTTCCAACAGTAAAAGAATTTTTCAAATCGGTTCTGTTGTTTCGGAGCCTTTTGTATACAAAAAAAAAAAAACAAAAAAAGTTTCGTCTATATTACATTGGTATAGATTATACTTTTTATAGGGCATGCACAATGCGGTTAAAAAGTTCATAGAATTTTCTAATTATGTAAACATGTCATAAAATAAAGGGTTTTGACTAATGTGAAATCAGTATGGATTAAACCATTTAGTAACTGTGACAGAAGAGGTCAAGATGTCTTCATCTCAAGTTTGAATCTGGGATGAAAATTAACTCTCGACTTATGACTACCACAAATTAATCAAGAAAATTCACCACTACACTTTCTACTCAAAATATCTAACTGTACACTTAAAAATAAAACCTTAAACTTCTTCTAATAAATATTAAGTAATGTACTTGTATCAAGTCGTTGATTTCTCTCGCGCTCTGTAGCCTTAATACCCTCCCCGAGGACTGGAAGGTGGGTTTTCAATCAACAGCGCCTTCAAATTGGAAATTTGCAGAATTGATGAGTTGAGAATTCATTACGGTACGCTCAGTACAGTCGAGAACAAATTCCATTGATTATAATTAGTGGAAGATGGCTCTAAACTGTTGATTGTTCTTGAAGAATGGCCGGCTGGAAACAGTTTGTTTAAGAAATATATCTATGTTGAAATGATGAAAGTGTTTTTTTTTTAATATTTTAGGAAGTTTCTTTAGATTTTTTGAACTTTTGGGTAGATATTTCTTCATATTCGCAATAATTCACATAGTAGATACCGTACGGATCTACTGTTAAATCCTGATACAATACTTCCTAAATCTGAGTATCTAACTGGTAAGTCAAAACGGACTGTGACTAAATGCGGATTTCAATAACGTATCTACTCGTTGCTTTATCGCAAATCCAAGGATAGATCACTTATTGAAATTGTCATCTACGAGTAGGTATGTTACGCTGAATACAATAGCCACGTCAACGAACAAGTCAGTACCTAATTTACCTAAAGTAGTACTCGTAAATACTACAAATGCTAACCCTAACCAATATGCATGCACACATAAAAGCATGCACAAGCTAAATAATGCGTAGAAACCGCTCGCATGGTTCATGCTTTCACGGTTAAAAGCTCTCTCTTGATATAAAAAGCGAAATAATTGCTCTGAATGCTCTGATAGCCTGAGAGAGCTATTCAGAACATGTTGAGTATAGAACTCGCTGGTTGTATGGCCACCACGGCGACCGCGCGGACGGGAGGGTAAGTTGCTCTACTTGAGGGTTAGAAAATGGTGGAAAATAAAACTTGGAGTTAGAAGTCTGTTGTGTGTAAAATATTGAATCTTGGTTAAGGGCGTAATCTACTTTAATCTATTTTTTTGCTATCGAATAAAATATTCTTACACAGCTGTCGAGCAAGGTTTTATGCTTCTTATACTTTCGTACTTGACTCGCTAAGTACAGTCGTTATCACGAAATATTTAACCCATTTTCGAATAAACAACAATAGTAAAGTTATCTCCTGTGGCATTTAAAAAATATGCATATTCAAGACTTTTTAAAGCGAAAAAAATTAACTGTGACTTAAGTATAACTTCACCATTACATAATCCAAAAATGCAAGTAGAGCCACATTCCCTAGCCTATTTACCTGATTTATTGAAGGTTTAAAAAGTCATATCGTTAGCAATGCTTGTAGAAATATAACGCCTTACATATAAAATATATCAAAAATATGGTTTTGCTGAAAGTCGACACGTAACAAGTTCCCAAGTTTTTTGATATATGTACGAGTGTTGATAAATTGTGATAAATAATGTAATCAGTGGAATGTGTCGGACGCTTTACGTTGTGATTTTCGGAGTTTTATTCTCGTGTTTTAGAGTACAAATTGCTTGAAAATAAAATAGCAAAGGAGCCCTTTGAATGTCTTTTGTCTTGCTGCCTGGCAGATTTCTATTTATACTAGCTTCTGCCCGCGGTTTCATTCGTGTAACGAGGAAACTATTTCTTGCACGTAAATAAAAAGTAACATGTATTTTACATAGTTAAAAGAACTATGTTACTGCCAAGTTTCATCAAAATCCATCGAGTAGTTTTAGCGTGAAAGTGTAACAAACATCCATACGTACAATATTAATTTCGCTGTTGTAATATTAGCAGGATTGTCCACCCCCTTTACTTAAAATACAGGTAATAATTAGCAAAACTATAACAATACTAATAAAGCAATTAATTACTTTCCCCCATAAATCCGAGTCGTCATAAAAACCTAAAATGACCATAATAGATGAGTGCACGTTAGATGAAAGTTTTTGCGATAACTCTGCAACGGCGGTCTCCGCCCCAAGTTTGTGAAACTAGAGCTTCGGATTAAAAACTAATTTCTTGGTTACTTCCCTACTTCGCTAGCAAGATATTCTTTATGTGGCAACACTGAGATTTAAATAGGTTTTGCTGGTAATTGGGTTATGGTGACCTAGTTTAAATAAGATTTGAAATTAAAGCAGAAGAAATCTTATGCAGAAACCTTTTAATTATTATATCTTGCGTTATTTTACGGCGACTTTTACCATTTCATAATTTGAATGTGTAAATGCCGTTGATTTAGGGAAGAGTAGCTTGCGGTCGCGGTTTCACCTGCGTCCCGAGTCTTACTCCCATCTTCCGGATAAATAGCCTATATCCATCTTCAGGGTACCCACCTATCTTGGTGAAATTACAATCGGTTGAGCCATTTTAGCGTAATTGTTTAACAAATAGACAGAGTTACTTTCGCATTTCAAATATTAGTACCTAAGGATGTATTGGTTTCTGATACTTACGCGAATAAAAGACATTTGATCAAAACTACTTTTAAATAGTTTATGTCTGTCCGTGACCATGGATGCTGTAAAGGATCCGAAACGTCGGGATTAAATAATATTAATATAACCGCGACAAAATCCATAAAAGTAGTTTTTTTAAGACCTTAGGATATAATTTGAGTAGGTACCAGGACTACATACACAACAAGAGCTGGTCAGGTTCCTTCAATAAATATCAGTCGCTGTTCCCAGCAGCCGGGAGCCATCATTCCAACATTTGTCTGTGTCAGGCACGTGATATAGTTTGTGTCATCTGCTTGCAAAAAATATGGCGGACTAAAGACAACAATACTATAAATACGTACGAATTATAATTTATACATGTATAAAACTTAATGCTATTTCACCGTTCGTTGTAATTTTATAATTCAAGAATGGGCTCACCTATATAAACCAAATGTTTAGGCTTTGTTCGGACTATTTAATAGATGGTTTATGTAAAGTTTGCACAAAATTGGTCGAGCGGTTCTTTATTTATAACATTTTTTGCACAAAATGGTAGACTTTATGCGTAGTTATATTGTTAACTTTGTAGAGAATAGAAGTGGTTTATATTAATTAACTAGCTTTCCGCCCGCGGTTTCACCCGCGTCCCGAGATAACTGCTTCCCGTAGCCGGATGGTAACAAAAACTATCCTATGTCCTTTTCCTGGCTCTAAACTACCTCCCTGCCAATTTTCAGCTAAATCGGTTCAGCCGTTCTCGAGTTATAAGTGGAGTAACTAACACGACTTTCTTTTATATATATAATAAGATAGACACAGTTTTTACCTAACTTTTTAAACAACCATTGTTATCCAAGCTTTTTGTCTCCGCCCACTCACCACTAAGTGGAGAAATTATTTTGCTTGTCCAAAAATAACTATGCTCCGCTTCGCTTTGATGAAGGCTAGGTCTAATCAGTCAGTGAGCCAGTTGAGTATCTTCAAAACCACAAAGGTCGCAATTGGTAGCAACTAATTTATTTATTACTAGCTGCCCAGTGCCCGCCCCGGCTTCGCCCGTGGTACTTACATGTATTATACATACAAACCTTCCTTAAGAATCACTATCTATTAAAAAAAACCGCATCAAAATCCGTTGCTTAGTTTTAAAGATCTAAGCATACATACGGACATACAGCGAAAGCGACTTTGTTTTATACTATGTATTGATTTATTAAACTATTAAACTTTATGTAACAAAATATTACAAAGGCGGACTTTCTAGTCAACCTTAGGTTCTAATGTCAGGTGGTAGCAATTGTGTAGCAACTCTCTACATATATATTTCGAGGGGATTTACGAAGAGTGACAGCGGTTCTCACGATCACAGTTAAGTTCCTTACCGTATTATAACATGGATGTACACATTGAGGACTATTTTTCGGTATTTTTTATTATTTTATATGACCGAGACATCACTTCGGATAAACCACGATATCACTAAAAAAATAACTTGTTGAAAGCAGATTAAGTTCTTATTCGAGAGAGGTGATAAGGCGATAAAGGAAATATTGTTGGGCGACATGAAATATATTAGGTACACCGAAATGTTAATCCCTTAAGTCATGGGATAAAGTGGGTGAGAAAGTCGCTTTTGCCATCCTATATTTGTAAGCAATATTTAAACCAGGATCTTATTCGGAAGTTCCTAGAAATGAGAATGATGATCTGTCTTTTTCTAAAATACTAGCCGTTTTCTCGTACCGGGATAAAAATTTGTCTATGCTTCTCGGGAAGAGTGTAGCTTTTCAACAGTGAAAGAATTTTTCAAATCTGTTCAGTTGTTTCGGAGCCTTGAGGGTACAAACAAACATAAAAATGTTTTCTCTTTATTATATGTAGGTATATTTTAATGTAGCATAACTGGGATATAATCACTGTCTTGTTTATGTGTTCAACCTTCTTAAGTAAACCAGATGACAATGTAAAATCCCACACTGCACAAAATTGCATAGGTCACCTGCAAGGAACAGTTCAATTATGGCCAGTGATTTTGGGTCAAACCGAAACACAGCAACGCTCTCACACTAGTGCTTGCCGTGTAAGGCACTGTGGTTAGGGGCTTACCTGCCTACATGAAGTTCCAGAATAAAGGAGTTCAAAAAATAACCATCTTGTACGTTGTTTAAGTCACCAACATTATGATGAGCAGAATGGCATAAATCAATATTTCATTGCATATGTATTTTATAAAACAAAGTTTTTCACATTGGTTCGTAAAACTCAAAAATTACCTACCGCACGCATGCCATTCTCATCAATATATCTAAGAGGAAGATTTAGGCATACAATACATAGCCCAATATAATAACAGCTGGAGTGGACTTCCATTGTAAACTAAGAGTATTTATTATCAAAAAAATACTCTATTTGTCCACCACCAAACACAGAATTGCGCCCAAATCCAACTATACCTTTCACCAAACTATCGGTATTCATATTAAATGGAAAGCGCAGAACATATTTCAGCGTGGCACAGCTAGTTTTTTTATTTGTCAACCGCAGGTAGCTGTCGAAAACGCCGGTGGACGCACAATAAATTTGGCGCGCTGACCGACGCCACGGCGCATCAAATCAAACCAGTTCACTCTGATGGACGAACAAACTGTAACGTGCTTGCATCATGTATTTAGATATAAAGGGGATTTTTGGAATTGAGTTTCAGGTGGTAGTTGTAAAAAAATATAACTATGGGTATAGTTTCTGATAGCGGTTTCACATAAGTTCCGTGGAAACTAATAAGTAAAATTATGACCGCCAGAGATAAATAAGCTATGTAACTCTGAAAGGTTTTACAAATCGGTTCAATAGTTCCTGAGATTAGTGCGTGCATGTAAAACCCACCCATTCTTTCACCGTGCAACTAGCTAGAGGACTGAAAATAGCTTTTATATAAATGCCAAGCATTTGAAGTCAAAAGATTTTTATGAATTCGAGTGGACTGTTTATTTAGCCCAAAAGGCACAAACAATTTACTTTCAAATCCTTTTAAAAAATCGCCTCAGAAACAAGCCCTGTCAAAAGTCTGACAATCCATTAAATCTGAAGTCTGCACCTGCGTGTGACTCCGGACAGTTTCGGACACGAGTCCCGGACTCCGGACATCGGACAGTGACGCTCAAAAAATAATCACTCACGCGGGACGATTAATAACTTGTATGAGGGGCCATGAAACTGTACAATGGTACAAGTCATAAGCGGTAGCGGGAATTGAAAAATTTGGTAGGTAGGTATTTGGTTTTGACAGCAAAATTTTTCCATATGACATATGTGGTTATTGTTCAAAGGTAAGGGCTAAGGGCACTTCCTCAATAAATTAGGGCTATTGCTTGTTGTATATTATACTTGTGATTATAGTATGAAAGTGTTGTGAATAGGCCGACAATTTACTGAACGCTCCACGAATGAGTGATGTATAACCTACAGATTGATTTCGTATATGCTACAAATATAATTATAATATTTAATACAAGCTTCTAAAGTTTGAAAACTTCATTTAAGATTAGTTTATCATAAGCTTGTGTACACTAGGAAACATCATTCTAGTTCACATCCACAAATTTATGCCTTATATACAGTTGTATTTGTTTCCCGCTGGTTTCATGGCCCCACGGTCACGCCACAGCGACGCGTGACGGCTGCTCGTGACGTCACTCACGCCACACTCCACGCGTCGACTCCTAACATCATTTTGATAAAGAATTGTCACGCCTACATTTAGTGAGGTTTACCTCAAACTCGAGTCGCGAACAATTTATTCTAAATGTTCTGACGTTTGTGCCTTCTGAACGTGACTACTTCTGCTAAAGTGGGACACGATTTATTTCTTACTAATTTTGTTGAAATTAATATGCGACAGTAAACAAAGCTCCCTTTTGTTGCAACGAACAAATTCGTTTATTTATCTACATAGTTACTGCTACCATGTTGTACTATGTATAAATAAACTCACATAAGTGCTATATAATAATATTTTGCGCTTTTGACGAACGCTACTGTCACTTTTGGTGGTAATTGCTCAACTTCACTTGCGTACATTCGTACCTTGCCATACATCGAACTTTCTATTTAAATACTCCCCACTCTAATAACCCGATACACAAGGAATCACAAAACCAATAAGAAGCCATTAATGAAAAGGGGGACGCCAGGGGACTGAGGTGATATCCTCATTATTATGGGAAAGTTTTTAATTTAGACAGAGAAGCGCAACCCCAGGGGAAATATACCCGTGACCGGCTTAGTGTGCCGACGATAAGTATTTTGTTTTTCTGCGATTCCTTATTGAATGGAAGTGTGGCCATATTTTGAGAGGAGTTTAAGGAAAATATTTTTGGGAAATATTAGTAGTGCTGCTTAATAGTACGATTGTTAAGGTGTAATGACGATATCGAAGACCAAACGCAAATAAGGTATTGAAATACCCATTTTAGGAATAAAAGACATAGTAAATCTATGTCTTTATTGATCCTACAATAAAATTCTGTACGAAAAAATATTTGAGTTACAGTAACCAACCCAAAACCAACTCACCAAAAAAACAATTACGCAAAACGGTTCGAATAAAATAAACATTAGAAACAAAACAAAAAAACATTTAGGTAGGTACGTGTTCCACAAAAAGAACATAATCCAGCCATATTTCAAGGCAGTGTGTTGTCAAATCACAACGTAGGACGAACATAAATAAGAGCAAGAGAGAGATGTCACGTGTTCAGCTTCCAGTGTAAATAAATCATGGTCACATCCCCTACCGAAGCGCCGCGAAAACGCTTGGAAAACACTCGTGAGGACGCAAGCTGAATGCAGATAGGGGGTGAAATGTACGGGATGCTAGTTGGGGAGGTAACGGTGGAAGAATCTTGAGGTAGGGGTCTTTTAGTGTGATTTAGCTGAGGTAAGATGGGATGTCATGCCTTGTCTATTGATTTGAGTCATCTATGATTAGGCAGTGGATAGACAACTCGGCTTAGGGTCTTATGCCGTTCGCCCTCACGTACCGCATGACGCAGGTCCTCACCGGACACGGTTGTTTCGGGAGGTACCTGCACCGCATCGGTCGTGAGGAGGCGCCCGGGTGTCACCATTGTGCGGACAGCCCCGAGGACACGGTGGACCACACAGTCCAGGTGTGCCCCGCATGGGAAGGGCACCGCCGGGTCCTCGTCGAGGCTTTAGGCGGCGGCGACCTCTCGCGTCCGGCCCTGGTTCAGGCCATGGTCCGGGGCGAGAGGGAATGGGATGCCGTCGCCTCCTTCTGTGAAGCGGTCATGCTCGAGAAGGAGGAGGCGGAACGCCAGAGAGTTCGCACCTCTCATCCCGGCCGCCGCGCTGGACCAGGTAGACACCATGGGCGCCGGGTGTCGCGAGATGACTCCCGGCCACCGTAGGCGTGGGTCTGTGGGCGGTGAGTTCGGGTGGCTCATCGTCCCTCTGTCTTTCTAGACGACAGACCCGTGTCGACGGCGCGCGTTGTTCCACGCGCTCCTCAAAGAGATGTCAGCAACCCCAGCGGGGCCCAGCAGGGCCAAGGCCTGCCGGGGCTGCGGGTTGTTCGAAAGAGATACCGCGGCCCTGGTACATAAAAGGCCTGTGACGGAACACGACGGTTTTTAGTCAGTAAGAGTCTGACACTCCCTCTCCGCTGCTAACCCACAGCGGAAGGGGTCATTTGATGATTTTTGACGTCGTTAAAAAAAAAAAAAAGGGTCTTATGCCGTACCATATAGATAGATACATAGATTATTCTTAATTGTACACCAAGAAAATTAACAATACAGGACATCACAATACACAAAGAAGAGTACAAATGGCGGTCTTATCGCTAATCAGCAATTTCTTCCAGACAACCTTTGGATGGAGTTTATCTGGAGAATACCTTGAAAATGGGCAGTTTAGGGTGTACATATAATTGATAAGCATACGATAAATACTAAAGAATGATAATAAAGAATAAGAAAAGATAAGTAATATATAAGATTTTTTTAAGTAACATATAGATTTCAGTTTTCTAGAAAATTCACCAGCATTTTTGTAAAAGGTTCAGAAATTATTTATGATGTTTTATTTTAGGCTGATCCTAATATTGGTGGAAGTAGTTACAGTTTGCTCGCTGATAGATTTTACGGTTTTTAATAAATTGAAATAACTTACTTTCTCATCTTGACTTTTATTAATTTCATCATTCTGTATTCACTCATTTACAGTTACATTATCATCATCACCTTCATCATTAATAACAGCATGAGTTTAACTAACCAAATATATAGTCGTGGTGGCGTAGTGGGTAAAGGACCAACCTCTCAAGTATGAGGGCGCGGGTTCGATCCCAGGTCAGGCAAGTACCAATGCAACTTTTCCAAGTTTGTATGTACTTTCTAAGTATATCTTAGACACCATTGACTGTGTTTCGGATGGCACGTTAAACTGTAGGTCCCGGCTGTCATTGAACATCCTTGACAGTCGTTACGGGTAGTCAGAAGCCAGTAAGTCTGACACCAGTCTAACCAAGGGGTATCGGGTTGCCCGGGGAACTGGGTTGAGGAGGTCAGATAGGCAGTCGCTCCTTGTAAAGCACTGGTACTCAGCTGAATCCGGTTAGACTGGAAGCCGACCCCAACAGGATTGGGAAAAAGGCTCGGAGGATGATGATGAGTTTAACTAACCAAAAAAAACCGCAGCATCTTCATCCAAACTAAACTTCCGTATGTTTTCCAAAACTATCCCCCTCCCCCCACCCGGACTACTCCTGAATATGTGAATGTCTGATGTAATACGAAAAATCAACCCGTGATCGTTGTTTGGCCACCGAGTGTGACTCGACTGTTCCTCCATGTATTTAGCTAGAATACAGTCTAGAATTACTTGCTGAATGATGTAAGAGACATTGCAATTTAGAAAGAAGGATAAATTGGAAGGAAAACATTCTGGTAATAAATTCTATTTAAAAATAAAAACAATGCAACGAAAAGTTGTCATTTTATTTATAACTTTATAACTTAAGAACGACACTATCCGAACCAAACGTTTAAGGCTTTGTTCGGAGTGTTTAGTAGCTAATTTATGTGAAGTTTGCATAAAATCGGTCGAGCGGTTCTTCATTTATTTACGTAGCGAAGCTCTTACCGCTTGTTTACTAATAATAAAGGAACTAATGTTATAAAACGGAAAATTCATTTCTTTGCTTCAACGCGCAAATCTCAGGAATCATTGAGGTGATTGACAAAAAAATTATTAGATAGCCTATTTATTGAGGAAGTTTACAGCCTACTTTTTATTTGGGTATTTGCGTGGGTGCATGAAGTAATTCCCACAGGACGCGGTTGAAACCGCTGGCGCATAATAATTCAGTTCTTTTTTGCTTGAATGTAGAAAAGTGGAAAATTTACACTTTTAAATTACATATTTTTGTGCTAAGAATATTGTGACAGCTTATTTAAAGCTCCGTTTCTCATGCTCATAATTTTTTGCATGATCCGTTTGTTTTATTTCTTTTGATAACTGCACATTTACTTCGATCGTAAAAGTACCTACGGCTTATTGAATGAATGAAGTCATTCAAAATTCTGAATAAAGTCCAACACCAGTTACAAACGGGTTTGATTTATCAGAACTCACGACCAATTGTTGTAAGAGAAACTTCCAAGCTTTGTTATAATTATGTCAAAGCCACCTTCACCACCGTATCTATTAGATACGGTGGTGAAGGGATGAGCGAAGTGATGAGTGAAGGGACCTAGTCACCACACAGGAAACCTCAACCAGTTAACTCCCCATTCCTCATAATAAGTCGTTCATGGTCACTCCAAAGTGACATAAATCACGTTTCTCCAACAATAAAGGTTTCAAGTCGACGCATTACGACCCTGACGTTCCATCTCACGCAGTTCACTCTTACGACTCGCAGAAGATTGATGAGCCTAACCACGGCGTAAGGAAAGATGAGCGGAGATGCCATAATGCAGGTAGGTCAGGCGCCTTCTTCTAGGTCTAATACGTACGATAGGCATGACCGAAATGTGTCAGTTACGAGTGAACTAACTAGCGTTCAGGTTCTTTGGGATATCTGTCAACGATTTTTGGTAGTCGTGTAAGGGAGTAGACAGTAACATTCCTTGTGCCCGACACACCCGCATTTTGGCGAACTACTTTCTTAGGAGATTTTCCGTTATGGCACCTCCGCTAGTCATTTTGTTCTCCATGAGGCTAACCATGTTTTTTCTGCCGTCCCCGAACGAGGACGGAGCCATCTTGCCGTCAATCTGACGCACAAACAGATATAAATAATTCGAGTGTTTTTTTCAGTTGAGGTTGCGATAGGAGTTTTCATGAGGGGAGTTCCCGGTTTTACATTAGGAGCAAATATACAGGTAGAAAAAAATATAAGGATAAATATTTTTACCATGTCTTTATACGAAGTTATTCAATACATGTCATTCAGCGAGCTTCTACCCGCAGTTTCACCCGCTTCCCGAGGGAACTAATTCCAGCACATGGATAAGAAGTAGCCAATGTGTTATTCTGATACATATGCTATATATGCCAAGTTTCTTTATAATCTGTTTGGCATTTTTTTGCGTGAAAGATGATCGAAAATTCATATTTAAAGCAACTTTCGCAATCATAATTAAGGTTGGTTTCTTCTTTCATCATTCCCAAAAAATAAATCTTCAAATCTTGCAAATAATAATTTATTTCCACGATTTAAATCAATGACCAGTAACATCATAATGACCAGTTAGTTTACTCAGAGCGGCAACCCCGTCACCTGTCGGATCCAGCCCCTGACCAGGGGGATGTTGCTGTAGACCCCTGGTTGCTCCTTCATGGCGCAGCCTACTCCGAAGGAAACCAGGCCTACTAGCTTGCCGTTGCTGACCGCTGGACCTCCGGAGTCACCCTGTGGAAAATAAGTGATCTGAATATAGTGATCCCATTTTTTTTCTAGCATACGCCGTCCCATAGCTTGGTAAAGGTCTCCTCAATATATGTATCTACATCTCCTACACTTCTATGAGCCCCATATGCAACTCCTTCAAATTATAATTTGAGAAAATGATGTATCTCCAACTGTATACCTAACTGTATCATTTTGTTCCTACCTGGCCTTTTACTTGACTTTTGTATCCGATCGTTTTCACAATGCACCTAACTTTTACAGAAAGAATGTTTCTCTATCATCAGAATGAAATAAATATCTGAAATAACAGCGGAGAAACTCGAATCGGTTTTCGAGCTCCGTTTCATGCATTTTTTTCATCAAAAACAATACAAGCAATGCCAAAGCATCTGTAGTGTCACGTTCCATATTTTTTACTAAAATCCGTGCCAAAATGGGCAAACCGAAATATAATGCTCGCGTATGTGACAAAATGCCAAGTTACTTTAAAAATACAAACGATAACGTGATATGGTTAAGTTTGCTGCATATTCGCGTTCCAAAAGTGCAGGGAGTAAGAAAGAAAATTATTATAACCAGTCTCAAATAGAGATAAGATTCTAGCAATAGCTAACTTGTAAAAATCAACCCAACTCGAACCCAAACATCCCAACATATATAATTAATTAAATTATTTATTAAATTAATAAATAATAATTTATTTTACTTTTTTAACAGTTGACGAATTTCATACATTATTGTATTCTATGTAGTTGAAACCATCTCCATAAGCTAACTTTCAATTTATATCATCGCTTTCTTTGTTTAGAGTGGTCGTGGTGGCCTAGTGGACAAAGAACCAACCTCTTGAGTATGAGGGCGCGGGTTCAATTCCAGGTCAGGCAAGTACCAATGCAACTTTTCTAAGTTTGTATGTACTTTCTAAGTATATCTTAGACACCAATGACTGTGTTTCGGATGGCACGTTAAACTGTAGGTCCCGGCTGTCATTGAACATCCTTGGCAGTCGTTACGGGTAGTCAGTAGCCAGTAAGTCTGACACCAGTCTAACCAAGGGGTATCGCGTTGCCCGGGTAACTGGGTTGAGGAGGTCAGATAGGCAGTCGCTTCTTGTAAAGCACTGGTACTCAGCTGAATCCGGTTAGACTGGAAGCCGACCCCAACATAGTTGGGACAAAGGCTCGGAGGATGATGATGCTTTCTCTGTTTAGACACTATGATGCCTCCAAATTATTTTTAACTAAAACTTAAACTTTGTATAAGAGACCTTGTAACATTCACTACCCCATCATGACGCTGTACTCGTATTTATTATCATTGGAACTAAGATTGTGGAATAAAGACTTTATATAGAAGATCATGATAGGTACTAAAATCAGCCCTAAACTCCAGTTTACCTGACAAGAGTCCTTGGTCCCATTAAGGTACCCTGCGCAGAACATTCGTGGCGTGATGGTCTTGTAGTTGGTGAGCGGGAGCGACTTGCACTGCGCCGGCGCCATCACCGGCACGCGCACTCGCCGTACTATGTCTTGCATTACTCGTTGCTGTAATTATATTCAGAAGTACACCAATTTAATTATGTTCCTACTCTAAATTAATAAAAAAACTTTTGCTGAAGAGTAAACGTTCAAAAGACATTTCTTCGGATGTTCGCCATCCTTGGATGATTGTGCCTTGTCTCTTACCTTATACTTCGTATGTCCCCACCCACTGACAGAAACCAGCTGTCCTTCCACAATATCTTCAGTAACCCCTATAGCAATAGGCCTGGAGCTAGGAGTGACAGGAATAGCTGTCTCCAACAACACGAGCTGGTAATCATAGTCGTGCGAATGAAGACGTGTGGTATTCCACAAGGGATGCACGAAGTGAGCACAGATGCGGTACTTCTTGGCCAAGCTGCGTTGTGAGGATCCTGCTAGCACGAAGGTTTCTTTCGTCCTGGAATAATGGTTGTGTTTTCAATTTGAGATGTTGAAAAGTGAGAAAGTGGATCCCAGGATCCAAACTTTCCTGGCTACGGGACATCAATTTAAGACAAAGGAAATGGTGATTTAATAATGTATGTATGTAGACTTCTCCTGTTAAAATAATATTTGAAAAACATTACAATTATAATTTGATGCTCAATATTTGCAATGTTTTTTCAATCAATTTTGCTTTCTTAGCACTTGCTTTAAATTAACAAAATTCGAAGTGACTCATCTCCAACAGCATAATAATTGAAAGGTCTTTAAACTGAAGAAGCCACTCTTTGTTCAATAGGATTAGTAAAAGCCTTACAGAGATTATCTGGATTAATATCATACACCTCGTTTGTTTGAGACACGCTCTCACTGCAAACATTTTACAAATGATTGGTTTCATTTAAATTTAGAGTAAGTCCCTTTTAAACGGCTGCCACTAATGGTTGAAAATAATTCTGTTCTCAATTGAGTAAGGGATTACCTTAATTGAAATAAGGTGTTTCGTGATTTCTGAGATCAAGTTTAAGAATTCAAGATCTGCAATGTAACAGGGAAGGTCCTACGTGGGCGAATCAACAGTGACACGATTGCGAAGCGAGTGCTTCGCTAAACCTACATGCAATTAGTCACGTAGGCCACTTCAAAAGAAATCGAGCGTTTGTTTTGCGTTCGCATCGAAATTGCTCACATAGGACCCACTATTATAGGAATTTTGGGGCTTCTTTGGTTTTGTCGCATCCTTCTTGCCATACCACTTTGCGCATGCACTTGACATTTAAAAA
The DNA here is from genome assembly GCA_963856015.1 of Helicoverpa assulta. Taxonomy (NCBI): domain Eukaryota; kingdom Metazoa; phylum Arthropoda; class Insecta; order Lepidoptera; family Noctuidae; genus Helicoverpa; species Helicoverpa assulta. Next base: position 420,208 of record CAWLCW010000030.1, read on the forward strand.
AGTTCTAGAATAATCTGTAAGTATAGATACTATAGTTTTTTTACATAACGAATACTCACTTACAATGCGCGGCTGTGATGATCCACTCAGGAGCGATGATGGTGCCTCCACAGTACAGGCCGTACAGCACCTGGTATGGAACCTGCTCTATCGACACCTGGCTCCCTCCTACTATCCTCCAATCTATCTGTAGATATAGAATAAGTATTAGATTCTACTGATGCACAACTTTCAATATCAGTGGATTCAGTTACTATAGCACCTGATTTGGTAGACCAGTATTATACAATATGCTGCAGTTGCAAATAATGTGACAGGTAATGTAACAAAAGTAGATAACAATATTTTTTGCTGGTGCATCTAATTTGGGCTAAAATTCGTATTCAAAATACTCAATGACTCAATAGTCATTATGTCATTGTGCCAATTTTATTTGGAGTCGGCTGCGCATTTTCTTCTATCTGTAATTGCCCCAAATAAAATTGTGATAAGAGCAGGAAGACGACTGAGATATCCCTCTATATACTTCTGGCATAAGCCTGACTTACATTGACAGGTTTGTCAGCATCCCTGGAATCGTCGTTCCTGGGCTCCAGCTGCTGAGGGGGGGTGGCTTCGTGGAAGTACAGGTAGGTGCGTGGAGGGACCCGGCGGGTGATGAACATGCGGTAGTACTGCGTGACGCACTCGCTTGATAAGACCCCGCTGTATGTTACTGGAAGAAGAAGTCAAGGTTAAGATACGGAGGTATATTACTGATAGAAGGATGGTTTGAAAGGCGCGTGGCCAAGAGCAATGTTACTGTATGAGGGTATACTTAAGCTACTTCTGATCAATAGGTCAGTGTGCTGGTAGCAGTCAAACGTTTCACTCGTATGTTACAAAAACTAACTTAACCATAGTCATCTCACGATCATGATGATAAAATTGAAAACAAAACTAAAACACTGTTGGTCGCTATTCACCAATACATTGATTGTTCTGTTTTCCTATTTACTGTTTTACTGTTTATATACTTAATCATAATATTCCAATATTTGAAAACAACCAGGCCGATGCGTTTGGAAAAATAGCGACAAAACTAATTAAACAAGTCTAGCCAAATGTTTAAAAGTTCTAAACATTTTGGCAAAAGCCTGGACTGATGGAGTTAATAGATTGTAACAATATTTCAAGTGCAGAAAGTGTTCAGATATCCCTGGAGATTGATCACATATCTGTGAAAACACTTTCATTTTCATTCATTTCTAACATGCACATTATCATTCCTTACGCAAGGCGCGGGAATTGCAAACGATGAGGCCAAGGTGCTACAGTAAGCGGGAGAGATTCTTCTTGCTATTTTAGCAGCTTTTAGGAGATCAAATTCACGCATCTATACTAATATTATAAAGCTGAAGAGTTTGTTTGTTTGTTTGAACGCGCTAATCTCAGGAACTACTGGTCCGATTTTAAAATTTTTTCAGTGTTAGATAGCCCATTTATCGAGAAAGGCTATAGGCTACTTTTTATCCCGGTACGGGAAGTAGTTCCCACGGGATGCGGGTGAAACCGCTGACAGAAGCTAGTCTGAATATAAAATAAATGTAAAGTATTGATTAAGTTCTCTTTTGTCTTCATGCTAAATTGAATCTCAACCAATTCAGCCGTTTCACTGTGATAGCGAAAAGAAAGCGAAAGTCATATTATCTCCTTGCCGTCGGACAAGTTAAGCTAAGTCGGCTTGCCATACGTTTTGCGTTAAAACAGTTAATAAAGATGATAAATCAAGAATTTTTATAAATGCTCGAAGCTAAGATGGTATTTTTAAAAATCTTTAACTTATTAACTATATTTTTGCCGCTCAGCATGTGACGAGACCAAACCCCTACCTAACTACTAAGTGAAAGTTCAACTACTGAACATAGCTTAGCTTACCAACACATACACGCACATTTTTATATACATACATATAAATGTATATGTATCAAAGTCACGTGTGCTCGTGAAGCACGTAGCTAACATTTGAAGTTGTGGTGAGCTGTAACTTAGCTATTACTTAGGGGAGATGCTAGTAAGTAGTGCAATGTTATTTTGATAGTAAGTTGTCAAACTTAAGTGGAGGTTTTAAGTTGTAGATTGTTCTTAAATTGGGTACTTGACATTTTTGTTATAACTAATTGTGTTTTATGTATTTCTTGACGAAGTGAATTTTGGTTTTACAATGAATTATACGCGTTATACAAATGTATTAATCGCGTTTTGAAAGCTTACAAATTATCTAGCTGTTACGCCGCTATACATCCTTGCACGAGGGAACGACTTTCTCCTCCCGGCTAAAAAGTAAACTAATTTCGTCCTTAGGCTCTAGACTATCTGTTTACTTTTTATTTAAATAGGTACAGTAATATTGGGCGTGAAAGCTGGATAGACAGAATGAGACTATCTTGTAACATTAGTAAAGATTCAATTTTTGTAAAAAAAGGTTTGAACATATTTTATTTAAATAAGTATCTACTCTATTCTATTTTAAAAGTAATTAAAATGTCAGCGCGTGAGTGCAGCATGATATAATTAGGTAGGACATAAGTATATATAATATTACCTCTCTGAGGAATCTAAGACCTTTGTAAGGCAGAGTGGGCTGTAGTTTGTTTTCAAAACCTTGGGCGGGTTAGTGGGTGTTAATGCCTACCTACATGTCTTATGATATTAAATCTACCTCTATACAAATAAATTACATCTTCTTCTTTCCTTTTTCCCAGCAAAAACACGTAGGAAGTGGTGAAGAGTGGGTGTTTTGAGGATTGTCTTTTGTTATTTTCTGACGTTCAGAAAGTGCTTTTTGGCAGAAAAATTTAAATAAATGATCTTTGATTTCATCAAAATACATAAACATATGCTAACTACTACATAGAACAACGACTGTTTCACCAGGAAAACTATATTGATATAAGCTTTTTATCCGAATGCGCGGAGTAGCTCTCACGGGATGTGAGTAAAACCACTGGCAGAAACTAGACTCTAAACAGCTGTGTAAGAACTATTCAAACAATACTAGTTATAACCCGCGGCTGCACTTTGTAGTTTTCTCCTATTGTGTTTGCAAAGAACTCAATCTACGCACAGCCTAGGGCACTATTATATTCCTAAGCTCTTTGATAAAAACAAATGAATACAAACAATTAGGTGTATATGCTTTGTTAAGACTGTATACAAGGTGAATAGAATAGAATAGAATATAATAATAGTTACTTTGCAATGGATGATTTTGGTGTTGATTTTCATTTGTGCCATATTTCAGGAGGAGGACATAAAATACGTAAATAATCGATTGGAATTACAGTAGACGGGAAATAGGTAATTTGCACTGCTTTTTTGTCATTGTAATGTCGTAGTATTTCAGAAGTAATCCAATTTTATGAATGAAATGTTTGAATGATCGTTGCATATGCTTTGTGTTTGCGTTTGTGTGAGGGCGCAGCACGGTTTTAAGGCCAGTAACACACGCGCCAGGTTTAAATACGGCTAGATGACATTGAATGAATTCCGAAAAAAAAAAATACGTACCAATTTCTTTGTTGATTTGGGTCGAGAATCATTAGCATAATTACGTCCTTGAATATGGCACAGATGCAAATCAACAGCTTGTATAAGTATTTTTTTGAATTATAGGTTTCTAAGAACTTTTGTTAAAAAAATACACAGCGGCTTTTTATATCCATAATATAATAGCTAAACCTCCTACCTTCCTAATGAAATGCTATACCTATTGGTGTAGTAGTATTAGAGTTTAGCGAGATTAGACAAACAGACAGACACAACGGAGATCTACGTTTTTTGTTTACCGATCACTATGCTATCTACGCCATTAACTTTTATTAGGTATGTCTAGAACGGTGTCCAGAGAACTGGGCCAAAAATCCTCAAGAAGTGGTAATTTATTAATTGCGCATTCCTAAATCATCACCTGTTGAATGTGCCATTCACAGTAAAATAAATATCAAACTACCCACCATTAGTGCACCCTAAAAACCGGATCACGAACAGCGCACAGACGAAACTCAACACACGGCAATAATCACACATTATTACAAACAAACAAATTGATTACTAAAACCAAATATTAATAATATATTAAACCAACATGGCTGTCTTTACCAGATGGAACTAAAATAATGAATGTGCAACAACTTGTTGTACATAGTACTGTGACTGATGATCAGTTCACGGGTTTTAAATATGCTCTGATTGAAAAAGGTGATAAAAGATTTGTGACGTCATTAGAAAATGCATGTTTTCAGGCTAATGATGTTGGTTGTTTAATTAATAGTGGCCATCGAACTTGCTGGTGTTACAAACTTAACAAAGAAATGTGTGAGTCCTGCTTATGATCTCTCTCCGGTCGTGTGAAGGAATAGGGAGTGCATCTCTGCCTGCGCAGATCTCCTCAAACGAGAATTGTGGCTAACAATCGGCCAGGAGGCCAATACTAAAGTCTGTAAATATTATTCTGTATAAGTCATTTTCTTTAGGTGCTTTTACACCAAAGGACCATGGAATCAGGTAGACGCTTCTTTAACCTAACGAATGCTCATTATATGCCCCACCTGTCAACACGTTTTGAGAGAACAATGAAAGAATACTCTGCCTCTTATATGTATGTACTAGTTTACATTAAAATAATTTCATATTATCCATATATTTATTTGCATTTCATAATGTTACAATAGATGTTAAAAAAAAATATAACCGACTTCCAAAAACACTAAAAAGCAAAAAAAAACTAATTTTAGGAGCATCGGCCTAGAAGTCGGTGTCTAATGGATGTCCCTTTGTTAATTTTGCCACCGACTTCTAGGCCGATGCTCCTAAAATTAGTTTTTTTTTGCTTTTTAGTGTTTTTGGAAGTCGGTTATATTTTTTTGTAAAAAAGTTTTATTTTCAGCTTTTTAGTGATACGAACAGGTCTACATAACTGGAAAGTTCTCATTCATACGAATTAAATAAGCCCAAACAGTAGTTTTCATTTTCAGTTGTCGAGCTCCCTCGACCTTCTCTGGTCTCCATCATCAAGTCAGCTCCAAACCTTCACTGTCGCAAAGGTCTCTTCAATACGAATAATATAAGCCCAAACACAAAGTAGTTTACATATTCAGTTGTCGAGCTCCCTCGACCTTCTCTGGTCTCCATCATCAGGTCAGCTCCAAACCTTCACTGTTGCAAAGGTCTCGTCAATACGAATAATATAAACCCAAACACGAGGTAGTTTACAGATTCAGCTGTCGAGTTCCCTCGACCTTCTTTGGTCTCCATCATCAGGTCAACTCCAAACCTTCACTGTTGAATAGTGCTATATATGTATGCCTGATAGTATGCCTACAACTACTATGTATGCCTACAACTTTCGAAAGTTGCCCTCGATTTCTCAGGGTTTCCATCATCAGATCCTGGCCTGATGACTATGGGACCAACTGGCAGCTATTCCGCGTCGAACAAAAAAAGAATCACGTAAATCGGTCTATAAACCTCGGCGTAATCGATGTACATACATAGAAAAAAAAAAAAACATACCGGCCGAATTGAGAACCTCCTCCTTTTTGGGAAGTCGGTTAAAAAGGCTTAAAGCTAGGTACATTTATGGGCAAAATGGTACACAAGAAACAGTGGGATCTACTCAGTAGAAGTAGAAGTCTCCTTCCTGCACCCACAGCGTGAAACGATCAGCTCAAAAAAGAGTAGGTATTCTCACTTAATGTCGATCTAAAGACGCTGAAGATAAATAAAACCATAAAATAGAAAGGCAACAATGGTTTAGCTGCAAACTATACACAGACGTGATATTGACCTTCTCCGACTGTCCATGTGAACCACAAAGCTTATTTATTGAACTAGCGCCAGTGTCAGACTTATCTCAGATCTAGCTTGCAGTCTCTGACATGGAATAATAGCAGCAACTGTATCGAGCTAACAGTTGACGACAGCTTAGCTTTCAAAGCATATAGACAAACGTTTAATACCGACTATTCCATGACCCTGGGCTAGCTTCTAGAGTATCAAACGCGTATTAAGATGTTTTCCGCCAAAGTGGTAGTGACATAGTTACTTCTGTAATAAGAACTTACGTTACAGGTTTTATTACCAACTAGCTGATCCCGCGAACTTCGTATCGTTCAAACCTTCCCTGGACCTCTACGAACATTTTAAAACAAAAAAAAAATCAGCTCAATCGGCCCAGCCGTTCTCGAGTTTTAATCAGACTAACGAACAACAATTCATTTTTATTTATATAGATAATATAAAGCTGAAGAGTTAGTTCGTTTGGACGGGTTTATCTCAGGAAGCACTAATCGGATTTGAAAAATTATTTCTGTACCGCATTGAGATACGTTATAGATTGATTTCCTTTTTCATCCGTGTGCTGCCACTGACGAAGCTTACATATAATTATAAATTAGATTAACTGCTGATTGCCTTCCAATAACAAATTATAATTTAAATCGAACTAATGCTTTCACTTCCCGGGAATAGAACCGAAACCCCTGAAAAATCCACATACTGTAATAACTATATCAACGGCTACTTGGTCAATTTAATCTGCGAGTACTTAGAAATTAATTAATTTTCTCAGCTCATTAACGTTATCGTTAATTAAAATGTTGATTAACTTTTTTGCACGTTTTTTGAAATCATTTGATTTTTAATAACTATTGTATCATTAAGGGAACGCCACAATTAATATTAGCTAAGAAATCTTAGGGTTTATTCAAACGAAAATAATGATTAAACAGTTTTCCACTTATCGTTCTTATGCATCCTGTTATAGAAACACAGCTGCAGGTGAAGTAACTCGTCACTCCCTTTTGGTATTAAATGGGATGTGAAATGATGCCCAGTTCTTTCTTACATTTTCATATCAATTAGCGCTCTGTACCCGACAGAGTGTATAATTGTTTCTATTTGACGAAACATATCGGGGTGAAAAAGCCAGTTCATTGTATCTAATTTAAATACCTAAATGTATGTTAAAGTAATGTTTAAAGTGAATATAACAGTATAGCAACTATATTGTTTATAAAATGTGCAAAAGTAGTTTACCTTTTCAACGAAACTTTTTTACTTCGCCTTACTTTATTTGATGAATCCCTTCTAATTAAGACCCAGCATTAATTTATTAACACTAAGTATACCCTGAAAAATCCATTAATTTTAATGAAAAGTAAACGAAGTGCGTGTCATATGTGATTGAATCAATCATTTCTCAATATTGAATATAATGTAAGTAGCATCGATCGATGCATGCGCACCTCAGCTGAACGTCACTTTTGCATTGTGCTATGAAGGATGACACTCGTTCCTGAGACTGCAATTTCATGCATGCATTTTCATAAAGTTTAGGTACTTGCGTAATTAAGTAACAAATGAAAAAAGTCGTGTGGCTCCGAAAAAACGCTAGGAAAATCCGGTAGTGTGAAAGCGTTGAATGAAAACTAACTTCATCGTAGCCAAGTATTGCTAACATCTATTTTGGATATAATTTAACAATAATAATTTTAGAAAACCAGCTGATTGCCATCAAACCAGCGTACCCCAAAAAAATAGTAATGGAAATAATCTAATTTGTGTTATATTTTCAATGTAAATACCTCATAGTTATTTAAATAATTAAGTTTCCATAGTGCCTGCAAACAATACCAACTGTAGTATAACATATAATACATTTGAACAACATTATTTCTCCACACATATCAAGCAAATATGTTATTATTTCATTCTATGTTAGTATTAACTTTCGACACGGCCAGTATTTCATCTCGTTAACGCTGTGACTAAAACTTGAACTAATTCAGACATATTTGGACACAATAAGATATAATAATATAGAATATATACAACTAACTTATTACCTAATATATACACTTACTATTTTAAAAAATTGCATCAAAAAACTCCTCCTCATCGCTGCCCACCGGGAGTGTACCCAAGAGGCTGGCAGCATTGCCACGTTGGATGGCAATGCTTACTTTTTGGCCGAAATAAAAACCAGCCCTTGGGTCACCTGAAGTGTCAGCAAGTCGCTTAGCGATATCCTTATATAGGAGATGAGCACTTGGACCCCACGGCCCGAGGGTTTCAACCCCAAACGGCTCAAACGTATAGTTACCCACCAGGGTACTATATTTGCGCCGTTTGAGGTCCTCTGCAGCCGCAGCAGCGGAACCAGCACATCGCGCCGAGCTAGGAAGGTGAGATGGTGCAAGAGTATCGACACAGGTCGCGTCCCATACTAAAGACCTACCCATCTTCCACGGGAACAACGACATACCGTCTGGTCTCTTGCCATCGTCGCGTGCCAGACCACTGGGTTCTAATATGGCTGGAACTCCGACGGCAACAAGAGCGCGACGGATTATGTCATTGATATTCGCATGCCGTGCAAAACGGCCGGCGCTGCGGCTACATGACAAGCCGTGGTGTCCAAGGCTGCTGACAGCTTCACCACATGGACAGCGGTGAGGAGAGCAGCACGGAGAATATAAATCTAGTAATATAGAATAAAACAATATGTAAACAAATATTTAATCCAAGTAGATTGAGCTCTTGATTAAAATAACTATTATTAATTAAATTCAAAAACCTTTAAAAAAGTCTAACGCATCACAAGACAGCTTAAATTCATTTGTTTTGTCAAGTTTACAAAAGATCGAAACTCAAAGTACTAACTAACTCACGAAATAAAAACAAAAGAATACCACAGACATACAAAAAAACTGACACAATCTAATCACTTAAAGGTATCGACTCAACATACACAAACATACTTCAATACCATACATAGTCAATATCTGAAATCTGACCGCAAAACGGCGAAAAACAAAAAACATACTCCCACACACATCTCCCACGATATAGAAATGATATGAATTCAGCAAATAAGTCACGAATCAATTTCCTCCCTGCATGAAGAGCCAGTAAATCGCACCACCCCACCCTTAGGGGGGAGGCAGGAGGGAGGGAGGGTATCTTGTTACGGCAGATAACCACCGTTTGTTCGACAGCACTATAAAGAGGGTTGGGAGGGACAAAATGTCTAAAAACTATGATAATATGTTAATTTTTTGGTGTTTCCATTGTTTTGTGAGATACGTCATAACTTGATATGTAACCTGGTTGGTGATAGAATGCTTTACAATGAGATAGCTGCCATCATGATCTGGCATCTGCCCATCATATTGAAGTCGGCTTCTAATGTAACTGAACGCATTTGAGGACGCAGTCAACTGCCATATATTAGACCTTGACAAATAAATGACACTTTAGCAAAATATAATATAATATGACCAGCTAGACTTAACATACAATAAAAGGAGATTGTTTACGTAAAAACCCCAAAGAAAACCACTGCGTCAGTATTTCTCCTTCTTAAAAATCTAAGACAATAGTCCGAAAACATTTCACCTGATACCGCGACCCCGATATTATCTTCCTTCCCAAAAATAAACCACTAATTAAAAAACTTCCAAATCTTTATCTTTATCAGGGTGACCCAACTTTCGGACAGCAAGGAGACACAATCGGGACGGTTAACCGATAAACGGATGAAGAAAAAAACTTGTATTTTTGAAATGGATGTTCCAGATATGTCTGTCGCGTGTCAGATTAGCCGCGGTCTAAAATAAAACGGGGTTTAACTGATGCACGATATATCGATATGCAGATGGTAGCTTGCAGTTAGTTTATTTAATAAGGAGATTTTGAGTGCATGTATAGTTAAGTAAATAGTATCTTTACATGACTTTCTATGATATAGATATATAGAGAAATAGCTTTGTTTGTTTGCTTGAACGCGCAAAGCTATAGAACCACTGCGAAGATTTGACAAATTCTTTCAGTAGTTCAGATAGTTTGTGCATCAAAGAAGGCTATGCTTTATCCGTGTCAACGAAGTTGTCCCCACGGTACGTGATGAAAGCCGCTGGGGGTAGTCAGCAAATAATATAGCCCCAACTTTAAACTTGTACATTGCTTTCGTAAAAATACATAAGTCACTTCCATAAGTCGTAAGAAGTTCTGAGAAATGACTATAAGTGACTTACGAACTGGTTGCACTTGTATTGTAAGTTAATAACGTAAGTTATTTAGCAAAACTTAAAGGTAACGCTGTAAAACAAAATTGAAAAACGTCAAAATAAGTAGGTATTTACCGTATAACAATGGAAACATCCACAGTACACTCAGCCGATAACGTCGGCGACAAAGTTTCATAATTGCAGCAAGTTGTCGAGATAACTGGCCGAGTTATTTCAAGCATTTTATTCGTTTCGATGAGCCCTTGTTTACCTCGGTAACCTCGCTTCCCGCACGTAGGTAAGTACGTAGTAAGATTGTTGTGTTTATAAGCTACTGAGTGTAAAGAGAAGTGTGAATTCTTGTCTCTTTCGATGTTTATGGGGAAGCCAGTTTTGACCTTTTTTCGTATGACCATTTGTACGTATGTACTGTGGTTTGCTAATTATTTATTTTAATTACTACTTTTCCCCTTTTATTTTCTTTGTTTGACATATATAATTACCTAAAAAACTGATAAATTTTCGTTGCATTACATAATTATTAACCAAGATGAAAAAAACAAAATGATTTCAAAACCCAATAAAAACCAATAAAGCCGCCATCTTTAAAAAAAACGGCATATATCAAAGGCGGTAGCAACACAGGCAGTTAATCGCTTTGATGTCGCCGCTCGCGTGTGATTGGCTGGCCGGCGGTGTGGTCGCTTGCACCTGTCAATTAGCCGTGACATACTGCCGACATGGAACGACAATAAAGGTTTAGTGGACAGCCATTAAATCCTCTATAAGTCAATTGGTAACTAATAAATTATATAAGATCCTGAAAATGGGAATACTACATAGATGTATGTACATACATATTTTGTTTTCAGTTGTTCTGTTGAGAAAAGTAAAGAGAGCTACACGCCTGTTATTTTGTTCAATCTTAATATTGATTTGTCCCCTTGAAACTGCGCCACTTTAAAAGTAGCATACTGTCTTCCTTGGTAAATAGGTAGTCTATCTACTACTGAAATAATTGAATATTTTTTCAAATCTGTCTAGATATGCCTGAGATTAGTGCGTCAATTAAACAAACGCGTCATCCTTTGAAATATTTGTATAGATTTCTAGGTATTACACATGTCATCATCCTCCGAGCCTTTTCCCAACTATGTTGGGGTCGGCTTCCAGTCTAACCGGATTCAGCTGAGTACCAGTGCTTTACAAGAAGCGACTGCCTATCTGACCTCCTCAACCCAGTTACCCGGGCAACCCGATACCCCTTGGTTAGACTGGTGTCAGACTTACTGGCTTCTGACTACCCGTAACGACTGCCAAGGATGTTCGATGACAGCCGGGACCTACAGTTTAACGTGCCATCCGAAACACAGTCATTGATGTCTAAGATTTACTTAGAAAGTACATACAAACTTAGAAAAGTTGCATTGGTACTTGCCTGACCTGGAATCGAACCCGCGCCCTCATACTCGAGAGGTTGGTTCTTTGCCCACTAGGCCACCATGACTTCTAGGTATTACACATGTACAGGTAGGAAATCTATACTAATATTTCAAAGGATGACGCGTTTGTTTAATTGACTAGAGCAGTGGTTCTTAACCTTTTTGGCATGAGGGACCACTTTACCAAAAGTTTGTCTTGCCGGGGACCACCACATTGGTTTACCTAAATTGAGGGTTCTTTGATAAAGAATACAAGCACACTTTATAATTAGCGCTCATTTCTTTATTATTTAGCTAAAAACAAAAAATTACAGATTTTAATGTAATGAGATTTTTGTGATAAACAATTGGCTATATTAGTTTCCAACATTTTTTTCGGACTCAAACCAAAAATTACGTAAAATGTGGCCCAAACGTACTTAACTTTTTGTTTGTTGACAAATGCAAATATAAGGACACATAGTTTATGAATATGCGAGCGAAGCGAGCGCGAAATTTCAATTATTTTTTAAGACTCAAAGCCAAAATTACTTAAAATGTAGCCCAAACATTTTTTTTTGTCTGTTAGACAAGCAAGTAAGATGGATATCTTATATACGTCCATTCGAAAACCCCTGTTCGCATAGATAAGTCGTTAAAAATAAAGTTAGACAACGTATAGCAACGTCGCGAAGCAATGCTTCGCGGACCACTTAGAATGCCTCCAGGGACCACCAGTGGTCCGCGGACCACCGGTTAAGAACCACTGGACTAGAGAGTCAGGCGGGATCTTTGGCGGTCGAGAAGTTCACTGCCCTCTCCGTTTATCCCGCTCTTGGAAAGTCTCACTCCTGGACACGATCTCCCAAGAAGATTCTGGCAGTCTATAAACAGACTCCTAAACCTGTGTTCGGAGTCTGTCGGCTGGAGCAAAGACAATCGATCCAGGTGGGGTTTCACGGGCAGGGCGGACCTTGGGTGCGAATAATGCGAGGCTGCTGTGCAGACCATGTCCCACTTCATCGCATGTCCCATTTAATTTATCCATTAATAGGGCAGAACTCATCTAGAACCTAACCAATAGGCGATTTAAATAGTGTAATCAAACTATCAATCCTTTAAGATAGTAGCAAATGCTATCAACAACTTATACCCGTATGTTCACCATACGTCACCCGGGTGTTAATAGGGCCGATCAAGTGGAGATCTCCGACACATACTCCACTGGCCACGCTGGGGGGAGCCATCTTTGTGTTAAGACCTAGCTCCACACATACATACAGACAGTTAATATTTACCTAGAGTAGATGCTTGATTAATGTTTGAGGAAATCTGAAACAAAAGAAGTTTAGGTAAATAGATGTATGTAAGGGTGTCTTGTTGGCCAAGGTGTTAAAACACCAGCATTTCAAGTACGAGTACAGGTTCGATTTAAGGCCGGGCAAGTACCTACTAATGTAACTGTTTACGTCATTTGTTGTTGGGAGTAAAAGCGTAGGTAAACATCTTGAGGAGCCTCCGCCTTAAGTATGCTTTGTGATTAGTCTCTGCGTGAGAAGGTATGTATTTGCCCCCAATAGGACTACGAAAAAGGCAGATATCATGTAGATGAAAGCAATTTCTTAATGGCATATACACCTAATCCTGTACTCTGGACTGTAAACACTGGTACATCTGAAAATCTATCTTTTATGTCAACCGTACCTCTCCAAACATTAAACAGAACACTTTTATATACCAAACGGATTTGCGAACAAAATTGAAAAAGGTACCGTCAGCAAAAAATAATTAGGGATCTCTAATATACCTCTGCTTTACCTTCCTCGAGCATATTTTATTAATGTCGTTTTTTTTAAAAACGTTTTTTTTAATTTTATCTTTTTGATGTCGGACACTGCTTTATTATAAAGTTAGACCTCTGTTTTTATTTAGTCACCCTGTATATAAAAAATATGAAAGGGAAAATTTTAACAAGAGGTCTTAAAGTTTTAATTGTGATGAAACTTTGTCACTATTATCGGTCTTTGTTAACTTTATCACTTAAGGGCCATACTACTATGACCAGGATCAAGATACTAAAACAATATTATGTTGTTGCTTACAAAATTACAGCATTAAGTATGTAAATACTCTTTTTCGATGTAGATTGCTAGATGGAGATTCCATGTTAGATAGCTTTTGAGTTGTAACTAATTGACACCGTTATTACAAATGTAATAAACATAAGTAGGTATATATTATTATATATAAATTGAAATAGTTAATTAAAAAACCCTGATTTTCATGTTCCTATTTTTCTATTTCTAGTTACGCATGTTTACACAGATCAAACAAACTTTTGACTCCTAACACCGAGAAGATACCAATTTCCCACACGTCACCGAAACTGAACAAGTTAAACCAACAGTTAACTAGAACCGTATACACTGCACAATTAACGTTTGATCAATTAAGCAAAACGCACATTATACTAATCAAATGTTTGTCTTACAAATTGCCGTATGTTTCAGTATGTGTGTGTGTGTGTTTACTGGGCAGGAAAGCGGAAGTGCTGATAAGACATCTTGTAGGTAAACCTTTGATTTCTATGTATAGGTTTTAGTAAATAGACAGTCTATATACTTAGTATCTAAATAGTAGAAATAAGCGAATTTATAGACAGAAACACTTATTTACGCACTTTGGTATACCTAATGTAATTTTAACTGTAAAGCTGCTTAATTGATGTGAATGTATGTTGTATTACTTATCTGAAACCTGAAAGCTATAAATAGGTCGATACTTATGTTATTATGAAAATATAACTTTAAGTGAATATGCAGTAAAATTAGTCTTTCATAACTTAACACTCTTCTCTTTGAAAAGAACACTTTCAATATGCAGTTAAAGAATTTTAATAACTTAGACTTTTATATTCCGTAGTTTTTTCTGCCTAACTGATTGATAATTCTAGCTAACCCTACCCATACACGCTAACGCTACAATACATGCTTTGATCAATCAATGATTAATTACCATGCCTGTTCAGTAACCAAACAATAATTGCGTCTTGGATGACAAGCTTTTGTGAAATCAATTAGATAACTAATATTATCGACTGATATTTGATGTAACAGTTTAAATCAGAAATAAGTAATTATCAAATAAAAACACTTCTTAAAACAGCCTATATAATTACATCAGACTCTACTATCGTTTTAATCCAGCATCCCAGATTAATCTGTACCGCTTGAAGACCTTTTTTTTAATTTATTCGCCGGTGATTTATATAGCCCCATTCAATTACGTCCGTCGTCCCTTTTCAACTAAAAAACTAGAATTTTCTTTCCATCAGCTAAATCAACAAGTTATCCGGAGCAATGTTCCAAAAGTTAAACAATAGAGAGCCCCCGACTCCGCCCGTCTCGTCAACACCAAATTTCTAAGCGAGAGGGAGGATCTTGAGGGTATTTGCACAAAAATCGCACTGAAAATAATTTCACTTATTGTTTCAACAGAGCTGGTACTTGGGCGTAGAGTAGGTGGAGGTATAGGGGCTTGGTGGCGCATTGTTTGTGCCTATTCGTTTTTTACCTCTACTATATTGTACCCTCAGATCAAAGAATTTTTTTGATCTGAGATTGTACCTACCAAAATTTTTTTAAGATCGATATCGTATTTTGTTCTAAATGATTTCCGTATTAAAACTTTGGTTGAATGAATTCAGTACGAGAAAAAAAGTGCTGCAGTTGCGAATCCCATAGTTCAAATTACAATTTTAATTACAAGTGTGTAATTAATTCATAACCATTTTGTCCAAATGGTGTGTACCTAATCAACTCTTGAAGTAAACTCATGTTATTATTTTTACAAATCACTTTTTGAAATCCGCGTCGCATCTGCACAATATTTGAATCTTACTCTCTGGAGCGGGTTTGTAACGAAGGGTCGGCGCAAGGGTTATTTGAACGAGATTTGCCTGATTCTCCGGCACACTGTTTCGTGTTTACAGTTACACGTTTTTTCCCTCTTTATACTTTTTATAGGGGCTTTAGGACGCTAGAGATTTGTTTTAGATTAATTTGATAGGGGACATTGAGTGCTAATAGGATGAAAGTCGTCAGCGAATTTTTTGGGTTGTATGAGCAAAACGATTAAGTGGGTTGACAAAATTAAAACTGGGAAGACTAACTCAGCATTATCTATGTTTTGACAGACGAAAATGCTCGCGCCTCACCCATGTTCAGTGAGAGTTGAAATAATAACTTCAGAGGGAAATGTTTTGTTGTTACCTAGCTATAAATTGTAGTATGAAAAAGCCTAATCCGACTATAGAAAACAGGTATAATTTTGCACGTGGACAGAAAAGTAACTTCACAAAAAGACAGTTTAGTCAGTTTTCTGTCCGTGAAGGTTCTCAATTACCACCATTTCTGTATTTTTCAGGCCTTAATTTTTACACGTGCTACTTATGCTTAACCCTAACCTCGCCCATAGTTAACAGGTGTGTCCATAACCCTGTAATACTTACCAGTTTACAAGACCCACGCCTAAACTATACTACCATACATTTACAACGTGAGTCGTCCAAAACATTGTATTCTCGTAATTAAGTCGGGCTGCATGTCATTCACGATTATGAGGGCAACATTATGCTAATCGAATTAGAACAAAATGTAGGCTGCTGAACACTTCATTAAGTTTGGGACACATATGCGGGAATATTTAATGGTTGGTGTGTAATAGAAGCTGTATTATTTACTCGCTTATTATTATTATTTATAGAGGACAAAAATGCTCTGAATGGTTATAAGCTAATTCGTAAATAGGTAGGTAGGTAATGCTTTTACGCAGCTCAGAATAGATAGATAGGTCATCATCTCCATCAGGCCTTTTCCCATCGGTCATCATCTCCATCAGGTCACTATGTTGGGGTCGGCTTCCAGTCTAAACGGATGCAGCTGAGTACCAGTTTTAAAAGGAGCGACTGCCTATCTGACCTCAACCCGGGCAACCTAATACCCCTTGGTAAGACTGTGACCTTGTAATAGTGTGTGTGTGTATTTGTGTAAAGGTGAGGTTGTCTTGTTAGGGGATATATCGATAGTTAGGGCCTAGTAGTTATCACTATTTTTTAGTTACTACGTTATTTCTGTTTTTATGAGCGTTTTATGCAACCAGTTACTTATGCTACTCATTCCCAAACATGACTATTTCATAACACAACAATACCACGTCAAACAAACTCAGAAGTCCATACATATGCGTCCTCCCTTACTTCCGTACCCAAACGGGGACGAGGGACTGTCCCGCTGTCCCCGAAACGTCACGTTTTTGTGTGCGACGCCCCTAGGGTCAATGTTTCAAGATGTTACATAGACGTGTTAATTTTCAACTTTGTGAAACTGTTTTCAGTACATTTTGTGTAGAGGGTGGGGTGCCGGTGGTAGCGGGCGGGTTTGTTTAAGCTGTTTTAAAATACCTAATTATATCTGATTTATAATTTGTTGAGATACTTTTCAGTTCCATCATCAGGTCAGCTGTGTTGAACTCGATGCGAGTAGAGAATTTTGACAAGAGCTGCCTCATTTGTCTTAAGGTACCTATCTATCACCACATTATATGATACTAGCTTCTGCCAGCGGTTTCACCCGCATCCCGTGGGAACTACTTCCCGTACCGGGATAAAAAGTAGCCTATAGCCTTCCTCGATAAATGGGCTATCTAACACTGAAAGAAACTTTCAAATCGGACCAGTAGTTCCTGAGATTAGCGCGTTCAAACAAACAAACAAACTCTTCAGCTTTATAATATAAGTAGGTATAGATGACCACATCGGAAGCATAGGTACCTACCCTTTATACAAAAACACTAAAGCGGTCGACGGGTCTTCAAATAACTTACAGACGATTTTAAACCTCATTTTGGAAAATCTGTTAAGAAGCACTTGTACCTACTTACCATTATTTAAAGTTGACATCATTTAAAACTAGAGGCATATACTGTTACCTGCCACCACTGCAACCCCAACCCAAAGGGTTAGTATTTACATAATAATCATTTTGGAGCCAATAGCGAGAACATCTCGAATGGCATTAACTAACGAGGCAGGAATTATGATAATCATCACAATTCTACCGTCTCGCCGGCTTGCCTATGCAAATATGCGATGTGGCTAATGTACTAGCGAAGGATTAGTACGAGTAGTTTAAATTGCGGTGTTTGTAGGAGGATAGTATAGTGGGGTGTAGAACACTCTTCTGAAAAAAGTTTAAGTATTTGTTTTTGTATGTGTAAGCTCGATACACCCAGGAAGGAAGGATGAGCGGAGATGCTTTAAGGAAGTTCAGGCGCCTACTTGTAAGTCAAGTAACATAAGAGGCGTGATCAGTTCCTAGAACTAACGACGCGTTCGCGTTCCTTGTCAAATCAAGAAGAATCTGTCAAAGATGAGTCTTGATTGATTGGTGATTCCGTTTTCACAAAAAATGAGTGGGTTCTCAATGGGCGTATGTGGCTAGAGGTAGTGACGTGCCTCGTCCCGAAAACCTGCGCTACCTTCTTAGGACATTTTGCGTTATGACATCTCTTGACTTGTTCTCCATGGCTCGATGGTACTCAGGGATGGCCGAGTTACCGAGTCATGTTACAGCCTTTTTTATCGTCCCACAGCTGGGCTGCGGCCTCCTCTCACACGGAGAAGGATTGAGCATTAATCACCACGCTTGCTCAATGCGGGTTGGTGATTTCAGACTATTATATATGACGAAGAAAGGTTCTCGTGGTTGTTTTTAAAAAACGTGACGTCAGCATCGCTGACGTCACCAACTTCCTGGTCAGGGTTTACACTCATGATTAGCAATTAAAACAAGTAATGTAAATAGGTACTCACTTGATTTATTTATTTCAATTCACTCAGGAGGTCCGATCGCTACGACAGCTCGAGTAAGAATGCCCGAGTCTGGCGAGCGCTCGGCCTTTTATAGTAGAAATGGGTGCGTCATTCATTCATTCATTCATTGAACAAAACACCAATCTCCACACACTAAAATTAGTTTTTACATTAAAATTGCTACTATTTTATAAACAAATGTTTTAAATCAATTAACATGCGTAAATCTATTGTTAATGCTAACACGTGGTAAAAATAATGACCACGTGTTTTTTATTTTTGAAATGTAGTTCTTCACCAACATGACATACATTGAAATAATCTCTATTCTTACCATAGTTACTAATTTTGATAATAAAATGATTTAAATTACAATTTTTACTTAATTACAATCAACAAATTTGATTCAATTTTGAGGTTATTCCGGGCACGTGTTTTTGTTTGTCATCCTATTGTGGCGAGCCGCCGACACGGCCATTCTGACAGGCGGCGCGTGCTCTGCGTCTGCCTTCGTATGAGGTTTGATGTCTGAAATTAAAAAAAAAAACGTTTTCCTTTGAACTAGGTATCCGTAAGCAAACTATGTTGCTTGTTATTATGATAATTGCTGTAAGCATGGTACACAAAGAAGTCTGTCGTGCCCTGCCTTGTTAGTTTTAGAATCTGTGGTGATACATGTCTACTCATGGTTCCACAAGGCGTCCCAACGGTATCTCAGGGTTCTCTTGTGGATGCATCAAGGATCCGTGGTTAGCTCAAGGGTAACACATGGTTTTAGCTCAGAGGTATCACTCTCCAGACCTTTATTCTCGTAGATTATTAATATTACAGATGAACCCTAGTGGGTTGCAAAATTTCATAAAAATAATAAGTTTTAACTCACCGATTTTAATCCGATGACCAGTTTTCGTCGTCGTGAGCTGGCTGTCTTTGAACTGGCTGGCCAGCTTGTGATGTGGATGGCACCGGGTCGGGAGCAGTTGTATTGTTGCTTTGAGGTGTATCGTGATCTTCACCCGCCGACACGGCACCTTGGTCTCCAGGCTGCGGCGCACGCCGAAGTTGGTCGTGGGCAACTTTTCGGGAACGTCCTCTACCTACCACCTTTTTGACCATATAGCGGTCATTTTCAAGTACCCTGATAATTTCGTAGGGTACACTGAATTTGAGATCCAGTGACGTTTGATTGCGTGGATTGTTCTTGATCAGGACATAATCTCCACGCTGAAAATGATTAATTTTAGCCTTGCGAGAGTTGAAGCGTTGTCTGTCATACTCAGCGGTCTGAGTCATTCGTTGCTGTACTTGTCTGGTTAGCGCTTCTATGTCAACTGTTTGGTTGTCAATGTCAACCAATTTAAGTAGTTCTGGTGGCACGCAATGTTTTCGTTGCGTGATGAGTGTGAGTGGTGCTACTCCTGTCACACGATGTGCTGTACAATTCATCGCTAGTTGCAACTCTTCAAGGACACTATGCCACTGCTCAGTCTCATAATTCTTGATCATTACCAGGGCATTTTTTAGTGTGGCTACCACTCTCTCCACTTGGCCATTCGCTCGGCTGATGCCTGGTGCTATAGCATGAATATTAATGCCAAACCGTTCACAAAACTGTGTGAATTCGCCTAAAAATTCCCTTCCTCCATCTACAATTATTTGAACTGGTGTTCCAAATAAATGTACCGTCCGTTTTAAGGCGGCTAGCGTACTGTGTGGGCTTTTATCAGTAGCATGATATAACAGTACGTACTTTGTGAAGGCATCCACCGTTACAATGATGTATTGTTGGTCTTCTTGGGTTCCCAGTTTACCCGTGATGTCCATATGGATCACTTGAAACGCACATGTTGGCTTTTCAATTGGATGAAGCTGTGCTTGTACTGCCCCCGATGTGCCTTTACTAGTTTTACACACCACGCAGTTGTCGACGTATCTTCGGATCGTGGTGCTCATCTTGTCGAACCAGTAGGTTTCCTTAACTTTCTGTAGGGTCTTCTCCCAGCCTGGGTGCTTGAGTGTAGTGTGGAAGGAATTAATTAAACTCCATTGGAATGATTTCGGCACTACAGTTCGTAGCTGTCGGCCGGCACTCGGATCTAAGACATACTTCTTCAGTACGCCATTCTCCAAAGTATAACCTTCTACGGGGTTGTTATCAATCAGGTTGTTCAATATTGGTCGAAGTTCATCATCTCGTTGCTGTTCGACCTTCAACCATTCCAAATCCTTTTCAATTACATTTACTGTAAGCTCACTGTGATTTCTACTGAAGAAATCGGCATGCTGAAGCCGGTTTCCTTTACGATATTCGAGCTCGAAATCATAGTTCTGCAAAAATGCCCACCAGCGGTGAATCCTTGGCAACAAATCCTTCTTGTGTTTAGATGCCCTTAGCGAATTGCAATCGGTTATTACTGTAAATTTTCGTCCATACAGATACTGTCGAAAGTGCTTTATTGCTCGGACCACCGCCAATGTTTCGAGTTCGTAAGAATGATACCGGCTTTCAGTATCAGTGGTTCTCATGCTCATGAAAGCCACCGCATGTTGTCGTCCGTCGAGAATTTGTACGAGAACTGCCCCAAATCCGAGACTGCTCGCGTCTGTATACAGCTGTATTGGTGCTCCTTCTTGAAAGAGAGTCAGCACTGGAGACGATGTGAGGCATTGAATTATCGTTGCTCTGGCTTCCTCGTGTCGGTCGTCCCATTCCCATTTGGCTCCTTGTTTGGTTAATTCGTACAGCGGTACCATAATGCGTGAAAAGTCGGGGATGTACTTCCTGAAATAGCTCGCGAGCCCGTTGAACTGTCTTACTTGCTTGACGGTTTTCGGTACCGGAGCTTTGACCAGAGCTTCCACTTTTCTTGGACTGGGTCTTACTTGGCCGTCTGATACCACGTTGCCTAGATATTCGATGGTCCGCTTAAAAAAACTGCATTTATCGGCATTAATGGAAAAGCCGGCTTCTTGTAAGGCTAATAAAATGCGTTCAATGTTAGCTAGCCCTTCGCTGAAGTTCGTACTTTTGCTCAGTACGTCATCGACGTATACCTGTGCAACTGTTCCCAATAGCGGATACAATGCTCTGTTGATGCACCTCTGATAAACGGAACAGGCATTGCTCAGTCCAAACGGCATAGTGATGTATTCATACAGGCCGTCCGGTGTCACAAACGCGGTCTTCTCGATGGACGTTTCTGCGATGGGTATTTGATGGAATCCTGCAGCCATGTCAAAGCTGGTGTAGTAATATCCATTGGCTAATTGGTCAATTTGGTCAGAGATGAGAGGTAGTGGGTAATGGTCACGCAATGTATTCGCGTTGAGCTCCCTGTAGTCCACGCATAGCCGATCATCTCCATTCTTCTTCTTTACTAAAATTATCGGACTTGAATAGGGAGATTTGCTTTCGCGTATGATGTTGTGTTCCAACAAATCCTTGATGATGTTCCGTACCTTTTCTCGTTCCACCGGACTGAGTCGGTAAGGTCTTCGCTCGACATATTTGTCTGCATTCTTCAGTCTTATTTCGAGCTCTCCAGTATTAACGCGCGTTTTTGGGTATCCTCGGATAAATAGATGCTCATATTTGACTAGTAACGTACGTAACTGGTTTAGTTCTTCGGGATTTGTCAGGTCACAGTCTAATTTGTCAAAGGTGATACTTTTTGTCGTTATATGATGAACCATTTGCTGATGCATCAGTCTGGATCCATCTGTCGTTATCACCATGCTTAAGTTGGTACCATGGATCAAATTCATACCAATCAACACGTCAGCTGACATCTCGTGATCAGGAATCACAAAGAAGGATATTTCTACGCTTATGGAGTCAATGATGCAGACTGTCTTCATCTCGACTAATGAAATTACCGGAAATCGGCCAATCCCTTTGAGGTGGTTGACTGCAGAGCGTCGCTGACCCGGTAATTTTGCAGCAATTGATTCACGCATCAGCGAACACTCTGCTCCACTATCGAAAATGGCACGTATTGTTGTTCCACCAATTGTAACAGTAATGAATGCTTGATTGGTTCCAGTTATACAGTTCACGTTCGATGTCAGTGCGTTTTGACGCTTGTAACATGTTTCAAAAGTATGGCCCATTCTCTTGCAGAATGAACAGGTAATCAGACTTTTAGACGTCTCCACTGCTGTAGCATTTGTCTTCTGTGGTTTTGAAGTGGGTTCCGAAGGCTTGAACCTGCAATCGTCAGTACTATGATTCGTCCTTTTGCATATTTGACAACGTGCTGCAGTTTGAGCAGTGTCCGAGTAACGTGCACGTTTTGGTATTGACGTAACAGGATTTTGAAGAGGGCGCTTCTTTCGTAACGAAGAAGCCACAGAGATGAGTTCTGGAACTGTATTTGCTTTTGCGTTCAATAGCTCAATACGTAGGCGTTCATCATTTATACATCCAATGACTGCTTCGACTGAGAGTTCATCATCCAGTTTATCTTTTGTAATCCTCTTCCAGAGAACCCAAGCACGAGACAAAAATTCGGATATATCCTTGCTTGAGTCGTAGACATGCTCCCGGAACTGTAGTATGTCACGAGAGTATCTATTCTCGGGCTCAAATGTGGTGATCAACTTTTCACGAAACTCTTCCCATGAAGATGTAGTCACCAACCAATCGTCGATCCACATCTTAGCACGTCCCTTCAGCAATCCACATACCTTAGTACGTAGGTCCAGATCGTTAAGTTTGTAGTTAGCAGCTGCTTTATCGATATGCTGACACCATTCCCTGACTCCAACATGACTGTCCGGATCGAACGATGGTAAATAGATGTCTTTGATCCTGATGCGTGGTTCTGGAGGAGAATACAATCGTTCGGACATTCTCTGCATCATCTCCATCATTTGCATCATAAACTGGGGAGGAAACCCGACCGTTGGAGTAGTAGGATGCATAGACGACATGTTGGATGATCCAGCGGCAGTGGGTACCCCTGGAGGATATAAGCCTCCTTGATTGCACGAGGTGGATGCCATTGACGTGAATGTCATCCCTGCGAAAGCTGGTATTTCCGAAACAGTTGACGTTGCGGTTGATGGATACGTCATGCCTGCGGGTATTCCCGTCGCGGTGGACTGCACGACGTTGAAATTGTTCGCACCAACTAGCAAGTGTGAAACGTTCGATGAGGCAGGGTTCATAAACCTGGTACTGCCCTGCTCTGTTTCAGACGTGACAGGTTGAACCGAAGCAGCAGAGGAAGTGGTTGGGATCAGAGCTTGTTCTGATCCCACTTCTGATGACGAAGAAAGGTTCTCGTGGTTGTTTTTAAAAAACGTGACGTCAGCATCGCTGACGTCACCAACTTCCTGGTCAGGGTTTACACTCATGATTAGCAATTAAAACAAGTAATGTAAATAGGTACTCACTTGATTTATTTATTTCAATTCACTCAGGAGGTCCGATCGCTACGACAGCTCGAGTAAGAATGCCCGAGTCTGGCGAGCGCTCGGCCTTTTATAGTAGAAATGGGTGCGTCATTCATTCATTCATTCATTGAACAAAACACCAATCTCCACACACTAAAATTAGTTTTTACATTAAAATTGCTACTATTTTATAAACAAATGTTTTAAATCAATTAACATGCGTAAATCTATTGTTAATGCTAACACGTGGTAAAAATAATGACCACGTGTTTTTTATTTTTGAAATGTAGTTCTTCACCAACATGACATACATTGAAATAATCTCTATTCTTACCATAGTTACTAATTTTGATAATAAAATGATTTAAATTACAATTTTTACTTAATTACAATCAACAAATTTGATTCAATTTTGAGGTTATTCCGGGCACGTGTTTTTGTTTGTCATCCTATTGTGGCGAGCCGCCGACATATATATATAGTCCAGGTTTCCTCAAGATTCCTTCACCTTTTTATCAGCCATTGGTGTCTAAGATTACTTAGAAAGTACATACAAACTTAGAAAAGTTGCACTGGTACTTGCCTGACCTGGAATCGAACCCACACCCTCATACTCGAAAGGTTGGTTCTTTACCCACTAGGCCACCACGGCTGTCCGATTACGGCACGGTGTACCGAGTCATACAAAGACAATAATATGCTATAGCTTACCCGCTTATAAAAATATCTATAACTGATTTGGTCTTGGTAGACAATACAGCTTGACATTTTAGGTAGTGTAAATCAATGAAAGATTCAAGTGACAGTTTTGTATAAAAGCGTATATTTTCAGAGTACAGTGATGTTCTTACAATAACTTATGGTAGAGGCTGGCTGCAGTAATACTATATCATGTATTCATTACATCGAAACTGTCACAAATTGAAACAATGACTTAAAATAAGTATTTACAATTTTATGTTATTTCAGAGGATCTTTCTTAGTTTAATAATAAACTTTTAAAAGTCACATATTAATGTTTTTAGGGTTCCGTACCTCAAAAGGAAAAAACGGAACCCTTATAGGATCACTTTGTTGTCCGTCTGTCTGTCTGTCTGTCTGTCTGTCAAGACCCTTTATCTCAAGAACGCGTGGACGTATCAAGCTGAAATTCACATGAAATACTCAGGTCTATTGTCCCTTTAAGCTGTGAAAATATCAAACTTCTAAGCCAAGCCAATCAAAAGATACATCCGATTATGTCGATATTTTCAACAAATTTTCGACACTCGCAAAGGAATCAAAACCTACAGGATACTTCCCGTAAACTCAGAGTCTTGAAATTTGGCACGAAGCATTGTCATATAATGCAAATATAGGCAAAATTTCGAAAATCTCATTTTTTTAGTTATATAATATAAAAAAAAATATTTTAATAAAATGAAACTTACTACCTTATTTCTCACGAACGAATAAAGGTATCAAATTGAAATTTATACCAAATACCAAGGTCTATTGTCCCTTTAGGCAGTGAAAAAATCAAACTTCTAAGTTAACGCGATCAAAAGATACAGCAGTTATACCGACACCTTAGACGAATTTCCGTCACACGCTAGGGAATCAAAACCTACAAGGTACTTCCCGTGAACTCAGAATCTTGAAATTCGGCACGAAGCAACGTTATGAAGTACAGATAAAGGAAAAATTGCGAAAATGATAAATTTGAAGTTACATAAAATATTAAAAAATCAGGTGTAAACATCAAATATTTTCCTCATTTCAATGGAGAATTTAAACGACCAAGTTTGACGGATTTGAGAAATCATTTCTTTGTAGTGAAAGAGTATACTCGCCGTTTATTTCCATTGTCATCAGGTCAGGATCTGATGATGGAAATCCTGAGAAATCAAGGGCAACTATCAGAAATTGTAGGCATGCATAGGATTAAAACTTGATTCTCAGATGTATGTCTGGTGATACTATCAAAAAGTGAAGGTTTAGAGCTTACCTGATGATGGAGACGTGAGAAAGTTGAGAGTACTCCTCAACGGCATGTTTTAGTTACGTCGTGTTTGGGCTTATATTATTCGTATTGACGAGAACTTTTCAGAGAAAAGTTAAAAATGAAAACTTTTTACAAAAAAAAAAACAACTTCCAAAAACAACAAGAAAACTGTTTATATGCATCGATCTAGATCTCGGTGGTTAAATAAATATAGATGCATCCTCTAGACACCGACTTCTAGACCGATGCACCTAACATCTTTTCAATTTCTTTCTTGCTTTTGTTTTCTTGTTGCTTTTTTATATGTTTGAAGTTGGATTTGTTTGTAAAATGCTACAAAATAAAATAAAGCCCACTTTATAAAACAAAGAAAGGGACAGAATTACACTTTTGTCAAGGCTCTAGAAACGTAAAGCCAGCAGCCCCGAATCCTACTCTCTAGCAGTCGTTGTTACAAGTCGTCAGGCAGTTTCGAAAAAAAACATGAAACTGGGGCTCGTCAGGTGATTAATCCCTCAAAAATAAAAGATCCCCTTCCTGCAATGGCTGCTTTAACCCAAGTTAGTGGTGAATTCTCATCACCTAAAATAAAATAAGCTCCCACACAAGGTTACGTTAAAAATTGTAAAAGAGTTCCCATAACTATATCTGATCTTTGCTATCGATCCCACAATGGCAGTCAAACCTATCTATGTGGAAAGTCTTCGCCAATTCGAATAAAATAAGCCCAAATACGTGGTAGTTGCAACATACCGTTCAGGAGTTCCCTCGACTCTATGTAGTCTCCATAATCAAATCAGCTCCAAACCTTTACTGTTTACCAGTACCCTCAAAAATACAGTCACATGTCTGGTTTTGATTCGATGCGTGCCTACAATATTCAAGAGTTGCCCTCGATATCTCAGGGTTTCCAGATCCTCATCAGATCCTGGTCATCCGAATTGGCATCTTCCTTCTTTATGGAAAGTCTTAAACAATAAAAACTAGCATTGCAACCTGTACAATCCTCTGAAACTGCTTGTCTTTTATATTTTTCAAACGATCCTAGACATTCGTCTCCATGGAATTTTAATAAAATATTTATATTCAAAGAAACGTCATACCATTCTCCACGATTTAAAACTACTTTGATTCATGTCCGCCACTTTTTACAAAGCGGGTCAGATATGCCCAATGACCTTTAAGACATAATTAGTTATTACCCACGACGGAACGGAGCAGGTATATGCGTTTAGGGTGAGAGATGTGCGTTTGTGCGTTTGTGTGTTTGTGTGTTTGTGTGTTTGTGTGTTTGTGTGCGTTTGTGCAAAGTAATGTTCCCACATATCTTCTAAACTAATGATCTGATTTTGATGCGGTTTTCAATAAAGGGTTTGTGTTCGATGAGTTCATGTTCTTAGATAGGTGTCATGGCTGTAACTCACTAGGGGGCGCCACAATATTAGTCCAAACAGCAAAGTAATGTTCCCACCTACCTTCTAAGCTAATGATCCGATTTTGATGCGGTTTTCAATAACGTTTTTGTGTTCAATGAGTTCATGTTCTTAGATAGGTGTCATGGCTGTAACTCACTAGGGGGCGCCACAATATTAGTGCAAAAGAGCAAAGTAATGTTCCCACCTACCTTCTAAACTAATGATCCGATTTTGATGCGGTTTTCAATAACGGTTTTGTGTTCGATGAGTTCATGTTCTTAGATAGGTGTCATGGCTATTAATCACTAGGGGGCGCCACAATATTAGTGCCAAACAATGTTATAATATAATCAAAACGTCCGATTACAATTCTGTTTTCATCAGCAATGTGTACGTGCTTAATGCATGTTCCCAAATAATAAAAATTACGCCTGTAACTCACTAGAGGGCGCTACAATATCGGTGCAAAATAATATTGCAATAACATATTATATAGACTATAATTCGTATATGTTCTCTAAAAAGTCTGAAATAAAATTAAGCAAAATTAAAAATTTTGAAAAAACCCCCGACGGTAAAAATCTTATTGAAAAATAATAAAATAACTCAAAACCCCCGACTTAACCCAATTATATAGGAATAACCGTCGGGGGCTGCCTTTTCTATATGAAATTTCAACAATTAATTGAGTGTATTTTATGTCGTCGTTAAACATCTATAATTCTTCAATAATTGTATTCACGACACTAGAATCCTTTAGCTGGTTTAATGGCAGCTCCCGACGGATATTCCTATATAATTGGGTTAAGTCGGGGGTTTTGAGTTATTTTATTATTTTTTTTCAATCAGATTTCTGAATGATGACTATAAAATGTTGTATATAAATAACTTTAATAAAATAACTTTTACAAGGTACTGGCCTACTATTTTAGTTATATTATAAAATAAAAAATATTAACTATTTTGACTCTCACGAAATTCCATAACTATGATTATTCTAAACTGAACGGTTGGCGCGAGACTCACTTTTTATCTATACAGGATTTGTACGGAACCCTCGGTGCGCGAGTCCGACTCGCACTTGGCCGGTTTTTTTTCATATTTATTGACACATTGGTTTACACAGATATTAAATATCGTTTCGACACTTAAGTTTGGCTCAGCTTAAGTTAAATGCTTAGACTGGTAGGTAATTCAAATTATATAAAATGGTTTTCAAATGTTTACCTAAGTTAATTATATTTTTTTGCTACCAGTCGAAGCATTCACCTTAACCTGATAATATAGCCTGCCACTACTATCTTAGAACCTTTTTAATTTATAGAATTTACTGCAAATGAATTGAAATTGCGAAAAAAACATGACGTGATAACTTACAAAGCCGCGTCTCTCTATGTAAATGTGTGTCATGCGTAATCTATAATTATGCATTTGTGACAGTTCGATTACTGTTATTTATTATTTACTGATAAACAAAAACTATTGCGATGAGTGATTATTAGTTAAGATGTTAAACAAACCACGGAAAGTATTAATTTCTTTAGATTACTATGTAAAGGTACATAGTAATTAAAAAACATTTAATATCAAGTGGTTTTATTTACAATTCAGTGATTTAAACTTAGCGGCTTGAAAACAATATTAGGATGGACCAAAAGTTAGAAAAGTTTGTAGAAACTCTATTTCTATGTTTATTTCAATCGCCTTAAGGTACATTTTTGCTTGTCACCCAGCCGCCAAGCTTAAACTGTGCTAGTATATTATGTATTGGTGTTATTTATAAGTACGTACAAACGCCAAAACAATTAATGAAAACAGCTTGAATTTCATTCAATAATTTAACAAAAATAACCAATGATTTCTTACTTATATAACAATTTGTTGATCACAGACGAATATAAAACTTATCACTACAACTTAGAGTTCATTATTATTTGTCCTTCGACGTTTTATACCACTATTCTTACGTTAATCCAAGTTTTTAAAAAAATCTTACTTTTTAAAATGTGAGCACAAAGTCTGGGGTAAGTAATGATGTAAATTATGTCACAATATTAACAAAAAACGTGTCATTATGATAAATTGAACCTTAGCTATTAAGCATTAACGTTCATTATTTATTGACAGAATATAACCAAGTAAGATTTTGATGTTTTTTCCCCTCCAAAATCTTCTTACTCACAATTTAAAACGTACCTAACAAGCTCATATTTAGTCACGTTATATCATACAAATCAGTTTTATAAAATAACTTAATATTAAAATACATAACAAGACCTATGTTAGTGATGTGACTGATTCGAACCATTGTCCGGGGAATCGAACCCCATACTTCAGTCTTACATTAGCACATTTTTTAAATGTGAAATTTTAAAAATTTCAAGTTCCTTAAAACAAAGTTTAGTTTTCTTATATTTTAAACAAATTTTAAAAGTTAAATAATTGCGTTTTTAGTTCTCAAACGCAAATCATATTATTTAATTAACACTTTTTGATTTGAAATAACTTGACACACAATTTTCGTGTTTTTACAAACTTCAAGTTGTATTAAAAAATACAGATCTACTTTCCTTATTTATTGATATCTAACAATTACATTTAGACTTTTCAGGTGCCATTTTTTTTGAGTCTCAGCACTTTCAGCAGATGCATTCTTAGCTTTTTGATCATTTTAAACTTTGTAACTTATAGGTAATTGAACATTAACTTGATATGTGTGTTTTACCTGCAAATCTATGATCAATCTCATATAAATTGCACATGAGAATCGATAACATTAAATACACTGCATTTGAATTATCATTACAATTCGCTATACGGTTTATCAATCAACTCTGTGCATTAAAAAGTTCACAGACAAACAGAAAAATGATAACTCTTACATCAGAAACAGACTAAACACATCATTTTCATTCCTCACTTGAGTTTATAAAATTCTTGGATGCCTGTGTTTCAACTCTTGTTTAGCTTGTACGACGCCATGCAGTGTTCTCCAATCTCATTACAAATTTTAAGACGATAGTTGCTAAACAAACAGTTTAATGCGACCATAAAATCATAACTCTTATTGGAGAAACAGACCAAAAATCCAAACATCTGAATTGCGAACCTCCTCCTTTTTTGGAAGCCGGTTAAAATACTTCCATATCCTTTTTGGGAACTCATTTAAAAATCGAGTCCACTTCCACTTTGCATAGTTTTTTCACGTTTTAACACTACTCTTACTGATCTATCCCCGTCATATCCAGACTATCCTCTTCAGAGACATCATCAGCCGGTCCCCCTGCATCGTCCTGCAAGTGTGCCTGCGTGAGCGAGTGCTGGTGTATCCGCTCGAGCTTGTCCTGCACGTCGCCCAGCAGCGCCCGCTGCGAGGGCTCGGAGGCCCAGCAGGACGTCATCACCTCCCAGCACTCGTCCGTGAAGTGGGGCAGGCGCTCGGGGCGAAGGCCTAGGGATAGCGGGGGAAGTTAATATTTTGTGGTAGGAAAATATAATAGCTCAGCGAAGTATCTAGTTCTAATTTATCTTGTAAGGGGAAATGTTTGTTATTTACTGATGATATAAGTTCTTTAAATCTTATTCTGAACTGATTTGGATATTTTTGTTTGGAGAAGAAGTTAAACGAATTCATGAAGTGCAACCTTTGCTGTAACTTGAAGTAGTTGGTGTTAATAATTTTAACATAAAGTTAAAACTAATGACATTGTACAGTATCTGGTATAAGGTATTACTAAAGAAACATTTTAAAGATTAATAATTTAAAACATACGTACCTCTTTTGACTTTGCTCCACAGTTGTTCTTTGTTCTGGAATGTTTCGAAAGCTGATGGCAACTTTATATTGCCCGCACACACATACCTAAAACATAAAATAATTTATGTATTTCATTACATTGCGCTACTATTATGAATATTGTTCGTAATGTACTGTTTTAGTCATTATGAAAGCGGTCAAACGAAATTTTTTATTGTCTGTTTCGCAAGCCCTAACCACCGCTACAGCTTAGAATGTTAGCTTAAGATATCGGTAACCATCTAGTTTTTACTCACATAAAAATTAGGCTGAATAAAAACAGAAACATTAATTTTAAACTTAAACTGACATAACACAAAACTCACCAAAACAAAATCCCAAAGGCATAAACATCGACGCTGGCATGATAGTCCCCCGCCAGCAGCTCGGGCGCCATGTGCACGGGCGTGCCCACCAGCGAGCCCGACATCAGCGTCTCGGCCGCGCAGAAGCCCAGGTCCGACAGCGACGCGCGGTCCGACGCGTCCAGCAGCACGTTCTTCATCTTGATGTCGCGGTGCACCAGGCCTAGCGAGTGCAGGTAGCGGATACCTGGGGATAATGATAAGAGCTGATTGATGGGGAGTGATTCAAAAATGGGTAATTACAAATAAAAAAGAAACATTTTGTTGGTAATTTATAGTGAATCTTTCGAAGAAAAAGGAAGGAAAATATTCATAGTTTACAGTTTACATTCCCAGGTGGAACAAAATTGTTTTATAGGTTTTAGAAACTTTCATAAAACAACAGCCCGGAGTCTGAAAGTTGATAATGATAAATCCATGCATCGGAGACCAGGTCAATGTTGATCCTGCTTGTAATTTCTCTCCGCTGGTGTCTGATTGTCGTCCCTTCAGATCATGAGAGTGAAAGTATAGTAAGTGCACCGGTGCACTTGTGTCTGCGCAAAAATACTTGTGCACTATTTGTCCTGCGCAGCTAGTAGACCACTAACATCTAGAACGCCATAACCACGGGATGGATACATACATACCTTCCACAATATCCCTAGCTATCCTCATCCTAGCAGGGAAGCTCAACCCCGCCCGCACGGCCGCATGTAGATCCCTTAACTTGCGCTCTGACATGAGCAGTACACAGGGACCAGCGCCGCCGCGCTGCACGATGGACCCGTATAGACGGACGATACGCGGGTGGGCTGGGATACTCCTGAGAAAAACAAGATTTATGAAACTCTAATTGGAAAAAGATATTGAGGTAGCAAATTCGGCACGATAGCGCGTACAGTGAAGGGTTTGAGTGTGTCTTGTAGTGTACAAAGTGGCGTGTAATGTACACGGTAGGTATATATTGCGAATTTGCTGCCTAAAAAACTATGCGTCAATTTTTACCCTTTTGTTAACATTGCAGTGATGAAATCTGCATTATTTGAAAAATCTTGACAAGCACTTTTTTTTATTCTATGGCAGACACGTTCGAATCCAGCGCGTATACGATGTTTTCCACCTTTACATTCTGCAAGTTGTACAGTCACTAACATAAAGTATCTAAGGTTTAAATGGTCATATAAAAGTGTTCATGCTCCTATAACAATTTTGCCCTTTGTCGTCACGGAAAATTCCGCGAGTTGGTTTAGATCTTATTTGGATTTTATTCTTAGATATGGCTTATTATTTTTCGAGTGAGTAATAACTTAAAAGTCGACAAATGTTTGCAACAAATAAAATAACTTGCCTGCGATTAAATATTTTCGCGACTATTGTACCTCTATTATGTAAGGTTCAAAATTAAGGGTGTTATAAAAACTAAAAATTAGCAGCTGCGTTTGGGTAGCAAATAAACTATACCAGTCAATTGAAATATTAGGTGAGGAGCTATTTATAATGACTTGGCGACTAATAATGTTAGTAGGGTGGCAAAGATAATAGAGGTATATTACCAACTATTTCGTGCCGACTAAAAACCCAGTTCCAGGCTTTGCTTTGCGGATAGCTCTAAATGTTAAAAGGAGTACAATAAAAAGGAATAAGAGTTAATTATTAATATTTTGTTATCATAATTTCATGAAAACGGCGGAAGGTGCGGTGGTATTATCTCACTAGGCGCACTATGAAGATGGTAGAATTTAATTTGGATTCATTTTATTTTGCATATTGCCATTTATAAACTTCAATTAAAATACACTGTTTTAAAAATTGAAGTTAGTGACGAAAACGAATCGCTGCAAAACCGACTCCACGTAGTCTTGTCTGCCCTACCCCTAGAGTGCAATTCAAAACCGCGTAGGCGCGGAGGGGTGAGGCGGCCTGCGAGCTGAGGCGCAGGTAGTTTCAGCGATCGCCGCCGCGGCTGAGGCTGGCCGGCAGAGACGGCCAGCAAGCCGAAGCTGCGGTGGTGAGCATAAAAACCATCTGCGACGATAAGCTCGCATGGGACCGCCGGAGCCCCGCAGCGCCGGAGCCGTGACAGAAGTCATGCTTGCTGCATGTTGCATGCTTACTTCCATGCTATTCACCTACAATTTTGAAAATAAAAGCCGCAAAATATTTTTTCTTCGTGCCATTTTTGAGTTTATTTAAAGCTATTAAAAAGTCGCACAATATATTTATAATATAAGCCAGTTTATATTTATTCTTCATACAAACAATTTTAAATAGAACCTCATTTGTATTATTTATGAATGCCCATTTTCTATTTTATTTTCATCATTAAGTTTTCGCTCAGATATTAATTCAGTTCCCAAAAGAAAAACTTGATGCTAGTTTAAATTAAAACGGACCTCATAATAATAATGGTAATGGCGTCCACGGCCGATTTCGGCCACGGCGGCTGTTCTCATTTAAGGAGATCAGCCAGCTGCGCAGGACATATTATAGTGCACGAGCATTTGCGCAGACACAGGTGCACTCCCTATTCCTTCACTCTCATAACCCGATGGGACGGCAATCCGACACGACCGGAAAGAGATCAGGCGCAGGACCGACATTTACGTGCTCTCCGATGCACGGGTGACTCAATCACCAACTTCCAGACTACGGGCTGCTTTGTGAAAGTTCAAGAAAACCCACAAAGCGATTTCGGCCCGACCCGGGAATCGAACCCGAGACCTCGAGAACAGCAGCCGCGCTTGCGACCACTAGACCAACGAGACCTCATAACCTCATAACTGTTTTACTTATTATGGTACTCCTTATTAGCTGCCAACCCATTATAAATGGTACCCACTCTATTATTTTTTAAAACCTATATTCGTTTTACTTAGTCG
Organism: Helicoverpa assulta; assembly: GCA_963856015.1. Classification (NCBI taxonomy): domain Eukaryota; kingdom Metazoa; phylum Arthropoda; class Insecta; order Lepidoptera; family Noctuidae; genus Helicoverpa; species Helicoverpa assulta. The sequence continues at coordinate 454,367 of CAWLCW010000030.1, forward strand.
CCGCGTTAAATACATGCCTTTAGATATCAATGAGTCGCGGAATAAAGGTAGAAAGCTAAAAATCAAAATCGCGAAGAATAGTTCTTTTTTTCACCATAATATAAAGATACCTGGTATAGAAGAACTCCATGGCGAGTTCCCGGTAGTGCCGCTCGTCGGCGGGCAGCACGGACTTGACGGCCACCGCCCGCCCCGCCCAGCCGCCTCGTGCCAGGTACACCACGCCGTACTGACCACGTCCTGACGGGTAGAATGTTCTAGAACTACCTTCTGTTCTCATCTGCCTAGCCTCTTCGCAACTATGTTGCACTCGGGTTCCAGAATACCAGTGTTTTACAAGGAGCGACTACCCATTTAACATCCTCAACACTTCTGGCTTCTGACTACCCGTAACGATGTTCAAATGACATCACGAAACCCAACGGTTACTCATCCACGGACCAACAGCGCCAAGCGCTACTTTATGATTGATCAATCCGAGCAGGTTTGACTAAGCCACGAAGGTCACAATATTTTTATGAAAAAAATGTCTTTGAGTAAAACTAGCTGTTAGGGTCATGTTGTGAGAAAGGCGATGAGCATGAATATGGATTTAGTGGAATCAATTTTTTTTCATTCTACATATAAATATTTTACATAGGTATGAAAGATATCATAGATACGCCGCAGATGTATGACGACTGAACACACTTATAACAAGTTACAAATATTAGACTTACCAATTTCTCTGCCGAGTTCTGGAGTGCCGTACATAAGCAGGTCGCACATGGATGTACTCTCTAGACATAACCGCGCGAATGTGGGTGCATATCTGAAAATTGCAAATGCGTTACTAAAGCAGGAAATCAGGGCAATATAATTTCATACAAAAAAACAGTCACTTCAAAATATAACAGTCAAGTAAATGAATAATAAAAAAACTTCGCCGTGAGAAACAAAACTAAACAAATATAAACTATTAAACTAATAATAAATTATCCACACTTTTCGCACCCGTATAAAAAGTTTCTTAAGTCTTTCCTCAGGCTCTCTAGACCATGTCTACCGACTCATATAAATCAGTTTAGATGTGTTGGCGGGAAAGAGGTAAATAGAAAAGTTTCATAAATGTATGACAAGTGAAATTTAAATAACAACAAAGTAGATAATGATTATTGTAGATTCCAGTGCTATTATTCACAACACAAGGCATACAAACTTTTTCCTAATAGCCAGCTTAATATCCTCGGTGTGATGCAGCCTGCCGGCCAGAGCTGTCTCCAGCGACGTCAGCGCCGACTGGTACCGCTCGTGTGCCGTGCTTAATCTTTCCAGAATCTGTTCAATAAAGATATTGATAAGTTATTATATAAATATTTATGTAGTTATCAGTGCTCACCATTCAGGTGTTCGTAAAACCAAGGCGCCAGGTAAAAAAGGTAGGTCCGGCAACTGTTTCTAGGTCAAATACGTACGGTAGGAGTGAGCAAAACGCTCAGTTACAAGTAAACTCGAGCACACCGATGTAACACTCAGCGGGAGCGAAGGAGGCATCAAGCCTTTTTTATCGATGGCAAAAATCATCAAATGACCCCTCCCGCTGTGCATAGCAGCGTGGGGGAGTGTCAGACTCTTACTGACTAAAACCCATCGTATTCCTTCGTAGGCCTCTTATCTACCAGGGACGCGAGGCACTTCGGCCTTCAGTGGTGCTAGTGCGTTACAGTCACCAACGCGAGACCAAGTCTTTTTTATGTCCGCGTCCCGCCGTAATATAATAATACTTATATTATTCGTAACAGTATTAAAACAACGCCTACATAAAACCCAAAACGCTGCTTAGTTGAAGAAACTTAGCAAGCCCAAGTCTATATAACACAGAACACTTTATCGCAGCTCCGACAGAACTAACGATTAAGTTCCTTGACAAAACACTTTACAAAAAAATGGGCGGGTTCCAAAGATGTTCGTTCGTCATTTTTAACCGACTTCCCAAAAAGGAGGAGGTTCTCAATTCGGCCGGTATGTTTTTTGTTCTCTATGACCAGGTCATAATAGTGGTAATCTAAGAGGAAAATATACCGTCAGTATATGCTACAGACCTGTGTGGAGATGAGCTTGGCGAGGCGGTGCGGGGACAGCTGGTGCAGCGCGGCGGCGGCCACGCGGCGGCGCCACAGTGGGCTCAGCACGCAGCATGCTTCTTCTGCCTCGCCGCCTACTAGCCGGAGTCTGACAGAGATATTATATTTATTTATTGAGGGATATATTAAACTTCAATTATTTGTTTTTTTTTAATAATTTCCTACAAACAACATAGAGAAAGTTGCTTGGAATAAATGACTATTCTAGCTCAGGATACGCGAACAATAAATAAAAAGTGAACTAAGGTGTTAAAAAATCATAGAATAATACATATAATAACAAAAAAAAAACACGGATGGACAAAACTAACACTATGTGTGGAAAATAAAGTAAAAAGAATGGTACTTTGAGGGTCGTGGCGCTCGTAATGCACTAACAGAGCAGATCTCGAAGTCCTCTGGACTTCGGACTAATCACCACATCGACAATCATATGTCCAATTATATGTACTTACGGAGAATATATTGAATACCATTGACTGATTATAGGCGAAAGAAAACATCTCGAGAAAATTTATTATAGTCTAAAACGACCCACCCAAATTAAACAAGCGTAATGATTATCGCTTAATCCCTCTCTATGTGACTGGAGACCTGGTCTCAGCAACGGGAGAGTAAAAAGGCTAATGACAAAGACCACTCACTTATGCAACAACCGTCGCAGCGACTCCAGCAGACTCCTGAGCACCGGGAAGGTGGCGCAGGGAGACAGGTCCACCTGCCTCGCCACGGATAGTAACTGTCGCATCGCTTCACTCGCTGGACGGCCTCCTAACTCCTGTCTGCATGACCATTCCAGGGATTCTAGACATCTGGGGAATATAGAAGAATAATTAAGACCTTGATTGTCCATTTATTTATTTATTTAACCATTTGTATACCCAGTAAACACATGAAAAAAGTAGAAGTAACATAAAATAGTACAAAGGTACTGCTTTTTTCTAATGAAATCTCTGCCAGCAGACCCGTAGTAGTAGAGTTAGAATATAGAGATGTAGACAGCCTGTGTAAAAGAAGTGAAGAAGAATTCCATCTATCGGCTTATTGGAGAAACTCGATGCTTATCCATTATGTAAAATGGCAAATTTTGCAGTTTTCATCAAATAACTTTGCCACATTAAAGATTACACTAGTCAATTCCTTGTAAGTCTTTTAATTTACGAAGGAAATTGTCAAATGGCTAACTTCACAGGGGAAAAGGTTGATCGACACATGTTTCATCAAAGGTAAGTTAAGAGCGGATCAGTCAAATATACCTATCATTTCAAAATTCAAATATTCTTGTGATATACAATTCTGTTTTATCGAGATATCGCCGTTTTCAAGGGCGTGACGTAATAGACGATAAATTTAAATTTCATAAATTATTTAAAAATTTTGTGGTCAGTGATAAATAATATAATATAGCTTATCGTGTTTCTAATTTTGTGAACTTTCGGTGCGTATACCTATTTTTAATTGACTGAATACTAGGAAACAACCCTATTGATATACTTCACCTCTGTAAGGTCCCGAAGTATGTATCCTTGAGACAATCCACGAACTTGGCCAACTTCAGACTGATCTTCTGACTTAGTTTAGAGAGAACTGAAACAATTACATACATTTTATTTTGGCGGATTCATATGGTACCAATTTGACATGAGGAGTTCCTTCGTATTTCGTTAAATTGGTGACTCCCGGCGATCATTTCAAAATCTCTTGCAGTCAGAACACAGAAAGTCTAACAACCAATTTTAGCAAGGAGTATCGGATTGCCCAGGTAATTTATTTGAGGATGTCAGATAGGCAATCGTGTCATGTAAAACACTGGTACTCAGCTGCATCCGATTACTCTGGAAGACCCAACATAGTTGAAAAAAGGCCAGGCGAGTGATGAATCTTAAATCTTTGCTGGGGAGGCTTCCACCACTTCTTCTTACCAGCAGAAACACATAGGAAGTGGTGAAGGGTGGGTGTCTTGGAGGTTGTCTTTTGTTGCCAATTTTCAGCCTACTTTGAATAAATGACTTTTTTATCTAAAGAATATATTAATTCCTTACCCGTTTGCTGAACATCAAGCGACGCCTGCTTAACAGAAATATTAACACTATTAGTGCAGGTGGCGCGAGTGTCGCTGGTGTCGACGGTGTCGGTGCGGGTGTCGGCGCGAGTGTCGGCGGTGTCGCTGTGCCAGCTGGCTCGTGCTGTTGACATGGAGAAGGCTTCGGATTCGTTTTCTACTCGAATGTTGTTGAAGGGGGGTGAGTCTTCATCTGGGGACTGGAAGAATTCATTTATATGAAAATTTTGTAAATGCAGAAGCAGTTATTTGAGGGAAAAAGATAGTCTAGGTACCTCAGATTTTTCCGCAATAGTCAGTTCTCTAAACATCAAATATTTGGTAATTAAAAGTCGCTGTAATACATGGTCCATGTAACGGTCAAATCCAATGGTCAAATGTTATACATGGTCCAAATTTTTTTTTAAGTTTAACAAACAAATTGACAGTTTAGGCGTTGAAATAATATCATCATCCTCCTGCCCATATCTCAATTTTATTTGGTGTCGGATCAGCATTTTTTCTTCTTCCATACTCTTTCTTGTACCTTTTATAGTTGCCCTAAACACCAACCGTCGTACCACAAAAACTTTTAAACGTCTGTTCAACACTAGTCTAAAAAAATGACTGATTATGTCATTGAAATAAGGTCCATTTTGCAGCCACACTTTTTTTTTGGAGAAGTGTTCAACAGTTGTTTAAGATTTTGTAGTAAGGCTGTAAAGGTCGAAAAACTCACCTTAACCTTCCCAAAGTCCCCCGACAGACTCTCATCGTTGGTGCGAATGATCTCGTAGTCGTCGAAGTTGTAGCTGTCGTACGACACCGCCTCCTCGCCGTCGGACGGCAGCTCGTGTCGCACGGACGCGGGGCTGCTGCGCGAGGACGAGTAGAAGATCGAGTTGGACACTATGAAGCGAGGGTCTTGGTGCCAGGGGAGATCTGGAAGTAGAAAGGTTCTTTAGAAGATCAAGATCTACTTCCGTTGTAGGTCTTTTTTTAAGGGAAATCATCGAATGACCCCTCACGGTGGGTTAGCAGAGTGAGGGCGTGTCAGACTCCAGCCGGCCCTGGCCCCCGTGGGAGTCCTTTTGGTCTGAGTTTAAAAGAAAACTTTATAAAAGCCGGTATTAAATAAATGTGTAAGTACTTTAATTTATAACGTTTTTGGGATAATCTCACTCGGAAAGTCGATATGTTATTATATCTTAAGGTTAGATTGATTTATATAGTCACCAACTTGTAGAGAGAGGTATTGTCGCACAAGCGTTCTCTGAATTCCGTTCCGAATTCGGAATTTGACATAAATTTTTTTGCTAGGTACATATGGTAATTTAACTTTTATATAAATGTATATTTGGTTAGTTCAAATTTCAAATAAATATACTACCATCTACACTCCAGTCCATATAGTTGACTTCAGCTCTCATCTCTTCTAACACTTCTTGCATCATTTTTAGTAACTCTCTTTTCTTGTCCCCTTCTGAGAACTTTTCGTTAATAGTCTGCAAAAAAAGTAATACTTATGAGCTTTAGTTGACATTTACAATGTAATTTCTCAGGAATTTAGAAATAGATCTCTAAGGTATAGCCGTGTGGATCGATTGATCATAAGGTTTAGAAACGCTTGGCGCGTCTTGTCTTGTGATGACGAGTTCCTTCGTGTTTCGGAAGGCACGGTGAATTGGTGGCTCCCGGCTGTCATTTGAACATCTTTGACTGTCATTACGGGTAGTCAGAAGCCAGAAAATTATTTGGTTACACCGGGCCTGTGTAAACTCAACCCAATCGAGTTCAGACAGGCAGTCGTTCCACGTAATATAAACCCTCACCTCATATAGTTGTTGTTCTTGCCTAGCGACGTACTGTATCTTCTTGGGCACCACCTGCAGCTCCCGCGCCATGTCGAACGACGCCAGAATGAACTGTTGTAGTAGTTTCACGTGTACCTACAATATTGTGACTTTACTTAGAATGTACCAAGAATTTTCGAGTAAAATAACAAGGTCTTTTCTTAAAGGATTGCGCTAAAATATTTGCGCAGTTGCGCAAAGTGCGTAACTATTCTAAGCAAGTAAGTGACTCAACTTTTCGCAACATACTGAATGGTTTTAATAATAATTTAATTTTGGACTTAGTTACATAAAATAACTTTTATTTAAAAATTGGTTACAATAGCTCAGGTAACCTGATAACGTTTAATTCCAATTCAATTAAATTAAGAGTATCTTATTATATTCTAGCGACCCGCTCCGGCTTCGCACGGGATAACAGTATTCCCTTACTATTTAATGTATGTTATTACACATATAAACCTTCCTCTTTAATCACTCTATCTATTAAATAAATTGAGGTAAAAAAAACTTTAAAAACAAGCTTTTATTTAAATGCGCTAAACAGAAAAAAATAAACTTTTACTGTAACTTTACTGTGAACTTATAACGACATTTCAAATTCAACATATTTGACACAATTTATATGTTTTAAAAGCTTGTCGCGAGATTTAAGTACTCGTTTACTTTCTTAATAAAATCGCGACAAGCTTTTAAAACATATAAATTGTGTCAACTATGTTGAATTTGAAATGTCGTTATAAGTTAACAGTAAAGTTACAGTAAAAGTTTATTTTTTTCTTTTTAGCGCATTTAAATAAAAGCTTGTTTTTAAAGTTTTTTTTACCTCAATTTATTTTATACTTTTTTGTTTTCGCCTGGTAAGTTCCTAAGTCTAAATTCTGTATCGACGGTCATCTTAGATTTTGATTTGGTAAAGTGCACTTTATTCTACTTGTCAAGCCCTGTCATTGGATACCCATATGGATGGGATTGAAAAAAATAGGTTATTCACCATTTTGTAGCGGCGGCCATCTTGGATTTTTATTTCGTAAAGTGCAATGTGTTTTACTTGTCAATCCCTTTCATTTGATACCCATATTGTATAGGTACCTTAAAAATAACTAGTCCGCCATCTTGTATATTTAGCCATATTGGATTTAGGATGACGTCACATAGCTTAACATGCATTGTCATCCAAACTAAACATGTATGCAAAATTTCAGCTCAATCGGTTGAGGGCAAGTGCCTTAAAATTGAGTTGTAAAATTCCACCCGAACACACATAGTTACATACATACATACATTGCAAGTTAAATAAAAGATTGTAATAAAAAAAACATGAAAATTGGTTGCGTAGTTTTAAAAATTTAAGCGTACAAAGGGACATAGGGACAGAAAATGTGACTATACTATGTAGTGATTTGACTTGAAAACTGAATAGACTTTTACCAAAAAATCTTCTATAGCAATTTAAATTGTTTTTGACTTTTAAAAGCTTATCTATAAAACATCAAACTATAGCTTACCTCACTCAACCTCGTACAATACTCCAGCAAATAACTTTGACAGCTATCTGCAGCAAACTTCACGACCGTAGTCAACAAGCCAGTCCTACTCTTGACAGTGCGCTCCGACTTCGTAGAATCCTGGGCAGCCTGTCCCGGAGACAAGCGGATTTCTGGACGAATGATGTCAGAGTCGTCTAATATTATGCATTGACTTTTCACATGGTGCTTTGGTGGTGGGGTTGCTGGAAAATGGGAAAATGGTAAACAATTTAAATAAGTAATCTTCGCTAATGTTATAATGGGAAAAATGTCTTTATGTTGGATACATTTTGTCAGTGCAATTGATATGGAAATAGACTGGCAATTGAGAAAAATTGTTTTCATCTTACTCAAGTTAATTTGTCCATATTTCCTGATGAAACCATGATCAGTAGTGATAGACTTAAAAAGCTTAAGATAACATAACGATAGGCTAAAGTTAAGAGCCGTATCTTTGTGTAGATTTCATTTCTAGAGAGAGATGAATCTACAATATACGTTTTTCAGGCTAAAATGTGAACGATCTTAATTTAAAGAGTACCGAATATATACTTACACATCATCTCCCACTGGTCCATGAGTTCGTTCATGAAGGCGTTTTGCTCTTCAAACAGTCTTTTGTCCTCTCCTTTATTTTTCTGCTCTGCTGACTTCTGTGCTTCTTGACTTTGTCTGGAACTAAATAAATGCTTATTTATTAAAAACTAGCCGTTTTCCCGCGGTGTTACCCGCGGCCCATGGGAGCTACTGCCCGCACCGGGATAAAATATAGCCTATGTTACTCGCAGATAATATAGCTTTCTAAGGGTGAAAGAATATTTAAAATCGGTCCAGTAGTTTTTGAGTTTATCAATAGGGTATTTTAGTCTAGATGAGAAAAAAATTAAAAGTGTATTACAATGATTGTTTAGAGGAAAAGCAATCGGGAAATGTTAGTTTCACTTCTTAAGGTACATAAATATATTTTTTATTGCTGTTTAAAGTTTTTAGGTTTTTTTATCTGTCTTTGAACACTACGAAATGTCGCCGCCATGCTAATGACGTCATTACGGTAGTAAACAAAAGTGTCATATATCAGTGTCAGTATTTATATCCACTGGTACTTGAATCCATAATTTGTCTGCTGTTTTTACACTAGTGTTCTCACATTCAGAAACAACACACCAACGATACGGAGCATAATTACTCATTATTAAAATTTTCAATACATATCAAAATATGTATTACTGACAGCTGTAGTTTGTTTACTAACGTAATGACGTCATGACCAAAAAACAATCATGGCGTCCATTGTGTGCCGCGTTTTCGCGAAATACGCGCGAAATTTGAAATTATGATAAAACAATTAATTTATATTCGTACATAACGTGAGAAAAAAAAATATTTTTTAATTTTTTAGAGATATATTAAGACTAAAGAATTTATTTAAGATATATTTCAAAAATGCATGTAATACCCTATTACAACCAAACAAACAAACAAAGTTTTCCTCTTTATAATATTAGTAAAGACAAGTCCTATGTACTTTTAAAATACTTTAAACCTTAGTATGAATAGTTAATTTGTTAAACTTAAACTATTCTGCTTTTTATTGTAAGCCTATTAGATCTGACCTACGATCAAAGATAATGCTATCAAAAAAATAAACTCCAAGAATGGAATTTCTCCATTCAGTAGTTTATGAGTTTACTAGCTTCTGCCAGCGGTTTCACCCGCATCCCGTGGGAACTACTTCCCGTACCGGGATAAAAAGTAGCCTATAGCCTTCCTCGATAAATGGGCTATCTAACACTGAAAGAAATTTTCAAATCGGACCAGTAGTTACTGAGATTAGCGCGTTCAAACAAACAAACAAACAAACTTTTCAGCTTTATAATATTAGTATAGATTGTGCGACTGATAGCCGCGGCTGAGAACTTTCTCCAAATGAACGAAACTACTGAAGCAACATAAAAAAAACCTTTCACTGTTGGGAAGCTACCACATAACTGGGTGATAAAGGTTATATATTACCGCGAGAAACATTTAATTTTGGCTAGTACTAAAAGCTCCGACAAAAAAAGAAGAATTTACCTTACTTAAAATACTAAATCTACTACCTAAAATACTAACTTTCCTACTACTTTTGTCCGAATAAAAATGACGAAACGACCGAATGAGATACTGAAATCTTCGAAAAGTAAACATGACTGTTTATTGCTAAAATACTTTTCTACCAACATAAATTATACATATATAATCCAAAGTATGGTAAGGTATATTACCTAAATATCCACTTCAAAGCGTCCACATTGATTCTCTTCTCGTGCTTCTTGTTATCTTCTGCGTGGTCTTCTGTTCTGTTCATGTCTTCGCTGTTGGAGAACAGAACGAACAGGACTTGAGAGTTCGGGTTTATTTCCTTTATCTGGTGCAGATCTAGGCAGTTCTGTTGAGAGAAAATATTAGGGGTTCTGCTCGAAAATATCATACAACTATAAATATAAAGAATGATTACTAGTGTTTTACAAATAAATTATCTTTATGTCTATGGATAAAACAATGTTTATGAATGTAGCAAACTTTTTGAGTAAAGTCACTTGAAGATAAAGGTGGTGAAATCTACATAGCTATCGAAAAATCATTTACACTAATACCATACTCAAAAATATTGCAAAAATTCCTCACCTCCCCCGAAAACACAGCAGGCTCCCTACTCCCACTCCACTCTCTCTTTACTTCACTTTTATCACCATCCCCACTTTCACCAACATCACCACTATTTTGCACTCTCGCCATAGAGTACAAATTGAAAGTATTCCAAAAATCCTCCTCACTTCTCGAAGTAGTTATAGTCCCACTAATATTCTCACTAAATATATTCTTTCCAATCTTATCAATACCATACAAATATACGGGATTAAAATTCTTTAAAATGCTGTCCCGTTTTGAATACAATTCTGCGTGGATTTTCTTCAGTGTCTGATGACTGGAGGCTCCTGGGTCTATGTCTAGGTCTGGAGGCAGAATAATCCGGAGACCATCCTTCAGGAATTGGTTATTTATTTCAATTTCTAAAATAGTTGTGAGATCAGTCTTATCTTGTCTTATTAGGTCCTGAAAAAATATAAAAATCATTAGTGTGGTGTATGAATAATAGTGAATGAATGCCATTTTGTTTAAAACAAGGAAACCAGTGCTTACTACTCTGACTTTCTCAGCTAAATACCAATATTTTAAATGGAGTGACTATCTGACTTTAACACTATGCCTACTAATGCTACACATATGCTGAGAGTAAGGGGATGTTCATCTATCGCTTCAACAAATAACAGAAGAATCGTCTATTTCACACACAGACTACCCAAAACGCAGCGAAAATTACCCAACATTATTGTTTCACAAGTCATGTAGTAGTTGCTTCTCGAAAATAACCCCTACCCCAACCCCATAAAGTACACAACCTGACATATCCTCACCTCAACGGGCAGGGTATCCCAGGGCCGCTTGTTGCACTCCAGCTCCTCAACCAGCTCGAACTCCGAGTTGCCGAGCGTGAGGTGCACCTGGCGCTGGTTGCCGCTGCCGTATTGGATGCGCACCTGATGAAGAAGAGGAATAGGTACATATAATGTTATGAGAGTAATGGAACCGTCCCCACGTACTTGAGAGTTGGCTCTTTACTCACGAGGCCACCACTTCATAATGCTTATGATGACAGCCGGGACTTACAGTTTAACGTGCCATCCGAAACAGTCATTGGTGGCCAAGATATACTTAAAAAGTATACACAAACTTAGAAAAGTTGCATTGGTACTTCCTGGAATCGAACCCACGCCCTCATACTTGAGAGGTTGGTTATTTACCCACTACGACTACTAAGGGTCCGTTCAGACAGACCGGCTCGGAGAGCAGAGCAAATTCTTAACACGTTGAAAATTGAGCACTTAGTATTTGAAGTAAGGTTTATTTTTGCATGCGCTCGCACTGCTTTTGTCATTGAGAATGCTCGAATGCGCTCGGTGTGAAATAATAAGAGGAGCCGACCGGCTCCAATCGTATATTTTTTCTTGACGTTTGGCTCCGTTTGCATGCTCTTTAATGCTCGCGCAGCCGATCGGCTCCGGTCTGTGTGAAAAGAAAAATGCGCGCCGATGCTCTTCGACCCGGTCTATCTGAACGGACCCTAAGAAGCCTAAACCTTTTAAATTCTTCATTCCAGCCATTTTAGAATTGGCATTAAATTAAATGTTGTAAAAATTGCTTCCGTTCATATTATAGAAGTCTTAATGAAGCCGTTTTCTGCCAATCTTCCTTTAATCACTCACCCATCGACACCCCCGCGGCGGCGGTTCCGGCAGCAGCTTGTGTCCCAGCAGTGCGTGCAGCAGCCTCGCGCGCGCTGATGGCGACGTGCCCAGCAGCACTAATGCTGTGCAGCGCTGGGACTGGTTGCCCACTTCCTGGACTGTGGTGAATACTTGCGGATCTGGGTAGGAAAGATATTTGAGGATAAGTTCGAAATATAATTGATGTAATGTGTAAACTTCGATATGTCCAAAGATGTTCGAATGACAGCCGGTACCCACAGTTTATCGTACTTTCCGAAACAGAAAAACTCGTTAGGACAAGTCAATAATAAAATCGACCGAACCGCGCGGCTTTGCCTTAGCTCTTCAAAAATAATTAAGTATGTACATAAATGTATATTGAAATGGTCTACAAACTATAACTAACGGATTAGTCAGTGCATGGGTGGCTGCAGTCAATAATTATTTTCGGGCAATACTTTGAGCAATACCTTAACTTTGTAATTGAAGCAAGTTTTCCATATGCGTGTCATCATATTTCTGCCCTTATTCCAAGTTTATTTGGCTTCTTCTTCCATACTCGTCTACCTGCCGTCATCTTAAGAGTAACATTCTTTCTGGTCGTGTCTTGCACACAATCCATCCATATCGTTTCTATAATCACCTTTCCATACTTGTGCATAAGCACTAATCTATTACGCAATATGCTAAGTAACCAGTAGAATGCTTCTTTAATCTAATAATAAACTAATGGCGGATGGATGACCTCACTGTGTCATAATAGTCATAAGCACAGCGTGTTTAATGTTCGCAGCGTTACGAACAGGAAAAGGGGATTTTTCGTAACTGGTCATTAAATGTACTCATCATTTTGTAAAGAATAGTTTGTAGAACACAATAGTGCAGCGTGTCAGACTTTTACTGACTAAAACCCAATATGTTCCTTCTTAAGCCCTTTATGTACCAGCGCCGCAGTAATTCATTCGAACAATCCCGCAGCCCCAGTAGGCTTTGGCCCTGGTCGGCCCACTGCGGTTTGCTAACCTTCTTTGAGAAGCAGTGAAACAACGCGCACTGCCGCCGCTGACACGGGCCTGTCGAGTCTTAGGCCTGAGTCACACCGGAATGGCACCGGCCGACAGCGGCACCGCGGGCTGCCGCGCGCCCCGCGCGTCTTTTTGATGTTTCCACCCGCAGCTGCAGAGGCGACGCGCGACTGCTCGATGCTCTCGGCCGCTGCCATTCCGGTGTGACTCGAGCCTTAGGAGACTGTATAATACGACTGCCCGCCATCACTGGCGCCCAGCCCTAGTGTAGCAGACTAGCGGGTTACAGAACACTGCTCTACCTACCTGTGTGCAGTATATCAGCGACATCGTGCAGTGCGCGCTGCGTGTCGCGCACCAGGCCGCGCAGAGTGCGCGTGCGCGCCGCCACTCGCCGCGACCACACGCTTCCGCCCGCCATCACTGGCGCCCAGCCCTACGGTGGGGGACTGGGGGGATTTCATGCGGCGGTACCTACGGACAAAGATTTTTTGGATAATGAATAGATGTACAAGCAGTTCCTATAAAAATATTCCAGGTATCATTTTTTAGGGCAGCATCTCTAACGGGCAAAATCGGGACCCATCGTCGTCCATCGGTCACCATGTCGTGTCCGACTCGAATATCTTGAAAATAAACTGCAGGACAGTCAAGTGTTATCCAGTCAATGGTCTTGATCATTTATTATATGAACATTCCAATTCATTAAACGCATGCATGGAGGAAATTGCGCAACAAACTCTCAAGCGCCGTAACTCAATTTTATTATGCTATTTTATTTATTACCAGAACACTAATCTGATCAAGTCACTGCGCAGTCATTCCGTTACGGATTCTAAGCATTTTTTCCAAAAAGAAAAAAAATACAGGTATGTATCCTTAGGTTTCAGATTACTTTAACTGGAACACATCTCGGGCGAGAAGGACGATAGACGGTTGTACCGAACGCACCGAAACATATGACTCACGCCGCGCTGCGTCTGCGTTCGCCGTCAACTTATGTGATAAACAACAATGCTATATTTCAAGTATTACCTAGTAAAAAATACTCAGGTTGTCCTCAAATACCTTCGTCATTCTAAGGTCAGCCATATGATGACAAGCGTCTGTGCAATCGGGTTTTGTTCTTATATTTTTGGAGTATTGCGCAGTTGCAAGAAGCCAACTTCAGAAAGGCTAAGTTATTTGACAAGAACTGCTCCTCTATGAACTTTTCTATGAATCTGCATAAAATCTCTCTCCCATATCCCGGTAAAACGAATGAATCATCCTTACACTACTATTATAAATGCGCAAGTCTGTCTGTCTGTCCGGCTTTCGATATTAAGTTTTAGTACTCAGATAGTGAGCCTGAGGAAGAAATTAGGCTACCTTTTATCCTGATGTTTCCCTCGGGACTCAGGTATGGAACCGCTTGGAGCTAGACAACATATTAGACACTTGATTAAGGAGTACATACAAGACAGTATATCATCTACGTACACGAGACAGTTGCGAGAGAAACCGTGAACAGCACTAGTCTAGTAAATACATGAAAACAGGTGACTAAAACGCGTTCAAGTACATTGAATTTAGTGCGTTTAGAATGCTGCGCGTGAGTTGCTCGCAACACTTTCGTTATAGTGGCTGTAAATACAGAAGTGCCATATGATACGGTTGTGTGATAAGAGCCAGACATAACAATTGTTGTTATAAACGTAAAATTATTAATAAATTATAAATTAATTAATAGCCTCAGAAACATTCATCAGGAACTTTTCTGACACAAACTTTAACTTTCGGTTTCGTAGGTCTCGGATAGCAATAATATCTTGGAGAAATTATAAGTAGCCTTTATCTATACTAATATTCTAAAGAGGAAAACTTTGTTTGTTTGTTTGTTTGGTTGTAATGGATAAACTCAAAAACTACTGGACCGATTTTAAATATTTTTTCACCATTAGATAGCTATATTATCTGCGAGTAACATAGGCTATATTTTATCCCGGTGCGGGCAGTAGCTCCCACGGGATGCGGGTGAAACCGCGGGAAAACGGCTAGTCTAGCATATAGCAATAACTATCAGATAAATGATACTTCTGATTTTAAAGTTTGTAAATATCAGTTCATTGTAACAATTCTAAGTAGATTATCTACCGCTATTTTCACAACTTCTAATTCAACAACTGATCCTTCGGTAACCGAACTATTATGTGTCTTTATCGTCACGCCTATGATTGATATAATGAATCACTATTTCAGCCCAGATTTTGTAATCACACGTGTTAAATTAACTGCGCCGTTATTACATCCCGCGTATGAAAACACCAAATGTGCTGTATTTCCTCGTCTGTGTCTTTTTACTGTATCATCATCATCATCTGCCGAGCCTTCTCCCAACGGTGTTAGGGTTGGTTTTCCGGTATAAACGGATGCAGCTGAGTACCAGTGTTTTACAAGGAGCAACCGCCTATCTGACCTTCTCAACCCAGTTACCCGGCAACCCAATACCTCTTGGTAAAACCACAGTTTAAATATATTTACCGTGGTAAAACTGGTTATCAGATTTAGTGGCTTCTTCTTACTACCAGTCTTTTTACTACATCTATAAAACAAAAATTGTTTTCAACACGTTGCAAAGTGTACTTACCTATGGCGGACGAATTATAAGAATTTGTCAATCGAAACATAATGTTTCTGGCGTAAAAAAACCACAGTCTTTGGTTGCGCAGTAAAATTTATTTTCTTTCTTTCTTCTTTCTTTTCACGGCCATTCACAGAACGTCTTTATAACGTTAAGAATGGATTCTTCAAATTACAATTACGGTATTGCCTCATTTACTTACTGCTTAATATAGGTCTTACGTTACTGCATATAATATCTCATATCGTAAATGTTTCATTTATTGCGCTTATCCTTAGATTATAAAGAAAGCGTAAACGATAAGAAGAAATAAGGCAATAAGGATAATATGGGGAGAAGATAAAGACTTATCAATTCTTAGTGCTTAGTTAGGCACGTGTCGGATATGACATAAGAATACGCTAACACACCTTTCAGTCATATTCGGGTACCCCGACTATCTTAAGAACATCTTTGGCAGACGTTACGAAAAGTCAGAAGCCAGAAAGTCTGACTGCCAGCCTTGCTAAGGAGTATCGGGTCGCCCAGGTAACTGTGTGTCCAAGATATACTTAGAAAGTACGTACTTTGAAAAGTTGCATTGGTACTTGCCTGACCTGGAATCGAACCCACGCCCTCATACTTGAGAGGTTGGATCTTTACTCACTAGGCGCCCACGACCTAACTGGGTTGAGATCAGATAGACGGTCGTTCCATGTAAAACACTGGTTCTCATCTGTGCTAATCCCAACATAGTTCGGAAAGGCTAGGCAGATGATATTATTTGTACTTTCTGCCTTTTATCTTTCGCTACGAATACTTTCTCTTCTCACCTTTGAGAACGTGTCTTGCATTATCTATGTGCAATACATTAACCTCTTCAAACTATGTTGATTAGCAATAATTACATTAATTGCGCTATTATCTTTTAAAAAAAGTTCCAAGTTCTTGTTACTGAGTAGGTAGGTACTTTTTTGATCTCAAACATATTTACTGTGGATTGGGTCCTTGCTTCAATTCGAACAGGACACATCAGCTTAACTAGGTACTAGTACAAAATTGGCTTTTAGGAATTATATTGAAATTCTTTACACTCGAGATACACATAGATGTTTACTATCATAAATGGTCGTCTAGCTAAGTAGATCGTAAGAATTATGAAGCTTATTTTTTTCTTCGCGCCTGCCTTATCTCTATTTCACCTACACTTTGAATATGCATAAAATCTTAACCCATATTCTATTGAACTAAAACCATATCAAAACGACAAACATTTAACTACACCAAGTGTTGGTGTCATAAACTGGTCCTTATGCCCCTAAGTAACTGGTCCTTCGAGACCTCAATAAAGTACAGCGGACATTAACTACGTGGTCACAAGGTCAGCTCAGACTCGATAACCCACAGGACAAGTACCTTGAGAGGAAAACAAACAAACGTCACACGGACTAAAGTAAACAATATACATAGTAACGTTACTTGTGATCTTTGTTTGTTGAGCAGTGATTGTTTTTGAATTGTTGAGATAGGGTGAGAAAAAATGTGATGTCATCTTAAATGCGTATTGGTGAAAGGGCATTTTAAATTTCTTCGAAATAATCTAGACTAATATTATAAAGCTTGAGTTTGTATGTTTGTTTGTTCGCTTGCTTGAACGCGCTAATCTCAGGAACTACTGGTCTTATTTGAAAAATTATTTCAGTGTTAGATAGCCAATTTATAGAAAGTGGAGTGGTGGGTGTATAAGTTCACTTGGACCGCGGTTAAACCTGTATTTTATAAATAACTACGGACTAGAATGGCGGTAATTTTAGTAATTCCGAGAAAAAATCGTATACAGTGTCTTTAGTCATTTAGGTAGGTAGAAGGTATACTCACCTGCTTTAAAATGGCTTATGTTTAACTGACCACCAGATATAGTAACAAATAGCGGACAAAAATAGTAAATGATCACCAAAATTAAACCAACATTTTAATGCAAAATGATAACCAAAGTTTTAACACTTTGCTATCCTATTTAAGTAAAATTACTCCAAGTAAATCATGTGTAAGCCAAAAATAGTAAATGATCACCAAAATTAAACCAACATTTTAATGCAAAATGATAACCAAAGTTTTAACACTTTGCTATCCTATTTAAGTAAAGTTACTCCAAGTAAATCATAAGTAAGCCAAAAATAGTAAATGATTACCAAAATTAGTAAATGATCACCAAAATTAAATTCTGCTATACTATTTTAGCAAAATGAGTCCAAATAAATCATTTTTATCCCAAACTTGATATACATATATGTAAGCAAGCATGCAGCATGGAAGCAAACATGCAACATGCAGCAAGCATGGCTTCTATCACGGCTCCGGCGCTGCGGGGCTTCGGCGGTCCCATGCGAGCTTATCGTCGCAGATGGTTTTCACGCTCACCACCGCAGCTTCGGCTTGCTGGCCGGCTCCGCCGGCCAGCCTCAGCCGCGGCGGCGAGTCTTAAAACAACCTGCGCCTCAGCTCGCAGGCCGCCTCGCCCCTCCACGCCTACGCGGTTTTGAATTGCACTCTAGGGGTAGGGCAAACAAGACTACCTACGTGGAGTCTATATACACAACTCAATATGGCACCATAATACTTTATTTAATAATAAGCCTACATTTTAAGGCAACCACAGTGATTTATTTAGGAAAAATAATACATTATTTTGGTCGTCAAGATTTGGTGATCATTTACTAAATTTGGTGGTCGAATACAAATTAAAGTGGAGTCGTGACTAAAATAGCTGGTACTATTATATTTTTAGACTTTATTTTTCTGGTGTTCAGTAGATATTTTTGGTTACAAAACTAAGGGTATCAAAGCATTTTATGGTGGTCAAAATATTTATTCCCCTTTAAAATTGATGCGAATAAAAGTGTCAAGTCTCCGTGTCAAAACTGAGGCAAACCTTTATCAAAAACCGGTCCACTAATTTAGATTCCTAATCATTTATTTTGAGCTAAAATAACAAACTAAAATTAATTCTTGATCACTTCAGTCTGAGTTTGTTTTTAGTTTTGGAATGGAAAAGGCCACTTATAAATAGACCGACTTTATGATTATACTAGCTTCTGCCAGCGGTTTCACCCGCATCCCGTGGGAATTACTTCCCGTACCGGGATAAAAAGTAGCCTATAGCCTTCCTCGATAAATGGGCTATCTAACACGGAAAGAAATTTTCAAATCGGACCAGTAGTTCCTGAGATTTGCGCGTTCAAACAAACAAACAAACAAACTCTTCAGCTTTATAATATTAGTATAGATTTTCGATAATACATAATATAGGAAGGTGTATTCCGATGAGGAATTTGAATTTCAATTCATCAGCAGTAGAGCCTGCTAGTAGTAACAAAATACTATTATTCAAAAAATTGTGCATTTCTCTCTGTTCGCGATAAACGCAGAAACTTCTAGAAGGATTTTAATACAACTTTCGCAATACTTCATCTCATGTGCGTTTTCCAAACTATGTTGGGGTCGTTCCAGTCTAACCGGATGCAGCTGCCAGGATGTACCAGTGCTTTACAAGGAGCGACTGCCTACCTAACCTCCTCAACCAAATTACCTGGGCAACCCTTTACCCCTTGGTATAGTTATCGGCACGGATATTGAGCTCTCGGCGGAAGAGTGGGGATCGCTTTGCGCACTGTACACTTACGGCAATAAACCAATAAATCGTTTCTGCGCAGGTGAAGGTCAGGGCTCAATATCCGTGCCGATAACTATAAGACTGGTTATCAGACTTACTGGCTTCTGACTACCCGTAACGATTGCCAAAGATGTTCAAAGGACAGCTTGTATTTTCTAACTATTATTATTGCAAGTCAAAGTTGATTTAGAACTTAACGCGAAATAGCTGCGTACATGAAGACCACTTGAAAGATCCAATTGGGTGCTGCGAAATCTAAACATACCTAGTTTGCCTCGATGAGAATAAGATATTGTATTATTAATACACCATATAGGCGAAACAAAAGACTCATGTTGGCTTGATGCTGGATTCCAGGATTATATTTCGCAATGTAGTAGAACTCAAAGACCAGTTCATTAGTGGCTTTTAATACCAGGAAGACATTTGTTAATCACAGCAGGAATAAATTGTAAAATTAAGTACGCAAAACCGCAGACACCTCAAACGAATTTTTATTCAATTGACCAAATTCTGAGAAAAAAAGTCATCCTCTGGACCTTGAACAAGGATATTAGCATCTAACCAAAAACCGTATACAATATGAACAGTAAAACTTTGACCATAGTTAGGATGAAGCTCTATATTTCATTGTCAAGGTAAAACAAATACCTCATCAGCCGTCAGGCCGTCATTGTTACACACTGACCGGCTTCGCGAGGACAACACCTGAAAACCTTGAGTCTGATGAATGCATTCAGCACTTAAACTCCAGAAATAACTCAATGACTCAGTACCTGCGTGTAGGTAGGTAATAAAATTTTAATGTATTGATCTATTGTTGAAAAGGATTTAAATAAACTAAAAAAAATGTTGGTCCTTTTGTCCGCATTGGTTAGTAAGTAATAAACCTTGGTAGATGCCAAGTTCTTTTTACTTAAGTGATTTTTGGCATTATCGATTATTAGCTTCCGCCAGCGGTTTTACCGTGGGACTCCACGCATATGGATAAAAAGTACAGCGCTCTCAATAAATGGGCTGACACTTAATAATTTTTCAAATCCATCCAGTAGGGTATGAAATTAGCTCATTTAAATAAACAAACTCTCCTGCTTTATATTCTTAGTATAAATGAGGCTTAACCAACATTAACAACTGTTTCCCGCGTTTCCATCCACACCCCAGGGAAATCATTACGGACCTAAATAAAAAAGCATGTATAGCTTAGATATAACCAACAACAAGTTTCTATTTCTCTTCATATCAAAAACCTTTATTGGTTCAGACATTCTATAAAGCCACATAGTAACCCAAAAATAATCTTACTTGTAATATTAATTTACTTCCAATAATCTTTTTAATTTACTAACTTATTTTAAATTAAAAAAAATATTAAGTACAATTAAAAATAAAGTCTCTACTACTTTTACCTTGAAAAAGATATGTTAATTTTTAACACTAAGCGTGGGGCTAGATGTGTTTCTAAAAAATATGTCAGTACATACTTAGTTATTGGCGATAGTTCCTATCAATATCCTGTAAAAACTTAGTTTGTTTTCTCAGTGTACTTGTATAGGACAAATGGGAATACCCAACAAACTAGCATTAGATTGCACAACATCCATTGAGTTGAGTCATTCCGAAGTAGTAGCCAGTATGAACTAACTTGAACTCCTAGCGCACCAGTCATATTGTAAATCTCGCAAGTTAATTAAATCTATTCAATTGGTTTGGTTAGGTAAGCCTTATACTTTTTTTTAATTTGTTTGGTGGGAAATCATGAATGACCCCTCCCGCTATGCAGTGTGCGGGAGTGTTACTCTTACTGACTAAAACATACTATGTTCCTTCTGGGGCCCTTTGTCTACCAGGGCCATGTTATACCATGTTAACACCTTTGAACAATCTAGCAGCCCCCGGTAGGTAGCCTAATATCTAAATTAAACTTTTAACCTGATATCACTGTTACAGCCTTTTTTTTCGTCCCACTGCTGGGCACAGGCCTCCTCTCACACGGAGAAGGATTGAGCATTAATCACTATGATATAATAACCATGAACTCCACAATAGCAATATTTACTAAATAATGGTTTTCTGCTTACCTAGATAATAGTAAAAAGTCCATTATGAACACAATAAAATGACAATAACAACCAATTAAATGACAGCTGAATATAAATTAAGAAGGAAGGTACAAGGTCTTATTGAAATGCAAAATATTAAAAGTATATTTACACAAGTGGTTTCTGTAACAATATGGAAACTATTGTAAGTGTTATTTAAATATTTAAAAAATGTTATAATTGAAAATTAAGTATCATGCCATGGAATCAAGTGTTACTTTGCGGAAATCCATGAACTTTAAACTTGTTTTAAACTTGTTGTAGGGTCATTTCGCCTGTTCGCGACCATTTAGTGCAGTTGGCAAGTTTGACGGCGATAATAAAAATGCTCCAGCACTCATTTCTATGTCAAATTTGTGTAATGTATTCCTTATACACTCTATTTTAAGACTAACTTTCAGTTGTATTAGAAATATCTTTCGTTTTCTATTTAAATCGATAAACCTCAGAATTAGGCGTTTTACCCAGTTTGCGTCCACAAAATCCAATTCGCGTCCACCCATGGTCCAGTTCGCGTCCAGCAGCATAGAAAAGGAATATATGGGTGAAATTTTTAAGAATTAATAAAGAAAGATTGTATTTGAACCATTTATTTATTTAACAATAAACTTAATTATTAAAAATCAACATTATTATCATTTAAAATTCACTTTAAAAATAAAAATAATTCTGCTCAACATTGGTTTAAGTAACTTAAAATAAGATTAAACAGTACATTTTTTTATTAAGATATATACGTGGTTATAATTAAATTATAATTTAATTTTAATTATAATTTAAATATAATTTAATTTTAATTATAATTTAAATATAATTTAATTAAATACAGGAATGAATTTTAAGCAGTGCGCAAAAAAAAACTGGTGGTCCAGAATCGTTAACCGAACATATCTGCATCATCAGTAAAAAAATTTTTTTCATTCTTTTGTCCGCCCTAAAATCAGCAAAATAGGGATACCAACTATTCTTACGCGCGCCGAGCGGAGCTCCGTCAGTAAACCGGTTTCGCGTTGCCGCCGTGCATACTATGACGACTGTGACCGTACTATCGGTTACAAAATAAACATCTTTCGATATCAATAACTTTTCTTCTTTGTACTAAAACACTACAAAATAAAAATATACGTATCTATAAAACTTATTTAACTATAAGTTGACAAAGTTTGCGTACTGGATAAAATTCATTCCTGTATATAATTTAAATATTTAATTATAACCACGTATATATCTTAATAAAAAAATATGATTTAATTATAACCACATATATATCTTAATAAAAAAATGTACTGTTTAATCTTAATATATTAAGTAATTTCATTTAAGGTAAGTTCTTCGGATACAGGAAAAAAGAAGGAAAAGACAACATACACAGAAGAAGATTTAAAGAAAGCATTAAATGATATTCGAGAGAAGAATAAATCGATAAAAAAAATATGCAAAGAATATGCTACCTTGTCTGATAATTTATTGACTCAACAATTCTTTTAGTTGTATGTTGACACAAAATTGTTATATTGTTTTGTTAATTTAATATGGCCAAAAACTTACTATAATCAACGCGGGTCTTTCCCTGTGATTTTAGGGTAAAATTAACAGAACTGATTACTGTTTATTTTTCAAGTTGCAAAATTAATTGCCTAATTTTAAGTTACTTAAACCAATGTTGAGAAGAATTATTTTTATTTTTTAAAGTGAATTTTAAATGATGATAATGTTGATTTTTAATTTAAAATAATAAAAAAATGTACTGTTTAATCTTAATATATTAAACAGTACCTATGTTTTAATTATTTTTTATAAGCAAGTATTTAACGAAAACAGTGGACGCAATTTGGTTTATTATTATAGAGGATAGTTTTAGTTCGCGTCCATTGTGGACGCAAAGTGGAAGTTTTGTAAAATTCGATGTAGTAATTCGCGTCCACCTTATTTTATTCGTTAAAAATAAAAAACATTACCAAATTCATAAAAAAGCATTATACCTTTATTCATCATTAAACCGTAGAGATAGCTATCTATCCTAAAATTCACATAAAACAATATAAAACTTACCATCAAACACGCCGCTGCACACAAATTTTTATCTAAAATTCAGCGTGTTTGCGCTTTCTTGTTGAAGAGCCTAGACTAATTATTTTTTCTAAAAGGATTGGTTGGACTCATAGAACTTTTGTCTATCTGTGCGTGCCTCTTATACATTAACGTATTAGCGGTAATGATCTTTCGTTTGATTGGTGTGTTAATTATCTTGTTTTCGAAGTTTTTTAAAAGGAGATCGGCAAAATGGACGCGAACTGGGCGATGGTCGCGAACATGCGAAATGACCCTATACC
The DNA here is from genome assembly GCA_963856015.1 of Helicoverpa assulta. NCBI lineage: Eukaryota > Metazoa > Arthropoda > Insecta > Lepidoptera > Noctuidae > Helicoverpa > Helicoverpa assulta. The sequence continues at coordinate 477,958 of CAWLCW010000030.1, forward strand.
AAAAACGCAGATCCACGCGAACACAATTGATTTTCTATTGTTCTATAATTAGCAAAATACAAGAGATTAAACAGTTTTCTTTAAATTACTAATTGAAAAATGAATCCTAAACAAGACATGATTAGTAAGAAATCTAATGTTTGGCTTTCCGAGAAGACATTTGTTTACATTTTCTTTCATTGCATTAAGTTACAAGAAAGCTTTTTTAAAAATAGAATCAAAACATTTGCCACAAGGTTTATAATAAGCCGCATCTTTTGAATAAATAGTTGGGGCTTATGTTCAGCCATGGGCATCGAACGGCCATGATGACAAAGTCTAAGTGCGAGTCAGTCTCACGCATGAATTGGTTTATAACTTTTTTTATCTATAAAACAAGCACACAAATTGCAGTTGTAGAATAGAAACACCCTAATATACTTATATTATTCTAGTTTTATATAACAGCAGCAGAAATACATCTGTGAACATTTCAAGTATCTAATCAGTGACGTTTCACAGTCAGAAAAGTCTAAATCATAGAGCCCCACTTTGGGTACAGAACCATAAAAAAATATTATACTACACTAGTGTATGGTATAGAGATATATTTAGCATGCAGAATGTCTTATAATAATAGCAAAAAGGTTAATAACACTATGAAACTATTTTGTTTACAACAAAAAGGCACCTTGAAAACTGCTCTTAAAAAAATAACAAACATACTTCTTTATGATTACTTAATGTGTATGTATTGCATTAGAAATTAATATTATAACAATGAAATATCAAACAATGTAATGTTATAAATGTCATTGTATGGAAAAACTTTTACTTTTTACTAAAATAGTGCCAAAATAACACGCAAATGTCAATCTTATGTCAAACGCGACTGAGTATATTATTGTTTACACATTGCAGGGCAGTCTTGTGCCCCCGAAATCCGGGTTACCCGCTTTATTTATACACAAAACTGACAACAAGTACATTCGTCAACCGGCTTGGAAAACAGGCCTTAGATTATTTGCGAAAAAATGGAGGTAGCTACGAAGTATATGCAGCATTCGCGCCACTGCAGTTCCCAACAAATATTAAAGAATTACAATGCGAACAAGTAAATTTTACGCTTGTTATTATGATTGAGGATGTTACGGGCCGCAGTTACAACATAAATACACTTACCACTGCAGTGAGTGCACTCTTGAAACTTTATTATCCAATTACTTACTACTTCTTAGCACATAACTTGATTATCTCGTGTACACAACGCCACAAATTAGTAGCTGTTTCCACTAACATCAGTTATTTCACCACAGTTTTAATTTTATAGCACTCATCGACTTTTGAAACGAAATTAGCACAAGGAAAGGAAAACCAAACAACAAAAAAAAATTGCAAACAGCTTCCCCGACTCGACGTACTGACATTGACGTTGTTTTAGCTATGTTGCCATACTAAGAATTAGAATTACCTCTAAATGGTCGATCGGTATTATTGCACTTTTTACTCGCATACATTGTTTGTTACAACTTCGAACTATTTGTATTTTTATATCATGTAAAATATTCACATCATTATCTAGTTAAGTCTCACGAGATTGACAATCAACTCAGTTTTTTGTAATTTTTATTTTAATATTCAGCGATTTCACCTTTGTTTATCTACACAACTCCCGCATTGAGTGGAGATTTTCTTACGGGTCGCACTTTTGTCAGCTGTCATATTGCGTTTAATTATTGCATTTTAGTGTAAATAACTAGACGGATAAATAAAACCAGTGCCTTATTATTTTTATACTTTTTGTGATATACAGATGTTTCTCATTTCTCTTAAAAATATTAAAAAAGGTGACTATAATTACCATTTCATCTTGACCAAAACAATAATTTGCGCGTAGGAAGCGTTATAATTTAGATTATCTATTAAAATCCCAATCATTTATTTCTTGATAAATAGTAGAGCAGCTGATATCTTGATAGCGTCCGCGCCACCTATACTTAACACAACAAAACTAAACTTAACTTAGTTAAGAACCATTAAGAATATTCATCCGCTAGGTGTCAACTGTTGACCTAGTTCCCTCGCCTAGTAAAAATAGCGGTCGACAATAGCTCAAACACTATTTATAGTGCGTATCTAAAAAAATCTCAAATCACACACTGTTATCTCGGTTGTTTTTTTTCGAAACATCACTCGAATACCGTCCGTGTGTCAGTCACGTCGTGGTCCGTACGGCGCAAGTCTGGAGCCCACCTATACAACACAAGTGCTACCGTAATCGATAAAACCTCGCGTGAAAGACAGTCAGTTGTTTTTTCGTGAATACCAGTGCCCTTTTAGTTGCCGCTAGAGATTTTAGTTTAGTAAACAAGGGAACATGTTATATTAGTGTTTTAAAGTGTTAGAAACAATGGAAAGTGTTAAGAGGTACATAAGGAGTGAGTCTGCGAGTTGCGCTCATATGGTTGAAGAAAGCACGGCGAATAACAGGAAGACGGCAGACCCCCACGAGAAGCTGAAGGCTTTGTTGAATTCCCCTGATGACGACACGGACGACACCTTGCCTCCATCAGATGCTCCTAAATTCGGGACAGTTATACACAATAGAATTTTTGTGGGAGGCTTCTCTTTGACCACGACTGATGAGGACCTGTGGAAGTTCTTCTCAGGGTTCGCGACGGTCACAGCAGCCAGGGTGATCTACGACAGAGCTGGCGTCTCCAAGTGTTACGGCTTCGTCACATTCGCGAGCCCCAGGGTCGCGAGGCTGATCGTTAAACAGGTTGGTCCTTACTCTTTATTGAAAAACTTTTCAGCAACAATTTTGAGTGCAGAAAAATGTTTAATTAAAAAGTGGCCAGTTTTAATTCATGATGTTTCTGAAATTTTACACTTTTCGGGATGAAAACTGGGGCGAAAATTGTTTGGACCCATTGTTTCGAGTCAGTGGGCTGGGGACAATGAAGTCCCGAATTTGTGGGGCATCTCGATATTTTATTAAGTATCTGTTCATCGTATCTCAACCACTCCACGATGATATTTGAAGTTTATTTTCAAAATCGAAAATATTTATTGCTGGGCGATGTCCTTTGTTTGGGTAGGTGGTTCAATACTGAAATTGGTAGCTTTATACATCCTTTTCTATTTTAATATATGAAACAAAACTAAAAAAAAAACATCTTTCGTCTTTCAAGGACCTTTCAGAGCATCAATTATTTCCTCATCAATACATAAAAAAATTTCGCTGCGTTGAAAAATGACCTGACTTAAAAAAAATCTGCCAGTGCATCTCAAATCGGCATTGAACTTCACTTCATTAACGATAATAACATGCGATACATTATCTTCGTCTTATCTATGGTGCCACAAGACGTGCAAACAGGCGAGAATTGGAGCACAATGGCTCAAGGAGGCACGCCGTATCAGATACCGTGAAATTACAATGATAGATAATAATATATTTGTACGCTTGGAAACATGTTCAGTGCACGCATTTTAGCGATAACGTGTTATCGTCGCTTTACAATGTATGTGGCTACCATGTGGTTTTGGTAGTCTGTAGGTATTTTTGAAAGAGGCCTAATTAGTGTTTGCTTGCTGGGGGTTATCAAAGTAATTATTACCTACTGAAGACATCATGAAAAATTCTGATTGCTAAATATGTTTCGTGCGTTGTCAAGGGCGCGGGCGTGCATTAGGTAGGTAAAACAAAAATATGTAACTAGCAGCTTATGCCAACAGTCGTAAAATAGGACCTTTTCACCACTAGCCATAATCATTACATAGCTATTTCTCTATCCATACCATAACTAGTAGAGTTACTTTGTTCGAAGTCAGTAAAGTAAGAATTGCCAGTCAGATTTTTTAGAAACTTTCAACTTCTATCTCTGATCTAGAAAAAAACACAACCAACGTTTAGTTTTTCGCTTCTTCCATTTCAGTGAACACAGTCCTAGATTCACATTTCAGATTTGATGGCTACGTCTCGCCATGTGGATGTGGGTAGCTGAAAACATTTTGTTACAAGGAAATTGGGTCACGGGATTCGGTCGGTAGGCGGCTTTTGTTTCGCGATTAATACGATACTTGTTGAAACAACGGTAGCGGGTATCTGTATTAAAAAGTATAGCTATATAGGTATAAGTACTTATGTAGGTACTTACGTATTATAAAAGGTGAATAGAATTCCAATATAAAAAAATACCCTGTTTTACGGCAATATAAAAAAAATGTGAGTACCTATGTGAAATTGTAGTCGTATGTTTTTGAAAAATTAATCTGAAAGGTACCTAATTAATGATATAAGGAATACGTAAGCATTTGGAAATAACCAAAAAAATTTTCAAAATTTTGATGCTTTTAATAGCCTAAGGCCTAAGTAGTTTCTAACAATAGTTTTTTTAGTCACAGCCAATATTTGCATAAAACGTAGGACTGAATAACTGCCATATCTTGATTTAGATCAATCATAACAGTTTTGGATCTGACGTGAAGATAAGACCAAAGCGTATTGTGTGCGCTCAACTTAAACAGATGTTTTCGATAGCAGTGTTTTTTGAAATAACCGCATTATATATAAAAGGTGCTTTTTAATATTTTATCGGCCTTTTATTGGCATTGTTATTGTCACTTACCTACCTTTTCCGAAGTATGTTGGTATTGGCTTACAGTCTGGATGCAACTGGGTGCAGTGTTTTACGACTCCCTATCTAAGCTTCTCTACCCGGTTTTGTGGGCAACTTGATAGTCCTTGGTTAGAATGTCTAACAAGAGATTTTTTTCCTCCGAAACAGGGAAATTTTGTACCTAAACAAAACTAATTTCTTATGAAATTCTATCAGCAAGCAGAAAAAACTTTCTTTACCTAACTGTACGACATCTTCATACTTCAACAAAAAACGACTGTCTAACAAGGAATTTATTTAACGGTGTTGTCAAAAGCTCTTCTCTAACCCAAACCCTTAACAGTATGCGTTAAGGAAAATTCCCGAGTTCCTCTCTAAATTGATGATTATAGTCAAGTGTGTCTTCCTGCAAAAGAAAATGTTGTATTTTCGGCTCACCTGAAGTAGCTGCATAATTTATTCTAAGCACCTGATCTAAAAATAAATAATATACGTAAAATAAAAAGGGAACAGGTCTCCTATTTTACTCTCTCTCTCTGCGACTTATGACAGTAATAGTACGGTAGACTGCACATCAGTGGTAACTGTCATGCACCTTAACCCAATAGTAATAAGTACGATTTTCCTATAAAACTGTTACCACTGACCTGAAGTTGACTGTACAAGTCAGTTTAAGGCTGACTTCAGGGCAGAAGAGTTATTTGAACAATGACAAAAAGAGTAAGTATTGTCTATGCTGTGTCAATGATGAAGAACAGCCATCATCATCATTTGTTCCCCAGTCACCAGACTTGCTGAAGTTGATTTATCGACTTCCAACTCACCCATTTCGTTATACCTACCTAGGTAACTTACTTCGAAACTACAGGAGTCCATAAAAAAATGATTTTTCGAGAAAAAAAAGTACCTATTTTAACCCAGAAATACATACATACAAAATCGATCCACAAATTAAAATACAACACGCCAGAATTTCTCCCCGCACACTGTGGAAGTTTAATCATACTTCAGTAATGACATGTTGGCGCACACTCGTTATCAGAATGAGAATCGTCGCTGAATCGCAAGCCTTGATTGACGAAGTGTAGCAGCCAGGTGATCAAGGATAGCTTGGTAACTGGATGGAGGGATCAGGTTTATTGGGGGTAGCTTGGTATGAGGTTCGATTCTATTTGGAGTATCAAAGCAGTCAATGAAGGAGCATGGTGTAATTTTGATGCATTACACTTATTGATAAAAATAATATTTTGTTTGCAGTCCTATAAGGTTTAATTAAGTTGAAACAGAGAATTCCATGTAGGTTCACATAAATATCTAGTGAAATATGTACCTAAGTAATTGTTGACGGCAAATATAGTGGCACTAGGCTCTCAAATCTTTGGGATCCTACAAAATTATTTCATAATTTAAATAATGTCAAAATTATTTCATAATTTACATAATATCATCATAATATCAAAATATCAGAATATCTAACAAAATTATTCCATAGTTTTGTTAGATATTCGGGTCATTATGTTTTCGATATAAAGGTTGAAAATAAAAAGATCACGTGAAAAAAAAAATACGGAATTGATTTATCAGCAGTAGGTAAATTTTCTAAGGCCTACCAATGCAGAATCACAAGAAAAATCTGGTTCTACATCAGTCAACATCTTTTCACAGACACAGCAATCTTTTATATCCTGCCTACTCAATGTCCAGTACCATGAACAAAGCCTGACCTATTCTCTCCCGGAAAATAATAAAACCTACTCCTAACTATAACCTTTATGCTGAACCTTGGCAGTATTCCGAAAAGCTCAAGGGTGAAGAGACATGATAATAATATTGTAGAAGAAAATGACACAAACAAAGTGTCTTATTTTTCGTTGAAACTGGCGTCGGGTTGCGGAGAGCTTGTCAAAATAGCTGCATCGATTTTTATGATAGTTATAGGATGTGAAAAACTGATTTCTCTTTTTTTCTGAACTTCTACGTGTAATGAATTGTTGAAACCCAATAACAATATAGTTAAAATTTAAGCATCTAACGAGTAATTCGAATTAATCATAATAATCCGTTGATATTTTATGTATATTTTTAATTTTACCTTTTTATTCTTCTTACAGTTTTGAAAAACTACATAAAACAACTAAATAAAGAAAAATTAATTAATCTTATGTGATCTATTTTGTGTTGGTACCTACTTATCAAAATAGGCTTGTTAATTATACTTACTGAAAGCTGAATAGAAAATGGCGCAAAATTTTCATGTAATTATTTCGAAAGAGTCCATTTTTCAAGCACTCTTTACGTTCCTGCACTTTGCCGGGAAACAACTGGACACGAACTTTTTTCCTTTTTAGTACAAGTGACCCTCGCCTTGTGGTAAAATGATTCAGGTCAAAAATATAAATAAGATTACCTAATAACTATCTTCAGTATACTTATCATTAGAGATTTTCAGAAAAGTGGTTGACGTAATTCTGTTACCGCTGCGTTTTTGAACAAATACTGAAAACATTATTAAATAAATATTTGATAGGAGCTCTCATACTACAAAAGTTATTTTTATTTAGTTTTCTATAGGTCTATATATTTTCTGAATAATTATGTGAATATGACAAAACCCCGTCTGCCGGGGCTGCGGGTTTGCCGGGGCTGCGGGTTGTTCGAAAGAGATACCGCGGCCCTGGTACATAAAAGGCCTATGACGGAGCACGACGGTTTTTAGTCAGTAAGAGTCTGACACTCCCTCACCGCTGCTAACCCACAGCGGGAGGGGTCATTTGATGATTTTTGACGTCGAAAAAAAAAAACCGTTGAGCATGAGTTCGACTCGCACTTAGTGTAAATATTTTTCGTTGTAAAACATTTTGTTATGTGTTGCAAAAATAATACGAGTAGTTTGTTTTTGATAATAAAAATCTTACTTATTCAGATATTGGCAGCGAAGGTGGCAGTGTTGCCAGCCTTCTGAGCACGTTTCCGCTTGCCAGTAAAGACGGTCCTAAAAACATTGGTTTTCATGAAAATAGGATTCATTTGTTTTTACGTATTTTGTTTTACTAATGTCTAGGTATTCTAGTTATGTTTACTTATTTGCCTAAATAAGTGTATTTTTTATCAATTTAGTTCCGCAGGTATACTGTAAATCTATTTACAAAATACGATGCAGACCTACTGGTGGCTTCAAATACTGTAATTTTCAAACCAACCTTTCAGCTACATACATTAGTGATACTAATTAGTGCTTATTACAGTAAAGCAAAGCTCAATATTCTGTCTAGCAGTATAGTTAACAGTTCAATTTATCAGCTAATAACACTAAACTGCGCCCAGCTGACCAAAATGGAGATTGCTAGTATTATCTTTCGGTTAGTAATTATCCGTACTATGAAAACCAGGCATATAACTGAATGGATTAAAATGAATGGTTACTGTAACCGACATTTAAATTTTGGGTCTTTTATTATCATGTTATTTAATAGCTTTTACATACAAGCCTGGATATTTTTCCAACGTTTAATGTCATTGATAGCCTTCTACGAAGTTTAGTAACGCCTGATTCCATAATTATGTTATTTGATAGCATAAACTGGCTGCTGGCTGAGTAGATTTATTTTTTCAAAAGTATGTCTATTGCTCACCCACTGGTTATGCTCAAATGTTTCCTCTAAGTATATCACCTTTGAATATTCGTTATTCTTTCATTTAAATTAGTACAATCTCTGCCAGTTCGCAGGACTGATTCAGTAGTCCAGTTAAACCACCAACTAGTTGACTCTTCCCTCTAGTAATGCAAGTTTTTACAGAAAAAACAAGTTGATCTTAAAGAAAATGATGATTCATTACCGAGATACAGTTGAGTTTTGGCACGGAGCTAATGTATCTATTATTGAGGCACCTCAATTAACTAATAGCTAACCTAGACATATTGTTTCTTCATAGTTCGACGTCACAAATACAACAGACAGACGTTAGAAGGTTTTCTGACGTTCAGACAAGTTTCGAAGAGTTTGTTAAGTCGATCTGATGTTTGAAGCAAAGTTTTACAAGTTGTGAAGTTTTCAGAAGTTGGTGAACTATTTTAGGTGAAACTAATTATGTCAGACTTGCAGCAAAATTAAGTGGTTCTCAATTCGGTTGTTAGAAATGTTTTTATTTGTTTAAATATTAAACTAAAAATAATTTGTGTGCAAAAATTTTGGGAATCATAAGTCATTATATCTGACAACTTACCTAGAGGTATTTGAGTTGACCGATTAACTAGGCAGTCACTCCTTGTAAAACACTGGTACTCATCCGATTAGACTGGAAGCTGACCTCAACATAGTTAAAAAAGGCTAGACAGATGATGATGACGAATATTTAAGGGGATAAATGATTATTACCGCTGACAAAGCGGAATGAAAGCGGAAAACATATTGCGCCGACCCCAAATAAATTGGGAACAGGCAGGAAGAAGATGAAAATAATGCAATTTGGGAAAATCGCTGAGAGCAATTTGATGTCTTTGAAAAGTTGTGTCCAAAAGACATGGGGGTTTCTGGCTATGGCAAAAAAACTCAAAAAAGTTGCACGATTTGTTTATAACAAAAGCATCTGTTTTTTCATAAGACACCCACCTATTATATGGTCCAATTTACACCAATAATGATAAATTTAGACTTACGTGAGCACACCCACATAATCCGTATAATATACGAACAAGCATATTAACTTTTCTGATAATTGGGGATGAGTTTTACCCCTACGTAAAGCGAGAAGATTCAATTATAATGGCATTACCGTGGGTGCTTAACAAACATACATACATACACACCTACGTGAAAATGTAGGTTTTATAAAACTGATCACGTTGTACTTTATTGAGATACTAGCACGGTAAAGATATGGACAGTATGGAAACTAAGCCTGTTTGCGGACATAACTACCTACGCTCCGTTGAAGCAATAGGGCTGTCACTTTTAATGATATTGGTGTTGTTTTTTTTTTTACTTTTTTGTTCTGTAGTGATCAATTATCGAATTTAATTAACTACCTAACTAGCTTACAATACAATTTAAATAGGTAGGTAATTTCATGGCTTTGGTTAATCTCAGCAAAAAACGATAGTTTGAACACGAAAAACATATAATATTTATACAACAACTTGTTATTACTAAATTATAGCTTTATATTAGATCTGTAACTTTTATAATTACGGTGGCGTAACCTTTGCAAGTTTTGGCGGGAGTAAGCGAGCCGAGTTTGGACGAAAATGTTTCGGGCGTTAGTTGGAGCGGGCGCGCGGTTGTCGCCGCATCACCTCGCGCGCGATTGCGCGCAGACAAGGCTCAAGGACTTTTTACACAAATACGAAATTATCAAACAAATAAACTACTGCTTAAAATAATCTTCCAATTGATTAAGTAATTGTTGTTATTGTATTTACACTTATTTTTAGCTGTTCTTTATTCATAAACTGAGTTTTTTTAAATTAAAAGTCTTTAGATAACTACCTAAACAGCTGGAGTAGGTATAATATTTAAAAACCCATTACATAAAAAATACCTATTGTTCATTTATATCTACAAATTATTAACAGAAAAATATTTTCGGCTGCTACGGCACGTTCGAAATTCTTTGTTTATTTATTATTAAATTTTGACTGCACTATCGTTTTAAGCACCCTCAAAAACCAGGAAAATGATACCCATGATGAAAAAAATTATAACTGTTGCAGCCGCCATCTTGGATTCATGTTTTGATTGCACTATCGTTTTTAGAACCCTCAAATACCATGAAAATGACACCCATGACGAAAAAATGATACATGTTACAGCCGCCATTTTGGTTTTACGTTTTGACTGCACTATTGTTTTAAGCACCCGCAAATATCATGAATATGACACCCCTGACGAAAAAAATGATACCTGATGCAGCCGCCATCTTGGATTCACGTTTTGACTGCACTATCGTTTAAAGCACCCTCAAATACCATGAAAATGACACCCATGACGAAAAAATGATACCTGTTACAGCCGCCATTTTGGTTTTACGTTTTGACTGCACTATCGTTTTAAGCACCTTCAAATACCATGAATATGACACCCCTGACGAAAAAAATGATACCTGTTGCAGCCGCCATCTTGGATTCACGTTTTGACTGCAGTATCGTTTTTAGCACCCTCAAATACCATGAATATGACACCCATGACGAAAAAAATGATACCTGTTGCAGCCGCCATCTTGGATTCACGTTTCGACTGCACTATCGTTTTTAGCACCCTCAAATACCATGTAAATGACATCCATGACGAAAAAAATGATACCTGATGCAGCCGCCATCTTGGATTCACGTTTTGACTGCACTATCGTTTTTAGCACCCTCAAATACCATGAAAATGACACCCATGACGAAAAAAATGATACCTGTTACAGCCGCCATCTTGGTTTTACGTTTTGACTGCACTATCGTTTTAAGCACCTTCAAATACCATGAATATGACACCCCTGACGAAAAAAATGATACCTGTTGCAGCCGCCATCTTGGATTCACGTTTTGACTGCAGTATCGTTTTTAGCACCCTCAAATACCATGAATATGACACCCATGACGAAAAAAATGATACCCGTTGCAGCCGCCATCTTGGATTCACGTTTTGACTGCAGTATCGTTTTTAGCACCCTCAAATACCATGGATATGACACCCATGACGAAAAAAATGATACCTGATGCAGCCGCCATCTTGGATTCACGTTTTGACTGCAGTATCGTTTTTAGCACCGGTTTTACGTTTTGACTGCACTATTGTTTTAAGCACCCGCAAATATCATGAATATGACACCCCTGACGAAAAAAATGATACCTGATGCAGCCGCCATCTTGGATTCACGTTTTGACTGCACTATCGTTTAAAGCACCCTCAAATACCATGAAAATGACACCCATGACGAAAAAATGATACCTGTTACAGCCGCCATTTTGGTTTTACGTTTTGACTGCACTATCGTTTTAAGCACCTTCAAATACCATGAATATGACACCCCTGACGAAAAAAATGATACCTGTTGCAGCCGCCATCTTGGATTCACGTTTTGACTGCAGTATCGTTTTTAGCACCCTCAAATACCATGAATATGACACCCATGACGAAAAAAATGATACCTGTTGCAGCCGCCATCTTGGATTCACGTTTCGACTGCACTATCGTTTTTAGCACCCTCAAATACCATGTAAATGACATCCATGACGAAAAAAATGATACCTGATGCAGCCGCCATCTTGGATTCACGTTTTGACTGCACTATCGTTTTTAGCACCCTCAAATACCATGAAAATGACACCCATGACGAAAAAAATGATACCTGTTACAGCCGCCATCTTGGTTTTACGTTTTGACTGCACTATCGTTTTAAGCACCTTCAAATACCATGAATATGACACCCCTGACGAAAAAAATGATACCTGTTGCAGCCGCCATCTTGGATTCACGTTTTGACTGCAGTATCGTTTTTAGCACCCTCAAATACCATGAATATGACACCCATGACGAAAAAAATGATACCCGTTGCAGCCGCCATCTTGGATTCACGTTTTGACTGCAGTATCGTTTTTAGCACCCTCAAATACCATGGATATGACACCCATGACGAAAAAAATGATACCTGATGCAGCCGCCATCTTGGATTCACGTTTTGACTGCAGTATCGTTTTTAGCACCCTCAAATACCATGAATATGACACCCATGACGAAAAAAATGATACCCGTTGCAGCCGCCATCTTGGATTCACGTTTTGACTGCAGTATCGTTTTTAGCACCCTCAAATACCATGGATATGACACCCATGACGAAAAAAATGATACCTGTTACAGCCGCCATCTTGGATTTACGTTTTCTACAACTATTACACTATCGGCTTTAAATATCCTTATAACCGCCGCATCACAGTTAAAATATAATTAATTATGATCGCGGCCTTAAATCGAATAATAAAGATGATAAGTATAACAATAACAATAAATAAATCGTTCGCTCGCGACATTTTCGGAAAAAAAAAAAAATTAAACGCGACCACTCGTCTTGACACGCGTTACTGAGAGCACCGCGAGATCCCCCCGGAGCCTCGTCGGTGTGCATGTTTGTGTGAGTGAGCCCGTTTCGAACGTTTGTTCGTAGTTTCCGAACTGCTCTACATATATTTAAACTGTGATACTAGCTTCCGCCCGCGGCTCCGCCCGCGTAGAGTTCGGTTATATCGCGTTTCCAAGAGAATTCTTCAAAAGTCCGGGATAAAAACTATCCTATGTTCTTTCTCAAGGTCAACTCTATCTCTGTACCAAATTTTATTAAAATCAGTTCAGTGGTTTAGACGTGAAAGCGTAACAGACAGACAGACAGTTACTTTTGCATTTATAATATTAGTAGGGATTATTATGTGGTTGTAAATGCAGCTGCAGGACACTAGATCTTGGTTTCCCGGGTAGGTTTGATATCTAGTTATAGCTTTGTTTTACTTTCTTGAGTTTACTACTTTGATGCTTACTTTGCCCGTTTAGCTGTCCTCTCCATCTTAGTAGCAGTTGTATTAGTAATCATTGTTACAATTTCTACATCTTAAGGCACTATTAGACACTATTGGACATTAGCTGGCTTGTTAGATTAAACCTACGAAATCAGTGTATTCGGTATCATCATGGTAGTATCTACCTAAGAACCTACCTAATAACTAAATCTCGGGACACCCTCCATAGACATAGACGGTTAGCAAAGAGTAAGAGGTTAGAATGAATTGCAAATCTAGGGAAATACATAATCGCATAACTATCCTTCGAGCACCTGGATGAAGTGGTTACCGTAGAAAGCAGGAAACAGCAATTAAAAATATAACTACCCAATACGTAGCAATTTTTATTAAAACTACGTAGTAAATACCGCTTGTTTTTACCCGGTGTGGCCATTAGTCGCAGCTCCCGACACTCATGGGCAGAAGTGGCCATTTCTTGTTGCGCTCCATTACACGAAACGTTCTACCCGTGTTTCGTTATGTCCGAGTTCACTATTAACTCTTTACTGGTTTCCGACTGAATCTGATAATTGTAATTGTAACTATATAATAAAACGACATAATACCTACTGTTAGAAAATGAAAATTTATTTTAGACAAATATGGCGTAACGAGGGCAGATCCATAGACAATATCAAGGTTACCGACGACAAATAGATTTATAGGATAGTACAGTGAACCACAAATAAATTGTTTATTTGGTTTAACTCTCTTCACTTTTTAAAATTATTTTTTGCTGTTAATGATGTTTGTTGCTAAGTTGAAAAATTTGTAGAAAATATTTTAACAAAGTGGTTGCAGGTCCTTTTATTTAAAACTAGCTTCTGCCAGCGGTTTCACCCGCATCCCGTGAGAACTACTTCCCGTACCGGGATAAAAAGTAGCCTATAGCCTTCCTCGATAAATGGGCTATCTAACACTGAAAGAAATTTTCAAATCGGACCAGTAGTTCCTGAGATTAGCGCGTTCAAACAAACAAACTCTTCAGCTTTATAATATTAGTATAGATTTTGTCCAATTGTACACATTCATCTGCCTCGCCTATTCGCATCTATGTTGGCGTCGATTTCAAGTATAACGTATGCAGCTGAGTATCAGTGTTTAACAAAGAGCGACTGCCTATCTGACCAATTACAAGTTATAGAATTTTAAAACATCCAAATTTGAAACATCCTCCTTTTTGGGAAGTCGATTAAACAAGCGAAAGAAATAAGGAGCAGTGGAAAAATTAAAATATTGCTTAGGTACTTTATGGAAATTTTGCATGACCTCATAGTCATAAGTCACGATTTGGACAGGCCAGCGATCGAAATAATAAATAATGCATAACACTATCCCTAGTTTTTCCGGAGGGATTGGCAAAGGTATCATTTGGCCATGTTTGAAACCAGCCAGCTAGCTATACTAATATAATAAAGCTTTTTCAGTTGTTTGTTTGGCTCCGGTTAAAGTCTCCGAAACTACTGGAACGGCTAGTACGTCATAAACATAATCATAGTAGCTACTTCTTTCCAATCTACAGTACAAGGCTTTTTGCATGTAATCTACAAGTTTAAGCTTTTCCGTGTTATCTTACTTCAATACGTTGGAGGCAAGTCTATTGCTATACATTACAACAAGTAGGTACATATAGGTACCCCGCCATGATTCCAAAGATATTTTTACCCCGAAAAAGGGGAGAGATTAGAATGTCAGACAGGTGGCAAGTCGCAACCCACGTCATTGTCAGCCGTGACGTCATATTAAAAAAGTACAGAACTTTTTACGAAGCGAGGTTGCTCATGATTTTTTTGGGCCCGAGGAAAAGTTTACGAAGGGTCGTGGTGAATAGATTTTTATATCTATGGATAGGTATTTTATAATTAGGGACATTTTCCATTGTTATATTTAAAAGAGACCTTTGTTGTGATTTTTTATTTACATGCTAGCTGCTGTCTGCGGTTTTGTCTGTGGGTAAAACGTAGCCTATTTATAGCATTTTTCGATAAATAAACTGCTGGACCGAATTGAAAAGTTCTTTCGGTGTTACATAGGATTTTTTTATTCGGGTGTGTGAAATAGTGTTTTCTGAAGAAAACTTAGAAGATGGCTGGACTTTTTTTGTTTGTTTGTGCCCCAAAGACTCCGAAACTACTGAACCGATTTGAAACATTTTTTCAATGTTAGAAAGCTACAGACACAACATCGGTTGTATTTTATCTCAGTACGCGTAGTTATTTCCACGGCACGCGATTGAAATCGCTAGCTTAGATGCTAGTAAAACTACTTTTACGGATTTTATCGCGGTTATATTAATATTATTTAATGCAACTTTTCTAAGTTTGTATGTACTTTCTAAGTATATCTTAGACATCATTGACTGTGTTTCGGATGGCACGTTAAACTGTAGGTCCCGGCTGTCATTGAACATCCTTGACAGTCGTTACGGGTAGTCAGAAGCCAGTAAGTCTGACACCAGTCTAACCAAGGGGTATCGGGTTGCTCGGGGAACTGGGTTGAGGAGGTCAGATAGGCAGTCGCTTCTTGTAAAGCACTGGTACTCAGCTGAATCCGGTTAGACTGGAAGCCGACCCCAACAGGATTGGGAAAAAGGCTCGGAGGATGATGATTAATATTATTTAATCCGTATAATATAATTTATCGGGATTGAATAATATTAATATAACCGCGTTAAAATCCGTAAAAGTAGTTTTATTTAAATGTCTAATATTCGCGTAAGTGTCAGAAATCAATAGATGCTAGTAGTTAAAATAACTAGAATCCCGTTTAGCAGTAATTCTAGTAGCACAAGCTTAAAGCCCGAATAATTTGTCGTCTGTAACACAAGACTGTCGGCCAAGCCTGCCAAGACATCGGCAGAGCTCAGCCAAGAAGCTTCGGAGAGAACGCCCATACATTGGTAGCGGTCCAACGTTATGTGTTTACATTACTTAATCGGTTAAATTGCTGGTTTGCTATGTAAAAAGTCGTAACAATTACTTTATTACCCGATTGCGCTAGAAAGAGTGTAATGCTGCTGTAAGTCTCATCTGATGAAGTTCATGATCAAAGTTTAATTTCTGTATTTATTACCAAAACATGCGACTATTATTATTATTTCTACTAACTAGCATTAACCTTAAATGCCTTAAAACCTTAAAGATTTATCCATACTAATATTTCAAAGCTGGACTCAAAGCTCTAATACTCTAAAAGAAATAAGTACTGGCCCGAATTTTTTTTTGAGTCTATTTATCGAGGAAGAATATAGGTATGTATGTAGAGTAGTATGCGGTTGTGTAGAGTAGTTCTCACGGGACGCAATATAACTCAGGGGAAGCTAGTCAAATAACAAGATTTCTACAAACCACCAGAACATTTAAATACTAACATCCCAACTCAAATAAACAACATCTGAACATCTGATACTCTCTAAATCACCCATCCTCAAAAGTAGAACCTTTCAAACGGAGATCAAACACCTCCCTCAAAGAGGAGGAAGGGGGGGATGAAGAAATGCCTTCAGAAGCCGTGAGTGACTCTCAACGACCCTCAACTCTTGAGGGTCTGATCCTCAATGTGGAGTGGTATGTCTACAGCTCAGACAAAGCCCGTCTATAGCCATGTATTTATTAGACGATAGATTTTATGAGGGGTTTCGGGAAAATGTATTTTTGGGTGACGGTTTTATTGATTTTCATTTGCGTTTTTTAACCAACTTCCCAAAAAGGAAATTTGTATTTTTTATTTGTTTCACGCTAGGTATGTTAGTATTGCTAGAAATAATTTATTTGAAGGGTATATTGTAAAAGGTGTTGTGAATATTCAAGTATTTTTGCTGTAGAACCTTGTAAGAAATAAAAAATAAATTCAACAAAATACCTCTTCAGAAATCAAAACAAAATGTAAAAAAGCTTATTTTTAAATCGCAGACCGCTTAGGTAGCTTAAGCAATAAAATACTGCCACCTTCAAGCAATTCACATAAATCATGATAAAAAACCATAACAGACCCACCCCGGTACAGTCAGCTTCAAAAGTAGCTGAACATCAAATTTTCAAAATGCCTCACAACGTAAAGGGTCATAAATTTATTTTATAACAACATAAACGGCAAAATTTATTTAACATCACTACAATCGTATAAAAAAGTTGCTTTCTCAGTCCCTATATCCCTATCGCTTAAATCGTTAAAACTACGCAACGGATTTTGATACGGTTTTTAATAGATAGAGAGTGATTGAAGAGGAATATTTATTTGTATAATGTTGTATATTTAGTATCAGCATTGCACCAGTGCGAAGCAAGGGCGGGTCGCATAAATAAGAAAAAAAATAAGTGTTTAGCAGTACTGTCATTTGAACATCTTTGGCAGTCGTTACGGGTAGTCAGAAGCCAGTAAGTCTGACAACCAGTCTTACCTAAGTATCGGGTAGTAAAGCACTGGTACTCAGCCGCATCCAGTTAGACTGGAAGCCGACCCCAACATAGTTGGAAAAAGGTTATACAGATGATGGTGTTTAGCAGTTCTGAAAATTAAAATTTGTCCAGCTATTTTTGACGCTGACTGTACCTATTTTATTAATAAAAAAAAAACAAATCCCAAATAATTTCGTGGTTGAACACTTATAAACGTAGATTCGGGTCCCGATATCGTCCGAAATGAAATCCATTTGTTATCGTCGCGTGCGACGAGTAAATAATATAGGTGTGCTTGGGATAAGTGCTACTGTGAGCGAGTAGCGATTTAATGTTAAGCGATTGTCGTATGTCGTAGATACTCTCTGAATTCTTTACTTATTGTTTACCCAACTTCGACACTCTAAGCTTTCAAGGTCAAAATGCTGACAGGTAAACCACGTAAAATGTTTTATTTTTTACTCTAATAGCTTAAAATTTATGAGAAAAAAACACAGAGAGGAAGCATTAGTCCTTTTAAAATAAGAAAGGTAAGGGAAACGTATCCTTACTAATAATATAAACTGGAAAGTAACTGTCTGTATCTCCGGCTTTCACGCCAAAACTACTGCACCGATTTAAATATAATTTATTACACAGTTAGTGGAAAGCCTAAGCAAGGATATTGGCTACTTTTTAGTCGGGTGTGAGAAGTAGTTTTCAAAGGAAAGAAGGTAAAACCACGGGGACAGGCTAGTGAAATAAAAACCTGTTACAAACCAAAATCCTTTACAACTAGCCCACAACATAGGCAACTTAAATGTTTATCGACTAACCAATCACAGCGCACCAACAGCAAAACTTTTACAGCTAAGCTTGTCACAAAGACTAATGTTTACACGAGCGAAGCCGCGGGGATACACTAGTGTGCTCGTAAAACACTTTTTAATTGGATTTGTTATCGAGCAAGTTGATGATTGTGTTGACTAGCCAATGTGGGGGTGAAACGTTAATGTTTTGGGATTAGGTTCTATCGTAAGCATAGCTTTTATTTTATTTTTTTTGTTAACTCCATCTGTGGGATGTTTAGGGTCCGTTCAGACAGACCGGCTCGGAGAGAAGAGCAAATTATTAACACGTTGAAAATCGAGTACTTAGTATTTGTAGTAAGGTTTATTTTTGAATGTGCACTGCTTTTGTCATTGAGAATGCTCGCAGGCGCTCGGTGTGAAATAATAAGAGGAGCCGACCGGCTCCGATCGCGTACTTTTTCTTGACTTTTGGCTCCGATTGCATGCTCTTTAATGCTCGCGCAGCCGATCGGCTCCGGTCTGTGTGAAAAGAAAAATGCGCGCCGATGCTCTCCGAGCCGGTCTGTTTGAACGGACCCTTATGCAGCTATAAAGGTATGATGAACTGACAAATTAAACAGAATAAAACCTAATTTTGAATTCAAACTACCGTGATTGTAATATGCGCACTTTTACCCAGTTTGTAACCTCCAACGTAAAATTAATGGTCTTATTAATTTGACCTCCTAAGTCTATCTACAACGAAGCTTTTAAATCTATACTAATATTATAAAGCTGAAGAGTTTGTTTGTTTGTTTGTTTGAACGCGCTAATCTCAGGAACTACTGGTCCGATTTGAAAAATTCTTTCAGTGTTAGATAGCCCATTTATCGAGGAAGGCTATAGGCTACTTTTTATCCGGGGCCGTGCCGAGGTTCCCACGGGATGCGGGTGAAACCGCTGGCAGAAGCTCGTGAATAAATACATTTCGAAACAGTTTTCTAGTTGAAATCCAGTTTGCTGGTGGTGGTTCTTAGACACATTTCGTGAAAATTGATTCAGTCGGTTTAAAGCTACAAGCTATTTTATTTAACTGCTCTTTTCCTTTGCGTTATGGTCTTATATTATTAGGTTGCGTTAAATGCTTTGCACGGAGTTTAACATCTTTCATAAGTCATATCATAACAAATGTTTAAAAAAACTGTTTTTATCAAATCCAACTAAAACAGATAAAAAAATATCGCTCGCTGACAGTGGCACCTCGCCCTAATACCCGGATAGAAAGGTCGGTAAAACCAGCTTAGTTAAATGAAATCTCAGATTTGCTATATTGCCACTGTACGAGCAGAATATGTTCCGGGGATATGCTTGTGCATATCATGTATTTCATCATGTTTTCTAATAACTAAGCATATTATGTATGTGTATAAAAAAGAGGAATATTTTTAGTGTTACTGCAAAATTCAGAAGATTCTGTCTCAATAAGATGTGACTAAAAAATGAAGACGTGAACTTATTTTTGTCTGATGACTTTTGATCTAATATGTTAACACAAATTATTACTACTTTTTACGGTTTTTTTACCGCATTTTTTGTTTCTGGAATGTAAGTATAAAGATAATGACGTAACATAAAGATTAATTTTGTTGTCCCTCATCAGGTACATATTACTTTTTTAATGGGAAATCATCAAATAACCTCTACCAGTGTGGGTGCATCGTGAGGAAGTGTCAGACTCTTACTGACTGAAACCCACCATGTTCCTTCCTAAGCCCTTTATGTACCAGGGCCGCGATAACTCTTTCAACAACAATCCCGAAGCCCCGGGTAGGCTTTGGCCCTGGTAGACCCCATTGGGAAGGCACATATGACTAGCATAAGGCTTTTCAACTCCCTATAATGTAACTCCCTATAAGTTCGATGTCCTTCGTAGCAGTACTACGAAAAAGCTACGAATATTCCCATGCTACGAAAAAACAGGCTTCAATAAAGCGAAATAATAGTATTATTGCTACGCCGTAGTCGTAGTGGATGATGTCACCGCTACGATAGTGTATAGATTACTATTGCTACGCGGAGAGAGATTATGGTATGCCTTGAATTTGTAGGAATGTGTTTATTACCAAAATACATTAAAATACACATGGGACAGGGTTTTTTGTAAAATATAGGAGTAACTTTTGAGTAACAAAAATTTTTGAAAAGAAATTATGTACCCAAAATGCTCATCATCTGACTCATATTAACTGTAAGACAGTATTAATTTGTAAAGATTTTTTTCTGGTATCGCTCCTTAACACATTGCGTCCACTAACTTTATAGCTATTAGAATAATTTTAGTAGGGGAAGGGTGTCCTCGTTGTCACAAGTACTAGTTGTCACAAACTCAATATTAAAAAAAGTAACAGGATTTAAAGAATGCGAATATTAACATTTTTGACCGCATCCCAGTGCTACCAATATTAGAAAGTGGCATGGCCGCCAGACTCTTGCAGCGACGTGTGTTGTGAAAAATTTGAAAATCCTTTTGGTAAGTAAATTTTAGTCTTTACTTTGACGTATGTCATTGACTATAATTGTTTATGTATTATGATGTTTCTTATATGTTTTCAACAGAATAATAGTTTAATTTAACATGACTATGGATAGAATATTCGTTAGTTTCGTTTTGAAGGTTATTTCTGATATAATGTGTTTTTAAATATTTGGTACAAGTTGTCTCAAAAAAATTGGGGCTTGTTGTCACTGTGACAACTAACCCCTGTAAATCAAATGACATTTTGACTTATTATTTCAATAATATTTATGTTTTTTTTTTATTTGTTTCATGTAGTGAAAATGCCCAGAAATAGAAAAAGACTAACTGATCGCGGCCAGACAAGTGCAGAAGTCATGATGCAAGCTGTGACTGCAGTGGGCCCTGAAAATTCCATAAGAAGTGTTGCTTAAGATTTTAATATTAACTACAGAACACTTATTAGATATTATAAAAAAAAACAAGGAAAGAGAGAACACATTAACTGCAGCCCTTAGATCGCAGTGTTTATGGACCTTTGAAGAGGTACGTGAGGTACGTCAATGTTGTTTGTGATGATTGGACCAAGAATCATCCAGGCAAAGCAATGACAATCTACGACATTCCCAATATCGTCAAAATTAGTTTACTGCCGGCTATAACTCCTCAAAATATTATGTCTGGGTTTTTAGTAAGCGGCATATGGCCTTATAATCTTATTATAAATAATATTTTTACTGATGTCGACTTTGCGCCATCCTTTGTCACTGATAGAACAGAAATAGGTCAGGCAATTGATCAGGCAGCATACACTGAAGAGGTTATTGCTACTAGTACAGAACAACGCTTAGCTGATCTCAGAACGCCTTCGCCGACTCCTGGAACTAGTGCTATTACTCCTCCTCCTAATTTACCAACACCTGAAACTATACGGCCATTTCCAAAAGCTCCAGCTAAGAAAACGACTGTGAATCGAAAAAAAAGGGTTTCCACAGTATTGACTGATACCCCGGTAAAGAATGCATTAGCAGAGCAACAAAAACAAAGAAAAACCAAGACAAAGGTAGTCCCAAAAAAGAAGAACAAGAAACAGAAGGAAATAAGTAGCGAAGAAGAGGAAGATTCTGAAGATACGTTGTGTTTGATATGTTTTGAAACTTGATCACGTAGCAAACCTAATGAAGAATGGGTTCAGTGTACAAAATGTAAGATGTGGGTTCATGAAAAATGTGGTGGGAGCAAGGATTTATTTTATTGTTGCCCAAATTGTGCCTCCGATGATGACAGTGATGTCAATAGTGACCTGTGACAACAAGGACCATCACCTGAGACAATTTACCCCAAGCCGGGGGTAACTTGTCTCACTCGACTTTGATTTTTGATCTCCTGATTATCTGTATAAATTTACTAGTTTTCTAAGAAATAAGTGCAATGAATGAAGGCTTATTAACCAAATATATAACTAGTTAAGAAAAATTGGCAGTTTTATTTCCACATTTTTAATTAAAAATGTTTATTTATATTTTGTGACAACTAGTACCCGTCTCCCCTATACAAAACTATATAACTATTAACCAAAGCACTATAATTACGAATATAAGACCATATTATTTTCAATTTCTGACCCACTTACACAGCACCTCACAGTACTTTTTAATAGGTCACATTTCGTACCCCAACGCTCCCCCCAAAACCGACCAAAACGTACCCTTTTCCAATATCCAACGGGCTATATTGTTGCATGTCGCAAACATAAGGTTCCGTATGGCGTTCTAATTATTTTTCCTATACCATGGTGACTGGCAAAAGGCATTATAACCAGGATTGGCAATTCTACCAATAATAACCACGGAGTAAGGAAAGATACAGAGATGCCATACTGCACTTAGGTCAGCCGCCTTCTTGTAGGTCAAATACATATACATTTCCAAAAGGATCAGTTACAAGTGAACTAACTAGGCGATTCTTTGAGACATCTGTCAACGATTTTTGGTATTGCAAAAAATAGGGTCAAAAGAAAGCGTATAAGGGCGAAGACGATAAAGTTCCTCGTCCCTCGAACACCTGCTTTTTAGCGCACTGCTTTCTTAGGAGATTTTCCGTTATGGCACCTCCGCTTGTTATTTTGTTCTCCATGATAATAATAAAATAACCTTTTGCTTCTGATGAATCATGCGCTTGCGTGGGTGTTTATTAGCTGTTCCCATTTTTTTGACAGATTTATAGTATCTAGGATTTTGGGCAGATATTTTTGTTTTGAGGTTTTGAGAGGGCAGTGACCTCTCCTCGTATAGAGAATACATTGATCGGAAGACCAGTGTGTGGTCGGCGATTTGAAGCTTAGTTTGTTCAAATATTTTCTTTGAAATTACTGGTTAGTCTCGAAAATGTCATCCTCATCCTCCGAGCCTTTTTCCCAGCTATGTTGGGGTCAGCTTCCAAGTCCAACCGGATTCAGCTGAGTACCAGTGCTTTACAAGAAGCGACTGCCTATCTGACCTCCTCAACCCAGTTACCCGGGCAACCCGATACCCCTTGGTTAGACTGGTGTCAGACTTACTGGCTTCTGACTACCCGTAACGACTGCCAACGATGTTCAATGACAGCCGGGACCTACAGATTAACGTGCCATCCGAAACACAGTCATTGGTGTCTAAGATATATTTAGAAAGTACATACAAACTTAGAATAGTTGCATTGGTTCTTGCCTGACCTGGAATCAACCCGCGCCCTCATACTTGAGAGAGGCTGGTCCTTTACCCACTAGGCCACCACGACTTTCTTGTGGTCTCGAAAATAAACGGTAATAATGTCTAATACCGTAATAATATTTATTTATTTCTCAACCTTATCACTAACATTACAGATAGGTACAATCTATTATAACCAGCTACATATTTCTCATACATAGCGTTTTACAATCTTCTAAAAACTTTGCCTTACTTTGTGATTTCATAATCTCAAGATTTTAAATAAGATGAGGCTGGTATTTCCCATACGAATGTCTTTAGAAAAAAAAACAGACCTCCCTGTCACAGTCTCTATAGAAAATATTTTAAATCTATCTTACTTTTTGATTACTATATTAGGCTTATTTATTATCTCAATTAACGGGTAAGTCATTATACCTAGTACAAAAAGGCAATAAATATCTCCACACTAACTCTAAACAACAAGCAAATGACCACATAACACTAAACGTCCATGTTGGATACATCCGCCATCTTGGATCGTCAAACAACTGACAAGTCTGTCTGTCCTTGAGACAGAGAGGGCACGGACCTTCGCAGATAATAACATAAATCTAGCCAGAGGCGCCAGCGTTACTGCCTAACTTTACTCCACTTACTTATAACTTGATATGGGTTTGAGTGTTGCTAGGTCGATATTTTTCTTAGTCTTTGGTTTTTTTACTACCCTTTTTCTTAACGATTTTACTGTTGTCTAAGGATGAGTTGTACCATTTATCTATAACGATAACCAAATTATACCTAGTCGTGAAACTACTGCCTATTAGTCAAATTGGTGATTTGACAAATAAAAATAGTTTGGTTAAATATCGTAATAGTTATATGTGTTACTACTATCCTAAATCCGGTTTTAGGTTTCACTTCGTATCTATGCTAAATACCGTGGAAATTGGATTTGGAACTCTTTTTTGTGAAATTCGTAGAGTATAAAAAAATCTCATGTGTTTGTCGTTTAAGTAGGAAAATGGATAGCTTAAACAAAAAATCACCATCACAAAATATTATAACTACAGACCATTAAAATCACAGGTTACACCTTTAAAAAATAATTGTACATTGCACCGTAACATTTTTCCTACAACACATTAAAATATAAGGGTGCGTGCTCATGTACTAATGCACGCGACGCCATCATTAAACGAATATACATATGTATATTATGGATATCGCGATAATAATGTTGTACGAACGTTTGTAGAAAACGTGGTGTACGTCTGAAAGGTTTTATTATTATAAAAGCATCAGAAATGTGTTGTTGCATATTTATTTAAATATGTTAGATATAGTGTGCTTTACTGCTTAGATTTCTAGTTCTTGATTTGAATCATGCTAGCTCCCGCCAGGTTGTTTCACTAACTACCTACTCATCGCACCCGGATAAAAACAGCCTATAGCCTTTCTCGATGTATGGGTTATTTATCATTGAAATAATTTTAAAATCAGTCCAGTGGGTAATCAAACAAACGCTCTTGTTACGGAGGCTTTGTAATATTTGTTTAAATAACCATTTAAATTCGTAAAGTTTAACCAAATATACCACTTTATTTGATTATTGCGAAAACATTACCCTTTGTGTTGTGAAACCATTACTCGGATCAACAAAAAATGGTTATTCCCCAACATATTAATGAAGGGTAATGACAGCAAAAACACTTGATAATTTAACTCACTAGGAGGAGTTTAAGCTGTTTTTGTTAAAGTCGTTTTAATTGCAGCTTATAAAAAGGTTTATTCCTAACTCTTTTCGGTAGTTTCAACCACGTCAAAAGGGAAATATCCCACGCAACCAGATAAAAAGAAGTCTCTATTCTTTTACATAATTTAGACGTATATACTATGTACCTATAAAGGGGGCTGAAATTGCTTTGAGAGTTTTAAAATAATACTTGAAATGCCTGGTGCACTTGACTGATCTCCTTATATGAGAACAGCTACCGTGGTCGATAATCTGCTAGAGTGACATGATCATCTGTTACAAAATTAAAATTTTAATCAGTGACCTTAATGTGAAATCATGACAGATAGACAGAGTTACTCTCACATTTATAATATTATTAAGTATCACTGGAAAATATATGTTTGCACACCCTATGAATCTTCAGCTTTTATTCAACACAAGAAGTGCCCTAACGAGTAGCTATTATGGCAGTATTTAGCAAAGCCAATGGTATTTAAATTCACCTTCTAAATGCCAAACGGCCTTTAAAGGTTAGCCTTTAGATCACACTGCAAACTTTTAGTCGGCCGATAGTTTGTTTGGGCTCATAAATCTGTATGAAGATGAATGGTAGTACGCACATTACAAATATCAAGTATATAGCCGGTATCAGACTTACTGAAAACTTTTTTCGAGTTCGAGATTTTATTCATCATCTCCCGAGCCTTTTCCCAAATTAGGGTCGGCTTCCAGTCTAACCGGCTGCAGCTGAGTACAAGTGTTTTACAAGGAGCGACTGCCTATCTGACCTCCTCAACCCAGTTACCCGGGCAACCCAATAGCCCTTGGTAAGACTGGTTTTCTGACGTACTGGCTTCTGACTACCCGTAACAACTGCCAAAGATGTTCAATGACGAATTTGAAAATACTGAATTCACGATTTTTGTACAAAAATATTTTTGTTCAACCATTGGGTCAACTGTCGGCCGACTATTTATTCTGCAGTGTGCGAGTAAAAGGTTAGGCTTTAAGTGGAAGGTGAAACAGTCTTTATTTTTATATCTGAGCTATTTCAAACGTTGGCCTAATGATGGCCATTTTCAGTCCACATTTTGGGATTATTACTGTTTTTAATCCTGATGCAGGCGTCATCAAAGGCCGAGGTTCAGTTGTTTTATTTTGAGATTTCATATTTTCTTTTAGGGATTTTCAGGTTTTATTTCAGGCTAGTGTTTTGTGTGCAGTTCGCTCAAAGGAGATTTTTTCATTTTTATTCGTTGAACATTTTGAAATCTGTACTGGAGGTGAACTTTGAAATAAGATATCACAGTCATATTTTAGGCAAAAGTCGGTGCAAAACTTTTGTATATATGTGTGTGTGTGTGTGTGTATACCTGTTTCATGCTTCTTAACGCGCAAAGGGCTAAACAGATTTTGAAGCTTTAAATGTCTTGCAAAAAAATAAATGGTTTGCAGGACTTTTTGTATGATGATGTATTATTACAGGTATTGAAAATATCATAATGTTCCATTTATTTTCACAAAAAATCTTCATAGCATAAAACAGTCCCGTATGTTTAACAAGTCGATCACTCGGGTAAAGTAATCAGAAAGTTAAACTAATACTTCTTACCCCTTACCCTTTACGTATAGACTTCGATAAATCTCTCAGTATTAGAACCCTTGGTTTATTACTGAGGGATTTTCACCAACTTACCCCAAAGCTAAATATTTGCTAAACCTTTTGTGGGTAACTAATTTTCCGGGTATTAACAAAAGAAGAAATACCTTTTTCTTTTAGCGGAATTAACCTTTTTTGTGAGGACAATTTGCTGAAATATTTAATTATTTAAAATGTTGCATAATTATAGTTGAATGTATTAATTACCCACCTGCAAAGAAGGATTACGTTATTCGCCCATATCTTGTCTATATAATATGTATGTACAATATGTAAAAGGATTATGTGTTTTTACTTTATTTTTGTAAGAAGTTAGATAAGTGCCTCACTAACGCATTAGATTATGTCTGTAATGTTAGTGATAAGGTTAATAAATAAATAAAATTAATTATTTATTACTGTCTGTACTAAAATCGACTACAGGAATACCTACTGATCGTAGGCATTGAGTTCAGACTTTACTGATTTTAACTAAAGCTAAACTACAAACATTAGAATTTAGACATAGCCACTATTTTAACCAGTTAGCTGCGACCACACTGTGACATACAGATAACAGACCCCTGGTACTCGTAAAAATACAATAAAAGTAAAAACTATATAGTACGGGAGCCATTTAACGCGGACGCAAAGCTTTTGAATCAAAGTAAATACGCCAGGGCTGGTAGTTGTAAATAAAAAATGGTTGATATAGTGAGAGATTTAGGTAGAATATTGAACTAGGATGAGGATTAGCATTTTGGTTTCGATTTAGTGATATTGGACTATTTTGAGTAACATTTTGTCGGATATCTTAGTTTTGGTAGATTTGACCTTCTCGACTTTATTCTTTGACTTTCTATGTAGTTAGTTTATTTCAATTATATAATTATAATATTTTATAATATTAAAAGTAAAAATATACTTTCGATATCACAAAGAACAATACTAATTTTTGTTTGAAAGAATGAACGTAACGGACAAAAGATTTGGAACTGATTGAGAATATACATACCTACGTAGATGTAGAGATACATACTCTCTTTTTATCCGACCTCAGTATCAAGAATAATTACTCAAGGTATATTTACTAACACATATAAATAAACTTAAAGTGAATAAGATAGACACCACTTTCCGGCTTGCTGTTTGCTTGCGTTTGGGTGCTCCGTGCTGCTCTCCTCACCGCTGCCACTGTGGTGAAGCTGTCAGCAGCCTTGGACCACGGCTTGTCGTGCAGCCGCAGCGCGGGACGCTTTGCACGACATGCGAATGTCAACGACATAATCCGTCGCGCTCTTGTTGCCGTCGGCGTTCCAGCCATATTAGAACCCAGTGGTCTGGCACGCGACGATGGCAAGAGACCAGACGGTATGTCGTTATTCCCTTGGAAGATGGGTAGGTCTTTAGTATGGGACGCGACCTGTGTCGATACTCTTGCACCATCCCATCTTCCTTGCTCGGCGCGATGTGCTGGTTCCGCTGCTGCGGCTGCAGAGAACCTCAAACGGCGCCTCTAGCATATAGCACCCTGATTGGTAACTATACCTTTGAGCCGTTTGGGGTTGAAACCCTCGGGCCGTGGGGTCCAAGTGCTCATCTCCTTTTTAAAGATCTGGCAAAGCGACTTGCTGACACTTCAAGTGACCCAAAGGCTGGTTTTTATTTTGGTCAAAAATTAAGCATTGCCATCCAACGTGGCAATGCTGCCAGCCTCTTGGGTACACTCCCGGTGGGCAGCGATGGGGAGTTTTTTGATGCCATTTTATAATTGTTTTTAGCTGTTGTATATATGTATAAATAAGTTTATTTTTATGTAAATATGTACATTAAAGGAGTAATAAATTCTCTAGTGAAGTATGGAAAAAAATAAAAATAAATAAGATTGAAAACCTCCATGTTCCGGAGGGTAAAAACCCCAATTTTATGTATAGTTAATATTATTTTTCAATTTTCGGATATGACTTGACAAATATTATTGTTCGTCGTATCAAGAGTTTGTTTACCCAAAAAACTCGAGTTATTCGTGTCAGAATATTTATGCGGGATCACATAGCCGATATATTTATATGGAAACTTAGGCTACTTCGGGCTGTATGGGTTAACTTAGTTGAGGTTTTGTACATGCTAGAACTACAGTTTTTTAAGCTATTATTATATTACCCAAAAGGGTTATTCATATTTAGACCTTATTTGTACCAAGTGAAAGTTCAATTTGGGATAAGTTTTTTGTCATGATAAGTAGAATAAATACATTAAAGTTTAAATATTTTATTGAAAGCTACAAAAAACATAGCCAATTAGCACAATTTTCAAAAAATGCATTGTCAAGTTGCACTAACTACCAGCCCTGTTTGAAGTCCGTTATTAAAATAAAAACGACAATACCTGCAGCTTTCATTTAAGTATTGCCTTAGTTTTTCTCTTTCAGCAGCGAGAGTATTTTCAAAAATAAAATTCGCATTGTTTTTACTTGACGACAAAAACTTCAAGAGAATCTCTCATTTATTTGTCGTATTTTACATGTAAATGTATGTCAAAATACCTACTGTTAATATTAATCTTAACTGATATAAAAAATAGAAAAAAAATGTTGTTTGTACCGTAAACGCACCGAAACTGCTGAATCGATTTGAACAATTTTTTCACTGTTTTAAAGCTAAACTCTTCCCGAGTAATATAGGCTATATTTTATTCCGGTACGGGTGGTAGTTTCCATGTAACGCGTGTGAAACCGCGGTATAACGACTAGTATTTCATAAAATATACACGCTATACTAATTATAGAACTCAAACCAATTTTGAAGATAATAATTTACAATAATGTGGTAAAGGTACATGAACCGGTACGAAGGCCCTAATTCGCTGTCTCTTTTACACCAATATAAACTTGTTTTACTCTATCACTGTTTCTCTCACATAATAAGCTTAGTACACTGCAGACCAAACAATCGGCCGACAGTTGCTCTGATGGTAGGAAGAATTATTTTTTTAAAATATCGTGAATTCAATCAAAGATTTTAGTCAGTCTAATACCGGACAATTACCTAATAGGCAATACTATTTCATTAAAGTTGTGTCAAAAGAGCTTCAGCGTGTTGGCCTCGGCCTCACGTTCACCTTCCAAAAATTCTATAGTCCCGTGTCCTAGTGGAGAAATAGAATATAATAATAATATTTTTTTTGCATTAAAATATGGTATTTACAGATCTCATGTATAAAAAAAATTGTGGTTACGTATTACTTGTATTGTACTTGAATGGAAGCCCACCCCAAGTCCCCAACATAGTTGGGAAAAAGGCTCAGTGGATGATGATGCGTGTACTTGTATTTATCTTCACCCTGATTAATGAGCCCAGGCCAACTATCGGCCGACTAAAAGTTCGTAGTGCGCGCGTTTAATAGTAGTGAATAGAAATGTTTTTGCTGATCCCCGGTGGCATCGGAAATGCCGCAAAACCGCACTCTCGCGTTGTACATAATTTACTATGATATTATATTATTACAATCTCCTTTACAAGGCCGTTGATTAAATATACCACAATTTTAACCAAACGGTACAATAATGTTATAAGATGTGTTGGTTTAAGTTCTTTTTCATGATAATAGAATACAGGATCTCTGTCCTCCTTCAACAGTAGTGTAAAAACGATAAAATAACTTAAAAGTAGGTATAATAAAATACTATTTAATAAATAGGTAAAGGTACAAGTATAATATAATTTATTCTGATTACCTTATACAAATCTCCCTTTTGAACCTACTTTATGAAATTAAGATAATATTACTTCAAAAATGAAATAAGTATAAAATAAGATTAAAGTGTCTCATCAGAAACATAATTCCATGCCAACAAAATGGCCTTTGTCCTTTAAAAGTAAGATCTTAATAAAAATATTCCTTATTTTAACGATACACCAATCTCAAAGTAGGTACCACAAACCTTATAAGTATGAAAATCCTTTCCGTAAAATTATGAGAAAAACATTCTAAAAAGCTTTCTCCAAATATTCTTGTAACAATAAGAAACGATGACCTTTTCCAAGGGACGCTTTTAGGGTTCCGCTCTCAGGATTAAAATAGATCCCAAGTGCTTTATTAAACTTTGTTCCATTTTTTTTAATAAAATTACCTGTTATTAAACTTTGTTCCAATTTTTAAAAAAGTCGTGGTGGCCTAGTGGGTAAAGAACCATCCTCTCGAGTATGAGGGCGCGGGTTCGATTCCAGGTCAGGCAAGTACCAATGCAACTTTTCTAAGTTTGTATGTACTTTCTAAGTATATCTTGGACACCAATGGCTGATAAAAAGGTGAAGGAAAACATCTTGAGGAAACCTGGACTGTGAAGTCTGAAATCACCAACCCGCATTGAGCAAGCGTGGTGATTAATGCTCAATCCTTCTCCGTGTGAGAGGAGGCCTGTGCCCAGCAGTGGGACGATAAAAAAAAAGGCTGTAACAGTAACCTGTTATGTATAAAACCAAAAATACACGTTTGTCTGAACAATTTTGGCAGTTGCTACGGATAGTCAGGAGCCAGTAAGTCTGACAACTAGTCTTGCCTAAGGGTATTGGGTTGTCCGGGTAATGGGTTGGGGAGGTCAGACAGGCAGTCGCTTCTTGTAAAACACTAGTACTCAGCTGCATGGTTAAGCAGATGATGAATGAGTTAAACTTGCAAAACCATATGCAGTAATGTAGAAGAAACTCCTTTTAAAAATAACGTCAATCAGAAAACCGTTTTCCTAGTCAGCTCACAAGTCCGAAATGACCTAAATTGCCCTGACTAAGTGATGATGATCAATCCACCTTTCACGTACGAGATGAGATCTTAACCTCACAATAGAAAGACTAATAGAGCGTTAATGACGGTAGATTAAAAACCGATAGTCGGAGCAAATCGCTGGGGAGATACCTGACATACATACCTAATAATACCCACTAGTTTGACCTTTTGTTAGAGCAAATGAGTAAATGGGTTACTGAGAAAGTAGAAGGTAAAAACCTTGGAGAACAAAATGATTACCGGAGGTGTTACAACGCAAAGTCAACTAAGAAAGTAATGCCCAAAATGCGGGTGTTCGGAGGATGGGCTACGTTACTAGCTACGCCATTACACGCTTTCTATGGAACCCGCCTATAATTTAAATTTAAATCACCAATCAATAAAGACCAATCTTTGTAGTTCTAGTAGCTGATCACTTTTACCATAAGTTGCTTGACCTACAAGAAGGCACCTGGCCTACCTTCCTTGTGGTATCTCCGCTGTCTTCCTTCCTCCGTGGTAGAGATACATAGCCCTGAATCCCAATTCAATTGTAATATATTCAGTGGAAAGATTGTGCCAACATTTCTCACGTATTGAAGTTAATCCATTAGGTACCTCCTCATGTACTCCTCCTTCTTGTAGGTAGGTAATGGATAAACGAGTGTATTGGTGGAGTTCGAACGTTGACGTACGACATTTTGTTGTTGTATGTATTGAATTAAAGTGTAGAAGTATTGGAGATTTGAAATATTGGCTAGGTATATGCTTATTTGTATTATACAAGAGTTTTATTATATATAAAAGGATTTTTTTTATTTTATAAAAGCAAGAATTTTGGTGAAAAAAGTATTTGACAGTTATGGGGAAATTAGGAGCAATGTATACTTTATGTCCAAATTTTTATGAGCCTGCCACACCTTTGTCTTGATGCCATTTAAGACTAACTACAAAATTTCAATATTAATAAGCAGTGCGTGATTCACCACACACTGCAATCAAATACTAACATAAAACATACCGAACCCAACCACCAAAAAATTTTACTTGACTGATTTTTTAATAACAAAATCACAGAATCAGCGCCGTATAAAGTCCGAGAGTATATTACTCAGAAGACATTGTTGGCAAAGTTTTTTGTGACCGTTTCAGGGTATATTAGACGCCACACAATGCTGGGTTTGAAGACTCTTGACATCCGACGCCTTACTCGTTACGTAGGTACCTACATATCAATGTGATATTTACAAAAGTTCTTCAACATTGAAGATGAATGGTTTCTGAATAAATCATGGGGTTTCTTTGTGGTCCTAAAAGTCAAGACGGCTTAATGGGGCAGAAAATGATTGTGGATTTAAATTCATTTTATAAGATCAAGACGTTGAAGTTATGGAAAAAAAAAAACTGAAAGAGAAAGAAAGTTATTATGTTTTGTATAAACTTGAAAAGATAGTAGATAGAACTAAGAAGAAAAAACAAATGTAAATGAAAGAGAAGAAAATGTTAATATTGCAGTACTTAATAAATCTGAAGGTTTGTTACAATCTTTTGCGGAACAAATCATTGAAATGAGGTCAGATATCGAGAAGAATCGTAATGAAAATCGATACGATTCTCTCGGCATTATTTGCGTTCTTGTTATTACTCTCAACAAGTTACTCAAGTACGCTGAGAGTTCAAAATTATGTAGTAAATCTTTCTAGAATAATCATTACTAGAATTCAATGGAAAAACCTTTTCACTATCAATACCAGAATTAGTTATAATGACAATAATATAGCTATGTTTTACGATGATAAAAATAGATGTGATGTCGATGGCCAAATATTTCACTCGATCAATGACTTAATTAATGAAATACCATTCAATCAAATATTTTGTGTCTTTGTGACGACATCTTCACTTTCAGACAGACATATCAGTGATGTATAAATCCTATAAAATACATTATTTGGCACACAGACTTATTTATTACAGTTATTAATTTGCGTCGAGTACCTTTAGCATTCAAAAAATTGTAGGATCACATCAAAAATCTTCATTTAGTCTATCATAGATTTTGGCACAGAGAACTTCTTAAATCTTTTTTCATACTACCAAAAACTGCCAATAAATTACCATCCTTCCCCATCCACGTAAATACCAGTCAATAATAACAATTCTCCGCCAAATATCGTCCCGTCACAGTCGTTGCATCACTCTTCCAAATTTCGCGGACCCCAAACGGTAACCTTTCCCCATTTTCCCCAAAAAATGGAACAAAAAAATATCGACACAGCTCTCCAAGCCCATTTATTGTCTCGCTTTCATATTTTACCTGTGTGACCTTCGTTTGTATGACAAAGGGGTGAAACTGTTCAAAGTGCTTTCCACTGTCCATAATTTGCCATTTCGCGATATGAATGCCGTTGACCGGAATCGTATGAAGGACTAAATAGTGCCATTTGATGGTAATAACTACAACCTGATGTTCTATTTGAAGGTTATAATAACAGGATAAAATATTCTTTGTATGGTATCAATTTTTATTTGAATTTCTGTATTCTTTTTTGACTGAAATGTCGACAGAAATATGCTTTAAAGAATGTTGTATCGAAAATTGTGCCATCGAGTTATGCTGAACGGAATCCGAGACAGTATTTATTTCAGTAGCCGTTTTATTTTTACGTTTTTATAAACGCTGGTTTTTGGCTGCAGTAAATTATTGACTTACAAAATGGTGAACACGAATGAACTTACGACCTTTTGGCTACTGAGTCACCTTTGAGCCATTACTTTTATAGATCAAGATAGTTCACATTTCTCGGTAGTCAGCACCATCTACTTGCGTTTTCCATGTTAAAGTCGATTACGGGTCATAAGCTTCGAAGGTGTTGCGGATCATGTTCCAACAACAAATTATACTTGCAAATCGCTTAGTCCTAAAATTTCAAATATTTGGGATTTTGGGTTGGTTGGTCTTATTTTAGCCGAACCCTATTTATTTATGGATGGCGTTTAGCAGGAAATGCACGGTCGTCTATCCTGAAAGGGTAGCGTTGTGTCATTGGTTGAGGGTAGTATGTCACGAACTTCCATCTAATCAACGTTTCGCAGACTTTGTTATTTCGAAAATGGGTGTGGACCGTGTTTCTGCGCCATTTTGCACTGATGGATGAAAGTAATGTGTTTGGCTAGCAGTTTTGTACTGTCTGGCGAATTCTGATTTGCTTTATGTGTTCCTTATTTTCATAATCTACTCATTATCAAATGACCAATTCATTTGTTGTATTGTATTAAATGTACAAAATTACTTTCGTATAGAAATAAATATTAAGAATGATTTTGATATTTGCTGTGTAAAATAAGTAGGTGAATCGATTGTTGCAAATACATATTAAAAAAATATAAACTTTTTATTTACTTGACTCGAATCTATAAAGCAATAATAATTAACAAGCGAACGATTGTTACTCAAATAATACAAGCGAGTGTTACTGAAGATGTAGATATTATAACAGATAACATTCCAACAAATTATGACATAAGACCTAAAAAACAAAATGAAACACACACAGCAGAACACATACTACCCGACACACTTCACATCATATCACATGGAGATATAGATAAAGCCATTAATAACGTTCTCAGAAGATTATGTTTATAATGAATGTTCGTCATTACAGAGCGGGGGAGTGATGTTCTCGCCGCTGGGGCGACTGCGGGTGGCACAGGCTGTCAGGAAACAGGTGATTATTAATTAGTTACGATTGTTCTTGGATTTAATGAGGAAGATTTGTGACAAGCTACGAAGGAATAGAATGAAGGTGTATGCAAATTTTGAGAGAAACAGCGGAGGGAAATGCTGAGGGAATTAATGCAAAATCTTAAGGTAATGGTAAAATTAACGACCGAGATTTTTGAAAATAATTTTATATTGGAAAATCTAGCATCAGTGGCTTAAAAAGAAAGAAATAGCCTTAGCAACTCTTTATCATTACCAAGAACACAACTAATGCTTCGCTTTACAGTTGTATCACACCATACCGACTACTTGAGGAATTCTATCCTGTATGTATCCTATATTTTTTTTAAATAAGGATAATTTCTATTAAAATGACACAGTGTTTTTTAGTAATAATTGAAACTAAACTTACTACAGTATTTTCAACATCATTATTATTACAGCCATAAACATCATCATCCTCCTGCCTTTATCCCAATTTTATTTGGGGTCGGCGCAACATGATCTCTCCTTCTTATTACAGCCATAAACCCCTCACAATCTTCCAGATGAGTCAACTCCCAGTGCTAGGCTCCGAGGCAGCCCCCCTTCAAGATCCATTCTGCTACCAGAAAGAATTAGCTCTAATCACCTCATAATCTACTTCCAGATGAGTCAACTCCCAGTGCTAGGATCCGAGGCAGCCCCCCTTCAGGCTCCACTTTGCTACCAGCTGCTGTGTGCTCCACCCCTCGCGCCTCTGCAGCCCTGCGCGCCATGCGAGCTGCCTCCACCACCGTATGCTGTGTACCCGCTGCCGTTTGATAGTAAGTTAGAATAACATTAGTATGAGCATAAGTAGTACCTAGTTACTGAATTGGATTTTTTTTTGTGTCTTAAAAGATGTTCAATATTTCTTATTACTGCCTGAGAAAGTAATTTAAACATCCGATTAAATAATAGCCAAACATGCGGTTAAACCATAGCCTTCGTGATATTTAGGGTCTAATGAGTATCAATGTTTTACCATGGCAACACAAGACCATAAAGGGATATTGAATAATAGGTGAACACAAAGAATGTAGTGTTGTTTTACATCTTTGCCTTGACGTTAGGTTAGCCTGAAAGTTAGATTTTTTCTCGTGTTAGTTTCCGTGTTCAGCTTTCATGTAGGGTTAAAACTATACTTGTCAGATTTTTATTCGTCATTTGTTTTATCCTCAGCTACCCCAGCGATCTACGGACCCCCAGCTCAGTACGCGCTGGTACCAGCTCCATACAGCACTCCATGCTGTGAGCCCTCATGCTGTGCACCCCTCGACAAGCAACCCCGGGTGCCGCCACCACCGTTACACCCCGCATTCATTTACTAGACTCACCCCCCAAGAAATATATTAAAGGCATTGTTGTTTAGATTTGGAAGTACTTAAAAATACAACTGATGGTGTAGTTAAGGTATGTTTGTGAGTTAAAGAACATGATTTATCGAAAGTATAAGAGAGAAATATAATAACAAATGTATGGCATAAAGCCTATTGTGTGCGGAATCGTGAGTACAGATGCTGTGAATAGTCTATTGGAATGTACAGCTGTTACAAAGTATACAAAAACCGAGCAAAAGATAGCGCAAGATATGAAACCTTAACAAGATAAGGCATCAACAGCAATGCATCTTGTAGAGATAACGTAGTATTTGTCAAAATATTAACATTCTCTATTTGAAATAAGATTTTTTCCACTGTCACGATAATATCTCCTAAAAATACTATCAATAATTCTTATAGGCAATGTCTTTGATATATTTCTACTCATAACATCATTCGCGAAGAAGGTTAAGTTACTAATTGTTCAGCTTCTTCGATGTATTCCATCTTGATTGCTCAAGTCTTCCAATCCAGTTCATGCTCATCTTCAAATATAACTCCTCTATGAATAAACTGTCTGTGAGTTTGTTTGTGACTAATCTACGGACATCCAGCTGCGATGGTGTAAGTGTTCAAGTTGTCACGGTTGTTTACATTTCTCTGATTGTCTGGTCGCTTTTATTTATAGACGTAAGTACCTATATTTAGCTTCAACCTGGTATATTTAAGAAACCGTGGATTCACGAGCTATCATTATTATTATAGTGAATTTTATTGGTGTATCAAATTGCTGTTAAAATCAAATACCCTTGATCATTCCGTGTCGTCACTTTCAAGTTTAGATAAAATAATTATGTCATCCACATACCTACAACGATCTAAATGTGACATGCTTGTAATATCTGTGTTAAATTTTCAAAATATTTATGGAATTTATTCTGTATTTAAAGTAATAGTTACCAAAATATAACATAAAAAGTTGAATTAAAATCAAATCTTTTAATATTCATATTCTATGGCTACCTGGTGGAAACCCCGGGCGAGGTCAATTTGATACATCTTTAGCTATTCTCATGATTAGTGTTAAAATACAAATCTTTAACTGAGGTGCGGATATTTTTTCCTTTATAACTAGTCAGTCTTATAAGAAAGAACGTAAATCGATATCAAATATAATATCAGTATTCACTTCACAATCTTTATCACCTACTGAAACGAATATAATATATACGTTCTAGTTTTTCATATCCGCACTAGAGTCAAGTATTTCAACACTTTGTTTTATAATAATAAATGTGCGTTATAAGCGAAACGAATTAAGCACAAAATCGATTAGTTGCTAGTATTAGATGACGTTACCTCTGATAAAAGACAGATTTGTTATTGCTTGTTATCCTTGAAAAGGATTTTTGTTTATCCTTAGTGTAAGATTGTTTTTTGAAACCCCAATGTCGGTGTCTAGGCGTCTTGGAATTGAAAATTGGAAAAAAGATTTTGATAGATAACAATTT
This sequence comes from Helicoverpa assulta, assembly GCA_963856015.1. Taxonomy (NCBI): domain Eukaryota; kingdom Metazoa; phylum Arthropoda; class Insecta; order Lepidoptera; family Noctuidae; genus Helicoverpa; species Helicoverpa assulta. The sequence goes on from CAWLCW010000030.1 coordinate 516,192, forward strand.
GTAGAATAATCAGTACTTGTATTTAAATAAGTGGATGTTGGTATAAGAGAGATGTATCGTATATTTGAATCGCTTGTATGAGCTACGGTGGAAGTAGTTAGTGAAGTATTTAGAGATCTTTGGCGATTGGCAGCTTGCCTACTTAACGAGGGACCTAGCTTGAAGATAATAATAGTAATTTTAGAGTCAGATTTTAGTTTCAGTCCTAAGACGCCTATATCCTACGTGAGCTAGAACAGAGAAAACAAAAAAATATTTTTTAATATTATTTAGTTTTTACATGTTGCTGTTGAAATAAACTGGGGTCCAAGATGTGATAAGGAAATGTGAAATTCAAAGTTGGTTTAAAAATTTTGGAAATCACATTTCTATACCCGTTATTGTTGTGTTGGAAATAAGAATAAACTCAGTTTTTATGCACACATTAAACTTGCTACCTTATGACATGTTTAAGTAAGAAAAGCTAGCTGAAGATGAGAGAGAAAAAAGGTATCACGATAGAAAAAATAATACAAGTATTGATCTAATGAAAATGTTATGGTAGTTGTCTTACTTAAACAAGTTAATAAAGCAATCACTAAAGAAAATTGTTTTTTAAATGTTAACAATGATTGAACAGCACTCTGTTCTCCAAGTGATTAACAATAGACTTATCTAACGAATCCTTAGAGCAATGAAATCATCAACTATGTGATATGGGATTATTTGAGTAATGATAGCAATAGTTTTATTAAGTGTCATTAGAAGTAGATTCTTCTAAACCTTCATAGTTTTGTGAACCGTTGCATCGTCGTAATGTATTAACATAAATATTGAAGAATTTAAATGTTTTATCGATAAGGTTTCTTGCACATGTGATAATGTAAAAATCACAGTTATCAGTCCTGTCACTATCTTCTTCCAATCAATAAAATGGCTTAAAAGATGTTACAATTCTTCCTGATGCAACTAGGTTCTCAAATGTTACCAGATTAATAATAGGACCAAAATATTATTCCCTTCAATCCGAAATGTGCAATAATCTTCGCGTCTGTCTAGATTAGTATATCACAAATCTCTATACGTAAAATTGTTGTATTAATATAAATCATTTTGATATTGTATTCTATCACTTCTATGGCTGCTAGTTGTGTGTTGCTGCGGTGAATGAGTTTGTGTCTATTTTTAACTAGCTTATCAATATCTTCTTTATCAAGATTGTCTCTTATGATTTATTCTTTATCATGTCTTGTATCGTGTTCTTTTAATTTTGGTGCTCTTCCTTCATAATATACTTTTCCCAGCTCTTTTTGATTAGCTCAAACTGCCATTGCCTAGTCTGTATCTAAAATATCTGCTCTAAATGTTGTATCAACAAATTCATTCACCCAAGCACAGTCGATGTGGTCTTCTGCCTTTAGATGTAAGGCTTTCGTCTCAATTACTATTGTACATCATAATTATACGATTAGTGTTACTGGAAATGCTGTCAATTTATCGTCTTGGATTTTTACAATATATGTATGTATTTATTGTTAATGTTAAGTGTAGTACTTAATGTGATGCTTTGATCGAGTATCATTTGTATCTTGGTGTGCTTGTAACTTCAGTTCCTTGTATTTGTGTTACCTCAAAACTAATATCTTATATACTATCATTATATCATAGTCTTTCTATTTAATTGATTCACGCTTCAAATCATTGCTTACGATCCTTGAAGATCGAAGGTGTATCTCCAATATTCTGAACACTATAGGATCGTAAGACATTTGATTAGATAAGTACACTAACACTACTGAATCCACGTCAAGTTGGGAAAAGAAAGTACTTAAAGATACCAATATATCTGATTCATCAAAAATACCTTAATCTTCAAGGACAGTTCGAAGCAAATAATGGCGTGAGTCAAAATAGCACTCATCGTATACATTTCGATGTTGCACTATCGATGTTTTGAGTACAAGGAATATTATATCCAAGCTAAACTTAAGGTCTATCTTTATCACTTTCATTGCTTCTGCAAATTTTGGTGTAAATGTATTTAAACTGGACTCAGATACCTACTGGTTTTTATCGTTTATTGAATCAGAATGTATATATTTTTTTGTCAATTTTGTTATATCTTTGGTAATTTTATAAATATTTTTTACCATTTTAACAAGATCCAAATCTTGGTTATATGGATTAAAATTATGAAATGTTTCAACAAAGTTTGAGTTACCTAACCAAATAAAAATAATAGCACCAGTTTCATATGCATTTGCACCAGAATTTGCAACAACAATCATAATACGTGGCCTAGATACATACTGCCTAACATATCGGATAACGAATCAGTACGCTAAAGTTAGTTATTTTTTTTACAACTGTATATAATCTCTCGCTAGTGAAAGTAGTTGTGTGGACGAATGTAATTTAGACAATATTAATGTAATTATAGGTTAGGAAGATAATGTATTTATTGAGATTGTCACTTATCTTAGGTCACGGTCGGCTTCGTTTTGTGGAACGCTTTTGGTGGAACTGGCTTTAGTTAAAAAATATCTGCACAAGCAAATCAAACAATAAGTACTACATAATATCGTTACCAATAATTTTGAAGCAAGGACCCCAAAAACTAAATCCGTTTGAAGAAACTCAAGTTATCATAATCTCCCGAGCCTTTTTCCAACCATGTTGGGGTCGGCATCGGCTTGCAGTGAATTAAGTACTAGTCGAAATTAAATATCTAATTGGGATTATTCTAAATCTATCACCAATTTAGGTTTACCTTGACTTTTTTCACTAACTTCAGATTTGCATAGTATTTTTCCTGCTGATAGATCTTCTAAAGTCAGTTTTAACAAAACCTCGTCTTTGTCGCCATTTGTGAACCATAGTTATAATTAACTTTTAGTCGGAAAGCTGTCAATAGTAGTAGTGACACTCACTGTATCACTGTCGGTATTCTTTTCATTATAATTTTTATTACCTGGTTTCATTTTGTTATTGCCAGGTTTTCCATTAAAGCTTTTTGGATTCATTTTGAGTTTTATCTCTGTTTCTGAAAATATTATGAAAATTTTTTAATTGACATATGTAAACTTATCTTGTCTTGAATTTAAAAGGGTTACAACTTTAATTCCTACAAAATTACCGGTAATGAAAAGAGAATTTCTCTGCGCATAGTTGAACATAGGACATCTCCGAATTAAAATTAATTCCTATTTACTTCCTTATGTACTATTACGTATTTTCTCATGCATGAGAGATGTTAGAGGCTCTAGAACCTTCTCCTGTCCACATCATAGTATCATGACATACAGGGACAAAGACAATACCGTTGTTTTGGTTGTAGTTATTTTTGTAGGAGTTTGTCATCATGTGATGGATCGTTACGTCCATTTATCATTTGCTTTAGCGGGTAGACAGGATTAGTGGTTATGCTAAAATAAGTCTTACGTTTTGCTTGATTGAGTATATTTTGGGAAATTTCATTATCATTGTTGGGAAGGTATTCTTGCCGGGTCGGTATTACCATCTTAAGGGAAGAGCGTGAAGATAAAATGCGCGGAGTTTTTAAGAGTCTAAATATGCATTATTATTTTCAAAATTTATTTGCTTTTATTATTCATCTTTCTCTATTCCCAAAATGTACGCAATCAAGAAAACAAACTCTACTTCTAATAGAAAACTCTCGATGTTAACAAAAACTGAAATATCCAAAAAAAAGTATAAAATAATAATTATTATCTAAAATAAAAAGAAATATTCGTAATTTTTCTCCACTCCAGTGTCCGCAACAAAATGCTTGATAACTTAAGTATTAACTTAATAAGTTAAATAGTAATTGTTTAAGGATTGTCCAAAAACAAGGCATCTGTCGACGTTTTGTTGTTTTTGTCCAATTTTCGAATTGTATATGCTGTTTGTTTTGTATAGTGGCGTTATGATAGGCGAAGATTTTATTAAATAAATTTATATGATTTTGAAAATAATAAAATAAAATTTTTGAAATATTAACTGCTTTTTGGATGGAGCTTAACAATTGTGTGAAGGAAAATAAGTAAAAGAGTTACTTACTAAATAAAAGAGTCTCAGATTAAGATGGAATAACGTTAAAGAGTAAGAAAAGGAAAAAGTTAAAAAATAAATTAATCAATGAAAAGATTCACAACATTGTAATTATTAAAGTAAAGTATCATTTGAATTTAATAATAATAAATAATGGGACTGAAAATAATAAGAAATCGTGGCGTCACTGTCCAAACGAACACATTTTTGATAAAAACCTTTACAAATTTGTAGTCCAACTTTTTTGTTACGATAGTTTTACCCTTTTTAGAGATACGTATAACGCGAAATAAATGAATATTATTTGTTGAATATAGAAAATATTTCATAGCAATATTTTTATTGTTAACTACTTTTAAGGTACCCTCTTAAAAGCTATGCGAAATAGTAAACGGCTTTTTATATATCGACCAGTGTTTAGTACGTATGGCACATAATAATTATTAAATAGTGAATTTAGAGAACTATTAAAGTCACCTATCAAGCTGTCTTTGTACTGTATATGTAGCAGAAGTATATATATCTATATCTATCCTATTCTATACTATACATGTTAGATTGTGACTCTGTATATTTCCTAATAACTATTAAGCGTGGACAAATTTTAATGTCGTTATTAATTTCTATGTTTAATAATAATAATAGAGTATCTTCAATAATAATTATTAAATAAGATACGCGCGCTATCGTGATCATTATTCAATCATTACGCACATAAGTAAAAATAATAATATACGAATTAATTGTAAGTTAATAATAATAATCACACCATTGTATCATCGAATGTAATTGTTGATTGTTATATTATAATTATAATACAATTATTGTCTAGTTATTATGTATGTGATATTGTTATTGGAATAATAGATATTTTAAATGCTAATAAAGTAATTAATTCTATTACCTTTCTTGTTGACTTGTGTGTGTAATAGTTATTCAAATAAGACACTAGTTGTAAGTGAAGAATTTTAATGTAATTTCAGAACCTGATCAAGTATATTCGTGGTAATATCTATATTGAATAATATCAAACCTAATAACTGCTTGATGTGTTCTTGTAGGGATAAAACTATACTTTTTAAACATACAGCCTTCTGTCATTGGAAATCAGATTTTACTTCATACTTCACTAAATAGTGTTGTTTTAAAATATGAATTTATTAAAATTAAATCTTCACTCCAAACATGAAGATGCGTGTTGTAAAAATAATTCATTGTTACGTTATTTTTCGAATTCTTGATTCAGCTATCTTATTTAATAATACCCAATTTTTTATGTAATTTATATTTTAAAGCAACATTTTCACCATCCCTATAGAGTAACCAAAATACAAAAGATATCTGATAATAATAATTCCTATTATTAATAGTAGAATATTATTATTGCCAGAATGTTGTTAACAAACTATGCTTGTATGTAAACTTAGTATGATCTCACACGAAATAATAAATTATAGACGATCTATTTTACAAAAATATATCTTTCCTGAAAACTGTAATAGAATTTTTCCTTTTAAAAAGTAATCTAGAAGCTCTCATATCACTTGCAATCTGCGAATCACTGTGAGAGGAGAACTCTTGCGCACTAATTTATAATCACAATAAGTATAAGAAAAAACCCATAAAATCATTTATTTTTTGTTTAATAAATATTTTTTTATTTAATAATATTCATAAAAGTATATAACAGGTTTTGGAAAAATGCAGAACTATTATATTTATTGATTATTTAATAAAAATAAAAAAAGTGTTGTGTTATAAATGAGTGTGCAAGCCCCCCTCTATAGAGCTAAGTACAATAATTAATATAATATTGAAGCAATAACGAATAAATTAATTTAAGTCACGTGTAATAAATCTAATTAATGTACAATTTGTTGTTTTCTTTCAAATCCTTTTACTTACCCTTACTAAATATGAAATACTGAAGAATGAAATATGTCATACTGACTATGATTACTAAATATGAAATACTGAAGAATGAAATATGTCATACTGACTATGATTACTAAATATGAAATACTGAAGAATGAAATATGTCATACTGACTATGATTACTAAATATGAAATACTGAAGAATGAAATATGTCATACTGACTATGATTACTAAATATGAAATACTGAAGAATGAAATATGTCATACTGACTATGATTACTAAATATGAAATACTGAAGAATGAAATATGTCATACTGACTATGATTACTAAATATGAAATACTGAAGGATGAAATATGTCATACTGACTATGATTACTAAATATGAAATACTGAAGGATGAAATATGTCATACTGACTATGATTACTAAATATGAAATACTGAAGAATGAAATATGTCATACTGACTATGATTCAGAAATAACAACTGAAAAGCGGGCGAAACCGCATGGAAGAGCTCATATCTAATCGATGTTTTCTATATATTTACTAGCCGTTCCCCGCGGTTTCACCCGCGTCCCGGTGTATTTTTTGCCGCCCTGGTACATGGTGAGCAGTAGCGTCTACACTCGGTATTGGTATACTCATATAAGTTATGCTACCCTGGTACATGGTGAGCAGTTGCATCGAAATTTCGTTATTGGTATACTTATACTCCGGTAAATTCTGCTGTCCTAGTACTTTACTTTTGTGGTTCTGCGGCATTCCGTAAGTTGGTTTTTGTCTAATCACTCCCGTCCCGGGAATCAGGGGTGGACTACCCCTAACATTTAGGGGGATGAAAAATAGATGTTGGCCGATTTCAGACCTATTCAATACGCTCACAAAATTTCATGAGAATCGGTCAAGCCGTTTCGGAGGAGTATGGGAACGAAAACTGTGACACGAGAATTTTATATATATTTATATATTCGATAAAAAGAAGAGCTACACATATATAGGTTCAAGGTTTGGTCACCCAATAATGGTATCGGAGCTATCTCAATTCCGCCAAAGTCGTGATGGCCTAGTGGGTAAGGAACCAACCTCTCAAGTACGAGGGCGTGGGTTCGATTCCAGGTCAGGCAAGTACCAATGCAACTTTTCTAACTTTGTATGTACTTTCTAAGTATATCTTGGACACCAATGACTGTGTTTCGGATGGCATATAAACTGTAGATCCCGGCTGTCATTGAACATCCTTGGCAGTCGTTACGGGTAGTCAGAAGCCAGTAAGTCTGACGCCAATCCAACCAAAGGGTATTGGGTTGCCCGGGTAACTGGTCTAAGGAGGTCAGATAGGCAGTCGCTCCTTGTAAAGCACTGGTACTCAGCTGAAACCGGTTAGACTGGAAGCCGACCCCAATATAGTTGGTAAAAAAGCTCGGAGATGATGATGGAATGTTTGGAGCCGCCCGATGGGACGGCAATACAACATGAGCCAAAATACGAAAATACAGGTTTATTGACCGACTTACAGACTCCGTGCTGTTTTGTGACACTTTATTAAGCGCGACCCAGGATTTGAACCCACATGTATAACGTTAGCAGGAGATTTAAAACCATTGTATGAAAAAAGTGTATTCAATATTCCCACTAATAAAATTCCAAAACATATAAAAGACATTGAGAATATAAATATTTATTAAGAAGTTCATAAGAGGAGTACATACGAGAGTACATAAGAGAGTACATAAGACAGTACATAAGAAAGTACATAAGAGAGTATATAAGAGAGTACATAAGTGAGTACATAAGAGGATTACATAAGAGGGTTCATAAGAGGATCCGGATCTGGATCTCGTAATAAAAGTAGATTGTATAATTACAGTAGTCGCTATGCGGCTTCTAGATCAACGAGACAGTTGTTAGAAGTAGCAAACCTACGTCTATTCAACACTGTGTTGCCTAGGATAGGTTCATCAAACATACAAAATAGTTATGAAAATAACATAAAAAAATAGCTTACTTGACTATAGTAATTTCATAAATCTTCAATAAAAAATAAAGACCAAATAATAACTCATATTTATTGCTTAACCCGTATCCAACATGCGTCTTCCAAATATATTAGACAAACCACGTGGCCATCCCTTCCTTAACCAGACAGGTCAATGACCCCGTAGGCACAGACAGACAACCCAGTCGAGGCCTAAATACGTCAGTACATTATCATCCGCCTCACCCACAAAACTAAATCATGATTCTATATCGACTTTTTGCTGTCTGGCTTCTTTCATAGGCTTATTTCTTAGATAGGGTTACTTATTTTTAAATGTCAGTCTGGCCTAGATTTTTGCCACAATCCAGCTAGACTACTCTAGGCGACTTTTTTAAGTTGTAAATCAAATTCGCGACACAACAAGCGATTTGGTTAGTTAAGTTATTATGATGCTATTTTCCTGTCTATTTCCTAGGTAGGTCAATTTTATTTTTGTTTTGTCTAGATTTTCAGAATAGGGTATAAAACATTATCCCCGCTACTCCTCTGCCTCATCAACATTTGAGTAGCCTTTTCCCAACCATGTTGAGGTCGGTTATCCGTCTAACCAGATGCAGCTGACACCAGGGGGCCGATTCTCCTATGTTAATAATATCAAAATCGAATAGAAATTGAATCGCAATAGCAGTTTTAACCATATCGGGCAATCTGCTACTAATATAAGACCAATCGTATACCAACGACATTCGATTGGTTTGCGATTGGTCTGCTATTTTGGTGATTTTGGTCTATACGGTAGTTTGCTCTACAATCATATTGCAATCGTAAATCATTTGCAGACAAAAAGATTCATTATTGAATGACAGAAATGGATAAAAACGTTTATTTCAAAGAAAAAATAGCGGAATGCCACATACTTAGGCTTCAATCGTAATTGAGTCGTGATTGGATCGCAGTCGAATGTGAATCGTATGTCGCTTAAGTAAAATTAGGAGAATCGGGCCCCAAATGCAGCTGAGACCAGTGTTTTACAAGGAGCGACTGCCTATCTGACTTCCTCAACCCCGTTACCCGAGTAACCTAATACTCCTTACACGTTACACCTCTACCTAATCCTTTCAGGAAAATAGACGTGATGTTCTAAAGTTAAATTGATCGTTTCATGTTACACATTCCATAAAATATATATTATAGGCTTATTGTCAGACCAAATCGGACTTGAAAGATCATCAGTTAGAATGTAAGTAAGTCTTATTCATAATATTCGCTATATAAGAATGTTATAATAAGTAATTCTTTATGATACACGTGCTGTTGAAGACTCATTTATCTATACTAATATTATAAAGCTAAAGAGTTTGTTTGTTTGTTTGAACGCGCTAATCTCAGGAACTACTGGTCCGATTTGAAAATTTCTTTCAGTGTTAGATAGCCCATTTATCGAGGAAGGCTATAGGCTACTTTTTATCCCGGTCCGGGAAGTAGTTCCCACGGGATGCGGGTGAAACCGCAGGCAGAAGCTAGTCATAGATATAATCTAACAACATCACACCGAGTCAAGTATTTCGGTTAAACTATCCAATACTAAAAGCACTATTCGTAAGTAGACTTCTTTTTTTTACCACTTCTTGGAAGCCAAATGGAAAAGCCATCTTAGTCATACAAATTCTTCTATTTTTAGGGTTCCGTACCCAAAGGGTAATACGGGACCCTATTGTTTTCGCTCCTCTATCCGTCCATCCGTCGTCCATCTCATGGACCGTGATAGTTAGAGAGTTGAAATTTTTACAGATGATGTATTTCTGTTGCCGCTATAATAACAAATACTGAAAACTAGAATAAAGTAAATATTTCAGGGGGCTCCCATACAACAAACATGATTGATTTTTTGCTCATTTTTGCTCGATATCCATAAATATATCTATACTTATAATAAATCTGTAGAGAGGTCAATTCTGTACATTAAATATATTTCCAAAATATCTATCAGGGGGTGATTAGTGATCGATACTGATGCCAAAAATGCAATCAGTAAAAATTTTGTCTGTCTGTCTGTCTTTCTGTCTGTCTGTCTGTCTGTCTGTCTGTCTGTCTGTATGTTCGTTATGGAAACAAAAACTACTCGACGGATTTTAATGAAACTTGGCACAAATATTCTTCATACTCCTGGTCAGGTTATAGGATATTTTTCATCACGCTACGATCAATAGGAGCAGAGCAGTGATGAGAAATGTTGTGAAAACGGGAGAAGTTACTCCATTTTTTAAGCTTTCGTCACGTGTGCAGCCTTAGTGGTTAAAGCTAAGTAGTAATAGGCTGGTGATTATTATAACTTCCTCTCTTTGCACAAAGTCCGAATCTAACGCGGACGAAGTCGCTGGCAGAAGCTAGTGTAGAATATTAGTATGGATGACACGGAACCTTACGTGCGCGAGTCCGACTCGCACTTGGTCGGTTTTTTCTGTAATTATAGAAAACCTTACAAAATACCTTTAGGTACTATAAGTCAAAGAATAATGCATACACTCAAAATTAATATCCCAAAACAATTTTTACAAAAAAATACACTTAAAAACATTACCTCTTTACATAATACCCACTTAAGTATATCCCATTCAATTCAAATCTTAATTTATCCTAAACTTTAACTAAACCAATGTCAAGTACTAACTTCAGTAGATGTTAAACCGGTTTAATGGTACATAGTAACCAGCAGTATTCGTACGTCGGCCCGAATTACCACGGTACCCCCATTTGACTATTCATTGGCCGCAATCCAGTTATAAGGGAGGGTAGAAAAAATTGATACGGTAGTTTTGAGCTCGAGAAATGACTGAAATTGGGTCGAAGTTTTATAACTAGGAAGTGTTGATAGTATTTTAATTAAATACATAGTTTAATGAAATGTTACGTATATCTAACGAGTGTTTTTGCAGTGGACTTTTTTAAACGAAAGTAGTAAGTGAAGAATATAACGTGTGGATGCAGTTGTCTTGTCAATTAGGAGCGGAATACAATAACATTATTTGCAGACTGGTGCAGCGTTGGTGACAATCGCATAGGTAAGAGAATATTTTCCCTACTTAGTCCAAATATCAATATATGCGACGCAATAAGTATCTAGACTGTTTTATATCTAGGAGAAGAGAAATGAGAATTAACATTTTCTGCTCATAATTATCTCAATTACAATGAACTTTGTAGCTTACATTTGAAACTTAAATTGGAAATTTGTACCAATTTTCAAAAGTATAACTTATACACCAAGTGCTAAACAATCTTGAATATTACCGCATCCATCTCAACTTCATTTCATGTGAAGTACATGCGGCCTTGTATAAGGGCTCTTCCTCATTAGTCGGTGCGGTTTTTGTCTTCACACAAAGTCAAATATGTTGTTCTAACACTTATAGTGTTTGTTGTAAGTAGATTCTTATTCATTAATGTGAATCACCATATTGTCGCCATATTTAGTTTTTTGGTTAGTGTGTAGCAAAGGGTGTGCAAGGCTTTTGGGACTTAGAAAATTTTTCATAAAAAATGAAAATTTCTAAAAATGTCTAGTTTTTCATTTCTATCGTATAGAATACTTAAAAATAAGACGAAAACCATCTGGGCACCTTTTGCCTAGGACCAACGGTTCGCCTGAAAATGAGCACTGAAGGTCATTGTAAACAAAGGCAAAGTCGACGGAGCCCCGCTGCGCGGGGCTCCTACTTCTGGGTGGTTTAAAAAAAAATAACCACGAAGGGGATGGCGGGGTCTTGCAGACCCCGCCATCCCCTTCGAACCTAACCTGTCCGAGTCGGGGTTGCCCTAAGTCGAGGTTGCCAGTCGACGGAGCCCCGCTACGCGGGGCTCCTTGGTCCTAGACAAAAGGTGCCCAGATGGTTTTCGTCTTATTTTTAGGTATTCTATACGATGGAAATGAAAAACTAGGCATTTTCAGAAATTTTCATTTTTTATGAAAAATTTTCTAAGTCCCAAAAGCCTTGCACACCCTTTGCTACACTCCAACCAATTTTTATGCTATCTAAGTCCAGATCTAAAATAAAACAGTGTTCAACCAGCTGTCTATATTATTACATAAGGAACAGTATTCTGTGTGACTCAATACAAATGTTCGCTTCTAATGAGACTAAAAATCTATCCTTACAGGGTTATGAAAATTCTAGTTAAGCCAGAAAAAATATCATCACCTGAATTATAAATATTAAATTCAAATATAACTTCACCGGTGACAGTCTTTCAACAATAGTGCCTTGCAAAATTGCACAAATGTACGCACTTTTTACATTTTCCCAACCCCATGTGCAAGCACCTTTACAGCGCGTTACAACCGCGCAGTCTATGTAAATTGTCAAAAATATTATTTTTAATTTATCGTGGTCAAGTTGACTTTATTATCTCCTTGCTTTATGATGCAAGGGATGCTTGCTTAAGGTACGCTTTGAATACTGGCTGCAGACCGCAACTGCTAACTGCACATGCCGCGACTGCATGAAGTCAAAGTCAAAGGTTTACATATAGCCCGATTACAGATGCTTAAGATACGTCAATAGCTAGCTGTGCACAGTTCCAAAGAGTGGGTCTTATGGAGAAAGAATCTTATTATGGTACTCCATGGACACACTTGTCAATAATGAAGTTTCTAGGTAGTTATGTGTCAAAATAATGATATAAACTGATTTTAATCTATACTAATATTATAAAGCTGAAGAGTTTGTTTGTTTGTTTGAACGCGCTAATCTCTGGAACTACTGGTCCGATTTGAAAATTTCTTTCAGTGTTAGATAGCCCATTTATCGAGGAAGGCTATAGGCTACTTTTTATCCCGGTACGGGAAGTAGTTCCCACGGGATGCGGGTGAAACCGTTGGCAGAAGCTAGTAACATAATAAATTATACAAACCATATTATACAATGCAACAAAATAATGCAAGTATATGATATAAAATATCAGGTACACTTTCAAATCTGACAGCGACTGCACCATGCTGCTGCCGCTTCAATACAAACCTGTAGTGCAGTCGGGATACGTGCGGTCGGCAGCTAGCTTTCAAAACGAACCTTTAGGTTTTATTTTAACTGGCAGTGTATGTAACTCCGTAGATTTTGAACTAAAATCTTAAAAAATGGTGTCAAGTGTTTTGTTAGCGGGGTGTATCTATTCATTATTATTTTTGAACAAGTTATTATGATTGTAAATTATTTACTAGAGAATGGTGTCATGGACTTGTGGGATCTGAATCTGGCAAACGATAATCTTTTTAGATTCGTATCTTACTTTGGTAAATTTTTCATTCTATAGGAACTATGAAATGCACTCCATTTGCACAGGGCAAAATATCGGTTATTAAAATAGCGATGAGAGATGAAAATTGAGATGAAATCTTCTCGTAAAAGCATTACATTTTTATGTAGTAAATTTATATTTAGGTATACATCATTCAAAAACACAAACGACGTACTGGACGAAAGCTGTTATTTGTTTAAGTTCTACCGCAAACGTGATGATGGAAATATTTTATATTAGAGGATAGTCTGCACACCGTTTGTCAAACTTGTTATACTCTTTCTCGTAAAACTCAAAACGGCTTTTAATTCGGCATGGAAATATTTTAAAATACAGTTTTATTTGAATCAAATTATAATTAAGGAAGCTACTAATTCAGCAATCCAGTGTAAACCCAGTTACAGAAAATACAAGACAGAATTAACACAAATAACCAGTAACACTCAATTATATTCGTAAGGGCGTATCAAACATATGTTGAAGATCTCCCGGGTCGTTACCCTTCCCGAGTGTAACGCCCTCCGCACACTGGACACTTTTGGCCACTCTTTTACATATTTTACTTCTGCACAGTGTATTTATGGCCTAATGGAATTGTAGTTTTGATGTAATACACACACATAGTATTAATACAGCCTGTCTTTGTATGTGTAAGATTTCTAACCGCCGACTTCCTACTTAAATTACTATAAACTCTTTGTGTGTACTAATTTGTACCTCATTAACTGAAAAACTATTGAATGAATATTGAGGAAACTTGACAGTAAAATAACTTACATATCATCCTCCTCCTCATCCTCCGAGCCTTTTCCCAACTATGTTGGGGTCGGCTTCCAGTCTAACCGGATTCAGCTGAGTACCAGTGCTTTACAAGAAGCGACTGCCTATCTGACCTCCTCAACCCAGTTACCCGGGCAACCCGATACCCCTTGGTTAGACTGGTGTCAGACTTACTGGCTTCTGACTACCCGTAACGACTGCCAAGGATGTTCAATGACAGCCGGGACCTACAGTTTTACGTGCCATCCGAAACACAGTCATTGGTGTATATACCTCTATAATAACTAAAAATAACTAAAAATATATATAATAACTTACATATCAAAATAACATATAGGCTACTATTTATCTCTGTGCGAGAAGTAGTTCTCTCAAGAAGCGGGTGAAACCGCGGGTAGAAGCTAGTTGTAAAATATTCCCTTAACAACAAAAATCTAAAAAGTCTTCTAAAATGCTAAATAAGTTTGTCACCCGTCACGTCTAGGTCTAGGCAATTTGTTAAAGTCAGACCGAAATTCAGCACTTTGTGAATGTCAGAAAGTTTTGTTAGACAGCTATGAAACGCCTATTTCTAGACTGTGGAGTAGAAAAGTGGAACGAATTCCTTAGCAACAGTTCTTGTTTTGTCTGTCTGTAAGAAATGATAATGTTACATCAGACTTGCTTTGCCTAAAAATAATATCAATATTTAGCACAATTAATTTGAATTCTTCTAATAATCAGTTTCCGTCAGCGATTTTACTCGCGTCCCGTGGAAACTTTTCCTTCAACTCGAACATATAAATGGGCTATCTAGCACTGAAATAATTTTAAAATTGGATCAGTAGTTCCAGGGATTAACAAGTTTATACAAACAAATGTACTAACAAGCTATAATACTTAGATACATAAATAATTGACTAATGACACAAAAACCAGTCATAAGTAACTTAGACCGAAACTAGGTAAAGTGACTCAAAGTTTCCGAAGTTATTAATTAATACTTCCAGTCTAAAACCTTAAGTTTTTTGTTTGTCGTTTGAAGTCTATATCTAATCGTATCTTTAGAAGTGCAGAGTAGATTCTACGACAATTTCAAATTGAGTGTTTCAAAAGAAGTATTACGCAGGCTTATGTTCCCTTTATAACAAAATTATTAATTTCCCATAAAGAAGGCAAGCCCAAACCCAACTATACACAAATATTGTGAACTTCTATATGAAAGATAATACTGCCTAAGAACCTACCCTTACATTCAAGTTATCAACCACTAAACCAACGAGGCAGTTAAACCTATTAACAAAGTCTTCTACAAACACTGATAACTTAACATAGTAAACCTACTTGGACTTCTGCCCGACTCCCAAAAAAAAAGGGCGTAAAGTCGCCATTTTAAAATAAGCATACGCAATGCGTATTTTATTGAAGTTGGTCGCATTCTAGTTCTACGCTTAGCTACAAAATAAAAGTACTAAATGATAGTGTCGACTGGGGCGACATCTATAGTAGAGTTGCACTCAACTTCCCCCCACTCCTCCCCTCCGTCTATCAATCAGTACTGTAGCGCAAATGTGAAAAATCGAAAAAAAAAACCGTCTCAAATCCGCCTGTAGACTGGTCTAGAGTGAGATAAAAGATGTATTCTAGGAACGAGTAAGAGAGTAGGAAAGAGGATAGTCTAAATTATTGTATTATACATAATAATATTCGGGTGGTTTAATGTATAGAGTAGGTTTTAAGATGTATTTAAGATGTTATTTAAATTAAGTTTATGGGACTTCTGTAACGTGTAATAAAATATCAATATACGTGTAATGAATAAAATAAGTTTCATCATTATGTCTTACGACGCATTTGGAATAAGTATTTTAAACTTTTTGGTACGACATTTTTAGAATTGAAACGCAAAAGCGTGTGATTCTGTCGTCATTTATCAAGTATAGATACCACACGTCGTCGATATTTTGCCTTTTGCGGCATGAAAGTGCACTCACCTAAATTTATATTTTCTGTTAATTAGGTATCTCAACAAAAATAAGAAGCGAAATGTAACTGAACCTTTGTCCACAGTCATACATTTATTTTAACATCATATATTTTTTTTATCATTATTTTAATAATGAAATACTTATTTTTCTAACAAAATCTATTTCATCACCATCTAAAAACCTTACATATACTGCAATACTATAATCGTATTGTCTCCATTTTCTTAGAGGACGCTTCGAGCGAGCCCACTACACACCCCTGCAACCGAGTACTCTCTAACCCAAAAACATACCCTAACGAGGACCGTTCAACGTCTAAAATCGCTCACCAGATTTTGTAACATAGGTCTTTTGAGAATAGCCTGTCGATTGCCGAGACCCGACGGCGCGGGTGGTTGAAGGAAACCTCACTACTTAATTTAGGGTTAAAATATACTTCACCCGGTTCTGGATGGCGGGGGGAGGGGTTCAAGGTCACACGGGGCTCGTCACAGCACATGTCATTGGACCGACTCTGGGTGAGGTCTGGGTAAGAAGATGGGTAGTTATGAAGTGTTGGGTAGTAATTAGTGGAGTTGTGTTCATGGTTCGATGGTTTCGGGGTTGTGGTTTTTGGGGTTAACTTTTGTTAATGGGTGTGTTGATGTCATAATTAACTTACATTTTAATATGGAGTTGTAGTTTCTCACTCAACTTGTTTTTCTTAAAAGTAACATAGGGGACGGTTTTCTAAACAACTAGATGAAGCTAAGTACAAATATTAAATGTTGGCTACGCAAGATTTGCCATCGAAGCTTCGGACTATCGATAAAAAAAATAAAAAAGAGACTACACAGATTTATAGTATAGATCACTTATATGATCAAAAAGTCTTCTTACGGTCCCTCACAGACTGATTCACAAACTTTTAGTAGGCCGATAGTTTGATTGGGTTCTAAATCACTATGGATGGTAGCATACTATAATTATAGGGAATTGGTTGATTAAAGGTTTTGTAGATTTCACATTTTAGTAACTTCAAACTAATCTTTCGGCATGTATACGCCCGATAGTTGGATTTAGAATAACCGCACACTACAGAGTAAACAGTCAGCCGACAGTTAACTCGATGTAATCTTGAATCAAATCAAAGATCAATCTCAGTTCGTCTGAAGCTGGCTAAATATCTGATCATTGTTATATACGTTCTACTATCTGTATTTAGGAGTACTTGAGTATTTTTGAGCCCAAACAAACTATCTACCGACATAAAGATTTCAGTGAGCAGGAGCTCTTAGTCTGCAGAGTACACAACTTAACATCAACTTACATTACCGGTTTGATCTTAAAGAATAGCTTGAAACCCCTATGATAATAATTTAAACATCATCATCTCCCGAGCCTTTTCCCAACTATGTTGAGGTCGACGTATAGACGTTACTGCACTTTCCATGTGTTACTACATAGGTTAATTTTAGAACTAAGCCCAACAAAGTAAATCTTATAAGTATGCAATCAGAAATATGTATTTGAAACTTGGTCAGAAGACTTAATTCATTTTCATAAAAAGTTTGATATTTTTCGTTAAAAATAAACCTATAATCCTCTTTTTCGAATTCACCTGTGTCATGTATTAACTACAGCTAAATTACCTAACACTACAGACACACTTATAATAAAGACGAACAACGCAACCCCATTCAAACGAAACACAATGAACACTCTATTTAAAGTTTGAACTTTTCTTACTTAAGATTCATGGAATCCTTACAATATGACCAGAGCATCAACTATACAATCCCATGATAATATCCCCAAGCAGTTTGTTTTATTTATGGTACTAAAATACTTGACAGACTTATATATGGCTGCTTTAGAAATTATTACGCAGCCATTAAATCGTAGCAGTTAGCTACGAATGTGCTACGCGACTACACCAATGTGTCGTTTGTAGCGTCGTAGAGGGCTACGCCGTAGCCAGCCTTATGTACAAATGCATTAGGTTTTGAACTGTAGCTTGGGAGTAGTTTATTTAAGGGTTATCTTAACTAAGTAATTTTTGTTATGTTTTATAAATAGTAAGTTTAGTTACTCTAAACAGGATAGTGAGAAAACCGGAACAAAATATTTTAAAGTTGGCCTTTGAGTACTCTTTCTTGAGTCAAATATTTTGAAAACATTATATTTAGAGATGTACTTATGCTCAATGGTTTTAAATAAAACCATAGAACAAAACAAAACAAAACAAAAATCAATCATACTCTGCACATAATCAGATGAACATCTTGCGTAAGGCTTTTTGAGTCATACAAGTATGAATAAGCATCTTATCTACATTTAACTAGTAGTAACTCCTCAGTTCACTCATATTTTACGAGTGACACATGATCAGGCTTCAAGAATTCTATGCATTTCCCCCAGATATCTGAGCACAGTCCCCATAAGTGTGTGATTTAGGAGCCCAACTCTATTTTCCGCGCAGAGAGGAAACATTTTTACTTCATTAACATACGTCGGGTAATGTGATATCTTACTCCAATAATCTTATGACATAAACGTCTTGGTAAAAGTTATGGACAATAACTCAGATAAGACATCTTCACTTCACAAAAAACTGAAAAAGAAAACTAAAATATGCGCATTTAAGATGATCTAGACTTGTCTCATAAATATATATTCCATCAAAATATTTAATTTCATAAAAAAAGATAAAATCATACTTTTACATGGAACCGAACGCAAATATCTCGCGTTGGTTGAATTTATGATATCTGAGATCTCAGTCCTAGGACATAGTAAGCATAGTTTTTTTCTCTGTCTCGTCTAAACCAGTCATAATTTAAGGCGAAACGTGCTCGTCGCCGAAATGAAACATCTATATTCATGCCCTATAGTGGTGTAACATACGAGGGACTTAGCCCTAACGTCCACACAACACGACGATACACAAATGATCTGATTAAATCCCTTTGAGCGGAAATCTTCTCGAGTAAATTGCATTCGACGAGCAGAGTCAAGCAAGCAGCCAATGAAGGCTGATGCGATTACTGCCTGAGTCATAGCCAAAAAAGAGCACGATGCGCCATTCCAATTGCAACTGTGTGTAGTATTTTCTCCCGATTATCAGGGAGCGTTTGAAGGATGCAACTGGGGAGGCGGGGAGCGGCGGGGAGGTGCGCCGCCCAGTCCGCTCGCGACCGCCGCGCCGCACGCACGTCCATGGCGCGCTAGAACCTACCAAATGAGTACTCCGCGAGACCCAACGCGAACCCCGTGCTCCCCGACACGAGCTCACAGATACTGTTGACCGTGTTCTCTATAGTTACTGTTCGTTCATCAGCTAGTATAAGAGTGGTTCGGACTGTACCGGTTTGTGGCTAATGTGAGTTCAGATCTTGACGCGTGTGGCTGCGCATCACGTGCCCTAGATTTGGGGTGTCGTCGCCGGAACGCTCAAATACTGCATTTTTACGTTTATTTACAATCAGGCAATGCTTCTGTAGTAATAGTCATGTAGCCTAGCTTAATACGTAGTTAAGTACACATAGTGTTATTACTGTCATTAAAGTGTATCGTGTCGTAAAATTTTGATGTCATCTGTATCGAACGCATGCGATCTCGCAAAGCATTTGCGATTTTGACTTTGTAGTATTTCTGTATCAGCTTGAAGCGATTATTGTGATCAATAAATCATTCAAACACTCTTTTTCATGTTTTTAGTATCACCCCCGACCGTTTACCGAAGACCAGCCAGTCTTTTGCACTGAGTGTCTTTGCGTATATTTATGTGGCGTAGCCGGTAGCGTTGTAGTTTGAGCCCTATCACTACTGCTTAGAGTCTAGATTCAAGTGTGGAGTTCTGAATAGAAACATTAAACCCGAATGTCTGTAAATTCACCATCTTATTTCTTCATTTTTAGTTAGCTCCTCCGCAATGCTTCGCTAGTGGCTATATAGAATTCAGTATATGTAGTTTTTGAAGTGTGTAGTTTGTGTATTTTGAGGTTGGAGTGCGGTTGTATCGCAGTACAGTGAGCGATGCACGTGGTTACCTGGAGGTAAATAATTGCTGCCACGTGGCTCTGAGCTCAATTAACCTCCCCGAGGGGTCGGCACGCACACTTTCACTGATGGAAAACCTGTACAACTAACTGTTGTTATAAATACAACCATTTACTGACGTCATCCGACATTCGCTCCAACTAATTACTGATTTCGGACTTGATTACATATGATATTAACAGTTTTGACGTCTGATTTGGTTCATTTGAATTTTGATATAATTTTTTTTTTAGATTTTTGAAATGGATATTAGCAGATGTCAATAGAAATAATTATCTTCGAAAAATGTTACTTAATATTTTTCTTCTAAGACATACTTACGAAATACATCAGACCAAAACAAATTAGCCGAATTAGACATGAAAAAAAAACTACAAAACAGATGTAACATCAGCTCCTATACGTGGATGACTTAATATTCTGTCCGGATCATTTGGTAGAACACATTAGAGACGTGGTGTGTGTGCGTTTGTGCGTGAGGGTGTTTGTGTCTGGCGGGGTGGATGGCGGAGGGGGAGGAGAGGCGGTCTGTGAGGGGGTGGGGTGCGGCGCGGCGGGGGGGTTGCGGGCCGGCACATGGGCGAATGGGCGATCGATGCGGAGCGCGTTGCCCGCGTGTCATTTGCGTGCCATGGCTCTGTTCCCCTCTCCCCGGATTCCTTCGATGACCTACAGAGTCTTGGGTCCTGGACCCGTCGGGTTCGTCCGTCATTAGTGTTGTATAGAACACGTGATCGTCACATGGATGTCGGAGGTTATTTTCTTATGTCATGATTGGTGATTACGTTTTATTTAGTTAATTGTTATTGGTTTGTTGATTGCTTTCTTGAGGGTATTGAAATAATTTTATATCATTACTCAGTTCTACTAATTTCCACATTTTCTGAGGATTATTGGTGTGAGGTTTATGATGAAGTCGGAATCAGAAATTACAGCAATTTGATTGACAACCTTACTTTTGAAATTAACAACTGAGCATAAATTAATCACCAGCCACATTGACTCTCAAAATATCACTTCTGAATTTCTTACATTCTTACGAATGTAGATAGACTTTGAGTCTATGTATATAAATATTATTATTATCTCATGGAAGGGAGGAATCACTTGATCGACTGCAGCATCTCCGTGTAACATTGCACGTACACATGATTCTTCTTATCTCATGAACATCTTTACTTCAATTATTGTTACTTTCGAGAAAATCTGGAATAAGTGTTTTACGTTGAAGACTATCTATAATAGAATTATTTTTTCCCGCGGTTATGCTCGTGTTATGTTATCAAACTCACATCTTACAAGATATCACAAAGTTAAGTCTAGTTCTAGATACAAATTTCATCTTATTCAGTTCTGCAGATTTACAGTGACAGAAAGGAAGATTTCCTTCCATACTTAGAATAGAATAGAAGTGCGTTGTAGTTGTACATAATATTAGTAAAGATTCTATTTAGAAATAGATTGTACTAGTATTCTTAAGGATGGCAATAGACAGTAACTCATAATATCTTGGCAAACAAATGATTAGTAGATTGACTCACATTGAATACAGGGTGATCTATATTCTGTGTACTTGACATTTATACAGGCTGTGTACCTACTATTCGATCATGAGCCAATTTCTATGAATGACTCGTTACTGAGAGTTAATAGGTAGGTATGTAATATAGTAGGTATTTTCTGATATTTTATCAAATTATGAAGATCAGGCTTTCATAAAATATAGCAGATAATCACATATATGCAACTTCTCACACAATGATACAACACTATAATCTCGTCCACAACTAGGCAGAGCTTGTATTATGGTTACTAGACTGATAAACATATACTCAGATAGGTAATTTTCTTTTGTAAATACAAACATATTATGCATAGGAATATAATATACGTATCCACATGGCAACTTTATAATGCACTAAGCTAAACTTCGTCAACACAGCTTTCAACATATAAATCTGCAATTAATGAAATCTAGTCATAGTTTAACAATAACCAATTCTATACCTACACTATATCATGACCACTAGTTTCCGCAATTGGATAAAATATAACCATTCTCGATAAATAGGCTATCTAACACTGAAGTAGTTCCTGAGATTAGCGCTTTTTAAGAAACAAACAAATTACTAAGTTTTATAATCTTAGGTTAGAGACCATCTCGGAGTTCCACCTACATAAGGGAGCGATCTCATTTACCTAATTTAAAGGGTCACCGTCCATTGACGTGGTATTAACAGGCTCGCGAACAACCTTTATTTCCTTCCTCATTATTTAACTAAGGGATGGACATAAAATTATTTGGTTGAATTCACGGTTCACTGTTTTAGACTAGGATTCTATTAAATGGGAAGCGGGGACATGAGTAGCATATTTAAATATACATATTTTTGATCAAGAATGCAAAGGAATCATTTAAACATAAATAACTGCTATTTTCTGTGTATCAAAACATGTTATATAAAAATAATACGTTAAGCTAATGGTTGTAAGATATCGTACAAATCGGTTTAGAGTACCCGCACATTGCAAACTAAATACGTATACTGCCGACAGTTGACCCGATAAATACTTTTATCATAAATGCTTTTTAAAAGGTTTCAGTTGGTATGTTGCTGTCTAAATACCTGATTTTTATAATGTTTCGTAGTACCATAATCATCTTTATACTGATTTCTGATGTCTGATTGACGACCTCGATGGCGCAATGGTCACCATGCCGGACTGCCGGACCTGAGGTCCCGGGTTCGATTCCCGGTTCGGTCGACATTTGTGTGATGAGCATGTATGTTGGCCGTGGTCTGGGTGTTACAATATGTATTTATAAATATGTATATATGTAGCTATATGTAGTTTATCAGTTGTGTTAGCACCCATAACACAAGTTAATTAATAACTTACCATGGGGCTAACCGACCGTGTGTGACAAGGTGTCCCGACATTATTTATTTATTTAAGAGCCCAAACAATCTGTTGACCGACTAAAAGGTAACGCTTTGGCTTAACCGATTGACATAATATTTAGCATAATGATAGATGATAGATTATGCAAGGAAATAGGCTACTTTCATCCGGGTGTGCACGTAGATAGCTCAAAACGTGGCCGAAATCTTGTTAAATCATAAGAGGCGAGATTGCCAAAATCTTATTGATATGAATATCTTAAGAATTAGCGGTCCGAGCTCAGCCGACCTGATTACTATGTCTAGACAACTAATATAACTATATCTATGTGTCTTGGCTTCCTTATAGCCAGGCTAAATCATGATGCTAGACTTTCAAGATTCATGTCTGAAAAGTTAGGCTAATTTATGTAGGAATATGACCTATTATATGTATTATTGAGGAGTAAGTATGTGGTGAATGGTTTATGACAGGATATGGAAAAGTACTTATCTAAGTTTAAAGACGTCTTGAAGTTAGAGTTAGTCTTTTAGAGTTGGTAAGAAAGTTCATATTATTACGAAATATTGACTTTTGCAACCTACTGAATCAATAAACTTTGGTATAAAAATTAGGCCAATCAAAGAATACTGATTGACTTTTTGTAAAATGTTTGTGGATCTTCAACTAATAATTTGGGAATAACCATTTACTCACTTACATCAGTTTTTAAATACTAACTATTTCCTGCGATTCAACCCGAATCACAAGGCAATATTTCCCGAGCCCTGATAAAAACTTTCCTTTAAATTATTCAAAGTGTTATCAAAGAACGTTATTTCTATTAGATAGTTAATTTTACGTGTATATGTAGCGAACACCTACACAACTATAGATGCATCGAAACTTTCACGTTTAGAAATTTAAATGCGAAAGCAACGCCCATCTTCCGCACTTTTACGCCAAAACTACTGAAACGATTTAAATAAAATTTAGTGAATAGATCATCTAGAGCCTGCGAAATGACTTAGACTACAGTTTATACCGGTGCTATAAACAATTTTCTCGGCACGCAGACGTTACACAGTCAATTATTATTAAAAAGTCAGTAAAATAACCCACCATGAAAAATAAAAAACTTGTACCTAAAATTCATACCTGACTCCCAGCTCACCCCTTTTCCTATTACGTCATACCTTTGCATACCTTCGCCGCTGATCTCATTAAGTAAGTTCTGAAGTCGCGAGCCACTGGCTCCCAAAGTTTCCAACTTACAACAACTTTATGTAAAGTTTTTTTCAATGTCAACAAACTGTAATGTGATTTTGTGAAAGATAAATGGTTTCAGGTGATAGTGAAGTTAAGGGGTGGAGGTAGGGTTATTGTTAGATGGAGTACAATTGCATTGAAAGGGTTAAGTATGTGTTCAGTACTAGTAGTGAGAACAAAAGTGATAGTTCACGAATTGTACTCATGATTTCACAAACGTCCCAGTAAAACTTCTTTCCGCAATTGGGTAAAAGTAGAGCCTCTAGACTGTGTATGCATTTAAATAGGTTCCGTAGTTTCGGCGTGAAAGCCCGATAGACAGACGCGTTTAAAATATAAGTAAGAAATCAAACATTCTCAAAATATAACAACTAACAACACGAATAAATAATTTGAACATACCTTACAACCTAGATCACATAGACATTAACTAATAGACTGAAGTCACGCCGTAACTATACAAAAACTAAATCGTTCTAAATATCAAACCAGGATATAGTACTCTTAACCTTGAATCACACCGTACTATCTCAGGTTCGAATCCTGGGCGTGGTGAACACGTTATTTATTACCAAAGAACTATTATCTAAACTGTAGAAAAACATCCAGGTAACACTTATAATTCAAGGCTAAGTATGAATGTTAGAAGTGCGTAGTATTTTATTTGTAGCACTATTAAAATACTTTTGACAGAGGATGGGGGTTTTGTTCATTTTATATTATAGTTACTGACTGATTCTCTTAATTCCATTCGCTCTCAAGATCAACTTCCCAAACACGATTAAACAGTACGCTATGTTCTGTCTCAGGCTTCAGACTCATCAACTGCCTAGCCTTTAACCAACTATGTTAGGATCGGCTTCCAGTCTACTATCTTCATTTAAAACGGTTCAGTATTTTTGACGTGAAAGCGTGACATACAGAGTTACATACCAAATTTTCATCTATTTATTTTTCTCAAACAATCTACACATAGTTTATCAAATCAAAAAGTCACGATCTAAGACTTCACAATTTTCTCAATTGATAAGAAAAATACAGAAAACATAATGAGATTATTTCGTCGAAGCGGTTCAAGGTGACCTCTGCGTTATTGGAGAGACTATCAAACGATTGAAACGAGATATATTATTTACTAGAATCGTCCAACAGTTTTTCGCGGAAAAAAGAAACTATTTAGTCTTGTACATTCATTTCTGGGAAACTTGTTCATTGGTCTAGAAAGCTAGGCGTCATCTTAGGTTTAGTCACTGGATCATACACAACACGAATTTGCATAACAATTTAGATTTTTCTAGTAGGAAATTATGAGTAAGAAACACTTCAGTTCTCATGTTAAAGATGTTTTATGGGTATGCGTAACATCCTCGTAACATCAATGTTACACACATGTCATGTATAAATGCTCAAATAATATTAGAATTTATCCCACGAGAAAAAAAATTGATTACTAGGAAAAATCATAATTTATTAAAACATGGTACACCTGAAACTTTCAATATACTTTGTTCTACATGGTGACGTTAACAATAACCTTAAACTTACGATATGGTATTGTAAACGCTTTCCAAAAAAGAAATTTCATCTGAACTACATTGAGTGCATTTGAGTATGAAAATGACGCCGTTTTTTTTTTTTGTTTAATTATTGTATAGTTCCCTCCAAAAAGTACCAGCATAATATTTCTTCTACAAGAAAATATTAAGCCAGTCTTTTTGTAAGGCTCAAAAATCTTCAAGCCCAAGGTGACCGCTATGACATTGCTTGCTCTCCCAGATAATTGAGACACAGCCTCTCAATGGACCAATTTGCTTTTTTCTTCACATTTTCTCTCTGATATTTTACTTTGGATCATTTTGATAAATGGAAACTTATTGAATTGCTGATGTGATGGCTATTTTCGCGCTAAATCTTTTATAAAATCTAGATGAATTTTTTTCGTTTGATTTCTATGTGTACAAATTGTCATGAATAAATAAGTGTTTGGGTAAATTCTAGGAATTCTAGCATATATATTTTTTGTCAATTTAGTTGTGTATTGGATAAATACAAATAGTATCTTTAGGCACAAATATTTTTGTTGTAAAAAACTAACAAATGTACGTATGTACTTATGCACGTTTTAATTATTTGTGTCCCATCATACTTTGCTTTTTATACATTTTTTTTCCACTTAGTTGAGCTGCCCATTCCTCTAATGACATATGGCCTTACTACAAAAACTTAACCACCTGTTTTACACGTGTCTAAAAAAATTGTGGCTGCAAAATGAACCATATGTCAACGTCATAATTTGTCAGTTTTTTAGACAAGTCTTAAACTGACGTTTAAATGTTTTTGTGGTAAGACGGATATTATCCTGTTATGACATACACTTATAAGATCTGGTTGACGAGTAGAGTGCTTGAATAAATTTTTAACCAACTTCACAAAAAGGAAGAGCTTCTCAATAGGAATATTTGCAAGTTTTTTTTTCATATATTTACTAAATACCTATACTTAATTATACTTAAACTAAGGAAACCCACATTTCATATAGTTTTTTCCACCAAAATTTTAAACAATTCCAACCCCATTACACATAGAACCGCATCAATATATAAAATCACGCATGTTTGTCCGTCCGTTACGACCGTGGTACAACTTGGACAAAGCCAGCAGGGTACCAGCGTCGGGACAAACTGACAACTGATGTATATACGTTTGTCCAAAGGCCATTAAATTCGCAATAATGCGATGCAATTGCAGAGCTGAGTCGTTGTGATTTCAGATGCTTAGGGGTGCCACGTCATGAAACGAAGTATTAAAAAAAAGTATATTTAGGTGTATTTATTTCAAAGACTAATCATTTATTCCATTCAGGTCTTTACAAGCACGTATGAATATCAAAAATATAAATAAGGTTGATTCTAATCGCCCAGTGGAAAATAATGAACAAGAAACTTCATGGTTCCTTACTTCTTTGTATTACAAACTAAAATCACTTTTTTGAAAACCGCGTTCGCGTTGCTTTACTAACTTTCAGAACATCAGGATAGATGAATACATTTTCACAGTAGCGGATTTTCCACTCAGTTCGTACGCAAAGAATTGACAGCTACTAGAAGAAAAATGGCGTTTTAAACTGAGCGTCATTTTTTTGCTGCTCGAAATGTTTCGCGACTAAACCCTCGCTTGTGCTGTGTGCGTGTAAAATCCACCAGTTAGAAAACGCTGTAAATGAAATGAAAAAAGACTGAAAACACGTGTGAAATAATTAAGGACATAAGTATTGTCGTTTCCAATCAAGTATTTTAATTTCAACGTTCATTGTAAATAATAAATCATAGCATAATAATTGGGTTACTAAATATATATTCAAAAACCAAATTAAAAATTCATCCACAAACTGTCAACCCTAACTACATCTGTGTGAGTTTATATCACTTGAATGCGGTTGTGTGCGTGGCGCCCCCCTCCTTCGTCTCCCTCACCCCTCTCCCCTTTGGCACGCTCCACCATATACATACTGTTATATACTAGCTATGTATCTACAGCACGCATTTTAACACCAGTTTATATATATAAAGTAAAACCACTAGTGTTTGACCGATTTGGCTGCAACGAACCACTAAAATGCCTTTGAGTGCCCCAACGATTTATGGACAGTTTTAACCAAAGATTTATCTTAAAATTTTTGGTCAAAATCTTGTTAAGTGGTTACTTAGATTTTGATTTTTCTGTTTCATCGAATGCTCATGACGAATGAAAAAATTATGAGTTCATCTTTTACATAACCCCTTAAATACACTATTACTATTTTTTCTATTTTCTCACAGACCCATAATAACGAAGATGCAGCTAGTTTTAATTTTGTGTTAACTTTTAGGTACAAGTTGTACGTAAACGTGACGTCACGAGAGCCAATTATAATTATTTTAATTAATTTTTGTCAACATAAAAAATATGCCTTATATATTTTTTTGGAATATAAAAGGTGGACATATTAGAATTACTGTTTTTTAAATCTGTCACGCCTACTCGGCCTTTAAAACTCTGCATCTTTTATTTTCCCAGAAAAGTATTTTTTACATTTTCTCAGCGTTTTCGGCTTGGCATGCATTCTAAACCGCTGAAAATGATTTAGTTTTATGGGCCACACATTTTAGATTGGTGACACACATAACGGGATTATTGCTGTAGTCATATTTCAAATGGGATTCCTATATTTTTCAATAAGAACCAAATATTCGACTCAAAATTTCACATTATGAGTCGTAGTATGGTGCTACGGCGTAGCACGGGCCTACGCCGTAGCAAAAGGCTACGAAGACCAGGCTACGTAGATTTATTGGTCTGCGTAGGCTTTTGCTACTATAGTGAAATATTCATTTTGTAAACTGTCATTTTTGGGGAAGATCTCACTATCAGTTATGCTCTCGTTAATAGTACTTATTAATTATGTCAAAATAGGATTTTGATAATTGATAAGTTACAAAATGAGTTTGAAAAATGATTGTGAACTTTGGTATGGAGAGACAGAATTTTTCCACACAACATAAGTTGAACTTAACCTAAACTATACAGTAGTTTTAACAGTAAAGTTAATTCGTTTTCTCACGTAACGAACAGTTTCCCAGCATTGGACAATTAACCTATTTTCATATAAAAATACTCTCGTCCCATTTTTCCATAATCTTTGTTCTAAAAAGACGTTTTTTGTGTTGCAATGAAAATGCAACTTCGGTTTTAATATGCAGTTTTCAGGCAAATGCAGTTTTATGATATTTTTACAACTTTTATGTTGAATAAACTAAGTGAATTGAGATTATACTGGATATTCGTTTTGACTTTTCGCTGAATCGGTTTTAGAAGATGCTCGGTTTTAGATGAGTTTTTAACTGAATTAGTTTTTAAAGATTCCTTTTTTTGTTAAAATTTTTATGCAGAAGCTAGGTGAAAACTAAAATAATAACATTTATTTTTTATTAAATCTAAATGTATTTAGATAAAGAATGATTATTATATATCTTGTTTATATATCCTGTTATAAAGCATATTGTTGCGAAAGAGTCTCTAACTAAGAGTCTCAGGCTCCGATCACAATTACTGTAAAAACTCAAAATTGGTTTTGCCAATAAACATTTTTTATTTTCATTATCATAAAAACGAACTGTTACTCTGTCTAGTCGCTCTTAAACACAAAATACTGAAACGATTTAAAATATACTACTATAGTAAGCGGGAAATATTTCAGTCAGGGTGCAGTTAGAATAACCAGGCCCAAAAACATAAGTGTAAGTGAACTACAATGAATTACGTAAAACACGCCGCCTGTAACCACACAAAACCATACATTTTTCATAGAAAAGCTAGAAGTGAACATGTAGGTCAAACTCTCAAGTATCTGGCAGCCATTAAGGTCAACATTTTTAATCTGTTCACACTGAGCATCCATCTTGTTCCATCGCGCGTTATTTTTCTATTTTCTGAAAAGTTTTACAGTGCTTTTTAAATTAGTTTTTCACTGTTATATGAATAACACTTGCATATAATATTAGAAGGAGAGATTTTTAATCAATTATAATTATGTTTTAGTTTATTAAAGTATACGAGTATACAACTTGATGAGTATGGATAATTCTGCATTAAAACAATATAGAGGTATATATGGGAAAACTATCGAAACAACATTGATGAAGTTATCTTTAAGCCCCACTTTTTTAACGAATATTAAATGAAAAACTGCTACTAAAACGAAAGCCAAAAATCTCTATAGAGGTAAGACATGAAAGTATTTTTATAAATGGATTATGAGATGGTATTCCTTATAAACAACAAAAACGCTACTTCTCTGAAGACATTAATTTTGTTTTTGTTTAGAAAAATAGAACAGAAAAAAATGTCATAACATAAAATGTCAATGCATATTTCTCTCCACACTCAAACTAAACCCTTAATATATCTCATTACATTTGACTATAAAACTTTTGGTTTTCATCAGTTTTTCCCCAAGACTACCAGCACACTGGAGACTAAACAATCGGCCGACAGTTGCCCCGATGGTATGCAAATATTTCTTTTACACAAAATCTTGATTCCAATAAAAGTGTTCAGTCGGTTTCATACCGGCTAAATACATGATAGACGATCTTATAAAGGTCGCCGGAAGACGCTGGATGCAGGTCGCCTCCAACAGGTATCTGTGGAGATCTAAGGGGGAGGCCTATGTTCAGCAGTGGACGTCCTATGGCTGAGATGATGATGATGATGATGATGATGATGATGATGATGAAATACATGATCTTTGTAATGTGCGTACTACCATTCATCTTCATACTGATTTATGAGCCCAAACAAACTATCGGCCGACTAAAAGTTTGGCGTGTGTTCACTCTTACCGTTTAGATAGTCGTAAACCTCGTGTATGCACGTATCAATTCATAAACTATATTACTTTCTTTGGTGGGTAGTCGTGATTTTATGGTGGACTTGATAAGATAGGGTTTTGCCATAACAGTCTATGAGTACTGACAAAAATAAAAATATTGTTTACGTGACGTTAGACTGAGTAGATTAAAGGTGAACCTTTTAGGTGAATACATTATCATCTGCCGAGCCTTTCACCAACTATGTTGGGGTCGGCTTCCAGTCTAACTGGATGCAGCTGAGTATCAGTGTTTTACAAGCTTGTCTGGCCTCCTCCTCTTCTTCTTCCTTTACATAAATACAAAGGTTCAAAAAATATTTATTATTCATTGTAAGGAATTTTTTTAGTTGCATCTCTATTGCAGACGTTTTCCAAATTCTAACTTCCATTTTTACCTCAAGCAGGTACCTTGGGGTACATGTACATAAGAATATTATATCTGTACAGAAAAAGCCGCAAGCAGGAACCAGTACAATAATAAAACAATACAAACGACAATAAAACAAGGTATAAAATAGTCATAAATACATTTACGACTTTAAAAATCTCGATACAAAATTCTCTATACCGCTACTTTCACGTTTCTATCCAAGTAAAAACTAGGGTAATGTTTATTACCATTTACCCCATAAAAAAGACCCCTAAACACCCCTAATTTTTCCAAAACAAAAACACCAGGTGGCGTCGAATCGAAATCGGTATTTTATATCCACATTGGCCCCTAAAAATGGTGCACCGAAAAAAATACAACAGTTATAAAAAGAGAATTTTTAGCAACTTTACCATATTAGAAATATATTTCTTCCCATACCATGGAAGTTTACGACACCAGTTTATGATCCAAGGTTTTACGATTTTTTTATATATTCCCAGACGAAGTTATGGGTATAGTAATGACAGCGGTTATCAAGGCATTCTCTATGGGCCAATTATTATCGATTCATTGGTAAAAAGCGGGTGAAACCGGGGTGCAATATGATGGTACAATGTTATATTTTATTGTTAATAACATATGGTATATGTGACGTGTTTTTCATGGGTAGGAACAGGTTTTTTATGTGGTATTAGGATGTTTGTCGTGTCGTCTTTGCTTAGATTTTTGGTTATATTTTGTGTGGAGTCTTGTTTGTATTTTCGAGTGTTGGTGAGATCTCTGTGCTTAGAAGTATTGTGATTTAGGGTAGTTTCCTTGAAATATATCATAATCTAACTTTGTTTAGAAAAGGCAAAATATCCATACCTGAAGTGAAATAACCACCATTTACCAAAATCAATACCAATAAAAGATTTCTAAGTATATCTTAGACACCAATGACTATGTTTCGGTTGGCACGTTAAACTGTAGGTCCCGGCTGTCATTGAACATCCTTGGCAGTCGTTACGGGTAGTCAGAAGCCAGTAAGTCTGACACCAGTCTAACCAAGGGGTATTGGGTTGCCCGGGTAACTGGGTTGAGGAGGTCAGATAGGCAGTCGCTTCTTGTAAAGCACTGGTACTCAGCTGAATCCGGTTAGACTGGAAGCCGACCCCAACATAATTGGGAAAAGGCTCGGAGGATGATGATGATGATGAATACCAATAAAAGATACCGAATTGGTACAACCTCCTCCTTTTTGGGAAGTCGGTTACAAAATAAGTCAAAAATCTCTGCTAATCAAAATCAAACTATTACAAAAAATATTTAAGCAAAACACCCACCAAATATTTTATTCAATCGTTGTAACTAAGCTAAAACCCCAAATAAGTGGGTACAATTACCATAATATACCTCTATATTACGTAACTAACCATAATTCGAGTCCAGTGGTCTAATTTAAGCCACAAGCCCATCACTCTGACGTCAAGAGCCTGAGGTTAATAGAGGTCAAACTGCTTAGAGGTACTTAAATAACTAAATTAGGGAAGGTAAGTTACTTGACTATTTTAAGGTGAAATATTTCTGTTGATTAAGCGAATATAAGCGTGGTAGATTTGATTTAGAATATTTCATCTATACTTATCTATACTAATATTATAAAGCTGAAGAGTTTGTTTGTTTGTTTGTTTGTTTGAACGCGCTAATCTCAGGAACTACTGGTCCGATTTGAAAAATTCTTTCAGTGTTAGATAGCCCATTTATCGAGGAAGGCTATAGGCTACTTTTTATCCCGGTACGGGAAGTAGTTCCCACGGGATGCGGGTGAAACCGCTGGCAGAAGCTAGTTAAATATATTTGCAAAATATCTATCAGGGGGTGTTTAGTGATCGATACTGATGCCAAAAATGCAATCAGTAAAATTTTTGTCTATCTGTCTGTCTTTCTGTCTGTCTGTCTGTCTGTCTGTCTGTCTGTATGTTCGTTATAGAAACAAAAACTACTCGACGGATTTTAATGAAACTTGGCACAAATAAATACAAAGTCTTTTATGCTGAAACTAGTAGGTACAGAGTTTGTTTGAACGCGCTAATCTCAGGAACTAAAAGACCGATTTAAAAGATTCTATAACAGTCAGATAGCTCATTTGTCGAGGAAGGATACAGATTCAGTCGCAAAGAATAGTTACCACGGGATACGAGTGAAACTAGCACAAACCATAAGTATTATAAAGTTCTTAATCTTCTCCATTTTTACTTTACATAAAATCATGTCACAATCCCACATTTACTGTTTTGAAAGCTAAATAGAAATACTATAAAATATTATTGCATAATTTATCACTCTTTTGAATAATCACAGCACCGCATATTTAAACACATCTTGATCCTAAGCCCTTTAAAGATTCAACAACAATTTTTTTCCTATCTTCATAAAATCCCACAGAAAGACCAAAAGTACTCGAAACTTAAGTAGAAAAGTAACAGTAAACGCTATAAGGATATATTATCCGACTGAAAAAGAGACAGGATGTTTTCGTCTCGCCCCAGACCATAGACTGTAGAGTCTGTAGTGTATAGATGTTCCTATACTAATACTATAGACTAATCTAAGAACCATCTAACGATAGTTTCCGATTCCGGGATTGGCTTTATAATACGCTTATATTAGCTTCACTTGTAACTATGTATGTAAAAAATCTTGGAATCATAATTTGACCCACTTCCCGGTCTTCGATTAGGATGAAATTTTGCTCACGCTCTGAGTTCTGATGACAATACATGACTAGCGTGTTTTTTTAGTTTTTTTTTTTTACTTTTATTTTTTAAGTGTATAAATGGTGAAATAATTTAGTTGAGAAACTATGCAAAATTTTACTATTGTTGTGAATAAAATATTTTACAAACGGGAAATACGGTAAGCAGTTATGAGTTTTGCCTTTCTATACAATAAAGGTTAAAATTGGTGTTTTTACAGAAAAGTTAAATAGTCGTTTCACATGTGTCGAAAAAAATAAAAACTACTTCAATCGCCCCAGAACATAGACTATAGAGTCTATGGTGATATACCGTACTAATACTATCGATAGACCAATCTAAAAACATCTAACGACAGTTTTCCGATTCCGTGAGACTGTGATGTGCTTTTTAAGTGTGTAAATGGTGAAATAATTTAGTTAAGTATTCAGAATTTCTAAACTGTTGAGTTTTATGTTATTTTAGAAATGGGATGTTGTAGTTATTTGAGCAGTTATGACTTTTTCCTTGCTAGACGTTGAAGATAGAAATTGGCGTTACTACAAAAAGTTAAACAGATGCTAAAATTGTGTTTCACGTGTCAAAGTTTAACTTTTGCATAACCAAAATTGATTGGATTTTTTTTGTGTGAAACCCAGAGGATGAACATCAAAGTTATCGTATATTAATGTTATAGAAAGAACATCCTTCTCAAACATACACACAACATTATAATAATGTAATTATATAAGGGATAATCGTCGGTTTTGTGTCACCACTCCATTAAAGTTGTCTCAAAAAGGGTTCAGCGTGTTGGCTTCGGCCCCACGTTCGCCTCCCAAAAATCCGGGACTCTATAGTCTCGTGGCCTGATAGAGACATACACATAGAATTATATAAAAACAAAGCTAATTTTAAATCTGTATGAACTAAGTTCAACTTTAACTACTAACAATTACTTCACTGGTTCAACCGACCTTTAGTTACACGTAACCTAATAACAGTTATTCAATGTAGGCGTGACCAAAGTCATTTGTAGCGTTTTACTGTACAATGAGTTTTATTGTCAATTTCAGGTTTTTTTTTGTATTGTATTGTCGGGTAGATGTAGAAGGCAATTTTGGTAATGTTTTTGACATTTATACATGTTATGGCATGAATCGATTATTATTTGGTGGAGTGTGGCAGGAAATACAATTCTTTGAATCTACCTATAGTGGAGTGTACCAATCTTAACCATGCAATTTTTATCGCTAGTAATTTCTAAGATTTGGAATAATTATAAAAAGTATAACCAACAAAACAAAAACAAATATTTTTATTTGATAAAATAATGACATCGTCTCTTCTAACAATTTTCGTTCCCACTTAACGGTGTACTAATTAAATAAATACCAGACATTAAAAATTTACCTGAAGTTTATCTATCCATTAAACACTTCAACTAAAACGACAAAAAAAACGCCCAAAAAATCTAGAAAAACCCAAAAAAAAAAAACTTCTAAAATCACATCATTAGGGAGGACACCCAAACACAAGTTTTCATAGCCTATTCGCTTGAGCGTCGCGCCGCCCAACCCCGCCCGCCCAGCGCCGAGACTGGGCGGCGCCGCCCAAGGCTGTCTGACTCTAAGGTTAAGGACTGGCCAGTGTGTACATTGATTAGGTTTATAGAACCTGACGGCTTTTTCTGAACGTTTTTTGATTAAAATTGTGGGTTGTGTGGGTTTCATTAGCGATTGGTGCTGTGGGGGATGATTTTGGGAGCGACTTGTTTGTGGTTGTGGTTTTTTTAAAATGATTTCTGGTAGACAGATAGGCCAAGTCATTGCATGAAAATATGGTAATTAGAAGTCAGTTTATGTTCAGATTATTAAGTTATAAAAGTACTGCGTTTTAAACTACTGCGATGCGAAAATGGTCCAGACAGTATTACGAAAAACTCTGAGCCGAACGAAACAGGGTAGTTCAGTGTCATTTAAATGATGGGTGTACTTCTTTAGAAAATAAAGGTACTTATTGATTGTCTATTGAAATTACATGTAGACTAATAGATTAAATATTTACCTGTGCTAGATACACCACTAAATATCTCGAAAACTAAATAAGGTGCATATTGAGCGGTCCTATCGCTAGAGAAATCTCTTCCAGACAACCCATATAAGATGAAATCATGAATAGCCTATAACTTTACTTACATATAAGAGCCTATGAAGTGAACCCATAAACACATTTTTAGAGTACCCGCATACTGTAGACTAAACAATCGGCTGACAGTTGGCCCGATGGTGTTTTTTTTAAAGAAAATCATGAATTGAATAAAAGTTTTTAATCGGTCTGATACTGACTAAATGCCTGATCATTGTAATGTGCGTTCTACCATCCATCTTTATACTGATTTACTAGCTTTTGCCCGCGACTTCGTTCGCGTGGAATAGTGACTTCCAGCAGATTTTTGGTTTTACCCACATAGTTCCCGATCTCGCGGGATTTTTGAGAAGTTCCCGCTCCCGCAGGATTTTTGGGATAAAAACTATCCTATGTCCTTTCTCGAGTTCCAAACTATGTCTGTACCAAATTTCATCCAAATCGGTTCAGTAGTTTAGGCGTGACGGAAAGACAGATAGACAGAGTTATTATCGCATTTATAGCATGGGTAGTTTTGCCCGCGACTTCGTCCGTAAATTTACTTTGAGCAGAAAGTTTTTAACCCACTGCAAAAAAAGGAGGAGGTTCTCAATTTGACCGTATTTTTTTATGTATATTAAAGGCATATCAGTTTAACAACCAAGCTTGAAACTAAATAATTTAAAAGAAACGAACTTAAAACTATATAATTTAAAACGAACTTAGAATTACAGTTTTACTAAACAAACTAACTAAGTACTATTAATCGAGATCAAACCTACATCAAACAACAACCAGTTCTACCCAACAAATAAACCTTTTAATCGACAAATACAACGGAACCAATTTAGAATTTACGAAGCAGGACCGATCCACATAAACGACCATACAACCGACAATACAATTTTTCCACGACGGTACCGAAGCGCTCGGCCGATACCCGATACCCAACCAAATGCGTGTAACGAAACCATAGCGCGATCTATTTCGATCCCAACGCCATCTATCGAGCATAGTGACAACTCGGATTATTTATCTATACTCCGTTCGGGCATTTTCTTTGTACTAAAAGTAGTATTATATTGTTATTATTTTTTTCATACCTTTTTACTATTTATTTACTTTTTTCCGATGAATTAAAACAGCATGAACCGAACTCGTGTAACGATCGACACCATTGCGCGTAGTACTAATAGAATTATCTATACTCCGTTAGAGCATTTTCTTTGTAGTAAAACTTTTATTATATTAATATTAATTTTTTTACACCTTTTTACTGTTTATTTACATTTTTCTGATGGATTTTCCGATGAATTAAAACAATAACATGAACCGAACACGTGTAATGACACCATTGCGCGATTAACGCCATCTATCTACGGAGCATAGGAACAGCTCGACATTTGACCAATAGATTTGACCAATAGATGGCACTGTATGTCCGTAATAAATTTTATTTTTTATTTTTATTTTTTGTAATAAAAACTATCCTATGTCCTTTCTCAAGTTTCAAACTATGTCTGTACCAAATTTCACACAAATCGGTTCAGTAGTTTAGGCGTGAAGAAAAGACAGACAGACAGACAGAAAGACAGACAGACAGACAGACAGACAGACAGAGTTACTTTCGCATTTATAATATTAGTTTGGATGAGCCCAAAAATCTGTCGGCTGACTAAAAGATTGCACTGAGCGAATACTATTACATAGATTGACATATCCATTATTAGGTACACCATTTTTTATCCTAAAAACTAAACAAATTGTCACATAGGGTGGTCTTATCTCTAAAAGCAATCTCTTCCAGACAGCCTACATAAGTATATGTAAAAGCCAAAATCATGAAAAGCCTATAACTATGAAGTGAACTCATAAACACATATTTACGCTGTAAGACAAACATTTGTAAGTAACGCGAGCACGTGAACACATAAACTGTAGTTCACATTTACAACTACAACGTAAGTGGAGAAATGTTGTTATTCGTACGATAGTACTATGTTACATCATGCTTGTAGATCTTAAGGAATTTAAAAACTAACTAGCTAAAGCTAGCTAGAACATTTAGACTACTTTATTTTCAAAATTATAATGAAATACCGGTCAAGTGCAAGTCGGACCCGCGTGTCTATCAATAAAAAACACGTTTCTTGTACGGAGGACCCCTAAAATATTTATTTTATTTTAGCTTTCAGCATTTGTTGTTAAAGCGGCAACTATAATTCTTGAGGTTCTTAAGAAACAGCTGGTGACAGACAGACGGACAACGATGGCTATAGCATACAGTTTTACTCTTTGGGTACGGAAACCTAAGTATTGGAGATTTGAAGATAATTCGACTAATGACAAAGTTTTTTTGGGACACGAGGACCTCGTGTCTAATGGGTGACCCACAAAAATTAACCTTGGGTGCCTTCATTAATCAAATTCATATGATGAACTAACCCAATTGCTTTTTAGGGTTCCGTAGCCAAAGGGTAAAACGGGACCCTATTGTTTTCGCTCCTCTGTCCGTCCGTCCGTCCGTCTGTCACCAAGCTGTATCTCATGAACCGTGATAGTTAGAGAGCTGAAATTTTCACAAATGATATATTTTTTTTGCCGCTATAACAACAAATACTGAAAACTAGAATTAAATAAATATTTTGGGGGGCTCCCATACAACAAACGTGATTTTTCTGTCCGTTTTATAAATAATGGTACGGAACCCTTCATGCGCGAGTCCAACTCGCACTTGGCCGGTTTTTAAATATTATGAACAATAAATGATCGTTGATTTTTTTTTTATTGGTTAGAGCTACTAAATGTAGTTGATCTTGGTAAAGAACTAAAACATGACCAACTAGAAAAGATTTACCAATTAACTTCGTTGTCATTGTAAAAATCTGTCTTCTAGCTTCACCTAATTAATTATTGCCTAAAACTTATTAATTACTCTAACAAAAATACTTATACTCACACAATTTCCTAATCGCCATTCCTATTAGAAATCGCCTAAGTATTGACGCGAAGTAATTTATATAGCCATTAACTTATGTCTACCTAGACTAAACAGCTATTGTCTATAACAATGCAGTACTCTAAAACTTAGCTGTATAGAACTAAATCATAATAATGTATCTGAGATGTTCGGGATGACCTTCAAGACATTTCGTAGTAAACAAATCGTGGCAAACCGTGACTCACAGTCTAGTACACTACTCTTTAATATATTACTAGATTTTGCACGCGACTTCATCCGTGTTGTAACTACGTAGCTAAAATACGATAATAGCGTTAATTAGAAGAATCTAGTATAACATTTTGGAGTCCGTGTCGTGATTAAAGTCAAGATTATGTAAGAGTACATTGCAAACTGTTGGTCGACCAACAGTTTGTTCGGGCTCATAAATCAGTATAATCGGTAGTATCATCATCATCATCATTTGGCCGGTATGAGATTGATGGAAACTTTAATTGGAATAAAAATTTTCATTCAAAAGGAAATTGGGTCAACTATCGGCCGACTGTTTTGTTTACAATGTGCGGCTGCTCTAGGGTCACAAATATCAGTTTAGATATTATGATTTTTAACCCCCGACGCAAAAACGACGGGGTGTTATAAGTTTGACGTGTCTGTGTGTGTGTGTGTGTGTGTGTGTCTCCCAATCGTAGCTCTCAAACATGCAGACATGCTTTAGTTGGTACTTACGTAGTGTTAAAAGTTATTTTTTTTTGC
The DNA here is from genome assembly GCA_963856015.1 of Helicoverpa assulta. Taxonomy (NCBI): domain Eukaryota; kingdom Metazoa; phylum Arthropoda; class Insecta; order Lepidoptera; family Noctuidae; genus Helicoverpa; species Helicoverpa assulta. Next base: position 555,659 of record CAWLCW010000030.1, read on the forward strand.
TTTTTATAGGGTTTAGAGTTTTTAACCTTTTGCCATGATAATTGCGTACTTTTTTTGGGTCGGTGTTTTTTTTTTAATTTATAATTGAATTTTCTTATAGAAGGTGAAAATCTTGTATGAATAGTACCGAATTCAGTTCTCAACATATGTACATATTTTAACCAATTTCAACTGAACTTCCGTAGCTTCTATACTATGGAAAACTTGTATTAATACCCTATGTCCACTGTCCTCATCCATTCCCCTTCAAATTACGATGCAAGAATATTTGCAAACTTGGAACAACAACCCTCACACAAAACTAACTCTTAGCACTCAAAAAATAAGGCAGAAATTGTTTTGACAAAAAAAACTACGTCCACGTGGTAGAAAAATTCTCTTGAAGTGGTTCTTTATGTATTGATATATTAGTTAATGTTACGGTTCTCGTCAAATGTACGTATATTTCGGTTATTTATGAAGATTACGATATATTTGGACTCCGAAGGCATAAGGAGGAAGTTTTCCAATAGAATAATGTCTCTAAAGGGTAGATCTATATGATTGGGTGCATGCTTGGAATAAAATATTTTGTGTATTTTTGGAGTTGTTGCTAGCTCTTTCCTGCAAGTAAGTGACGTAATCATTCTTTGGTTCTAACTTTAATTTTGTAGAAGGTAATTGCTGGACACTGACGTCTTGTGTTACATATAAACTTATCAATAAAATGTAAGTTTTGTTTTCTGTCATCGTTTTATACTTGCGACCCGCCTCGGCTATGCACGGGTGCGATGCTGATACTAAATACTCATATAAACCTTCCTCTTCAATCACTCTATTTACTAAAAAAAACATTAAAATCCGTTGCGTAGTTTTATTTTAAGCATACACAGGGATAAAGGGACAGAGTCATCATGAATCTCCGATAAGTGTAGGTTTAGAATAGGTCAGGTTAGGGGATTAGTTAGGGCTGTTAGTCTATATTTACCAAATTAAAATCTCCCAGAAAGTTTCTTCTTAAGGGTTCCTGGTAGGTAGTCTACATATATACATGTATATTACTGCCTCGTTGGTCTAGTGATCGCAAGCGCGGCTGCTGTGCTCGAGGTCTCGGGTTCGATTCCCGGGTCGGGCCGAAATCGCTTTGTGGGTTTTCTTAAACTTTTACAAAGCAGCCCGTAGTCTGGAAGTTGGGGATTGATTCACCCGTGCATCGGAGAGCACGGAAATGTCGGTCCTGCGCCTGATCTCTTTCCGGTCGTGTCGGATTGCCGTCCCATCGGGTTATGAGAGTGAAGGAATAGTGAGTGCACCTGTGTCTGCGCAAATGCTTGTGCACTATAATATGTCCTGCGCAGCTGGCTGATCTCCTTAAATGAGAACAGCCGCCGTGGCCGAAATCGGCCGTGGACGCCATTATTATTATATACATGTATATTGGATACACCCGATTCAAGGAAGCTAATGCCATTTTAACCATGACTTACCATAAAGTCGGTTTATTGGATCGAACACATAAATTACTTTTTTCGAAATAAGAAACATTTAGGAAGAATGAATATAAAGACGACACATATAGTGAAAAATAAAATGCAGTCGCAAAACCGATGGGTGATCATTATAAATAATAGTATTTCTTCTATTCATCATCATCTCCCGAGCTATCAGTCTAACAGGATGCAGCTATACAGGAATGAATTTTAAGCAGTGCACAAAAAAAAACTGGTGGTCCAGAATCATTAACAGAACACATCTGCATCATCAGTAATAAAAAAAAATCATTTTTTATCCGCCCCGAAAACAGCAAAAAATGGATACTAACTATTCTTACGCGCTTGGAGCAGCGCTCGCGTCAGTAAACCGGTTTCGCGTTGCCGCCGTGCCTACTATGACGACAGTGACCGTAAAATCGGTTACAAAATAAACATTTTTCACTATCAATAACTATTATTTTTTGTACTGAAACATAACAAAATAAAAATATACGTACCTATCTATAAAACTTATTTAACTATACTTAAGTTGACAAAGTTTGCGCACTGGATAAAATTAATTCCTGTATGAGCAGTTACTAGCACTAATCTCAAGAATTACCGATTAGAATTTGTTTCTGTGTAAAAAAAGGCAATTTTTAATCCGTGTGTTTGGAGTAGCTCACACGAGACGCGGGTAAATACCCTGGCGTCAGGCTAGTTATACTGAATTTGACCTATTATTTGCTACATCCAGACATATTTAACGCCCCAGTTAATAACACTCATTGGGACACTTACACGTGCAAACTAAAGTCCATTCACCAACCACATGATGACCCACAAACTTACAAATAAACCAGACAACATAAATAATTCAGAGGTCTCTAATTCCGTATAAATAGACCTATTAACATTACAAAGCCTATCTTTTGAGACCCATACAGCCTCCGCCCGGGGTTTGGGAAGCTTAGTGGGTGAAAATAGTCTATTCTAGTCTGTTTCCTAGTAAAATACTGCCTTTGTGAGCCTGTGGTAGGCTTTGTAGGTGAACTTTTATTGTGGAGAGAAATTATTTAAGTAGGCTTGGTAATTGAGTCAATGAGCTAAGTTAAGAAATGTTACTTTATTTTATCTATTTGTTTTAAAGAAAGCTTTTTAATTATTTAACAAAGTACATAAGGATATTCCCTAATTACAAGCTTCCGCATGCATACGTATTTAGTTTCGATTTTTGACAAACAAACGTGTTTCAATTAATAATGTTGTTACGTTAAAGTTAGTGATTTTAATTGAAAATGTATTTTACACTTAGGAAAGCTTCAGAAAGCTTATGGCATAAACAAGTTTTCGATTATTCGCGATCCAAGGAAACTACTTTGCGCACCCGGATAAGAAGAAGCCTGTAGTAATGCTCGGTAGATAGGCTACCGAACGAGGTGAAATAAAAGTTGGAGTGGAGACCACGGACTAGCAAGCGCAGCGTAGGACGTCCACCAACAAGGTGGACAGACGACCTTATAGAGGTCGCCGGAAGACGCTGGATGCAGGTCGCCTCCAACAGGTATCTGTGGAGATCTAAGGGGGAGGCCTATGTTCAGCAGTGGACGTCCTATGGCTGAGATGATGATGATGACTTTTTTAATTGGTCTAATATTTAATGAGATTAGAGCGTTCAAGCAAGCAAACACTTCAGCTTTATAAAAAAAAAATGTTAATGAGTAAATGAAAACTTAAGTGTTCACAATATTTATGATTGGAGCCCCCTTTTAAGCATACAGTGTCTGTGTTAGGAGGAATTATATTAAAGTTTAGTGAAATATGCACGTGGTATGGAAGTTACATGCCACAAATATAAAGGTACACTTCTAGTTAACTAAAGTTCCATCTCCCAAAATCAAAGGCGATGGGCCCTCAATTTCACAAAAATAAAGCATTATGCACTCAATACTCCATTACAAATATTCCAGCAATAACACTGAGTACTAGCCTACCAGTCTACCAGTCTACAAGTCTACCAGCTGCACTATATCATTTTAATAGTTCTCTAAAGAATAGCATTCTCTCTGGTGCAGTAAAAACATTAATCTACAGGATTTGGCATGGACTTTGTAAATTTTAATAGGATGTCTCACAGAGGAATGGCTGCGGTTTATTTTTTTTAGTTTTCTGACGTTTTTGATGAATTAATTTGTATCTTGTTGGTATAGTTTGTTAATTTGCTTCTTACATAAGCACCTTTAAAATTGAAGAGGTATCTTTTAAGACACAGAAGTTAGAACAATTCAATTTTCATTTCGCTTTGATATCAAAATAGTTTTCCACCCATCCGTTCCAAGAAAGGTGTGAGTTGATAAATAAGAATACATATATATTCTTTTAACTTGATAATATGGCTGGCTGTGTATACCTCTAGAAAACCGCCTCGCCATTTTATTACAACTATCTACAATTGAAAATGATGAATGAGTGATGCATTGGAAATTATCCATTTGATATATTTAAAAATCGAATTAAATCTAACATAAATCGAATTTCCAAAAATAACAACAAAAACAAAAGAAACTAAATCCTAATCCGATCAACCACCATAAAACAAATACAGGTCATTAATCAAATAACATTCTGTTGATAGCTAGTCTACCTCTAGAATTATAGACGTTATCGTCTTAAGGTCTCTGCACACAGCGGGCGCGGCGCGGCGGGACGGGACGGCGACGCGACGGTGAGCAGTTGTAATGTACTAGATATTACGGACGACGCCACACAGACCCGTCCCGCTCGACGCGACGCGACGCGACGCTCTGTGTGGCGTCGTCCGTAATATCTAGTACATTACAACTGCTCACCGTCGCGTCGCCGTCCCGTCCCGTCGCGCCGCGCCCGCTGTGTGCAGAGACCTTTAGGCCTATATTTCAACAAAGCGGAGTGGAAAAGTTTTTAAGTAGCCAGTAGATTATGAGATCCTCTCCACCAGTAGTTTTCGTGAATGAAATAATAATATAAGTAACATATTGGGCATGTATCTTTTTTTCTGACCAAAAGAAAACTAGGATATAACGCATTACAGGATTGGGGCTTGTGGCGTAATATTTAAGTAATTGAAAGTGACGTGATTCAAAATTCCAACGTGTTGTTTGATTTTTTTTTAAGAAAAAATATATATGTCTTTTTGCTGGGTTATCTAAAAGACGCCCATTCTTTTGGTTGTTTGCTTTCTCGACTCAACTCTGCATGGGTGAAGTCTAGGCCTTAATCTAGATCTAGGTCTCAGACTTGTTTGCCTAGACTAAAAGTAAACACTAGTAATTAGTAACAGCTATTGACCTTCGATTGTCTATGATTGACCTTGAAATAAATCGTTCAATGTATATTCAAGTAGTGATAAAGGAATGAAGTGTGGCATACAAAATCAATGCTTTATAATCGACTTTCCGAAAAGGAGGACGTGCTGAATTCGGGTGTTTTTCTGTTTTTCTTTTTTACTTGCAATTTATTTTTAAGATACTGTAAATTAAAAAGACTGAGCGGTGAGTAACACTAGTAGTAATTAGCATAAATTTCTGTAATGTATGATCATAGTGTTAAAGATGTACCTTCATTGTATTTGATTTTTACTGTAAACGGGAGTCAAGGGTTCGAGCTGAAAACCAGCGCTTGGCAACCCCTTTTGGGAAGCCTAAGCATAAGCTGACGCTCGAACCTTTTGCTTTCGGTATTATAGCCTCCATGTTAAGTTTTTTCTGTTTGCTGTAATACTGGAAACAATAAACTTCTATTATATTCTATTCTATTCATAAATAGTGCCACATATATACCTATAGGTAATACAGACCTATATTATTTCCCATCATCAATTGCCTAGGCATTTCCAACTTAGCTTCCAGTCTCATTCTATTCAGCTGAGGACCAGTGCAGTTACAAGAGGCGACTACCTATCTGACCTTCTCAACCCAATACACCTAAGTTGCCTAGGGCCTAGACAATTAACTATACATATATAATTCCAACTTCAATATAATTTGTATACTTAGTTAAGTTTCCCATTAGCCTTTCAACAGATAGCAAACTGAATCAATACAATAGCAAAGAAAAACCATGAAACTACACACATAATAAGTACCTCTCATTGGTTAATTTCTTAGAAAGCCTGTCTAAATATAATGCATAATATCGACCACTTACAGTACCCGCACACTGCAGTTAAAATAGTCGGACGTAAATGTTTTAAAAGGGGGAAAAGTATATATATATATATGTTAACTACATAAACGTAAATATTAAAACCATAAATATTAGTTTTAAAAGGGGGAAAAACTAATCACTGTTTTAGTCGGTCTGATACCGGCTAAATAGCTAATCTGTTTAATGTGCGTACTTCAATTCATCTTCATACTGATTTTTGCGGCCGAACCAACTGACGGCCGACTACAAGTTTGCAGTGCGACTCTAAGTTAAGTAACTTTTTAGTGTCATGTCAGGAAATAATATTATATTGTAGTAAATAGCACTAACATTCATCTATTAACACTTTTCTCAAATAACTATCTACAAAATTATAGCATTCATACATATTAAAATCCATATTTTTTTCTTCTAAACGATTAAAAGTCGCAATTCTAAGCATGGCGTGATAGGTTACATAACGATTATTAAGTGACAACCACTCACCATAGCGAGGTATTATTACCGCCAATTATCATAATAGTGCATTATTATTATAATAATATTATATACTGTCACACTAGTGTTAGTAAATACCTTGCATTTGTTTCTGATATTTATTGACTTTGTTAACACGCTTTTTTGATATTGTGACTATAAAATTTCCTAAATGATAGTAACTTAAAACTTTTCTCTCTGTTAGAATTTTTTTCTTACTACTTTACTTTCCTTTTTTAAGGACAGAATATTTTCTATGAATGATATGGTAATTAGAACATCGTTCGAACGTTTTGGCAGTCTTTATCTATAGTCAGAAGTCGGAAAGTTTGACAACCATTCTTAACGAGGCATATCGTGTTGCCTGAGAAACTAAGTTGAGAAAGTCAGATAGGCAGTCGCTTTATGTAAAACTGGTACTCAGCTGCATCTAGCTAGACTGGCAACTGACCCCCTAATAGAAAAAGCTAGGCAGATGAATGTGATGGTCACCGATCCATAGACAGCAACCTTAGCTTAACCTAGAAATATACCTTCATTGTGCTCTTACAAGGCCTTATGGTTCCTAAAGTTCCCTTCCATACTTCATACCATCTCCATTCCCCGTGTTAAATGTTATGGTGTTGCTAAAGGAAAAGTTTTACTTTTGTTCTTCTAACTACTTTATGACCAGGCCTATGACACAAGTAATGGTGCAATTATTTTGACTTACTATCATGGCGGATTCCACTTTCCTTTTCCCTTGGAACGTGTGTGATAACTAAGACACAGCTAGCTGTATTGCTAGTTTTTCAGTAATAACTGGCATTTATTATTGACTTTAGAACTCAAATACTACAGCTTTGCTGCTATATTATAAAATACTCAAGTTTATATTGTCTACCAGAACACAGAACTTTTTTTGTTGCCTTTGATTGTTTAGCCAAATGGATGATGGTATTTTTATAAGTATCATAAGAACAGCCTAAATTACATATAAGACTAAGATAACCTTAGTTTTTAACCCCCGACGCAAAAACGACGGGGTGTTATAAGTTTGACGTGTGTGTGTGTGTGTGTGTGTGTGTGTGTGTGTGTGTGTGTGTGTATGTGGCATCGTAGCTCCCAAACGGATGATCCGATTGTAATGCGGTTTTTTTTGTTTAAAAGGAATGTCATTCGGGAGTGTTCTTAGCTATGTTTGGTGGAAATCGGTTCAGGTCTTCAAGGTCATCAGCTCGTTTGTAAGGTGTGATAGGAATGTTACACGTTTAGTTTACTTGCAAGCATATGTGGGATCTGAAATTTGAAACACTAATGTCTTCTGGAACCACTGAGCTGGTCTGCTGTTAGGGCACGAAGATAGGAGACGTAACCCTGAACTGCCTTTTAGTAAACCCATCGAGTTTGGGCTCGTTGAATTTGTCTTGACGAGTTCTCTTCACGTTTCTGATTGACGAGAACCTGATGCTAGAAATGGGATGTGGCGGATGAAACTCTCCAATGCCGGAATGAAACGGATAAACCGATTTATATTTTTACTGAAAATATAGAATGACCAAAGGTTAATCTTTATTGTTTCTCAATCTGTGCAATTCTCCCAGAGCCAGTTTGTCATGAGGATTGTTAAACAGCTCCCTTTGGCCGAGATCGCATATAGCGATCCCATCTTAAAATAAAATAAATTAAATGAAGGAAAAATTAAGGAGCTCCTTCAAAAAGCATGAAATAAAATTAAATTATAAATTTAAAAAAACCCCCGACCCAAAAAAAGTACGCAATTATTATGACAAAAGGTTAAAAACGCTAAACCCTATAAAAAGCAAAAAATAACTTTTAACACTACGTAAGTACCAACTAAAGCATGTCAGACTAAACTAAATTTTGACGTGTCGGGGGACCGCTTTTTACCTGCAAAAATACTTACATAAATCAAATGATAGGTACCTACCTAATTACAACAGTCGTATATAAAAAAAAAACACGAATCTTAATTAGATAATTAGAGCGGTCCCCCGACACGACAAAATTTAGTTTAGTCTGACATGCTTTAGTTGGTACTTACGTAGTGTTAAAAGTTATTTTTTGCTTTTTATAGGGTTTAGCGTTTTTAACCTTTTGTCATAATAATTGCGTACTTTTTTTGGGTCGGGGGTTTTTTTATATATATAATCTTTATAATACCTAACGTTAAATGACAATAAACGTCTATCTAAGAAAAACTTATAAATAAAAAACCGTAGTTTATTGTTTGATATACATCGCACGTGTAGCATTTAACGAATTTCATTCATTCTTAAACAAATAACATTAAATAAAAGTGTTCAAGCGAGTCAACCTTCAAAGTCTGCAAACGTCTGAAACTTTTCAATTAAACGGGAAACAATAAACAAATATACTCCATTACGACACAAAGTAAAACATCCATTATTTAAGAAAACAATGAAATGGTTTCGCCTTTTTTTCTTTTCTTTTTGAAGTTTTGAACCGACCTCTAAACGTTTGAAGAAGGATAAACTTTATACAATTAATGTTTTTACATTTGAGAATTTATTTAGCTAAACTAGCTTTCACTCGTGTCACGGGGAATAAAAACCTGAATAAAAAGTAGCCTGAAGCCTTTCTCGATAATGACTTGGTGATAGAATTTGTTCAAATCGGTCCAGTATCGTGAGATTAGCGCCTTAAAACCAATCTTAAAGCATTAGGTATATTAATAATGTAGATTTCCCAATGAAACAAATTTTAGAAATTTAATCAAACACAAAAAGAGATAGTCAGATCTATTCTGAGCTCAACCTTTTAGTAAAATCTTCACGTAATCTCTTCCAAGAAAACTACGACAAGTCTAATGGGAAAACTTAAGTATCTAATATTATAATCAACAGTTTAATTATAATAGTTTTTGAATATTATGATCTCAATTTTACAATAATTCTATAAGATCCAGATTGAAGATAGTTTTCCAATTCTATTTAAATTACTTTTAAGTCAAATCGTTACGGGTATACAGAAGCCAGTAAGTCTGGCTACCAGTCTTACCAAGGGGTATTGGATTTCCCGGGTAACTGGGTTGAGGAGGTCAGATAGGCAGTCGCTCCTTGTAAAGCAGTGGTACTCAGCTGCATCCGGTTAGACTGGAAGCCGACCCCAACATAATTGATAGAAGGCTAGACAGAAAGCTTATTTTTAATCCTGCCGTAAAAAGTGACGAATTGAAAATCTAATTCTTTATAGGTAGTCGGTTAAAAACCGTATCCTTCTAAACACAATTTCAGCCACAAATGACCGAACATTTTTTAAACTCAATGTAAAGTTATTGAACTCTCATTGGCCCACTTCTGAGTCGAAACTTTCCACTTCATGAATAACGTCCCGAGTTCGATTCCCGTGCAGTGCACCGAGCTGATTCAACGTTATTGTGTTGTAAATCATATTATAGTTTTGTTTGGTTTTTGTACCATGTTATTTTAATGTAAGCTGGAGTTTGCGGTACGAATGTTTCGCTAAAATTGTTCCGAACTGGAGTTTGGTTTAGTTCGATATTTTGTTTAGATGCTCATATTTCGGTATTGTGTGAAGTTTGGAAATAATTGCTTCAAATAATAAAAGTATTGAGGTACATAGTACAAATGTTGTAGTACTTATGCCCGCGGTTCACTCGGGTTCCGAAAGAACTACTCTTAACACCCAGATAATAGTCTATACTAATATTATAAAGAGGAAAACTTTGTTTGTTTGTTTGGTTGTAATGGATAAACTCAAAAACTACTGGACCGATTTTAAATATTCTTTCACCATTAGAAAGCTATATTATCTGTGAGTAACATATAGGCTATATTTTATCCCGGTGCGGGCAGTAACTCCCACGGGACGCGGGTGAAACCGCGGGAAAACGGCTAGTTAAATCATATAGTTATAACAATAATAGTTAAGATATTGGCAGAAATTTAGTTTTTTACTGTGTGCAGAAAGTAGCCATTCCGGTAAGTAGGCAAAGTCAAAAAAGAGCTTCAGCTTATGTGAATTTTCGTACTCACTAATCCTTCTTAGATAGACGCTTAGATGCCAATTTCCTAATAATCGAACGATTACCGTAGGCGTTTCACATATGTAGGCGATTTCCCTAATGACGTACACTCGCAGTAATAATATCGGGTTATCCTTAAAGCCAAGTGTGGGAAGAATAAATGTAGGTAGTGTTAGGGTACGTTAGACTAGGCAAATAAGGAATTAGGGCTAGAATACAATCATATTGTTGCAGAGAGTCAGAGAACCAGTCTTACCAAGGGGTGTCGGGGTAGCTGGGTTGAGGAGATCAGATAGGCAGTCACTCCTTGTGAAACACTTTACTCAGCCGTGTCCAGTTAAGAATGAAAGCGTTAAACTGTAGGTCCCGGCTGTCATTGAACATCCTTGACAGTCGTTACGGGTAGTCAGAATCCAGTAAGTCTGACACCAGTCTAACCAAGGGGTATCAGGTTGCCCGGGTAACTGGGTTGAGGAGGTCAGATAGGCAGTCGCTCTTTGTAAAGCACTGGTACTCAGCTACATCCGGTTAGACTGGAAGCCGACCCCAACATAGTTGGGAAAAAGGCTCGGACGATGATGATGATGTCCAGTTAAGAATGAAAGCTGACCCCAACATAGTCAGGAAAAAGGCTAGGCAAATGATTTAGACCAGGTATCATTTCAATATTTAGTTGATTTTTATTGTCCGTCAACTAAACGTTTGTTTTGATTAAAAATAGTAAAATTTTATTCCTCGGATCAAGATTATTTACACTATTTCGGATGGTATCTCGGATGGTGAAAACAATCCATTACTGGGTAATAGCTTCTATGAACAGTTATTGTCGAGTGTTAACTTTAAGTACTCAGTATAAACTAATATTTTTAATTCAGGAAACTCTTATACCTAAATTTCTACCACAGAAAACAATAGGTATGAAGATGAATGATAGTACGCACATTGCAATGACCAGGTAGTTAGCCGGTATCTGACTGAATGAAAACTTTGACTGAAATCAAGATTTTCACAAAAAAAAAGTCAACTTTTGTGTAATCGGGGGGAAGTATGTGTTATGTTCTTAAAAGGGGAGATGTTGTGTAATGAGTTCATATACCTATTAAATCAGTTGTTGTCAAGTTGTGACGTGTTTCATTACACCAACCATCGGGGAACTGTCGGCCGACTGTCTAGTCTGCATTGAGTACTCTTACTATGTATTCCCAAACTGAGAAACTAGTCCCCCCAGTACAATATCGACGAACGCCATATCGTTTGACATTTCACTCCAATATGGCCGACCTACTTCTGAAATTACTGTTCGCCAAACTTACGATGATAAATATTTCAAGTTAAATTGCAAAATATGAATTATGGTGCTCACTGGATTCTGTGCAGAATGAAAATCTTTAATTTTGGGGGTTTGGTTTATATATTTTTTTGTTTTATTCTTGTAGTGAGGAATATAGTGATTCATCATCATCCTCCGAGCCTTTTTCCCAACTATATTGGGGTCGGCTTCCAGTCTAACCGGATTCAGCTGAGTATACGGGATACCGGGTACTAGCTGTGATAGTGTTTGTCAAAGTTTGGCTTACTCATGATCAGGAGTCTGAAAATAAAAAAAAAATAAAAAAAGTAAGAAAGCTTCTACAAAAGCACTAAATACCTAAGTACATAAAAATATTTAAACACAAAACACACAGATAAAATTTTTCACTAACAACTTATATCGAATTTTTGCTACTGAATCTCGGTTGACGATATTTTTCATAATTGTATAATTCTTCAGTGGTATAAAACAAAAATTATGCTTCGACAATCTTCCATTCATTTTATATAAATAGGCGAAAGATCCTGATCTTTCTTTTTTTAAACGTATTCATCAAAAATAGCAATAAAAGCTGAAGGTTTCAGACCTTAAATAAATATCGCCCACGGCGTGACAGTATGTTACCCCTTACAAAGAGGCTCTTATTACTAGATGAGTTAATATTACCTGTTGGGGAAATGAGCGCACTTGTAACGGGAGAAGAAGCGTACTTGGTTTTCAAAACAATTGAAAATGTATAATATCTGTTATTGAAATTAAGAAGAATGAGTGATTTTGTTTAATAGTTGTTTATTGATTCATTGTATGTTGAAGATTTAATGCGTTACAGACCTCTTTCTCTAAAATATGTGTATAACCATTAAGGGATATTTTAATAATTAAAAATAACCAATCTTAACTAAATATAAATAAAGTAAATTGACCTAAATATAAATCCTTTCTACTATACAGTTCATTCATATCTTCATCTCTTAGTGTGATAATTCGCAGAAACCAGTCTGTTAACAAACTCGAAGCCACTTCCAGAACAATCTAAACATCTTTGTACTGTAGGCAAGATCATTCCATTAATAGACAATTTAGTAGAAATACCCACATCTATAGGCTCACAAGAGTATATATTTAGAGGTCTGAGAGCTTTTTGCTCAGTTCTTAACTAACCCTGATAAGGTTCAGAGGTGTTTCAAGTAAATTGGTCACAAGTACCGAAGTTTTAGTTCAAAGATATATTAAAGGGTTGAGTACTGAGTGGTAGTTTGAGATTATAGTGGTTATTTTTAACTGGTAAGTGGGTGTTTTGAGATGGTTTACATTTAGGATATGTTTATGGACACAGACATGTGTTGCTGGGGAGTTTGTTGCGCCACTTCTTCTTCCCAGCAAAAACACATAGGAAGTGGTGAAGGGCGGGCGTTTTGGGGGCTGTCTTTTGTTTTTGACGTTCAAAAAGTGCTGACTTATCAGCCTAATTTGAATAAACGTTTTTGAGTTTGAGTTTGAATAAGGTTAAGATAGTGTTGCTGTGAACTTGAATAGGTTTAGTTAAGTAGATAATAATTTAGTGGTAGTAGGTGCTTTATTAAGTAACGACTTTTAATAATTATTTAAATGATTATTATTTAATGATGATGATGAAATGATTATTGCTGGCTTGCATTAAGGGTGCATAATAATTGAACATTAATAAATAACACCTTTATTTTATTTCATACTAATTCATCATCTGTCTCATCATCACAGCCATAGGACGTCCACTGCTGAACATAGGCCTCCCCCTTAGATCTCCACAAATAGGTACCTGTTGGAAGCGACCTGTATCCAGCGTCTTCCGGCGACCTTTATAAGGTCGTCTGTCCACCTTGTTGGTGGACGTCCTACGCTGCGCTTGCTAGTCCGTGGTCTCTACTCCAGCACTTTTCGACCCCATCGGCCATACTAATTATTTCAAATTAATTATTAAGTACCTAGATATAAATCTTAGTGTGAAGTAAACTGCACCCTCGCTTACACCATAAAAAATAACAACAAAACAGAACTGCATATAAAATAACATAAACATTTGTTTGAATTTTGAATTGTCTTTAACATTACATATGTAATGTAATGTTACACCATTTACATAGAAGATATCAAGCCTATTCGTGTTTGAACCCGATTTTTTTTAAAAGTATGGTATAAAACTGAATTTGTTGGTCGATTTAAACGAGGTAATATCGGAAACTTCTGAAAATTATTTCTGTACTAGCTTCTGCCAGCGGTTTCACCCGCATCCCGTGGGAACTACTTCCCGTACCGGGATAAAAAGTAGCCTATAGCCTTCCTCGATAAATGGGCTATCTAACACTGAAAGAATTTTTCAAATCGGGCCAGTAGTTCGTGAGATTAGCCCGTTCAAACAAACAAACAAACAAACTCTTCAGCTTTATAATATTAGTATAGATAAGACCATTTATAGAGGAAGGCAGTAGGCTTTTTAGCCAGGTGCAAGAAGTAGTACCCACGGGACGCGGTTAAAATGTAACTCTTGCTAAGTATCCTGTAACTAACTTCATTAATATAAGGCGTTATTTAAAACTACATAGTTATATCCTGAAAGATGGTCTGGGCACTTGGGCCCTTTAATTAATGGTTGCAGAGATGGCTGTCCCTACACTATTTAAGTAATTAATGTAGATTCGGGATGTTGTTACAGCCTTTTTATCGTCCCACTGCTGGGCTGCGGCCTTCTCTCACATGGAGTAGAATTGAGCGTTAATCACCACGCTTGCTCAATGCGGGTTGGTGATTTCAGACTATATAGTCCAGGATTCAAGATGATTGTTTCTAAATTACCTCGTAACAATAAAAAAAAACCTTGATTAAAACCTAAGCTTTTAACATTTACTCGTAAATCGCAACAAAGTAATATGTTTACCTTTCTGCTTGTTTGTTAGTTTTCAACAAACATTCTGACAATATGTACGAGCTATGAACATAATATCGGTGTTTTACTAAATTGAAGCAGATACATCACTTTAGATCGTAAAATTTACGTAAAGTCAATTTGAAACTAAGTAATAGAAGATTTTGTATCGCTAACCTCATCTCATTACATAAGTTCCTACTTTCTTAACATTATTATAAACGTAAAAGCAAACCTGTCTGTCTGACACGCTTTCAACACCAAACTACTGAACCGATTCCCATCTTTGTTATATAGATAGTATACTGAAGGAATAGTGAGTGCACTTGTATCTGCACACATGCCTGAGCACTATAATATGTATGTCCTGCTCACCTGACTGATCTCTTTATATGAGATCAATTTTCAACAGGCAATCTTGCAGGGGACTTTGTTGCGCCATTTCTTTTACCCAATAGGTTAATAATACATAGGAAGTGATGAAGTGCGGGCGTTTTGGGGACTTTCGGGATTTAATTCTAACGTTTGAAATAAGTGCTGATTTTCAGCATACTTTGAATGAACATTTTGATTTTGAGAAAAATACATAGGCTTCTCTTTAACCGGTTGTGGGAAGTAGCAGCAATAGGATTCGAGTGGAATCATAGTGAATAGCTAGCATACAATATATCTAATCCACGTGTAAATAAACTGTCACAATATTTAAAGTACCGTCTGTATCGTGGGAGTTACACCCACGCAGTAATAACATTATTATAGCTATTATATTTATTTTATACGCATATTAGTATTCCAATATCGTTTCAGTATCGAGAGAAAATGTCATGTGTGTTTAATCGCTTAAAGGTTAACCTTTGACGAGGTCTTTCATAGATGGGTAAAAGCACTCATTCGTCCCAGATTACCCTCCCATCGGGCTATGAGAGTGAAGGAATAGTGAGTGCACCTGTGTCTGCGCAATTGCTTGTGCACTAGAATATGTCCTGCGCAGCTGGCTGATCTCCTTATATGAGAACAGCCGCCATGGCCGAAATCTTTGGATGTATTACTATGACACTATCATTATGGTAGCCTAGAGGTTAAAGCACAAGTTTCTCAAGTAACAGTGTGCGCGTTCGATCCTAGGTCAGACCTGTGTATCTTTTCTATGTTAAATTGTTACTTATGTAGGTACTTTCTTACGGTGAGTTGCACTATTTCACTTTAACGATAACAGAACCATTTTCAGTTACCAAATCACTGATTTGACCAATGGGCACGTAAATGGCTGGTTATGGTTTGGTTATTTTTCGTCTATACTTCTATACTAATATTATAAAGCTGAAGACTTTGTTTTTTTGTTTGTTTGTTTGTTTGAACGCGCTAATCTCAGGAACTACTGGTCCGATTTGAAAATTTCTTTCAGTGTTAGATAGCCCATTTATCGAGGCTATAGGCTACTTTTTATCCGGGTCCCTGCCGAGGTTCCCACGGGATGCGGGTGAAACCGCTGGCAGAAGCTAGTTATAGATAAATGGTGCAATTGGGTCTCAGTGCCTCTTGGATCGCGAGAAGCGAGAAAAATTACTTAAATTATTAATCAACACGTGTCGTCAAAACGATTCTCTAAACAATTTCTAATTAGCCCTGTGATTTTAATTACCTAACTCATTCATACATTTCCATTCATTGAGACCTTACGCCCACAGAGGTGAGTGACCTTTCAAAGGGTTTCATTAATGTGAAGGAAAGTGTTATGGAGAGGGATGCCTTTTCTGTTTCGGAGACATTTTGGCATATGTGTTGGCTTGTTGCTAAGGGGAAAATTGTAAGCAGTATTAGTAATGTTCTTCCTTATTAGTGCTTTTGAAGTTATACAATCATGTTAAGTCATCGGTTTATATTATAATAGCTGTTTTTCATGCTTCCAGCAGACAACTACTTTCCGCACCTTTTTTTTTAACGACGTCAAAAATCATCAAATGACCCCACCCGTTGTGGGTTAGGTTAGGTTGGGTTAGCAGCGGTGAGGGAGTGTCAGACTCTTACTGACTAAAAACCGTAGTGTTCCGTCGTAGGCCTTTTATGTACCAGAGCCGCGGTAACTCTCTCTAACAATCACGCAGCCCCGGCAGACCTTGGCCCTGCTGGGCCCCGCTGGACTACTTTCCACACCTGGATTAAATATTGTCTATATTCTTTCGCAGGCTCTGGACTATCTGTATTTCGTTTAAATAGGACCATTAGTTTTACAGAGTAACCTTTGCATTTATAATATCACATTTCTGTTACTATACAATTTTCCCGAGTATGAATGAATGTATTTTTTTTGTATGTCACGAAAATATAACTAATCATTTTTTTTATCATTTCGTGTCATGTGAAAGTAGATTGAAACCTGGAGATAGACTTTCGAATTGTTTAAAAAAAATATTAAGTAAGTGGTGCGCAACTATATAGTAGCAAAGAAATGACGTAGTGAGACATCAAACAATCTGTATTGCTATACTCTTTTTACACTTTGTTTTGAAAGTAAGATAATAAACACACCTTATTCCAAAGTAACAGAAACAAACGTCAAACCATATCCACAAATACACATTTTCCGACATTTTCATAACTACGACTAAAGTGAATCTCATAATAACACCCTTTAAACTTTTAAGACGAAGTTTTTCAATACTTTAGTTAGAAAAGATTAAAGAAGTAAAAGTTTTCAAAAGAATCGGGGGTGAATGCACCCACCCTTCTGAAGTTACGGGTTAACCCGTACCCGAAGGGGGATTTTAATGATATTACTTTTGGTTATGCATATTTTTATGTTTTTGTGAATTTAATTAGTTTGTGGTTACGTATGTGTCACGGATGTTAAAAACTATACATGGCTACTTTGATATCAGCGTCATCATCCTCCTGCCCTCTTCCCAATTTTATTGCGGTCGGCGCAGAATGTTTTCTCATTAAATACATTCTGTCTGTAGTGTCGTGGTGGCCTAGTGGGTAAAGAACCAACCTCTCAAGTATGAGGGTTTGGGTTCGATTCCAGGTCAGGCAAGTACCAATGCAACTTTTCTAAGTTTTATTGTTATGTCGGTTATCTATTGACACGACTAAAATAATATGAAACAATTAGTTCTTGTTATTAGACTTACTATGATTAAAACGTTGACATACAATTCCAAATAAGATATTTTTAGGCAAATTTCTAGTATTTGATTATCTCTAAACATAAGTTGATGAATGAAAGTAACCCTTTCTATTTCCCTTCAAGCTTTGAATATCATTCAGCATTTCGTACTTAGGGCTTAAAATAGAGACCTAACAGACACGAAGCCCTAAAACAATAGGACATCTAAAATAAACCTATAGACTAAAAGATTTTCACTGAAAACCTCTTTAGTACTTAACCCTCCAATGCGAATACTGTTTGCAGAATAAAATTAATGTTGGTTTTGCGTGGGTTTCTAGAAGATTAATTTTAATATAAAGGTCTTGAATATATATATTTATAGGAATTCTAAAGGTATAATATAAATAGGTCATTCATGTTTTTGAGATAAAAGTAATTTTTCATCTCTCTTCAATGTGAGTAGGATTTGACATTACATAATTCATTTATCTACTCTATCTCCTAAGAAGTATAAAATACCTGAACCGCTTTAAGATATCTTCTTCTCTGTCGATTCGCTCTTGGCAGAGCGGTCGTGATCACGTTGAGCCGTCCACATTAGAGGCGGACACAGCTTTTTTCACGATTTCCCGCCATCTCTCTCTGTTTGCAGACTCTCTGATGCAGTCTGACACGCAGCTACCAACTGCGGATTTCACCTGATCGGTCCAGCGCATAGGTGATCGGCCGCGCGATCTGGTACCCTCCACTTTTCCCTGTACAACTAGCCGCTCTATAGATTTGTAATCGCGTCTAGAGATATGGCCAAAGTATTGTAGGTACTTAGTATGCGCGTCTTTACTATGGTCGATAGGCGCCTTGTGACGCCGAGTTCCTGAAGTAC
The DNA here is from genome assembly GCA_963856015.1 of Helicoverpa assulta. Taxonomy (NCBI): domain Eukaryota; kingdom Metazoa; phylum Arthropoda; class Insecta; order Lepidoptera; family Noctuidae; genus Helicoverpa; species Helicoverpa assulta. The sequence continues at coordinate 573,987 of CAWLCW010000030.1, forward strand.
GGACACATTGGTGCGGAACTCTGTCCACGATATCTTTAAGATATAATTAATTAGAAATGTAAATACCTAAGTATGTTAAAAAAAAACTGTTTACTAAATAAGGAAACTTTTTTATTAAGGAAAAGAAGTCGGTTTAAAAAGCTCAGAATACGTAAAATTCCTTCAAAGCACTTAAAAATGTCAAATATTTATTTGTAAATCAAAAAAACAATTTATACTCAACAGGAATTAAATCAAGACCATAATGCTAATTAAATGAAACAATCTATTTACAAAAGTATCGACAAAAGTACGTCTATGTAAAATTCATCCATGATTTTAGTAGGTGATTTGGCAGCGCTTATGTCATATATTAGCATATCTGACATTTCACGGCTATGGCCTGCCCTTGGGGATAGTTGAGGCTACTGGAGTAGCCACGAGGCCGCCAGCGTTGCAGGGTCAAGTAAGTAAGTATATCGCGTGTTTCCACTTAACGCCTTAAATTAATATGCACACTGAAGGGTTGTTTAAAAATGATTTATTGTTTTTTAAGACATAGCGTAAATATTAGTTAGGCGTAGATTGTTGGCATATGGAAAGATGTATCTTTGTATCATGGCCAATGTTATGGGTACATATTATACTGAATTTAAAAAATATTACCTACTTAAAACATTCGTTCTTTTAATTGATGGTCATAGAATACATGATTCCATTTGTAATCGATAAATCCAGTAACAGAAATAAAGTCAAAAACTTGTTTTCTCCTAAAGCATCTCATCTATTTAAAAAAGTCTATTAGAAAAACTTAATAGCGCTTTTCCAAACCATACTAAAAGCCAAAAGAACCGCATGCTCGAAAATTACACTACACTAACAAAAAAAGGCACCCACAAACGATTCCCATAAAAAAATCAAAGCAGAGCCATCGATAAAGCAAAGTCATAAAACAAAAATATACATAACACAGTCGGACGGAGGAAAAGTACCGTTGGCACTAAAAGTATCGTAAAGCACACTAAAAAGTGCCGGAGATCGTAACCAGACCTTAAGTAGAGTTAAACCGTGGTACCAAGGTGGAACTTGACGTGAGACTTGATCGTAAAAATTGTGATGGCGGTGTAAGGTAGAAGTGAAAAGCGGGTTAACCTAAGTGACTCTCACCGAAATTAGAAAATTGAGTACCTATATTTAACCGATTTCCTAAAAAAATAACGAGGTCGTCAATTTATCTACATGGTGTTTTTGTATGTGTGTTACACAATTATTGGGAATTCGTATAGTAAATAAATCATTTTGTATAAAAAAGATTAAGAAAAGTCATCTTTGCAGTACTCTAGCACGTTGATTTTTACAATATTTATGCGGTTGCACTGTTGCTTCTCTACGGACTTTGAATTAGGTAAACGATTTTTCACTCCATTTTAATTTCTGGAACCATCTACGTATTAAAGAGATTTCAAGTAGGACACAACCTTGAAACCAAATAATTTATGATCAGATGTAGTTTCAAATGATACTGCAGCTCGATTATAGTTCTAGGAACTTGCTGTTTTTAATTAATGTTTTTTTTTAGGGTCATTTATGTATTGCAGTATGTGTTTTAAAAAACGAAAGCTTCATTTACATATACGATGCAAATCAACAAAATCATCTAAATCGCTTCATCTTCTACCTTACGTCACCCTCGAGGGTGTCACCCTACCCCACTTCCTACCCTTGATGGACTACTCCAATAATTCAAGCGCAAGTAACTGATACCCTACTCTGCTCACCCGGTTCACTTCGTAATTTAATTGACTCATTATATTTGCAAGTTGCCCTGTATGCTGTGCCCTTGAATTTGGCTTTACGTGTACCTATCATAACTAAATAGTGGCCTGGCCTAGTGGGTAAAGAACCATCCTCTCAAGTACTGTGGGTGGGTTCAATTAAGGGTCTGGCAAATACCAATGCAATTTTTCTATGTTTTTTTTCTTTTTGACTGTGTTTCGAAAGGCACCTTAAACTGTAGATCCCAGCTGTAGATGTTTGGCAGTCGTTACGGGTAGTCAGAAGCCTGAAAGTCTGCTGGGCCCTTGAATTTGGCTTCACGTGTATCATGAGTTATTATGTAACGTCAACATTCTTATCGACTGGTACAAACTGAAGTAAGATTCAAGCTGAAGCTAATCTCAGTAACTGCTGATTCGATCGAGTTGTTTCAGTGTTAGATAAGCCATTTGAAGAGGAAGGCCCACTTAAACTTCTCACTTAGAGGAAGAGGAAGGTCACTTAAAACTGGATGCGCGAAGTACTTCCTAAAAAAGATAAGCGAGACTACGAACGGAAGATAGTTGGTGTTAAAAATAAGCAATGCCTTAGGGTCTGAATATACCTATATGTTATTCGCATGGCTTCGTATCGATCAGTCTATGCCAAATAACTTGATCAAAAAATACTTTTTCGATATGTATAGTGATAATAATGTTGATCAAGTCTGCTGCCCCCATATCGATGTTATTTTTTTTAATAGATGCTCGATCGGAATAACTATGATATCATAAATGTACTTTTCCACCTAAATCAATAAAAAAACATTGTCTTTTAACATGACAGTATTTTATAGGATCTTAAACCGTGTCTTTGGAGTAATACCCAATAAACCATTATAATCGACAATAAACGATTTGAACTTTTCAATTTGGTTAATGAAATGGATCGGTTTGACCCAGTTCTGTAGTTTTCGGACGTTAGAAGGTTTGGTGTTGAAATATAATAGGTGGAGTATTAGCTAAGTGAATGGGGAAATGGCTAATATTAATTTTCAAGTTCATTAGGTTATTTTAAGTAAATTCAGGCTTCATATATCTTTACTATGTTCTGTATTGCCGAATATTCAATGCACGGATGTTTCCCTACTCCACCAAATTCCAGACCCCTGGCTGCTATGTAAAAGTTTCGGAAATCCGCAAAGCTATTTTGGCAGGACGCAGGAATCGAACCCGGGACTCTGTGCAAGACTACGTTTTCGACCACTAGACTATTAAAATATAAAAAGTTAGGCATTCTTGTTATTTTTAACCGACTTTAAAAAATAAGGATGTTCTCAATTCGTCGGAATGTTTTATTCTTTCAAGGGAGGAACTCCATATTTATTTCACGTTTTGTTGATATTTATTTTGAAATTTTGTTTTAACATATTTTATTTTGTTTGTCAAAGATGTTCGCGTGTTGATGCCTGTCTGAGCGTCTGAACTGAACTGAGAAAGTCTGACAACTCGCGGCTGACTTCACACAGAGCGTCTGACCGCCTTACTTCAGAAACCAAACTTTTGGAGACACCGGTATTCTAAGGTTAGAATAAATTGATGTCGTACTACGCTATGTCTATTTAAATAAATCGAGTTTTGTCATGTACATAATATTGTATTATGTATTTACAAAACGGCATATAAGTACCTATGCTTATGTATAATATACATAGTACAAAACTCTGCTTGATATCGGATATAACAAAAAAATGGGTAGACCATTTTAATTCCTAAAATTCCAACAGAAACATTACCATTCCTGAAGTAAAGTAACTAAAGTAGGAACTAGATTTTATGCCAGAAATACTTAACCATTTATTATTATCCATATTTAACCAGTAAAGAAAAACCATCATCCAAGAAAGTACAAAACAGCAAAAACAACACATTTCAGAATGCAAAACAAATGCAAAACGCTTGCAACACTGTAGTTTAATAATTTCCAAGTCTGACAACCCTATCATGGTGTTTTAAGATGTTGACACGGCAAATATTCCGCTGGCGCAGATTTGGTATACAAATACACACAGTACACACAATACACACTCTTATTCGATGCTTGCTTTTCATTTTACACACTTGTAACTTTTTGAACTTTAAAGTATGTTATATAGAAATAGAATACTTAGATTTCTGTAGTGTGTTCAATTGTATGTAGTATATTTAAAATGCTGTATTGATTGTGTTGTTGAATAAGTTTTCAGGTTCCTTAATAAAACTGGGTTTGTTATTAATACTCCCATTTTTTGTTGCCCTAGTCGTTGGATTTTACATCAATTAAAACTTAAATTTCGACTGAAAACAATTGCAGTTACAAAATAACATTTACACGAGATGCCAGGTTTTAGACTACGATTAAATGAAAATGCCAAAGAACACTGCTTCCTTTAACATCTGTATTTTTGCAACTGCATATTTCGAGGGTTCTGAATACTAATAAACAGCTAGTATAATTACAACCTCCATAGCATTTATGCACTCCACTCACTGCACCGCGCCCCGTCGCGTAGCGCGGGATGGCATTTATGGATTTTACCCCTTGCAATTTCCAGCGCATTTCCGCGTCGGCAGTGTGTTTTACAAGGCGTGATTTCTATATACATTGACATACTTGCATACAATGATAAAATCTGCCATTCCGCGCTACGCGACGGGGCGCGGTGCAGTGGGAGGAGCGCCTGACGCATTGCTTGTGTGCGTTAAATATGCGGAAGTTGGTCTCGTCATTTTAGCTCCACTTTTCAATTGAACTATTAATATGACTATTTTTATCTGAGTGACTGTTTCTTGCTCAACCAGGCCCGGCGATGTCGCGTTGGCGCGGCTTCGATGGCGCGGGGTGAGCTCGCTCCGCGGCTAGGCGCCGATGCGCGCCTGGCTCGTCGTGTGTGCGGCGCTCGCGCTGGCGCCCTGCCGAGCGACCGCTGCGCACTCTCAGGACCCCGCGCGACTCGAGCGCATCAAGTCACAGATACTAGCCAAGGTAACTTCAACCTTAAGCTTCAAACTAAAAGGTCAAATATCCTGGTGCCCCCTGCCGAGCGACCGCTGCGCACCACGTATGGTATTGTAGACATTTGGCCAGCTAAAAGGTATATCTTGACGAAGATTCATATGCAAACCAAACCTGATATTGATTGCCTCGATAAGGAAACACAAGCCCAAAATGAACCTTTAAGGGATGATTTATATTAGGCCGGGCCGTGTCCGGGGCGTGCCGTGTACGTGGCTCGTACGGGGCACGGATGTGAAACGTTACATACATTTTGTATGAAGCAGTTTATATTACACCGTGCATGATCCGTGGCCCGTCCGGGCCACAAACGACGGTCGTCTTTAGAATTTCGTAAAAGCCCGGACACGGCACGGCACGGCCCGGCCTAATATAAATCAACCCTAACTCAAAATTGTTTTAGTGCTTAGTGCTTTGACGGTTAATAACAAATATTGTCTAAACATAATACCAGAGCTACCAGAAGCTCTACGATTTGAAGTCGCCAAACTTTTAATCTATTCAATAAAGTAATCTGCTGACCATCATAAGCTTTAACCTAACCTAACTACTCACACCGTCAACCACAGCTTTCCCCATACTAATGTACTTCCATCCCCAGCTGGGGCTATCATCGCGCCCCACGCCCCTGGGGGCGCCCCCGCGAGACGTGGTACGTCAGATCCTGGCACGAGCTGCCGACCCTCGGCCCCCGCCGCGTCACCACGACACAGACGAACACGCCATGAGGGAAATCATCGCGATAGCACATAGAGGTATTATATGATAGACTGGGTTATGTGTAAAAAGGTGTATCATAAAGAAATTGAAATACTATGATTGATGCTGAGAAAAGTAAGGAATAGGCGAGAAAGATAGATGACCCACGAGGAACACTGATACGAATACCCTAAAATGTATGTTAAAAAAGAGTTTAAATACGCTAAAACATGAACTGTACATACCTACATTATTACGCATTATTTTTACACTAAACATACAGCCCACATATTGATTTATGACCAGACAACATCACAACACAATCATATACCTCTATTTTTCAATCCACAAAATAGTGTCTAAAAATGGACACAATATCCAAAAAATCCGTAACTTACACTAAAACAGTAAACAAAATTATATTCTATCTCATAAAGTTACCATATCGTAATCTGGTAAATAATTTAACTCAACACCTACAGACAAACGGTAGTACTTTTTAACTAACTTTCATCTGATTGTAAGTTTACTAAGTTTCCAAGATGGTGGGTGTGCTTAACCAGCGCGGTGTCAGTTTTAAAAACAAGAACTTACTAAGAGTATGAATAAGATGTAGAGCGAAGCTGTGAAACAGATGAGGCATGAGGTAAATAATTTATGTTTGCCATACACCTGTATCGTAGTCAGCAATGTGAAATCCTGCTACGTGATACGTAATTATGCAAAACAGTTTTACTAGGCGAAAATAAAAGTGAAATGTTTTCATGCTAAAAATGTTTTTCATAAAAACAATGAACTGACAGATACATTCTAAAAACATTGGCTAAAATCCAGCCTTAACAAAGTGTCAACCGAGCAATTCATATGACACTATAAAAACTCTTACACATCCAAATGTACCACAAAATTATTTACGATTTTACGTGTACCTTACGCCTCGACGCTCTATAGCTTATTCATACTCAAAGTGACTTGTATTTTATTGTGCCTCAGAAATGGGTCACAAACATCATTGGGTACTGTATAACGTCTCTAGAATGGTCACTAGCCGATAATACAGTCTAGACTTAGTCATTCGGCAACCAATTATATACTTTGGCATAAATACCGGATCGAACCGGAGCGGGCCGGAGCGAACTAGATTTTTTTAAGATAAAAATCCCTTGATAGACATTGGCTCTCAATCATAGTCTGGAAGGTGACGTCACTTTGTTGTATAATAGTCTGGATAAGTTAGTTCTTGTTTAGCTAAAGTTTTGGTCCTTTAGTCTCGCTGAGGACTGAGTTTTTCTGAGACATTAAACAGTTAGGGTGTATTCTTATGAAATATTTACCAGTTATAAGGTATTAGTGCTGAAAAGAAACAATCGAATTAACTCCTCAATAAATCGCACTTTCATTTTTATTTTTAAATTTGTTAAATTTGAATGTCAAAGTATGTATTCATGAGATATTCTCCATTTTATTTTTATAATTTATTATTGAATTCCATCTTCGAACCGATGAATTGCGACCGTGTTATGTACGCCATTATTGTCACATGCATCAGGCCATAAACTAAAAAGTAGTTTAAGTTATCGAATGTTAAATGTTTGTGATGTGGCAGTACTTTTTTTTTATTAAAAAAAAAAGAACAAAACAGTGATTTTGAAGTACACAGTGTCCGTAGCCTACAGCGATATTTACATATTCGATTAGATCCGTAGTTTATCCGAAGATAGTATTTCTCGTCATCTCGGGAACTTGCTTGGCAACCGTTGTAGATCATAAATAATCACCAACCATGATACAAGATACACTATTTACTACATTTTGAGGACTTTTTATTATTTTTACTATTTCCCTTTTTGCGTAAGATTGATTTCTCTCTTCTGATATTGTTTTATTTTATGTCAAATATTTTTATGTTAAAAGTTAGTATTCGTTTACAAAGATGCTCTTTGAATTATTGGCTGATAATTCTTAGGGTATCTGTTTACCTTTTGTTTTAATTTTTGACATGACATATTATACTGACATAACAAAAGACTGTATTTGACACACACACACACACACACTTTTTGTAACGTATTTTTTAATTAAATAGACCGTTATACATACATATAAACTTAAATAGGTTTTTTATGAATTTGCAATTAGCGAAATGGCCCATCAAATAGTTACGTACTATTTATTTCTCAAATTATTTGTATATGCTAATATATTTTATAATTCAGCAAATGACTCTTTCGATTTTATTTTTGTTAAATGTTTTTGAAAGTATGTTTTCAGGTGACCAAGGATTTTCTTGCAGGCGATCACCATTGACAATGTAAGTAAAACTTTTTACCAGATAAGAATTCGTACCTAATGAATGAACTGGATGCGAGAAGCCGAAAATCGATCTCAGTGGCGTGCACTTGGAGAGGCCTATGTCCAGCAGTGGACTGCGATAGGCTGATGATGATGATGATGATGATGAATGAACTTACAATGTTTCTATTGTTTTTCAGGTCGAAGCAAAAATACTCGAACTCGTCAGTCAACCATTGAATGCCACTAAATGGTGAGTATGTTACTACATAATCTTTTTCTTCTTCCTGTCCTGTTTCCGAGTAATTTGGGGTCGCATAATCTATACATCTAATTATTGCTCTATACTTAACTACCCATCCACATTTATACTTACACACTCTTTACAACATCTGTTTTGTCCCTCATCGATTGCTTTTCATCACATACCTACCCGCATCTCTGTCATTAGCGACACTTTCAAACTTCCTCTAATTTACCCACTTATTTTCTCCATTCATTATTTCTTGATATAAATGTGGGAAAATCTTAATATTGTCATTTCTGCAACATTCACTCTCCCGCAAACATCTTTAAAACAGTTTAAACCAAAACATTAAAAACTCGACCACAGTAAACATCCAAGTAAGCCATTAGGTAAGCAACATTTTATCGATATACCCTTCAAAGTATCGAGTAAGTTCGATAGCCATCACTCTTTTGTAACGTCGGTTAGAGGTTATGCAATGCAACCATTTGGGCGGTTGCCAGCAACCCCGATTTACAAGCCAGAACCGCAAACCGATTTATGTCATACTTTTTAACCGTTTTCAAAAATGCAAAACTTTTGTAATGGTAAATGTTGTGTTGAGTGTGTTGGGGAGTGCTGTGTTCAATTAATTTTTGAGATCGTGTTTTTTTTGTGAAATTAGGTAATGAACCTAGCTGTACCGTCATTACATGGTGTCATGTCCACGTGTGCAATTGTGTGAAATGGTCTATGTGACTATGTGAGTGATTATTATGTTTTATTCGTGGAGTTACATCGTTTTGGAAGTTTATGCTAATTGAAAGATCTATAAAAATCAATAGTATTGAGTTCTGATTTCAGCACAGATACAATCAAAAGTCCATTTGCTGTAAAAATTTTAGGAAAACAAGTAAGGTCAAAATATAACAACAAAAAGTAATTAAATTGTGGCAAAGGAGAGGTCATCCTGAAGGTTGACATCAAAAATGCTTTCAATTCCGTAAACCGGGACACTCTGTTGGCTGAAGCACAAAAAGAAGTACCCAAAATTTATAGTTTTCTCTATCAATGTTACAGGCACCCATCAAAATTACTTTATAAGGACAACCTATTGGAATCTGCAGTCGGATGCCAACAAGGTGATCCCCTCGGGCCAGTAATTTTCAGTCTAGCCATTCACCCGATCATTCGAGAGCTAAATTCCAAATTCAACGTTTGGTATCTAGATGATGGGACCCTGGGAGGCGATGTACAGACCGTATTTCAGGATTTCATTCATTTAAAACATAAATTTCATTCCATTGGTTTAGAACTAAATTGTACAAAATGCGAATTATTTATTACTGACACGACTGACAGACAAATGACAATATCCAAATTTCAATCATTAGCACCACAGATTAAAATTATAGATAAACAGTCTCTCCGCCTCCTTGGGGCTCCCATCCTAGACCAATCTTTTTCTACATTCATTTCGGAAAAAATTGACAATTTCAACGATATTTCGGAACGCCTACAGAAAATTACAATGCATTCGGCCATCACAATTATTCGACACTGCTGTTTTGGTCCTAAATTTACATATTACCTCCGTTCTTCTCATCTCTTTAAACATAGCCACCTTTTAGACCCAATTGATAAAATTATCCGCCATACCCTCAGCTCCATTCTCAATGTGGCCCTGGACGACCGAGCCTGGCAGCAAGCCACATTACCCATCCGGATGGGAGGTCTCGGCGTCCGCAAAATTACCAGTATTAGTTTACCGGCATTCATATCCTCGGTTCACGGCACCGAGAAATTAGCCAGGAATATTCTTGCTTCAACACTGGTTGATTTTGAGGTGCCGCACATAGCCGAGGCTATGGATGCATGGAAAATTACTTGCCCGAATGAAAATCTACCCAGCAACCCGTCTTCCCAGAGACAGTGGGATGAGCCGCTCTGCAGAGTAACCCGGAATAATTTAATAGAAACGGCAATTACTCCTGCTGAGCGAGCACGCCTACTGGCTGTGGGTAGATGGGAGTCGGGACTTTGGCTGCAGGCACTACCGTCGTCAAACATTGGCACCATGTTTGACGACACAACTTTCCGCCTCGCTACCTGTTTACGTTTAGGAGCACCGTGCTGCTCCCCTCATCGCTGCCACTGTGGCGAGGCTGTCACCAGCCTCGGACACCACGGCCTGTCGTGCAGCCGCAGTGCGGGCCGTATTGCGCGGCACGCAAATATCAACGATATTATACGTCGGGCTCTTGTTGCCGTCGGGGTGCCAGCTGTACTGGAACCAAATGGCTTGGCGCGCGACGACGGTAAGAGACCAGACGGCATGTCTTTATTCCCTTGGAAGATGGGTAGGCCTTTAGTATGGGACGCAACCTGCGTCGATACTCTTGCGCCATCCCATCTTCCAAGTTCTGCGTGCTGTGCTGCTGCTGCCGCTGCGGCCGCGGAGAACCTCAAGCGGCGGAAATATAGTGGCCTCGTCGGCAACTATATTTTCGAACCGTTTGGGGTTGAAACCCTCGGGTCGTGGGGTCCGAATGCGCACACCTTATTTAAAGATCTGTCTAGGCGGCTGGTTGACGCTTCTCGTGACCAAAAGGCTGGCTATTACCTCGGACAAAGGATCAGCATGGCCATCCAACGAGGTAATGCTGCCAGCCTCTTGGGTACGCTCCCAGTTGACAGCGATGGGGATGAATTTTTTGACGCCTTTTAGATATAGTGTAATTTTTTTTTTTTTTTGTTTTACTAAGATAGTTTTTTTTTTGTTGTAAATATCTGTGTATATAACTATGTAAATAAATCATATATAAAGGACTAAAAAAACAAAAAGTATAAATTGCTTTTTAGTTCAAAGTGATTGACAAAATTAAAAACATTTTCACATTTTCCCAATAATTTTCTTACGAAAAAAAAAACAAATAATAAAATATTTTCAGCCTCATAAAAATTAAATCAGAATTGACTTAAAATACTCTATATTTTACATAATCGCTGTTTTCTTCAAAAATATTCCAGCGTTATCCTTTTAAAAATACCCATTATTCATACAAACGCATGTTGGCAATTTAATGGCAACTTCTAAAACTGTCGTAAGAAAAATATGAAAAAATCTTGTTCTCGAGTGTCTGCTTGAAAAAGGCCAAGTGCCCTACACTTGAAGAAATAAATAAAATAGGATCACTGGATGAGGCCATTCTCATACATTTTAGGCTAGGTCTCAATGAGAGCGGGGACTCCATAAGCTTAAGCGGAGCGATTGGCGTCTACAATCACGGTATTCTCCGTTCAAATCGTCGTTTGTTTCACCCATGGATGGCAGAAAACGCTTGAATTTATACGCGATGTTATTCCCGCTTGCAGAGAGACCTCACCCTTATAATTATGCGACGCATTCTTTACAACGTGAACGATATATCAAAAATTATGCCTTTTGCAAGGCTATAAAATTTAAAAGTTAAATTTCTGCGCTTTGCCGATTTTAAACGCAGCAGAGCTTCGGAGCCTCTTTGGCGCGGATTACGAGTACATAGTTACTGTTATTTGGGACACTTGTATTGTAATTTAAGTATATTGTTTAAGTACTTAATGCTATTATTGTAAGGAGGAGGAATTTACTTCATTTTTGCAAAACAATGTTTAATAGTACCAAGGTTTCGTTTATTGTAAACTGGTATGTTTTACAGTCAAGTACTTATTAGCTTTTTACTATCTTTTGCCCGCGATTATATCCGCGTGGCGTGGGAACTCCTTCACTCACCCGTACAGAAAGGCAGTGGCGGCCCTAGGGGTGTGCGAACTGTGCCATCGCACAGGGCCTCGCGCTTGGGGGGGCCTCGCGCTACAACCCAAACTAATATAAAAAATTATAATTAAAAAATATAATATATCTGATCCAAGAAAAACAATTGTGCATTCTTTATTTCTAATTCATTCTGCGTTTGCTTTTTGAGTCCTCAATTTAACAAAAAGTTGGAACACCAAAGTAACAAAAACAATTGGCTCTCGATCCAGTCGCGGATTCTTTTTATTTGTGCTTAATTCCGAATTTAATTTGAGAGTCCTTAAACAAACAATTTAAAAAAATTCGCGCTCGCTGCGCTCGCGGCTGTTCACTTGACGTTACCTTTCCTTCTAACTTGATTAGAGTACTTTTATGTCCCAAAACTCAAAATTTTCGCGCTCGCTACGCTCGCGACTTCACCTTACACTCTTGTTTCTTATACAAGTTTAGGTGCTTTAGTGACCCAAACCTCAAACATTTTTGTGCTCGTTACGCTCGCGGGTGCTTTACTTTCCACTTGTTTTATTTTTATCATCCTTTTTTAGCCGAACCTAGAAGGTAGCGCCGCTTTTAAGTCCTTTTATTAACAAGAAAACAACTCCTAGTTTCCGTATGAACTTTCTTATTTACGACGTTCGAACTACTCAAGTCACAATCTTTCAATACATAGGGGGCGCTAGGGTCATGATTGCACCCGGGCGCTACATGAGCTAGAGACGGCCCTGAATCATTATACGAAGAGCTGAATATTATCTCGGTGCTGAAATACATTAAGAAAATAATTTTACTGAAATTTATCCCAATACCGAAATAGTCTTGAGAATTCGAATAATAAAATAATAATATCGAAAAAGCAGATAAGGAATTCGATGACACAAGATCGACTTTCAGCCCTTGCTATTCTTTCGATCGAAAATGACGTTGCTCATCCATTCGATTAATCTGGTTTAATTAAAAATTTTAGTCTTAAGAAAAGTCGCAAGCATCAGATCATTTAATTATTGTTAATTTTGTGATTCTTTAAATATAAACTGTAGTAAAAATAAAATTGTATTAATTTGTTTAACTTGAGCATTTCTCCTCAAACATGACGTTTAGCTAAATCAAAACACCAGCTTACTCTCGCAACACATACTTTTCACGTAGGACAAAGGGCCTCGCATAGACCTGCCGCACGTAGCCTCGCAATGGCTAGGGCCGCCGCTGCAGAAAGGAATGGTCACCTAAAAGTGAAAACAATTATTTGAATCGGACCTGTTTTTTCTGAGATTAACGCATTCAACGAAACAAACACACAAACTATTACTATAGATAAGTAATTCATAACCAAAAGCATTTCAAAAGTCTTTTCATTTCAGGGAAAGAAAAATGCCTGCAGTAAAATGTGGTGAAACTCGAGCTAGTTCCTGTTGGACCAACTAGATGGCGTTACCGGTCTTCGAGGAGTGAGGTAGGTCGAATAAAATCTTTTGATGATGTTTTTACATAATTTTGCAGATTACATTTTGTAAGTAGTGTGATAAGTAAAATAAACTTATAGATTTAATTAACATATAGCAACACTCAGTAAAACGCGATCAATCACTTATGATGAGTGATTTATGAAATGTTTCAACCGCGTCCCATGGGAATAACTTTCCGTACCTATATAAACTGTAGCCTTAGTAACAAAGTCAAGGTTTTGAGCCAAAGTTTTATGTCACTTATGGATAATTTAGTTTCTCAACAGTGAAAAAAATAACAAATCGGTTCAGCAGTTCCGGACAGTTCCGTTCCAATACTCAATACTTTAATGCGTACCATAATGTTTACTGATGTTGGTATACAGGTAATTCCCTTTAGGGTTTACAAAAAAAACAAACCAAAAAAAGGTTTGCTCTTTATTACATATCCCTCTATTATAAATAGGTCTGTCATATAAACCTACAATCCCTTGAAACCTTTATAAGTTTCAAATTCACTATCTAACTACAGAACCCTGACACAACAAAGTTAAATAATAACAATATATTAGAGAAACGATAACAAACTGACAGTTATTAACATTACATTATATTTACCGAGATATTTGCTCCAAGTACATTGTTATCAGCGAAAAGTAATTAATTGTATTTTTGAACTTTTACATAATTACGTCCGCGTTGGGTGGTAAACAGCCTGTATGTACAAGAATAATAGGGCTTTTTGAAAATCATTATTTATTGATTACTTAGACTGCCTCGTTGGTCTAGTGGTCGCAAGCGTGGCTGCTGTGCTCGAGGTCGCGGGTTCGATTCCCGGGTCGGGCCGAAATCGCTTTGTGGGTTTTCTTAAAAACTTTCACAAAGCAGCCCGTAGTCTGGAAGTTGGTGATTGATTCACCCGTGCATCGGAGAGCACGTAAATGTCGGTCCTGCGCCTGATCTCTTTCCGGTCGTGTCGGATTGCCGTCCCATCGGGTTATGAGAGTGAAGGAATAGGGAGTGCACCTGTGTCTGCGCAAATGCTTGTGCACTATAATATGTCCTGCGCAGCTGGCTGATCTCCTTAAATGAGAACAGCCGCCGTGAACGAAATCGGCCGTGGACGCCATTAGAAGGCAGAAAATCTAACAAGCAGTCTTACCAACGGATATTCTATTGATCAGATAACTGGGTTGATCTCAATGGGTCATCAGATTGACTAAAACCTACCTTTGTTCTCTTCGGAGCCCCTTATGCTCTAAAGCTCTTTTAAACAATTCCCGAACCCGACAAAAACTTAATAATTTTGTAAGTTTGTAAATATAGTAAGTAACAGTTTTAATTTTCATTGTAAAAATTACTAACTTAATTGCAAGAATAAGAGGGCTTTTTGAAAATCAATATTTATTGATTACTTAGAAGGCAGAATATAGAAAATAGAAGTATATCTTAGACACCATTGACTGTGTTTCGGATGGCACGTTAAACTGTAGGTCCCGGCTGTCATTGAACATCCTTGGCAGTCGTTACGGGTAGTCTGAGGCCAGTAAGTCTGACACCAGTCTAACCAAGGGATTATCGGGTCGCCCGGGTAACTGGGTTGAGGAGGTCAGATAGGCAGTCGCTTCTTGTAAAGCACTGGTACTCAGCTGAATCCGGTTAGACTGGAAGCCGACCCCAACATGGTTGGGAAAAAGGCTCGGAGGATGATGAGGATGATACTTAGAAGGCAGAAAATCTCACAACCAGTCTTACCAACGGCTATTCTATTGATTAGATATCTGGGTTGATCTCCATGGGTCAATCAGATTGACTAAAACCTACCTTTGTTCTCTTCGGAGCCCCTTATGCTCTAAAGCTCTTTTAAACAATTCCCAAACCCGACAAAAACTTAATAATTTTGTAAGTTTGTATATATAGTAATAGTTTTAATTTTCATTGTAAACATTACTAACTTAATTGCAATAAAAGAAAAAACTTAATACTACATAGAGCTCTTTCCTTGCCATATTTTTCCATAGTCTCTTAATAGGCTACGTGCACAGGTAGGCAGGTGCAGGGAAAACCTATGTAAGTGGGGCTACACTGACGACAATAGCTGCGGGTGTGGTGCCATACCACAAACCATGCGGCACCTTCTATGCTGCCCACTATGCCCCGACAGCTGCATAGTGGATGACCTTTATAACGCTACTGACAATGCCGTATGCGTAGCGAAATATTGGGCCTCCAAAATTTAAGTTGCTATCGACTCGCCAAGAAGAAGAAGCCATATTTTTTTCACTCCGTCTCTTCATCATCATCTGTCAAGACTTTGAATACATGTTGGGGTCGGTTTCAAGACTAAGGGGATGCAGCTGAACACCAGTGTTTTACATGGAGCAACTGCCTACCTGACCTCCTCAACTAAGTTATCCAGGCAACCCGACATCTCTTGGTAAGACTGATTGTTAGACTAACTGGTCTCTGACTAGCCGTAAGAATTGCCAAATATGCCATTTATTCATCCAATTATTTGGGTAATTAGTAAGAGATAACTATCCAGCTGACTAATTTACCGATAAAGAAAGGTAACCTTACCTAATTATACTAATAAAAGGACCTTAGAAAGTACCAAAATGGAACATAAATCAAGTCATAATAACCTCGTAAATATTTGTTTTGATCTCCCGTATTACAACTATGAGTACTATCTAGTACATCTATAGTATGCTTAGTAGGCGAATAATTAATCGAGGGTCAAACTTTATGGCATTTTATGGCTAACAATACCTCTCTATCCTATATACATTATAGATATATTACAGGCTGTCACGAAATGTCTATAGCTAGGTGCACGTTTCCATGGAGTGGGTCTTATGGACAAGACCCCACATGAAACTCCATAAATGAAGATATACTCTTTTCAAAACAGAAGCGTTTACAAGTTTTTCTTACCGTCTATTCCTTATAAGTTAACTGCAAGAAAATTATTATTTGAACTGACTCTATTACACTTTTGAACCATCCAAAAGACTAGGTTAAAAGATCTTTTAGACATCCGTTTCTTATGCACCTGTAATTGGTGTAAATTAGGTAGTTGCACATTTTTAGGTACTGTCGGTAGGGACGTCAAAAACTTAATCTACCAAGACAGGTTCACCAATTTTAGTTAATTCATATATGTACTGATGAAGTTCAAGTTCAAAGTACTGATATCAAAATTGTCTAAAACTCGCGTAAGCAGTACCTACAGTTTGAGTTCAATGCCGTTCGTTGCCTTTTTGTTAATTTTTATCTTTTTTAATATTATTACGTACAGTTATTCATTCATTAGTCAACGGGTTTTATGATGTTGTAATCGATATGGGCGTTACATTAAGCTTTTGCGTGTTACATACAATAATTTTGAAAAGATGAATAGATTACGTGAATATTATAAAAATAAGAAACTAGAGTAATTCGTGTTTTGCCACCAGCACGGTGATTATCGCTCATACCTTCTCTATACCTATGACAAAAAGCCTGTACCCAGCAGAAACGCCTTTGGTAAAAATACGGCATAGAAGATAGTAAGAATATAATCTACTTAATCAATACATAGTATAAAACAAAGTCGCTTTCGCTGTATGTCCGTATGTATGCTTAGATCTTTAAAACTACGCAACGGATTTTGATGCGGTTTTTTTTAATAGATAGAGTGATTCTTAAGGAAGGTTTGTAGGGTAAAGGCGGGATAGATGCCCCACTTTTTGAAATATGCTTCTAATTTAATAAATATTGGTGCTACATTAATAACACCTATGAATGTAACTAGTTTAATCCTTTATGTTTATTTGTGATTTGTCTTTTTGGACCTATACACTACACGTTTTGCAGATTTTAGCTTTTTGTAGAACTCAATTTTTGGGAATAGATGCCTACCCCTATGGATAGATGCCCCACCTTGAAAATACTAGCAAGGATAGATGCCTACGGTGCGGGATAGATGCCCTACACTTATTCATACTGTATAATTACATTATATTCATAATATTTATATATTCTTTTACTTTAATTTATTTGAAATGAAAAGTATTTTGCAGTTTTTTAAATCTTTATTATCAGATTAATTAAAATTAACACAATAAAATTCTAAAAGTATTTGTTCAACAAAAATAATGTATTTTAAATTTTAAACCCTTATTATAAAATATTAATTATTAAGTTTCAACATGCAAAATCATAAAAATCATTCTTTCTTAAAAACTAAAATAACACAATATACTTAGCATCATAATATTTAACCGGACAGTGCTTTAAGTTTCCCACATCTCGAGCAAAAAATTCTGAAAAGTGTACAGGTTTCATGTAACCAGTACTGACAAATTACACATTGAATCCAGTCGGATTTAGACTTTATTTGTTCATAGTTTTTAAAGCATTCTATGCAGTTATTTTTATTTGTATCTTTAGGCTCATCCCGTCCATCTCTTTTAGTCTTCTTTACCGGCAAACCTTTGGTTTTCTTTCCCTTAACTTTTTTCTTAGATGAATTGTCTTCATCTTCACTGTTTAAACTGTAAATCATTCGTAATCAATAAAAAGGGTAAATACCTATAGGTACATGAACACATGAAAAATATAAAAAACACAAAAATATATTAAAAATAAATTGAGGTAAAAAAAAATCTTTAAAAACAAGCTTTTATTTAAATGCGCTAAAAAGAAAAAAATAAACTTTTACTGTAACTTTACTGTCAACTTATAACGACATTTCATAACATATTTGACACAATTTATATGTTTTAAAAGCTTGTCGCGTGATTTAAGTAGGTACTCGTATTTACTTTCTTAGTAAAATCGCGACAAGCTTTTAAAACATATAATTTTTTTCTTTTTAGCGCATTTAAATAAAAGCTTGTTTTTAAAGATTTTTTTTACCTCAATTTATTTTATACTTTTTATTTTTCACCTGGTAAGTTCCTAAGTCTAAATTCTGTAGCGGTGGTCATCTTAGACTTTGATTTGGTAAAGTGCACTTTGTTCTACTTGTCAAGCCCTATAATTGGATACCCATATGGATGGGATTGAAAAAAAATAGGTTATTCACCATTTTGTAGCGGCGGCCATCTTGGATTTTTATTTTGTAAAGCGCAATGTGTTCTACTTGTCAATCCCTTTCATTTGATACCCATATTGTATAGGTACCTTAAAATAACTAGTCCGCCATCTTGTATATTTAGCCATGTTGGATTTAGGATGACGTCACATAGCTTAACATGCATTGTCATCCAAACTAAACATGTATGCAAAATTTCAGCTCAATCGGTTGAGGGCAAGTGCCTTAAAATTGAGTTGTAAAATTCCACCCGAACACACATAGTTACATACATACATACATACATACATACATACATTGCAAGTTAAATAAAAGCTTGTAATATATATTCAAAGCACTTATAATACATTCAGGGTATACTTACGTGGTGTATGGAGGGATAGATGCCCCTAGGGGCACCTATACCGTAAAAAATCAGGGCATCTATCCTTTTTGACAGGGTTAGATGCAATAGTATTTTTTAAAATAAATAAATACAATAGAGCAACTATTTACATCAAAATGTATACTTCATGAAACAATATACATACGTAATAAAAAATTAGACGGAATTAATATCTTCTTATAAAGTTATACAACAGCAAATATTCACCTTTAAAAATTTTACGCTTGCTTTAAGTTCGCCGAGGAGATGAATTCACACACGAGCGAAACGCGACCTCACCCCTCGACGGAGCGTGGCTAACTTAGGTGCGGGGTGCTTGCCGCTTCTAGTTAAATGGTTGTTTCTTAATCGCGAGCATGGGAAGTTAGGTTTTTTAAAAATGGGGCACCTATCCCACTGCGGCATCTATCCCGCCTTTACCCTATGTATAATACATGTAAGTACCACGGGCGAAGCCGGGGCGGGCAGCTAGTTCTATTATAAAGCACAGAAAATAAAAATAGAACTGGAGAAATCAAACAATTTTATTATCTTCGGGAAGAACGGGTCTGATTCAAAAAATCTCTTTGCTGCGATTTATCATGGAAAGATTGCGAGATACTACTATTTTTTTTTCTATTGTTAGTCGTATTGTTCGTACCTTTATAACAGTAACTAGATGAATTAAATCGTACCTATGATGTGGTGTGATCCATTTACCATAAGAAAGAATCATTTACACTAATACTCATTCGCACTAATAATGCATCTACTTTGCTAACTATTAAGTGACGTCTATTTAATACAATGAGGGTTTTGTAAAGTGTCTGGACCCACTAGTTCTCGTCTGACCTATTACGGTCAAATCACACAGGAACGAGCGTCTTGTCAATGTGACTTCAGACTTAACTGTGGAAACTATTGTTACTATTGTATGTACCGCGAATAGGACAATGATATAATCATACTAAACTTGACTGGGTTCGTGGAGAAGCCAGCTTAGATAGTCATCATCAGCAGCCTTTTTATCGTCCCACTGATGGGCACAGGCATCCTCTCACATAGAGAAGGATTGAGCGTTATTCACTATGCAATCTTATACATGTATCTAGGACTTGTTCAGTGCGGGTTGGTGATTGGATAATACAAGATTTATTTATTAACACACTGCTTTACTTAAGATTTACCATTCTCTCTTATTTCCTTCCTCTTAGTTCCTTTTCAAAATAAATGTTTATTTCGTAATCAGATTGAGACGTTCAAAAATCACTCTGAAAAAAAATCAGAATTTCGAGTCGTGTGTCTCAGATCGAAATAGCTTTGTATAAGGACGTCCAGACTGATTGTCGGCTACGGCAGCTATTTTTGGAAGAGATCAGCCAGCTATGCAAGACATAGGAGGCATTATAATAAAGCATAGCAGAGCAGAGGTTGAAAAACTGACACTTTTCTTTATAGATCAGCAACCCCACATGATAATGACAAGAAAGTTTTTATCCACCATGATAATTATCGAACTCTTTATTTAAACTTTTAACCAACAGTCATTGAAGTAACAAAAAAGGCGCGTGTATCAATGTTCTTGACACGAACTGGTGTTCCTAAGTGCAAATAGGAATATTTTCTGAGTGCGACCTGGCCTTATCGGGCTGATAACCCGAACAACGCTCTCTGTTGGCAAAGTGCTCGTCACGATTATTGATACCTCGCTGTGTTTGTTAGCCTTCAAAATTGTGGGAAGATTAGGAGGATTGTTACACTTGTAGGAGGATTTGATCCTGTATGAAAGATCCTGGAAGAAAATTGCAAAAAAAATCGGAGAACGCCCAGAAAACAGAAGTCAAACACATTCAAAGTCATAAGTAGGTAGTATTCTAACCCCTAAGCTAAAAAAGGGGGTAAGCTTCTTAGTTATGTTACAAGAAAAACACTTTCAAAAACAAATTTTCAACTATAATTAACGGCGAATTTGTGGCAGCATCTGCGATGACGCTTATCTGGCTTTTATCCTAACCAGTTTCCACCAGCTCTCGTTGATAGGCCAAGACTAAAATTGAAACAATTAAGACGTGTGATTAATCATTGGAGATACTTTTCCCATTGGGACTGCTAAAATCGGGAGCAAATCAAAATCGAATCGTATCTGAATCTTGGCTCCAACGTTTTAGAATGGTATGCACAATGGTATGTATGAGTGTTCAAATGTTAAAGAAGTACTAAACCAACTCGTTCCCAATTTTTAAAACCTGCGAGCTTGTTTTTGCAATTTGAGCTAAGTTATGAGGTAGCAAAACTTTGGAGCATTCAATGTTCTGCAAACCGGCTGGCAATAAGGACAAACCTTATTTATATTAAGACCCGTTTGGGCCTTTTGAGGTTCTTGCATCCCATCTTACACAACCGGAAGAGAGGTCATCGCCTCTAACGCATGTCAAACCAAAAACCTTGGACGCATCAAATAAATATCGATCAACATTAAATGACTAATAATTTCTAGAGGTACAATCATTATTAATTGGCTTGGCACCACGTGCAAAACATCCGCTAGTACTTAGATAAAATATTGCAAACACTTATAAAATACAAAGTTGTTTTATTGTAACAATCGTGTTTATCAATTCTGTTGATGTTGTGTTAATTAATTGCTTAGGGCTTCATTCATTATTATATATATTGTTCATGAGTTCATGTCGTGAGGGGCAAGGCCAAAGGGCTGCATGCTGAATCCTGTCGACGTCATCTGTTGATGCAAATCTGCAATTCTGTTGATTAGAAATTTGTTGGTGTAACACATATAAAGACATGAATAGATACTTTGTCGACGGGCTAGAATAGGTAATGGACCAAACTCTCAAGTATGAGTGTATTCTATGTATATTTTGGACACCTTTTTTGATGGCGATGGTAAAAATCATCAAATGACTCCTACCACTGTGGGTTAGCAGCGGTGAGGGAGTGTCAGACTTTTACTGACTAAAAATCCATCGTGTTCCTTCGTATACTTTTTATGCACCAGGGCCGCAGTAACTATTTCGAACAATACCGCAGTTTCGAACAATCCCGCAGGTATCTTCGGATCTTGGTCACCTATGACCGTCTTTCGGAGGGCACGATAAACTGTAGGTCCCGGCTGTCATTTGAACATCCTTGGCAGTCGTTACGGGTAGTTTCCAGAAAATCTGACACCCACTCTTACTAAGGGTTATTGAGTTGCCTGGGTAACTGGATTGAGGAGTCAGATAGACAGTCGCTCCTTGTAAAACACTGGTTATGTATGAATTCAAGCTATGCCAATCGTTTTATTTCTGATGGTTTTCTATAGACACCAGATAATTAAAAGTGAATTCACCTTAACACATGACTGCACCACGTTTACTAATTAGGTTCAAACGTTATCACTACGTTACTGACTTAGATTAATATATCCATGTGACTTCTACGCTGATAAGATTTTTATCATATGAAAAGCCAATTGCAAAAGTGGCTTGGTTATTCACGCTGAAACAGCTGAACAGATGGATAGGAAAGTCATGGAAATAGGTGCTACCCCATAGACAAAGACAGGATATTTTTAACGGGTTTCGGGACCTATAGTTTCCCCTGGACACGAATGAAATTGGTGGATCTATCTTATGAGACTTATTGGTGAAGTCTAGACTATTTCTTATGGAAAATAAAAAGATGGTAATATTTTCATGACTTGACTAGTCATGTCTCCCTTCTCCGTTCTTCTCCTCACCCCCACTTAAGGTCAAAACAAAAATAATCGGTCGAACAAAGAATTGTAGTGAATTGTTTACGAAGCGCCGTATCGAGGGAGCAATGTTCTTCAACGGTAAACATACACTATCATAATTGTTATTATTATTAATAATTGAACTACAATTTACAACTTGGCCCTTTTATAACGTGGTGCTAAGGAGGTGTGAAGCTGGAGAAACACATTCTTTACATAAGGTCCCTATTATTTCGCATAGGTGCCCGTTTTTTTTGCAAAAGAGTTTTATATTCAGTAACCCATTAAAGGATAACTTACTTTAACATAATAACATTTTACATAAAGTATCAGTAGTTTCCAATGGAAATAACGTCCTGCACCGAGATAAAATACAGCCTATGTCAGCCGGAGATAATGTAGGTTTCAGTAGTTTAGGAGCATTTAGGGTACTGTTTCCTGTTACAGCCTTTTTATCGTCCCACTGCTGGGCTGCGGCCTCCTCTCACACGGAGAAGGATTGAGCATTAATCACCACGCTTGCTCAATGCGGGTTGGTGATTTCAGACTTTATAGTCCAGGTTTCCTCAAGATGTTTTCCTTCACCTTTTTTTTATCAGCCATTGGTGTCTAAGATTACTTAGAAAGTACATACAAACTAAGAAAAGTTGCATTGGTACTTGCCTGACCTGGAATCGAACCCACACCCTCATACTCGAGAGGTTGGTTCTTTACCCACTAGGCCTAGGCTAGGTTTAGGGTACAACTAAACAAAAAAATGGTTTATTTTTTAAAATATTTGTATATATGTATTGCTCGCAATTTAACAAGGACCTAGAGGTAACTACGTACCCGGATAAGAAGCTTACTAAGACCTTAAAGATGAAGTACTCTCAATGAAATGAGTTTTCGTTCATTTTAAACTGAAAATTACGTAAATAGAAGTCAAGTGTCGATCACCTATGTATATCAGAGGTGACGGTAACGACTAAACATAAAGTATATATTAATATCTAGTAATATATTGAACTGTAAACATTAACTAGACACGGGGTTACGTAGTTTTATGCTTCAACCCAGTTTATTTACACGTGTATTTCAAAAACCCGGGATAAAATTATGACAAAAAATAAAGTTTTTTCTATGTTTTCAAAGTTATAGTAAAGTGTTTTCAAGATTATATTAACTTTACATTAGTTATTATATTATCAATTTCCTATAGATATTTTAATGTAATTTACATCTAAGTATTGAGGTTTGCGAGTGAGACTTAAGGAGTAATTAGGAAATTTCCAAAAAAGTTTCATTACAAGATAGAAATAAAAACGTATACAGCGATGCATCTTGCTGCAAAACGAGATCTAAATAATCATATCTAAGTATCTAAAGGACTATCTCTCAGACCACGGGCGTAGCCAGGGGGAGGGTTTTGGGGGTTCAAACCCCACCCGAAAAGTTAAGATAAAATTTAACTATATTAATTAATTACACTCAAAAGTATGTGGTTTGGATTGGATTCTCTACGGGCGCACCGCGCCGAGCCGCTCGTCGTCGTGTCACATTCGGTAATCTTCGTGTAGTTTCATGCCGCGTCGTGCCGTTTCGTATCCCACGCGCACCGCGCGCATGTCGCGTTCATTACCGAGACCGAGCGAGAGTATTTAAGCGGATTGCAATTTACAGTGAACGACGACGTTACTTTGTTATTTTTGTGTTTGATTTTACTTAAATACATTTAGAATTTTCACTTTTAATAAGAGTAAGTAACTAAGTACTAATAAGATTTAACTCTAAAAATGCAATGTCGAGAAAAGCATTATAATATCAAAGCATTAATAACATTATCCACGTGGCCCACGTGGATAATGTTATTAATGCCTTGCAACTTTTGAGAGATAAAGTTGACGAAGAGTACCCCCATCTCTATGAGAAAGCAAAGGTGCTAATAGAAGAAAATGGTGGTATTCTGCTTATGCCACGTATCGTCGGGAGGCAGTTAAATCGCTCTAACATTCCTGCGTCGGATATATCCACATATTACAAAATAAATTTATTCATCCCTTTTCTCGACCATACAATTCAACAATTAATTGAGAGATTTACGAAACACCGTAAAGTAGTATCGGCACTGTCTGGTGTGTTACCGTCAAATTTTGCGAAAGGTTGTGAAATTGAAGAGGCATTTTGTATGTATTCAGAAGTGCTGCCTGAAAAGAGTACATCTGTCGTCAAAGCAGAACTTGAAGTGTGGAAAGCAGCTATGACTCTCACCTCCCCTACTCCAAAATCAGCTTTGGAATGCTTAGATAAGTGCGACCAAAAACTCTATCCAAATATTTACACATTGTTGCAAATACTGGCTACGTTACCTGTTTCCACTGCTACCCCAGAAAGGTCTTTTTCAAGTCTAAGAAGGCTTAAAAACTACTTGCGGAACACAACGGGTGAAAACAGACTGAATGGCTTGGCTCTCATGAACATTCACTATGGGATAGAAATTGATGCGAATGAAGTAGTGGATATATTTAAAAAGAAGAACAGAAGATTAATTCTATAACGTGTACCTAGGTATAACTGAACGTAATTTTTTTATTTAGCCTATATTGTCCCCCTGCTTGAAAAAGGTCTTCGACGATTCCTTCCATTCCAGAAGTTTTCTCTGAATCTGTTTATTACATATTAAATATTGTTCTTATGAATAAACGGCTATTTTATGTATTTTTATTCGTTTTATTTTCTTGACCCCCCCCCCCCCCCCCCAATTCTAAAACCTGGCTACGCCCGTGTCTCAGACTGAGATTCTGGTCAGTGAAAGGTTAAGAGATAATAATCTGAGTCAATTTCGGCAGTATTCATACCAGTTATAACTTATATGTAACTTTACCAATAAGTATGAAGACGTTGAAAGTAATAGATAGGTATTGAAAACATAAACATTAGCAATCATTAACTGTGTAAACGGTGAAAGTCCAATTACATAGTTAAGTATGTGTAAATAAATAAATGAGGAACAAGTAATTAGCTATAGATCACTAAGATTATCCATATTAGAATACTAATGAAATAAATTACCTACCTACTTTAAAAAATACATATTTCTGGACAGTACTCGCTGAAGAAGTTACTGGCATTACTGCAATCTCCGTTGAGACCCCGTGACTCTCAGTATGAGTGGAAAAGACAAACTTACCTGGGAACAGGAAAGTGGACGACAAAGAATCTGCCAACGACGGGGCACTCGATGCCGACCGGCCAGCGGGACACTTCCTCCGCACTTGCTTCGTAATGTCTTTCCATGAGTCAGGGTGATACAGGCACTAACGGTCAGCACTTCTAGCAAGGGTTTTTCATAGTTTTTTAATTGGTTTTGATCGCGCGACGAACCGCGGGCGCTACCAATATTTTTGACAGACCGAAGTGAAAAAAAAAAAACAAAAGCGAAACCCGTCATGGCAGGAAAAATAAAAAAGAAAGAAATGAGGAGATGACCAAGAAGTCTGCTTTTCAACAGTTACAAAGTAAATAATATTTTGTTACACAGATTATTAATTTCAACAATATTAGGAAGCGCTATTACTGATATTTTTTTATTATGTACAAGTGAGGTAAAATACTATGTAGAGTTGAATTGTAATTCTCAGATTTTTATTATTGCTACCAAACTAGCATAGATGAGAGAATAAAAGTGCAACTTTCAGCTTTTAATTTGAGGAAAGTTGGTTTTTATTTTGGAATTTCACCATCTTAAAGAAATGGTTTTTAACTGAACTTTAAAATAACCTTGCCTGACTATACTTATACACAAATTGCCTTAAGTTATAGCTTATAAGATTCTCAGAAAACTGAATTTGTAACTAGAATTTCCCCTAAACTTGAGGTTACATGAAGAAGATGTAATAAATGCTTATTGTTCTCAGAAGTCAGAAGTGTTAAACAAAAACCATGTTATTCAAATAATCGTTAATCTATTGTTACCTGTTTTGTACTTAAATAATCCCTATTGATTGACTTTCGTTTTGTCTTAAGTTATAATGAATTATGTTCTCGGGTTTTTGTGGTTTTTCGCCGGAGTATAAGCTCAAAAGAATTAAAGGTCGGATTTCCCAATTTCCAAAAAAGGGCGCGGTTGTTTTGTTTTGTCTATCTGTTTATATGTTACTAGCCGTTTTCCCGCAGTTTCACCCGCGTCCCGTGGGAGCTACTGCCCGCACCGGGATAAAATATAGCCTATGTTACTCGCAGATAATATACCTTTCTAATGGTGAAAGAATATTTAAAATCGGTTCAGTAGTTTTTGAGTTTATTCATTACAACCAAACAAACAAAGTTTTCCTCTTTATAATATTAGTATAGATTGAAATAAGTGTTTCCCATAGCGAGTCTGTTTCGATTATGATTTCAAAATGAGTTTAGTATAAGATAGCATATTTATTGAGTAGGTAAGGTTATTAGAATTGATAAACAAAGCATATCAATGGTTATTAGGCTACTTTTTATTCCGCCGTGCGGATTGATTCCCAAAAGGAGGCGGGTTAAATCGCTAGTGAATTTTAAAATATATAAGTATCTATTATACAATTAACTTTCATTGTGGGTACAACAAATCGAGCAACTTTGATTAAAATAATATCCGTAAAGCGACAAAATATATGCAATCTTACATTCATTAACACAATCATTACACTTTATGACCACTGATGCCATTTAACAAAACAACGCCTTCAAACTGGTGACGAGCCTGTTCCAAGAAAAGGCCTTGTTTTCTATGCAGCTTAGAATAAAGTAACACTAATGTTGTAGAAGTAAATAAGCTAATTTTATTGGATAAGTATAAACAAATAATTATATTTTATTTAAAAAGTACCACGACCTTTCAACAGTAAGAACGATTTCCAAAAAGACCAAAAGAAAAGCGGCATGTATCAAACGCCAGGCAATCTTTTTCTGTCTAAGCCTATAAAGACTCCTTGGCAAATAAAAAAATACTTTATCACTTTTCTAAGAATATGGTCAATAATGTATTTAATCAGATTGAAATAAACATATTTATTTAGCTTGACATTACTTACTTATAAAACTGAATCACGTTTGAGAGCATAGATACGTGGGGATTCCCAGTTTTCACGTGCAATATGTTACCATAAACTTTGATTCATGGTTTTAATATTAATTTGTGTATTTTTTCAAATTGGAGAGAGTAAGACACGAATTAGTTGCCTTCATTGCTCTGAAAGTTCCATATTCCGATTATCACATACATAAAATCCCCACATGCTAAGTACGATAAGAAAAATCATAATATATGCATTAGCTTCAAAACTGAACATTGATCTGCCCCAGTTTAATCAGAAAGTATTACAAAATTGTACAATATGTATTACTGGGTGCATATCAGTTAATTCAGCATAAAGGTTAGATAACTTTAACCTCTGAAACTGACAACTTGTGCGAAACATCGGTGATTATTCACTATTCCCGGAACTCGGTTTTTTGTATGTTTTGTCTGTGTGCTCTCAAAATAGGAATAATATGGGTTTTCCGTAGAAATGTGTGGTCCATTTACTAGTTCATAGAATCACCTTTCCCAAAATTATATTGGTTCCAAAACAAAAATAACTAGAATTATTGAACTTACCGTAGCAGGATTAAATAAAGCCTAATACCACAAATAACGCGCCACCATAAACTTCTATAGCTTAAATAATTTTCAAAATCGGTTAAGATCTCGGGAGTGCAGAGTTTATTCAAAAAATTAAGCTTAGTAACAAATTAAAGAATTCGGTATACTGGCTACACAAGGTTAAATTATAAAAGTATAGGTATATTACAGTATCAATAATATTGTGCAGACCTATAACTTGAATTGTGCAGACTTATTCAGATTACAGGGTCGCGACAAGACCCCAATTATCCACCTACATTATGACCCCATAAATGGGATGAAAAGCTTTCTCCCCCCAAAGCCCTTTTGGTCACAGTAATCTAAACAGATGACGAAACAACACTAAGTTTTAGGGGTCTTAGGGTGCTAATCCCTATTAGCGTGGCGTATTTTTCTATCTTTATTGAAAGCTGAGAACTGCAATAAATATGTGTGTGCAGTTTCACTGCATAGAGGGATATAGGATCGACAGCTTTTGTCTTGTGATAACGTATCCTAAATGAGGTCAGGATGATTGCTAAGTATCGGCTAAGCAGACGTTATGCTAAACTGCTCTGGCTGAGGTGATTTTGGATAGGAGCTAGTTTTTTTCAACAAAAAGGGAAAATTCGACAAAGCTGTCGGTCCTGCCTGTGATCTCTTTGCTGTCATGCTGGATTGTCAATCCATCGGACTATGACAGATTGGGATTAAAAAGTGCACCTAAGCTGTGTTTACATTATAAAGCATGTCCGGCGAA
The DNA here is from genome assembly GCA_963856015.1 of Helicoverpa assulta. Taxonomy (NCBI): domain Eukaryota; kingdom Metazoa; phylum Arthropoda; class Insecta; order Lepidoptera; family Noctuidae; genus Helicoverpa; species Helicoverpa assulta. Next base: position 602,790 of record CAWLCW010000030.1, read on the forward strand.
AATGGCTGATTTCTTTCGAGAACAACTAGTAACATAGAAGATTAACAAGTATTAATGTTATTTGTTAAGCATTTAAGTAATACACTTAAATAGGTTACGATATAATTAGCTCACAAACAAATTTGGCATAAATACCCACAATATACGTGGAAGATTTTCGTCCTAGTCACAGACCCACACGGATTGTTTTGTTGCTCTCAATAGCTTACAAATTAGTCATACAATTAAGTAGCGATTTTATCTGTTTACTTACACTAACATTATAATATGCCTAACTTGATATATTACGCCATATTTCCTAATGCTGGAAAGCTTCTTTATCGCAGTATTGAAAGGGCACGTGACTATCGTGAAATCATTTGATAGCAACTACGAGGCACGAGGTTTCAGGTTATATTCCCGGGTAGGGCCGAAATCGTTTTGTGGGATTTAGAAACTTCACAAAGCAGCCCGGAGTTTGGAAGGTCGGTGTTACACCCCCGTGCCTGATAGGGTACGTGGCGTCGGCGTCCCTGAATGCTACTCAGTAGCCGTCGTTGTTACAATTCACGTCAGAAGCCGTCAGGAGGATTGAGAAAAATATATAAAAATTTAATAAAAGCCTGAAAAAATTATATTGCTCCTTTCAAACTTTCTCTTAGAAAGAAAATAAAAATAGTATATCGTTATTCGCCGTCTTAATGAAACAGCAATAACCTAAACATTCAGATGTCGTCTTCCCATAAAAAAACATGTTTTTGTGAGTTATCAGAATTAATAATATCTGGAAGATAATATTTTTCTGTACATTAAACATGTTTATTAGATTGTTTAGTATAAACCGTATATACAGTCTTCTCTAGAACCACAAAAAATATTCACAAATTGAGCTAACCCTATTGTTCTGAGGTAGTTCCAAAAACTTGATCCATTGTTTTAGCTCCTGAAGACTATCGCTTAAGAGAACGTTAAGCATTACATTTAAAAAAAGAGGTAAAAATATTGTGTGATTATTCATCAATAGCCTATCAATTGGGTTCAGAGAGTTGGGCATTGAAAAAGAGATAAAAAGAGAAGGCATGTGCAGAAATGAGAATGCTGAGATAGGTGTGTGGTGTAAAAAGAATGGATAAAGTGACCAATAATTACATTAGCGGAAGTCTGAAATTACTACCAGTACAGAAAAGATGAGAGGCAAGAGGTTGTCATGGTAAGAACACATGCCACAAAGAGTGTCTTTAATGTGAATGCGGTTGAACAATAGAAATGTATGCATTAACTTTATCTTAATGTTTATGTTCGAGTACAAGTCGTTACTAAGTTTAATATAATTTGTATTGAACAAATTGCTGATAAATTGGACCGTCCTTTAAGTAAAATAGAGTATCAAACTGACATTCCACTTTATACAAAAAAAAAAAGTATGTAGAAAAGCTCGCTTAGTGATGACATAAGTATATCAATGCTTACGAATATCAAACGTCAGTTTTTGGTCGTCCTTACGTACGTAAACCTAAATAAAATAAAAATATATAAGTAAGCAGTTTATGTTTCCCTTTTTTTTAAACATAAGTATGAAATATTGAATAGATAACAATATCAGGTACAGTTGTAGTCCAATTTGATAGCAGGTGACAACTTTCCGAGTACAAGTATTCCCATATGGCCACAGAAAGTATTTTCAGTACAGTGAATGCTTCGCAAGATTTTCCGAGGCATCATGTTTGACGAGACAATTTTGTTGAGTTTGCAGTAGGAATGTAAACTCAACAAAAGTAAAAAGTAGTCACTCTCAATATATCCAAGTACAAAGTATGATTATCTTTATTTACCACGTGTATACGAACCGGAGCTATGTTACCTATACATAATATAAAATATGCAAACAAATAGATAAGTAAATAAGAGCTTAGTAACAGCTCTTTGTTGATATCTGTAATACTCATTTGAAACACACAATATTGTTTTATTTTTGTATTGCTTGTTATATTTCGTAATCAGTACCACTGACGAAGGGCTAAGGTTTGTAGGCCCCAGGTCTTATTCGAACATGTTTGGCAGTTATCACGAGTGACTACTCAGAAGCCAGAAAATCTGACAACCAGTCTACCAAGGGGTTTCGGGTTGAACACGGTTGACGAGATCAGATAGGCGATTAACGCACGGCACCGCGCACCACCGCGGAGGACGGTGGCGCTCGAACAAAAGAGCACCGCTCGAACGCGCGGTCAGGCGGTGTACGTGTGTTAGGCATCAACGGATTTAATACAGGTCAATGCGACATGAGATCCGCTTCACCGCCTACCGCGGCGGTGCGCGGTGCCGTGTGTTAGTCGCCGTAGGCAGTCGCTCTATGTAAAATACTGGTAGTCAGCTGCAAGTGGTAAGACTGGAAATAGCCCCTTACAAAGTTAGGAAAAGCCAGGCAGATGAATTAATTTAAAACACCCAAGGTGATGTTATCTGTTCATCACATAACCTTGTCCCGAGAATCGACCCCAAAGATCTATAATTGCTCATGACTCCATCCAACTCCTTCATCTCGGAAGAGATCAAAATTGATTTGCTTTTCCTTAATAAATGGCAGCGGATATTTTTTGTTTATCTTAGGACGATTCACGATTCTGAAAAAAATCCATTTAAAAACGCATTCGAATCTGTATTAAAAAGCTTTTTTTAAAAGCAGCTTATAACATCAGTATTGCTTTAAAGCTCGTTTACTTAGAAAGATAAAAATATTACGTACGTCAAACAATAATGATAAGATTTTCCAAAAATAAATCTTGTGTATCTAAACGATTATTTGAAAAAAAAATGTCTGTCATTGAACTATAAGTCCCATTCAATATTTTTAATATACTTAGTTATCTTGTTGCTGTATTTTGATTAAATTTTTTTAGATTCAGAATACACTTCAGTTCTGAGTCCTTGACAACGATATATATAAAGTGTTTTTACACTGAGGAAATTTAAGAAATACTCCCATTTTTAATACATTTATACAACATACAACCTTGTCTACATTTATATACAAAAAATAAAAAGTAATAAGTCACTTTAAACGTGTTACTTTTTATTTAAAGGTGACTTAAAAAGGCTTCAGCATTTTGGCCCCACGTTTGCCTGCCAAAAATCCGGGACTCTGTAGTCCCGTAGTCTGGTAGACCCACCTAAATATTTTTGCCCGCATCACTTTTAATGCACACCCCAAAAGCTGCATTCAAGAAAGATGATTTTTCTCATTTCTGACAGTGTTCAAAAACACTATTTATCAGTACTAAATCTGAACATTAAGCTTAAACATGAAAACGCCACGCTGAAGTCTAACACCAGAAATGGTAACATTCTAACGCAAAAACTAGCCCATAATCAACAATAGAACAATATAACTAGTGACCTATGGCCATAAATTTATCAATAACAAATATTCTTTGATTTCTCACACATAGATTTTGTCTCAACAATTTGGTGGCTTCTGATTGGTCGACAGCAAACGTCTATATAAGGAGAAGACGGGAGTAACTCCGGCGCATTTACCTACAGACGCAGGTAGCCGAGAGACGTAGTATTGTAATAATAAATAAGACTGATTTTATGTGTTACTTTTACCCCTTTCAAGATGGGGAAAAGTAGTATTAGCGTTTTAAGTGTTATATTATTAGTTTCCGTTTTATGGAAACCAACGTACGGCAGTGGTGAGTGTTTTTTTGGGTCCTTTGATACATCTATTGGTCCTTTTGCATATTTTTTTTTCAAATTGTGAAACATTATGTATTGTATTCCTGTGTATTGGAATCTGATTATATTACTTACCCTTAATTAAGATAACTGAAAAGCATTCAAATATTTAATTATTTTCTATTATCATTTAATACGTAGATATATCAAACAAAGCTCTGCTTATGCTCGTATATAACAATTAAACTTTCAGCAACATGCATGAAAATAATTTGTTGAATATTTTCCCAAATCTTAACGTGTTAAGTTTTAATTGCACTGTAAGAAAGAACTTTCATAACTGTAAACATTTGCGTTTGGACTGAAAACTTTTTACGGTCACAATAATCAAAGCCTCATTTTCTGATAAAATTCTTAAGTAATAAAATAAATAAATCAGCCTTTGACAAATCCTGCGAAACCAAAATTAGACATGTGAACTCTCATTCCAAGAAAGAGCTTTTTAAACTCTTTAAGAATAACATTTCCAGGAACTTATTTGTTTTTGTGTTTAACAATTATTTCCATGAAAAATTGGCTGCAATATTCTAGTGTCCCGATAGCTTGACCAGGCTCATAAATCAGTTTGAAAATAAATGGTAGTACGCATTTACAACAATCGAGTATCCCGGTGGAATGGTATTAGTCCGAATTACATTCAAGATTACCACGATAAAAAACGATAATTGAGTTTGCAACGTAGCTCTTCAATAAACAAATATGTTCTTAAAATTATTCATTTAGAAAGTAGTCATAATTGAAATATCAACCCAAATCAGTAATTTTGGATCAACGTAAACTAAAAGGGCCCACCCGGCTGCATCTGAAGTATATTCCGCATTATTGGTGAAAACCCCATTAAAATCCTTTCAGTAACATTTGTGTTTAACGCTAGCAGACAGACGGACGTTGATAAAGGTCTTTAGGACTTTCTCATAAAACATTTTCCGATAGTTACTATCTAAGAAAGTTCAACTAGCTCAAAGTCACGAGTTCTGATTAAAACGAAACAATAATATTGCTGAACGATAACTCTCAAATTATCTTGTATCCAACTTAATGAGAGATAAATCATTTATTGAACTCAAAATTGACCCTGAACTTAATTGTCCAATTTTAATTAATTCGATAGAATATCTGCCAAAGAGATAAACCTATGACTTTAAAGATAAAAAGGAGAAGTTAACTTTCAAAAATTAAAAGAACTTTACTAAATATTATAGAGGTAATAGGAATATTTTTTTGGCTTCTAACAAGTTTTGAAGAAGCTTAATCAGCTAGATTTATAAAAGATATTCAAAGACGGACAAAAGCTCTACTATGTAAAGCTTGAAATTATCATACATACAGAAATATATATTTATTAATAAAGCTGAAGATTCGTTTGTTTGGTTACTTGCACTCACGAATCGCACAAAATCCATTTGAAAAAATCTTTTTCAACTACTATATAACTTTAAAGACTATATGTTTGATTTTATCCGGGTATACGAAGTAATTCGGGTAAAGCCTCTAACAGAAACTAACCTAGATCCAAAAAACTTACATCTAGAATAAAATGTTAATGACTTCCACGAACACGATAAACAAGACCCACCAAAAATGAACAAAAAACAAAAAATACCAAGAAACCCTCAAAACAACAAACTTAGGAAAAAAACAGCAGTGCCGAAATATTCCTCGCTAGGTATCAAGTGGAACAAAGTATAGTTAACAAGCAATGATAAGGGGAACAATTATTTGCAACAAACAGATGATAGGGCTCAACTTTGACCTGCGATTGTACTATCTCTAACCAATGTCAGTGGCGGGTATCGTGAGATGTAGGTATTTGCACTTGTCTTCATTGTTGCTGGATTCAACTTTTCTTGTGTATGGTTGTGACCTTTTTATTCGTTAATTCTGTCACTTTTTCTATATATGTACCTACATATTTTTGGATTTTCTGGTGGTTTTGGGTTTAATCTCTCCGTACTTGATATTTTCTTTCCAAATTAAAGTGTATCTTTACCTTTTTCTACGCTCACAATTAGGCGAATGATTGTATTTTGAACGAAAAGCGAGTATTTTGTTTTAAACAATAATCCGCTAGCATTTACGCGGTAGAATGAGAAAATACCCTATTAACGATCCTTAAACTCCTAAGCCTATTCTTAGAATCATAGTGCGAAATTCTAATATACAAAATAGTTTTGCTATTTATGTAGAAGATGTACCATCGAGCTATGGTTGTATCTGACATTTGGTAATAATATTACATTTCACACTTAGTATCTACTTTCTATATTATTAAGTAATTGGATGTAAAAAGAAACTTAATTATCATTTAATATCCGTTACAAAAGTTATCTCCAAAAAACCTTGACAATGGCCACTGTTCACCGATGATGAAACAATTATTAATATCACCAATGATAACATTTAGCGCTCTTTAGCCTAAAAATTATCTCAACTTTATCAAACGCTTGTTCTTTGTTTGTTTTATTAATATAATTGGCTTTTGTCTGGTCTTTTGATACGGACAAAGGATTAAAATATAAACTGAAGGTCGGTCTTCTACAATGTTCAAAGAAACGGTACATGAAAATTAAAACCGGACTGATGAAAATATTGTTTAAAAAAGTAGATTTCTTTAGGATGAATGCTCATTTTTTAATTAAATACTAGAGTCTAATTCTCTGAGAGGTGGCTAGTGGGACAGTGGGACAAAAGAAAGGCTGATGATGATGATGATGATGACGTCCTCTAAAACAATGGTTTTAAGAGTACTACAATAGTGCGTATATAAGGAATGCAGCATCATTCGTCATGTTCAATTATATGCATCCCAGCTGTGTACGGATGTGTCAGTTTAGTGATCACTCTTAGATAACTGACGTTAAGAGCTGTGTTCCGTTCCCAGTGCAACTGAATCCATATAAATATTTGTGTATGTATAAATATGGATGACGAACTCATGTAATTCAATATCTCAAAGAAAGATTCGATGATGATAAACCACTCTAAGACTTCGGTAAAGTAAATTTTGGAATATCTGAAGGAAACACAGTAGTAACACCAACGAGAATGATTCTAGTAACACCTACTGGTGCATCTAAAACACAACTGACACCAAGGTCGCAAAAGAACAATCCAGAAACCCAAATATGGGTCGTATATTATTTGAATTTAGAGGTCATTGAGGCGGGTCGCCAAACTCCGGGTCCTGTCCCCTCCGTGGGGCAAATTGGATAATCGTCTGTTTATCGAGAGGGACCCTGGATGAGAGGGAGAGTGTTCCCGCAATCAAACTCCGACAAAAAGAAAAGCTTTCTAATTGAAATCTGTACATACATCTGAGATCTAATTTAATCGGACTGTTAAGCGTCATTTAAGAAAGGTTAGACTTTGATTAAGATGATAGGGACTAAATCGACGTCAAAGAATTGTTTGATTCTGAATTTGTATTAACGCAATTCACATGTTCAGTACTTGCACTTAAAAATTGCTCTTACACCTGATTCAAAAATGAACCCATCAACAATACTGACATCTATATCCATACACCAATGTTTACAATAATAAGATCTATCACATTACTTTCATCAGTTCCTAGATAAGCCAAAAAGCCTTGAAGTCACATATGTTCGTTATCTGAACTGAGTCATTTCGTCAACGCGTGTGAGCGAACATTTGACCCTATTGATCCGGGATCTACTTTGTTGTCAATATTCACGTTAATGGCGGAATTGTACCTTGAACTAGTTGTTTACGCACTCTAATTACTATTTACATCGACGATAGCTTCGTGATCTCATTCCTTCTAATTGATAAGTTTATCTAGCTTTCCCTTATTAGAAATTTCCTGATAGGTATTTGTTGGTGTTGTTTTATTTTATATGTTGTATGTATCATAATTTTCTTTAATATTTCCATGTGCTTCTTCACATACAAAATCCTCAAAGTCTGATAGGTCTTTGGCTATCTAAATAACATAATAGTTTTCAATTATATTCTCGCGAGAGGATCATTGTAGTTAAAAGTATTTTTTACTGGCACAATCAAGTCAGGTGAGGTAAACTTCAGTGGTTTGCACGTAGATATTTAAATTTATTCAATACTAGCTTCTGCCAGCGGTTTTACCCGCATTCCGTGGGAACTACTTCCCGTACCGGGATAAAAAGTAGCCTATAGCCTTCCTCGATAAATGGGCTATCTAACACTGAAAGAAATTTTCAAATCGGACTAGTAGTTCCTGAGATTAGCGCGTTGAAACAAACAAACAAACTCTTCAGCTTTATAATATTAGTATAGATAACACTTTTCTTATTTCAAATCCTCCTCAAATTATTATGAATAATATTTTCCCCAAACCGTTACTAAATTAGTTACGTGACTTAGTTTTCTGCAAAACATGTTATTAAAAATTTAGATTAAAAACTCTTAAGGTTATCGTCACCGACCTACGTAACCTCTATCCATTTTTGTTTATTTATGTAATTAATTATTTGTAATCACGTTTAACAAACACCGGATAGTAACGGATACTCATTATCATAATATTGTTATATGTCCATAATCAATTTATTAATATTCTATCCTTTCTCTTATTTACAACTTTAATGACCGTCATAAATATGTGGTATATTTTTAAAACAAAGAAAGTATTGTTATTATTATCAACACCTCTAAAGAGCTCATAATTAATCTTAAGTATGTTAATTATAATTAATTATAATTAAGTAATTAACACAAATTGTCTTGTTTGTTTCAGATAAATGCTCTATCAAATGCACAGGATGTAAGTATAATTTCTTTCTTTTTTTATTACATACTTTTAAATTGTATTTAAGTCACTTTTACTGGGAATTAAATATGTCCTGACATAATCCCCTCATATTTTTAACTCATTTCTATGACTATTTTTACAAGATTATTATAAATCTATTTTGAATTTCTTACTTACTCCCAAAATAAAAGCGCTATTACTGGCACTTTGAGTGTTCAAAAAAAATGCTGCAACTACCCTACACTGATCCTATTTTTATCAGTTTGGTAATATCAAAAGCCTCAAAAATCTACTCGGTAGACAACCGGCAGCAATTTTTTGTCCATTTAATCCAGGGAATGATTCTACCAAACATAATTTCTCAAATATTTTTAACAACTTTACTTATTGTCTTTATCTTTTCCAGCACCAACAACTCAGTCTTTCCTCAACGGACATAAATACAACTATGGCGTCGAAGGTACCGTGACCATCTTCCTGAACGGAGCCACGAACCAGGAGACCAGCGTCAAGTTGCTCGGTCAGGCTTCCGTGTCGGCTGTAGGGAACTGCGTGCACGAGCTGTCGGTGCAGAACTTGGTTATTTCTGGCCCTGATGGCAAGGTTGGTACTTAAGAATCCTTTATCATGTGTATGAAAGCTGGGTAGACATGATTGGTTCCTCAGAAAGTATTTATTAGAATTTGCCAATAGTTTTATAAACGCGATAAGATAGGAAGAGAACGAGAACAAAGAATATTTAGTCCCGTCTAATGTTTCGCTATATGGGATCTTCATATTTCATCTATGAGGCATTTCTCTTAGTTATGATTTCGCACATCTCCTAGTAAAAATACTTTCCAAATACTCGAAAATATCACCTAATCCTATCCTTTGATAAAGATTTTGTCGAAATACATGTCGATAGATCATTACATGCGAGACCAATTTTAAAGGATAATGCCAGGGTCTGGGCTCAAAGTTTGTCCAGCAGTGGGAGTAGTTCCAGCTGGTTCCATAGTGCACTCTGAACACGAAATCCAAATATTTTTGAAATCGGTCCCAGAGGTCCCGAAAAAAACCGGTTCAAATGTTCTCCATAGATAGTCACTTAACAAAGCCTGAGCCATTTGCCCAGCAGTGAAAGTGGTCGAAATAGGTTCTTTACTGCACTGTTAACACGAAATCCAAATATTTTGGAAATCGGTCGCAGAGGTCCCGAGAAAAACCGGTTCTAATGTTTAAACTTGAACAGTCACTTAATAAAGCCCAAGCCATTTGCCCAGTAGTGGGAATGGTTAGAATAGGTTCTTTACTTCACTGTTAACACGAAATCCAAATATTTTGGAAATCGGTTGCAGAGGTCCCGAGAAAAACCGGTTCTAATATTAATCTTGAACAGTCACTTTATAAAGCCCAAGCCATTTGCCCAGTAGTGGGAATGGTTAGAATAGGTTCTTTACTTCACTGTTAACACGAAATCCAAATATTTTGGAAATCGGTTGCAGAGGTCCCGAGAAAAACCGGTTCTAATATTAATCTTGAACAGTCACTTTATAAAGCCCAAGCCATTTGCCCAGTAGTGGGAATGGTTAGAATAGGTTCTTTACTTCACTGTTAACACGAAATCCAAATATTTTGGAAATCGGTTGCAGAGGTCCCGAGAAAAACCGGTTCTAATATTAATCTTGAACAGTCACTTTATAAAGCCCAAGCCATTTGCCCAGAAGTGGGAATGGTTAGAATAGGTTCTTTACTTCACTGTTATCACGAAATCCATATATTTTAGAAATCGGTCGCAGAGGTCCCGAGAAAAACCGGTTCTAATATTTAAACTTGAACAGTCACTTTATAAAGCCCAAGCCATTTGCCCAGTAGTGGGAATGGTTAGAATAGGTTCTTTACTTCACTGTTATCACGAAATCCAAATATTTTAGAAATCGGTCGCAGAGGTCCCGAGAAAAACCGGTTCTAATGTTTAAACTTGAACAGTCACTTTATAAAGCCCAAGCCATTTGCCCAGTAGTAGGAATGGTTAGAATAGGTTCTTTACTTCACTGTTAACACGAAATCCAAATATTTTGGAAATCGGTCCCAGAGGTCCTGAGAAAAACCAGTTCTAATGTTCAACTTGAACAGTCACTTTATAAAGCCCAAGCCATTTGCCCAGTAGTGGGAATGGTTAAAATAGGTTCTTTACTTCACTCTTAAGACGGAATCCAAATATTTTTGAAATCGGTCCCAGAGGTCCCGAGAAAAACCGGTTCTAATGTTAGCCAGCCATTGTTAGCTAGCCATTTTAAGCAGCCACAAACCTAACAACCTCTTTTCTTGAAATAACATTCAGATAGTTAGTGGTTTCACTGTTAATAGGATAAAAAAACAGGAATAGACGTTTAAAGGAAATTGTTGTTTCTCTTGCTTTTCAGTCTCTATCTACCACAATCAGTCCTAAGTTCGTGTAGCGTCATGCAATTAATATCCGTAATGGCAATGGAAAAATCTTATCAAGACGAATAAAATAAGCTCGAACACGAGGTAGTTACCGTTGATACCGTAATAGATACCGTTGAGGAGTTCCCTCGTCTCACTGTCGTCTCCATCGTCAGGTCAGGTTTTAACCTCTACTGTTTTGTGGTGTCGGAGACATATACCCGAATGACAAGTTTTTATTCGATATGTGCTAACAATTTCCGAGAGTTCCCTATTGTTTTAAGGTTTCTATCACCAGACCCTGGACCGAATAACAAAGGAACCATTTGGAAAGTGAATCCTTTCAAACAATAAAATGATTGTCTAAATCGGTTGGTAAACGACGGAGTTATGCACGTACAAACGTAAAAAGAATACAAAGTAACTGAGAAACTCCTCCATTTTTTGAAGTCGGTAAAAAAAAATCTCGTTCAATACCTCGTATTTGTCGATTAATATTATAATGCATTTCAATTAAGATAATAAAAGTGGAATAGTTAAGAGTTCGTAAGCATATTTTTCGTAATATTGAATAAGAGTCAAACCAGTTTTTCTCAGGACTCCTGGGATAGATTTCGAAATATTTCGGTCTGGGACCTATTATAAGCCTATGGAACATAATACACTATGCAGTTACCGTGGACAACTCTTGAGCCCAACTTCCATACAAAGAATAGCATTGTCCTTTCTCCTTATATCTAAATTAAAAAAGACCCCTAGCCCCTACCTTACAACAGTTTCCTCATCATATTTCTACTTCTAGAAACATCCGAGCCCGCCCGGCATCGACAAGCCGATCCGCTTCACGCTGCAAGATGGCCGCACAGGTCCCGAGATCTGCGCCGTGGAGGGCGACACCCGCCGCTCTCTCAACATCAAGAGGGCCATCATCTCTCTGCTGCAGACAGAACAGAAGCCTTCCACTCAGGTGAGGAAATCAGACTTCTAGAATGGTAGGAAGATCTTCAGATATGTTTTTAAAGAAATATGTGTAGTTTTCAAAGTAACTTCTAGGTACAATGTTAAACAGATCTCTAAAACTGCATCTTAAGACATGGCATCCCAAGTAGTAATAAAAAGGTGATAATGAAGAATCTAAAAAGTCTAAGAATGGTCTAAAATCAATATATTAATTTATACGAGAAGGATCCTCTTTTCACCTACTTATATTGTTCGGAGATTAATTTAATAGAAGAAAGCAAAGAAAAACAACGAATTTATACCAGATTGGACATAAACTAATTTTAAAACCAACACCCTTTTAACTCACAAGCTACTATTACAATAAAAATTTTGAAAAAACCCCCGACGGTAAAAATCTTATTGAAAAATAATAAAATAACTCAAAACCCCCGACTTAACCCAATTATATAGGAATATCCGTCGGGAGCTGCCATTAAACCAGCTAAAGGATTCTAGTGTCGTGAATACAATTATTGAAGAATTGTAGATGTTTAACGATGACATAAAATACACTCAATTAATTGTTGAAATTTCATATAGAAAAGGCAGCCCCCGACGGTTATTCCTATATAATTGGGTTAAGTCGGGGGTTTTGAGTTATTTTATTATTTTTCAATAAGATTTTTACCGTCGGGGGTTTTTTCAAAATTTTTAATTTTGCTTAATTTTATTTCAGACTTTTTAGAGAACATATACGAATTATAGTCTATATAATATGTTATTGCAATATTATTTTGCACCGATATTGTAGCGCCCTCTAGTGAGTTACAGGCGTAATTTTTATTATTATTTGGGAACATGCATTAAGCACGTACACATTGCTGACGAAAACAGAATTGTAATCGGACGTTTTGATTATATTGTAACATTGTTTGGCACTAATATTGTGGCGTCCCCTAGTGATTAATAGCTATGACACCTATCTAAGAACATGAACTCATCGAACACAAAACCGTTATTGAAAACCGCATCAAAATCGGATCATTAGTTTAGAAGGTAGGTGGGAACATTACTTTGCTCTTTTGCACTAATATTGTGGCGCCCCCTAGTGAGTTACAGCCATGACACCTATCTAAGAACATGAACTCATTGAACACAAAAACGTTATTGAAAACCGCATCAAAATCGGATCATTAGCTTAGAAGGTAGGTGGGAACATTACTTTGCTGTTTGGACTAATATTGTGGCGCCCCCTAGTGAGTTACAGCCATGACACCTATCTAAGAACATGAACTCATTGAACACAAAAACGTTATTGAAAACCGCATCAAAATCGGATCATTAGCTTAGAAGGTAGGTGGGAACATTACTTTGCTGTTTGGACTAATATTGTGGCGCCCCCTAGTGAGTTACAGCCATGACACCTATCTAAGAACATGAACTCATTGAACACAAAAACGTTATTGAAAACCGCATCAAAATCGGATCATTAGCTTAGAAGGTAGGTGGGAACATTACTTTGCTGTTTGGACTAATATTGTGGCGCCCCCTAGTGAGTTACAGCCATGACACCTATCTAAGAACATGAACTCATCGAACACAAACCCTTTATTGAAAACCGCATCAAAATCAGATCATTAGTTTAGAAGATATGTGGGAACATTACTTTGCACAAACGCACACACAAACACACAAACGCACATCTCTCACCCTAAACGCATATACCTGCTCCGTTCCGTCGTGGGTAAAAAGACACAGAAAACTCATAATCTTCTTTCTCTCCAGGTTGATATCTTCGGCACATGTCCCACGGACGTCTCTTCCTCGCAAGAGGGCAGTGCAGTCCTGGTGCACCGCAACCGTGACCTCTCCCGCTGCGGACACCGCGAGCAGGGCAAGAATGACCTCATCACTGGAGTCTTCAACCCTAGTGCTGTGAGTATCCTTAACTTGGATTTGGATTATGAAGCTTGAAGATACTTTTTCTGAAAACGTTTTTGAGAACTATGTAACAAGGTATGTAAATGTAAATATCAACGACATTATTCGTCGGGCTCTTGTTGCCGTCGGGGTGCCAGCTGTACTGGAACCAAATGGCCTGGCACGCGACGACGGTAAGAGACCGGACGGCATGTCTTTATTCCCTTGGAAGATGGGTAGGCCTTTAGTATGGGACGCAACCTGCGTCGATACTCTTGCGCCATCCCATCTTCCAAGTTCTGCGTGCTGTGCTGCTGCTGCCGCTGCGGCCGCGGAGAACCTCAAGCGGCGGAAATATAGTGGCCTTGTCGGCAACTATATTTTCGAACCGTTTGGGGTTGAAACCCTCGGGTCGTGGGGTCCGAATGCGCATAGCCTATTTAAAGACCTGTCTAGGCGGCTGGTGGACGCTTCTCGTGACCAAAAGGCTGGCTATTACCTCGGACAAAGGATCAGCATGGCCATCCAACGAGGTAATGCTGCCAGCCTCTTGGGTACGCTCCCAGTTGACAGCGATGGGGATGAATTTTTTGACGCCTTTTATAGATATAGTGTATATATTTTTATTTTTTTTATTGTTCTACTAGGATAGTTTTTTTTTTGTGTTGTAAATATCTATGTATATAACTATGTAAATAAACCGTGTAATCAAAATAAAATCAGCATCATAATTATTATAGGACCTTGCCCAAGATACTAGCAATAAGTCTTAGTGTAACAAGGTTAGAAAAAAAAAACAGATTTAAATATCGTGAACACAATTCCAAAAAAAGTATTGTCTTACAAACTCAACTTACTTTGTAATGAAAGATTATGAATAATTGCCAAAAATCTTTAAATTATCGTGTTAGAGTTTTGTCTCCAAAGTGAAAAAAACTTGTTTAACTGATTATTCGTTATCTTCTTCCATCAGGAAATCAAGGACACCCAAGTGCTCCAGTCCTCAATGAACGTCGAAACCAAGGTCAACAACGGTGTACCCGAGAAGGTTGCTGCCACTGAGGAGTACCTGTACAGGCCCTTCTCTGTAGGAGAGAATGGCGCCAGGGCTAGGGTCCACACCAAGCTCACCATGACTGGCAAGGCTAAGGCCGCTAACAACCCCAGTGAGTATTGATAATAGAAATTAGGTCTTCAGGCAGAAAAGTGTGAAAAAAACTCTTCAAATTTTTTGTAGTCGTTTTCCGCACATAAATATGTTGAAAATGAACGCCAGTTGTTTTAAATACCATTGGCTATAGACAAAAGTGTGTCTCCCTCATTGCTTCATGTACTCTGAATGTCTTCTGAACCGTAATAACGGGTCACGTGAATCAGAAGTACCTGTAAAATTCCTTAGTTCTATTCTGGCTATGTTATCCCGTATACCTCCTTAAACAACCCAAGTATAAAATAGAACTGACTAAGCATCTTATCCTCTCACCAGACCGTTGCACGGAAACACGCACCATTATCTTCGAGAACCCCCATGGCGTGTCCAGCGGTCAGAACAACATGCAGTCCGCGTTGAACGCTGTCAAGGAAACCGCCAAGACCTGCGCCACTGAAGCCGGACCCAAGTCCGCTGGAAACTTCGCTCAACTCGTCAGGGTAAGGATCATGAACAAATATTATCCTTAGAATGGCGGATAATCTTAATCATCGTCCGAAATATCAAGCTAATAGTTGAACACAGTAAAATCTAAGTAGAATCTTTTATAATAATTACAAAACACTGAAAAGACGGAAATGAAACGGTAGAATTCTTGATCGTAGTTTAGCAAGAACGGTCTATTAATAATGATGAAATATTTCAGATCTTGCGTGCCTGCAACAAGGATGACCTCAGCAAAGTCTACAGCCACATCAAGGGAAACAATGTTGAGAAGTAAGTTCTTATTTAATTTTCCTTTATCCTCTTTCATTATTAAAATCCTACAATGCAAATGACCTTATAATGAAATTGTGTAACCAAAATGTTCTTTACTAACTCCAAAATTATCTTGCACCAGACGCGTATTCCTCGA
The DNA here is from genome assembly GCA_963856015.1 of Helicoverpa assulta. NCBI lineage: Eukaryota > Metazoa > Arthropoda > Insecta > Lepidoptera > Noctuidae > Helicoverpa > Helicoverpa assulta. The sequence goes on from CAWLCW010000030.1 coordinate 618,594, forward strand.
CGGTCTCATCCGTGCTGGTACTGGCTACAGCATTGAGGTCTCCATCCAGCTGCTGAAGAGCAAAGACTTGAGCCCCATCGAGCAGAAGCTGGTCTTCTTGTCTCTGAGCAACGCTAAGCACGCTAACAATGATGCCATGAAGGCTGCTGCTGTAAGTAGTCAACTAACCTGGTTAAAATTTAACTCCAAACGTGAAACTTCCATTTCATTAAATTAGCAAGCGATTAGAGGAGTCCTATACTTCGGTCAAAGAATATGCATTGCCATTCAGCGTGGCAATGCAGCCAGTCTTTTGGCCGTGATGCACGCTAATAGCGATGCGAATGATTTTTTTGATACATAGTTTTAATTTCTCCTTTTTTATTTTTGTAAATATGTAGATTTAACATATTGAATATTATGTATAAACAAGATAATTATTACGCTTAGAAATAAAATTACTTCCATTCGAAAGTTTAAATCTCTTTATTTATTCTTCATAGTCTCTACTGGACTTGCCGAACCTTCCTAAAGAAGTGTACCTGGGTGTCGGTGCCTTAGCTGGTGCCTTCTGCCGCGAGCACGAATGCCATCACACCAAGAATGACGGCATCATCGCTGTCAGCCAGAAGCTTGGAGCTAAACTGCAGAACTGCAGGCCTAAGACCAAGCTTGAGGAAGATAATGTAAGTTAACAAGACAAATCAGCAAAAGCAGTCAAAAGACGGCACAGCAAAGCATTCTTTGGATAGGTGTTCGTTTTTCGACTTTTGTGACAATACATTTTAGATTTTTATTGCAAGCTTTTGTGATCATACACACATTGTATCACATGTGTTTTGTATGCTCAATTGTCTAGTTCTAAGTTAGTTTCCTGCGCCCTAACAAGGTAATGTTTCACTAGGATAAGGATGCATATCTGTAACAGTATACATTTTGCAATAAATAAATAAATCCATATTTGTTCAAGCTCCTCAATTTTGATTCCTCTTACATCTTACGTCTTCTCAATCCCCAGGTTGTAGCCGTGCTGAAGGGTATCCGCAACATCCGTCACCTGGAAGACTCTCTGGTTGACAAACTGGCTCACTGTGTGGCTGACAACAACGTGAAGGCTAGGGTGAAGGCTGCAGCTCTTGAAGCTTTCCAAGCTGATGGCTGTGCTGCCAAGGTAAGGAATAGAAGGATGAAATGATGATGAATTTTAATGAAATTTTGCACACGCTCTGAGTTCTGATGACAATACATGACTAGCGTGTTTTATTTATATGATTAGATTGCTTATGGAATAATGTTACGTTTATTAATATATTTTTTTCTCAATAGCTCAAGAAAACCGCCATTGATATCATGAAGAACCGTCAGTTGGACTCCGAGATCCGTATCAAGGCCTACCTGGCTGTCATCTCGTGCCCCTGCGCTCACTCCGCCTCTGAAATCAAGAACCTGTTGGACTCTGAACCTGTTCACCAAGGTAATTTTCAAAAACAATTGGATTTTTCTTCAGAACAAACATTGCTTCAGTCAAGCCCTTTTCGAGACAAAACAATTTCTTTTGTAGTTTGACTTTCAAAATTCCTAATTCAAATTTTTTGGTTGGTTTGCAGTTGGCAACTTCATCTCTACCTCCCTCCGCAACATCCGTGGATCTTCCAACCCTGACAAGAAGCTGGCTCGCCAGCACTACGGACTGATACGTACTCCAAACAAGTTCAATACCGACTTCAGGTAAGAAAACCATATTTTTAGCCAATTTTACGACACTTTTGCAATATACATTTTTATAACATGAAAGATGTGAAAAAAATATATGACATTGGAGTTCTTTCCTACATATTTTATCTTCTTCTTCAGGAAATACTCCTTCTCCGAGGAGGAATCCTTCAACATTGATGCTCTGGGTCTTGGTGGAAACATCGAGAAGAACGTCATCTACTCCCAGGACTCGTTCCTGCCTCGCTCCGTCAGCTTGAACCTGACTGCCGAAGTCTTTGGACACAGCTTGAACGTTCTTGAGGTTTGTATTGTTTTTGATAGTATAAATAGCAAACAGTACTGAAACAATTGTCAGTTTTGAGCGACTAAAAAAAAAGATAAGTTCTCAATTTCTAATCTGGCCGCAGTTTTTGATTATCAACATTAAGCATTATTTACATTAATTGAAATAAATAAATAAAATAAACTTATATATTTATTATTATTATTTTATTTATTTATTTCAATTAATGTAAATATTTAGTTGAATTATAAATAAAAAGTACATACTTGAAATAAAAAAAAAAAAAATCAAAGTTTGGATTGGATTTGTTGACAAATTCAATTGGTTTTGTTTTGTTATTTTCTCTTCCCTTTTTTATTTTTATTCTTGATTGTACATAATAATTTAGTTTGTAAATATAGTATTAGAAGTAGAATAGTAAGTTTGTATATAAATACATTAAGCATCTATTATATTTATCTAGGTTGGAGGTCGTCAAGGCAACTTGGATCGCGTCGCTGAGCACCTCTTCGGACCCAAGAGTTTCCTGCGCACTGAGGAACCCCAGAACTTGTACCAAAAATACATTGTCGAGAAATTCAACCAGTACAAGGACAAAGTTGAGGGAGGTCTCAACAGAGGCCGTCGCTCCATCAAGAGTGATGTCGATTCCTTCGACAAGAGCGTAAGTGTCATCTCTTTGTAAATGCAATAAATAAAAATTTGATGATTAGTATTTGTATTTAAATCTGTTAGCCTTAATTTTGATAATTATTGGACTTAAACGCTATTTCTATCTCTTCCAGTTGAAGGCCGAAGCAGCACCTTTCAACAACGAATTGGACTTGGACCTGTACGTCAAACTGTTCGGCACCGATGCCGTCTTCCTGTCTCTCGGAGACGATAAGGGATTCAGCTTCGACAAGATCATTGACCAGCTCATTCAGTATCTGAACCAGGGTGTCAACCAAGTTAAGCACTTCCAGCAAGAAGTCCGCGCTCACATGCTCTTCATCGATGCTGAGCTCGCTTACCCCACGTCCACTGGTCTGCCTCTGAAACTCGATGTCGTTGGAGCCGCCACTGGTCGCCTCGAAGTCGGAACTAACATCGACATCCGCCAATGCATACGCAGCCCTAAAGACGCTAAGGTCGACATCAAGCTGGTGCCCAGCACTGACATCGAAGTCACCGGAGCTCTATTAGTCGACGCCGACTCCATCGCTACTGGTCTCAAGGTTATCGTCAACCTGCACAGTTCCACTGGTGGTCATGTCATCGCTAAGGTCTTGGAGAACGGTCGTGGTTTCGACCTGCAAGTCGGTCTCCCCATCGACAAGCAAGAGATCATCACTGCTTCCAACGACCTGGTCTACTTCCACGCTGAGAAGGGACAGATGGAGAAACACACACCCATCAAGATGGACCATGTTACTAAGGAGAATACTGGCTGCTTCGACCAGGCTGCTGACTTCCTCGGATTAACTGTCTGCGGAGAGATGACTGTGCCTTTCTCAGTCTCTGGTAAGTATATTAGTTTTTGTATATATTTTGAAGATATATTATTTATACCTGAAACAGAACAAAATACTTATATCATTTTACCTAAATTGAAACAATGTATTTCCATTCAGGACCTGATGCTCAAGCTTCGATCGCCAAATACCTGTCAAGCTACCCGCTCGCTGGCAAGACAAAGCTCCGTGTGATGTTGGAGAAGCAGAACCTTAGGGGATACCATATCAAGGGTGTCGTCCGGTCTGACGAAAGCGGCAGGGAGTCTTTCGAAGTACTGTTTGATGCTGAAGGTAGTTTTCCCTTTTATTTTTATTATGGGAGGATGTGCATTTAACTATGATTTGAATTGTTTCTAATAGAAATCTTACCTACAGGTGCTAAGTACGGCCGCGCTCAAATCAACGGTGAATACACTTATAATAAAAACGAGATTGGCGCTCAACTGTCCCTCAACTCACCAATGAAGGTTATCTCTGGACAAGCACATTTGTACCGCAAACCCAGCGAATTGACAGTTGTTGTCAAGGGCAAATACGACGCCAACGAAATCTACGGCAAAGTTGGTTTCAACGTCCAAGGAGGTGGAAACCGCAAGGTTTACAAACCCATCGCTGAATACCAAATGCCAGGAGACAAGGACAAGCACAGCATTCCCATCTCTGGTCAAGTTGTTGAAGAATCTGGCGGTGGTAAAACCAAATACTCCATCGAAAACATCAAGTTGAACCTGCCCAGTGTAAAGGAACCTATCTGCATTGATGGACACTTCGCCAGCACTTCTGACAATGAAATTGACTTCGACACCACTGTCAAGGACTTGGCTACCCTCAAGGGATCCGTGAAAAAGCACGACGTCAACGTTGAGTTCCAGAACAGGTTGAACCCATACATCAACTTCAGGCTTAAGGGTCATTTCGAATTGGAACCCACTGTAAGTAACATTTTCATGAATTAAACTGCAGAATATAGTTTCTAGTTATTATATGTATGGATATTCATTAATTTATCATTACTTTGTCCAACAGCTTCGCAACGAAATCGACCTGATCTATGGTGGAGACCTCCGCAACAACCACAACCGTATTGTTTTAGGACAAATGCTTAAATACCACAAGAACTCTCCCGAGGACTTCAACGTCATCACCAAGAACAAGTGTAAGTTTCCCACTTTCCTTTGCAAAAATATGAAAGAAGATCTTTGAAAATATTTGTGCTTAAATAATGTTTTATTTTTATTTATTTTACAGTCGAAATCCACGCTCTCCCCCTGAAAGTCAAGTTCGACGCTGACATCGACCCCAAGAAGGTTGATGTTGAGGTTGAAGGACAGTACATGGACAAGAAGGCAGAATTTGACCTTGACGCCAGGACCCAGATCAAGAAACCCGGAGACTACAGCATCAAGATGAAGGCTGAGTACGACAAGAACGGAGTTGAAGTTCTCGCCAAGAGAGACATTGTGTCTCCTGACAAGTCCAACTTGGAGAACTACATTGAGTTCAAGAACATCGGCAAATACGAGCTCTCAGGAGTATTGTTGCACAAGACCAAGCCTAATGACATGAATGTTGGAGCCATCGGTCACCTGAAGGCCTCCATGGGCAGCAAGACCCAGGACATCAAGTAAGTCACCTAGAACAATGCTTAGTACAACTAATCCGTCTTCAGAGCAGTTTCTAATGATTTTTCTTCTTTCAACAGATTCGACATTGGTGTGATCCAAACCCCAGCCCTGTACTCTTCTCACGCCAAGATCTCCGAAGCCCACGGTGACATCATCGACTACCTTCTGAAGGTTACTCGTGGAGCCAACCCTAACGGACAACTGAAGCTGATTATCAAGAACACCATCGCCGCCAACGGTCAGTTCAAGGTCACTGATAATGATGGCAAGGGCAACGGTATGATCATCGTTGATTTCAAACAGGTACGGATTTTTACCTTAAATACATCAATTAATTAAGTTCAACCAAAAAATATAATGAAGTCATCGCTAGACTTTCAAAGTGTTAAGCATTTTATTTATCTCATCCAGGCCCAACGCAAGATCAAGGGAGACTTCAAATTTATGGCCAAGGCCCCGCAATACATCGCTGATGTTGACATCTTCCTGAACTACGAGAAGGACAACAATGACAAGATCCATGTTAGCACCAACACCAAGAGGACTGAGAAACTGGTTGACTCCAAGTAAGTATATTTTTGAAGCTGGAGGAAGAACTATTAAGGTTCCCTCCATTGAAAAAGACAGTGGTAGCCAATTTATAATCTTTGTATGTAAAATTCTAATGTGATATTTTCTTGATTTTCTAGGAACAAGTTCCAGTACGGAGGCAAGAACTTCGAGCTGAACTTGCACCAGGATGGAGTGTACTCCCCCACTGGCAAGATTCATGGTATGGTCGAGATGGTGCTGCCTACTGACAGGTGCCTCACCCTCAAGGTCGAACGTGACATCACTCAGAGCAATGACGTAAGTATTGACATATTTATTGCTGCACTAGAATCTATACTTACTAATATTATAAAGCTGAAGAGTTTATTTGTTTGAACGAGCTAATCTCAGGAACTACTGATCCGATTTGAAGAAAAATTCAGTGTTAGATAGCCCATTTATCTAGAAAGGCTACTTTTTATCCCGGTTCATGCCGAAGATCCCAAGGGATGCAGTCAAAACCGCTGGCAGAAGCTGGTTGAGGATAACAATTAGTAACCAACTAAATGCATACACTGGCCCAAAAAGTATCAAGTACTTTTCCATAGAAACCATTTACAATGTATATCTTCTTTTTAACAAAAATTTGCATTACCTTACAGAAATACAACGGTCACGCTGACGTCACTCTCTCAGACGCCACCAAGCGTGGAGGACCAGCTTCCATCATCAGCTATAAGGGCAAGATCATGAACACCAACTTCGACAAGCAGATCATCAATTACGAAGGTCAGGTGGAACTGAAGCTCAAGGACGGACAGAAGCTGCTGAAAACCATCTCTCTGAAGAACGTTCCTGAAGGCGACAAATTCAAGTTTGACCTGAAGGTGCGTTTACATAATAATACATAATAAAATATTTACATTCTCAGCTTAGAATTGTCATACATTTAGTTTCACTTTTTTTATTGTCACTACACAGTTCGGTAAACTATCTTCAGGTAGATTGGAAGCCGACCCTTGCCGAACATAGTTGGGAAAGGGAAAGCCTGTCAAAATCTTAGCTTTCATGCAGTCATTCAAAACTAGACTTTTTCTTTCCCCAGTATGACCTCAACGGCAACCTGCTGCCCAAACCCGTGACCCTGCTGGTCAGCTCAACCTACACGGAATCCATGACTATTGTGGATGACAAGTACCGCGTCAAGGGAGGATATGGTGACGACACCACCTTCGAGCTCACTGGAGTCTCTGAACTTAAGGGATTGGAGGGAGATAAGAAGTGAGTAAAAAATTTGCAAGGAACCTGTTTACATTTTAAAGAAAAAAATCTAACGAGTCATATATTGAGGTCCTCTGGAAGACTATTAATATTTGCCCTTTAGACTGAATTCTTTTATTTCTGATCATAATGGATTATAAACTCCACACTTTCTCTTAGATAATAATAAAGCCAAGCATGTAATGTATGTTTTTTTTCAATAAATAAATGCAATAATAATCATAAATCCTGTTCTTCATCAGATACTTGGAAGACTTCACCCTGAACGTGAGACTGCCCTTCGAGAAGGCTCACGACATCAAGGTCGTCTCCACCGTCCTCTACCTGCAACCCGAGAACAAGGACACCTTCGAAGTAAGTTTTACTTTACTTTAGTTCTTATAATGCAAGTAACATAAATTGAGAAGATATGAAATGGGACACAATATAAAAAATCGACATTTCCATCAGCAAAATTTGCTCAAAAATATCCCTAAAAATGAAGTAAAGAACCTAGGATCTAACAACACTTTTTTCTCCAGTTCACCATCGTGGAATCAGTCCAAATCAACGCTGATGTATACAAGATCGATGCTAACGGCAAGGTCGGACCTCAGACTGGTCTGTCAACCCTCAAGCTCCTGGCTCCTCATGTAGACCCAGTCGTCCTGGATGCCAACTACAAGGTGGACGAGAAGGGTTAGTACATAACTTCGTAAGAGCCTATTATTTTAAGCGTGTGGCGCTGAACGAAAAGTAATAATAGGTACACGTAATTGTCCGGATTCTCGTACAGTCAAAGAAGCATTATGTTGTATTGTTAAACGTTTTAATGTGAATACATTAAAACGGTACGTAATATGTACGTAAATATATAATGTTGTCCTGATTATCCCTGATTAATGAATTATCAAACGTCAAAATCAAAGTCAAATGAAGTCAAAAGCTCCTAAAATAAACATTAGATCTTTTTGTTCCAACAACCTTTGTTAATCGTGAGTGCCTCCTTTTAATGTTATTTCTTATCCTTATTTCCTTAGGAGACAGGAGCAACAACCACGTGGAACTGAAGGCCAAGTACGGCAAGGGCAAGTCTGCCACCATCGCCGTGGACGCCGCCATCGCTCCTCGTGACAACAAAGTCAGCATCAAGGCCAACGCTCCCGGAGCTGAAGGTTTGAAGAAACTTGAGCTCACTGTACACTCTAAGGTAAGTATAAGGACGGGTGTCAGATTGATTGAAACATCACAAGGTATAATGCAAGACTGTCTTTATTACGATTAATACAATGAGATATATAGGTTACACACATAGAAAAATAAGTAGTTACATACTACGTCACACCTCCCAACGCAATAAAAAAAAAATGATCTTAGCAGTTTTTTTTTTTTTTTTTTTTTTTTTTTTTTTTTTTTTTTTTTTATAATGCATATAACTAACCACAATGTATCATGTAATTACTCAAATAAAATAAGGTATCGTATACTGCATAATAAATGCTTTTGAAATTATTCCTACAATGTAAAATAATTATGATTATAGGTACCAATGCCAATATTATACTTAAACCTAAAATTACATCAGATGTCAATGTTTATAAATAATAAATGTAGTAGTGCAACTCGAGTGCATATCATTTTACAAGCCACAATCGCAATGCAGATGACATAATCTGTAAACTATGTATTGTTACTATGCATGACTTTATTATGAGAAATACAACTTCGTCCTATTTTTATGAACTACATCTCTTCTACCGTTTATGTTTACCTCCACATTAGGTGACAAATCCCTTACAACAGTGTATGGGCCAGTATAAAGGGTTGAGAGCTTATTACCAATTTCATTTTTAATCAATATTTTATCATTTTCCTTATATTTTACAGGTTTAACATATTGATCATATCTGATTTTTCTTTCTATTTTTGAGTTTATTAAGTTTTGCTGTGCCTCTGCTTGTGAAACTTGCAACCTATATTTAAGTTCAAGCGGATAACTGTCAAAATTGTAGAGTGGTTCTACTGCTCTTAAGATGTTGCTTGGTAAGTTACATTTCTTACCGTAAACAAGTTCGAATGGAGTGAATTTGGTCGATGAATGTACAGTGGTATTGTATGCAAAGGCCCAAAACGGTAGCCATGAACTCCAATTGTCTGGTCTGTCGCTAACATGTATTCTTAAAAAGGCTCCTAAAGACTTGTGGGAGTTCTCTAACGCCCCAATGCTCTGATGATGGTAGGCTGTTGAGTTCAATTTAGAAATATTAAGAAGGTTACATACCGCTTTAAATGTTTCTGACATAAACTCCGTGCCTCTGTCAGTAGCGATTTCCCGGGGTACACCGTGCTGGAGAATGAAGTTGTTGACGAACACACGAGCTACTTCAGCTGACGTTTTATTCACTAGTGGGAAGGCACATACATATTTTGACAGTTCACATTGGAGTGTTAAAATATAGGTATAGTTATTGTAATCTTTATCTAGTGGCCCCACTATGTCTAAAAATATTTTTTCAAATGACGATTGGGCTGTTGTAGTAATAACCATGGGTTCTTTTGTCATAATGGTATATTTTTGCTTTTGACAAATAGAGCATTTTTTGACGAAGTTAGTGATGTCCTTTTCCAGCCCCGGCCAAAAATAATATTTTTTAATATTATTGTACATTCTTCTTATGCCTGCATGGCCACTTGTTGGCAACAAGTGAAAGTCGTTTAAAATGACTTTTCTATCATCTAAATTTTCTACTTTTTCTATATCATTTAAAATACACAACCTTGGACCCTGCCATTTGGTATATTCTTTAATTTCATTTGCAATTTTTCTTACAAATATTTTATTGTATTTATTTTTCATAAAATAAATTTCCTTTATATTATAAACATGGCAAAAATCAACCATTGCTCTCACAAATGCGGCTGGCGTCAGTTGTGATTGAGCGGATGGGTTTATATATAATACCATTTTTTCACGATCATATGAAAATATACCGTTTTCCTCAGATATTCTATTTATTTCCCGTAATCTGTTTAGGTACCCCTTATCTATAAATTGTAGCTCTACTGCATTATTAGGTATATTAATGGTTTCTACAATTCTCGGTTGCTCCGAACCGCAATTATCATTTGTAACTTCGGAAACCTGAGAAGTTATTCCTAATTGTTTGCTTTGTGCTCGCGTCATTATAAATAAACATTCGTGCATGCTCCTTAAATCTTTTGACGATAACGAAATACGAGATAAGGCATCGGCGGCTGCATTTTGTTGGCCTTTGACATATTCAATTAAATAGTCATATTCTTCTAAGCAGAGTCTAAATTTGAGTAATCTACTTGACGGTTCTTTTAAACTAAATAAATATACCAACGGTTTATGGTCGGTGTGTATTTTGAATGAACGACCATACAAATAGGGTCTAAAATGTTTCACGGCCCATACTATAGCCAGGAGCTCCTTTTCAATAGTCGGGTAATTCCGCTCAGCTTTGTTTAAGCTCCTACTGGCATAAGCGACTGGCCGACCATCGAAATTAGACAAAACCGCTCCTATCGCGTAACCTGACGCGTCAGTTTGTACAATGAACTGATTTTTGTCTGATAAATCTGGATATTGCAGAACTGGAGGTTCCGACATACATTTCTTAAGTAACTCAAATGATTTTTGTGCGCCACTGTTCCAAATGAATTGAACGTTTTTCCTACACAAGATATTTAAATTGTTTGCAATGGCAGCAAAATTTGGAATAAATTTGCGGTAATAGTTTGCTAAGGCTACAAAACGCTTTAGTTCTTCGGTATTTCTAGGAATCGGATATTTTTGGATCGCGGTAATCTTTTCAGGATCGGGTAGCACACCGCTATCTGTTACGACGTGCCCTAAATAAAGCATTTCCTTTTTAAGAAAGTCACACTTAATAGGATTTAATTTTAAATTAACACTGCGTAGTCTTTCTAAAACTTCGATCAGGTTTTTGTTATGATCTGCTAAACTCCTACCCATTATAATTAAATCGTCCTGGTAACATAAACATTTTTCGTAATTCAGACCCGCCATCGCCATGGTCATCATTCGAGCAAATGAGTTAGGACTTGTCTTTAGGCCCATTGGCATTCTTGTCATTTGAAATTGACCTGAATGAAAAGCTGTAAATTTCCTACTATCGGGTTCGAGCTCGACATTGTAAAACCCTTGACTTAAGTCTAAGTGTGAAAAATAAATGCAGCCAGAGAGCGAGTCTAATATTTCATGAATATTAGGCAGAGGGAATTTATCATTTTGAATACAGTCATTTAACTTTCGGTAATCAATGACCAAACGCCATTTTTTCTCTCCATTTGATTTCTTTGGTACTAAAAGGACGGGACTAGACCATTCGCTATTACAAGGTTCAATTATACCTTGTTCAAGCATGTGGTCAATTTGTTTCTGGATTTCCCCTTTTTGGGAATGTGGGAGCCTATAAGGTTTGCTGTACATTGGTCCAGTACCCGGTTTTATAGTTATCGAGTGTTTATATATGTTAGTTGTAGTAAGCCGATCTCCTTCAAGATAAAAAATATCATTATATTTTGCACAAATGTTTAAAATACTGTTCTTTTCTTCCTTATTTAAATGACCCAAATTTAATAGCCGTAGCAGGTTTTTGACTCGTCCGGACTTTGTGTCATGTTTTACAAACGTACAGATATTGTAATCACTTGCTTTCTGTATAGTAGGGTTTATATTTTGTAAATAATAATCATTTTCAGTGGTATTTAGAATTCTAACAGGAAGTTTTCCATCAACGGGGGTTCCCAAAGAACTTGCCAAAAATATACCATTTCCTATTTCCGCCGCGCAGACTATACAGTCCTCTACCATAGCAGTAGTAATGTAATGTATACTTTCGGACCTAGCCGGTATAGTTAGTGTCTCATTTTGCACAGTAATCGGCATAATAATTTCCTTATCATTATTATATATATAAAGGGACTTATTCTTAAAATTGATAATCGAATGATATTTGCTCAAAAAGTCTTGGCCTAAGATCCCACTAGCCTTACAAGGTAAGGATTCAAATACGTAGAATTTATGATTTAGAACTTGATCACCAGCTCGTAATTCAAGATAAACAAAACCAATCGCCTCAATTTTTCCACCAATACCGCTGACAATAAGCTTTCCTTTTTGGATCGGTACACTCAAGTCACAAATGTGAGCATGTTTTATAGCCGATAAGGAAGCACCCGTGTCGATGAGCCATGTATAAGAATGATGTTTAGAGTTCAATGAAATATGATATATGCTACTACATGACATCATAATATTGTTATTCACGAAAAAACTCTTCTAAATTGTCGTTATTGTTTTCTGACTGACTCTCTCGTGGGTTTGTGTCTGTCAAAATATGCATCTGCTGCTGTTGCTCTTGGCTATTAGCTTGGTTAAAAAAAATCCTACCTCTGGCTCCACGATTCCATGAACCCCGGCCGCGAGATCTCCATCCACCGCGTCCTGTTAACCATGATCGGTCACCCCTCTGGTCTGCCGGTGGAGCTGTTTGGCCTCGTCCTCGTGCCACCCCGTTACCTCTGTAATTCCTATATTGATGGAAGTTGCTATTACGACGCATAAATAAAATATCACCTGAAGTAGACGTTGTGGATACATCCTCATCGACGGCCGCTTGTATAGCATCACTTAAAGATGTGAATTGTCGTGCGGCTATAATAGTGCTTAGTCGACGATTTCTCAATCCGTCGGCAAAACTTTTAATGGCTAATTTCTCATTTATAGGTTTCAATACACCGAAGTTACACTCATTGCCTTCGGATTGGGAAATCGTCAAGTCAACAAATAAATCGGTTATCTGCTTTCCATAATCATCTATAGAAAGATCATTTTGTTTTAAATTAAACAATTTCTGTTGTAGTGCCGTTGCTGATTTTTTAGGCAACAGGCTGGTTTTCATAGCCTTGACTAACTCATTTACGCTATCATATTTTGTATTAAGTTTGAGTTTAGCCGACTGCGACAATCGGCTTTTTAAAACAAAATTTATTAATTTAGTTTGACTGTCCGAGTCGAGTTCAGTTTGGTAATACTCTATCCCATCAATAAGCTGTTTTGTATTTGTGCCATCCTCGTTTAAAACTGGTAATAAGCTCAAGGCAATTTTTAAATCAAATTTCGCCATTTCCAATTCTATTATTGATGCTTCAGGCGATGACGAACTATTACATAAATCTAAAATGTTATCATACAAGCTAACAAAATCTTCGCTTAATTTATCGAATTTATACACTTCCTCGACTTCTAATCCAGTTTTTAACAAACTTAACCGTTCTAAGCCCTTATTAAAAGTACTCAGTAAATTATCGGCCTCTTTCAACTTTTTCAAAACAATCTCACCTTTTCGTCTACTTGGTCCTATTTTTACTAAATATGTTCTTATCTTACCAAGATTATTGTATAACCGTAGTAATTCCTCATACATTACTGTTCATTATAAATATAGTTCACATATCTACATCACGATTATGACTTCACTGCTAGGGCACGCGCACACTGCCCAAATTAGAATCGGAGCACTTTCACACATTTATTAAGGCATATAATTCACAACACTAGCCGGATCGCCGAATTCGTCGCACCTCTCTGTATTCAGCATTGTCAGGAACTCTTGCTGGGAGCATGGACCCGACATTCCTCGTTTGCAGCCATGCTACAAGCACCACCGTGGTACCTTCTGGATCGATCCGTAGAACGCCTCAAGATGTGTCTCGTAATCTGCTCTCGTGTCCAAGACTCATGACATCTCTTGTAGATTTTAAACATGAAGTACAGGGCGGCAAGCAATAATACCGTGCAAATAATTGTTGTCGCGATATTTATCGCCGACAGATGAAATTTAAATTCCTCCACCGTCGCGGCGTTTTTAGCAGCGCTGACTTGGTTGATAAATACCTCTTCGTTAGTTACTTTTGAGTTACACATGGTGAAAAGTCACTTGTAAAAAGTTCTTTAAACAATCGCCTTGCGAAGTAAGTTCTAGACTAAACGCGCACATGGTTCAGCCCTGTTTAGTGGCAGGGTCGCCATATAAGGACGGGTGTCAGATTGATTGAAACATCACAAGGTATAATGCAAGACTGTCTTTATTACGATTAATACAATGAGATATATAGGTTACACACATAGAAAAATAAGTAGTTACATACTACGTCACATAAGTTTCCAAGACTGAAATCATATAAGCGCAAAATCCTGAGGTTCAAAGTCAAATATATGTATATGTATAAGTATAATTTATAACTGTTCGTGTATTAAAATTGGTCTTACATTTACTTCAGAACCCCGCCCCCGACACCTATATGTCCAACATGATTGTTGACGCTGATGGCCGCGTGTACAAGTCCGAATCCACCATCGTCTTCTCCAAGGCTCATCCTCAGATCGATGTCAAATACACCAGCCCGTCTACTCCTAAACCCAGCAGGTAAGCCCAATCTACATTTTTGATACCTAACCAACCTGTCTACCTTCTGGTACCTATGGTTTTATGATCTAAAAATGCCAGAGTTTTAAATTAATTTGACCGTCTTCCACAGGCTCTTCGTCAAGGGAAGCTCTCTAAGCTCCACCCAAGGCAAGATCGAACTGATAATCGAGAACATTCGTGACGTTTCCCTGCAATGCACCACTGAAGGCAACGTACAGAAGGACAATGTTAACTTCAAACTAGCTGCCAACTCTGAGAAACTTGGTCTGAAGAACTACCAAGTTGAGATCGCCAGCAAAGACGCTGGCAACGGCAAGCGGTTGGAGTTCCACGCCACCAATGACAACAAGAATGTACTTAGTGGAAGCACCTCCTACATCAGCAAGCAAGAAGGTCCCAAGATGATCATTGAAGGCTCAGGCGCCGTGAAGGTCAAGGAAGACCAGAAGTCCGCCAACTTCAAGTACATCCGCACCATCCTTGGTGAAGGAAACGAGAAGGGAGTCGAGGTTTGTATTTTTTATTGAAGCTTTCTGTTTTAGTCATATCTCTTAAACATACAATTTTATAGGTTATTTTACTTTATCAATAAGCTTGCTTGGTACTTTTCATTTCTCGTAACTATGAACATCTATTTATCCTGATGATCTTCTCTCCAGACATTCTTCAACATGGCCATCGGAGAGCGCAGCTACGTAGCTGAGTCTCGCGTCACCAACCTGGAGTACAAGAACTCGTACGTCTACTGCGAGGAGAAGAAACAGTGCGCTCATGCTGAGATCAACTCCAAGATTGATATGTCCAGTAAGTTTAGAAACTTAAGTATTTATGTAGTAAGGCACGCCTTAATATAAAAGTAGTTGATGGACTATCTAATAAGTTTAAAATAAATCGTTTGCTAGATACATTTTCTTTTAACATAAATATGCAACAAGCTATAATTCCTTCCTTTCC
Source organism: Helicoverpa assulta (assembly GCA_963856015.1). Classification (NCBI taxonomy): domain Eukaryota; kingdom Metazoa; phylum Arthropoda; class Insecta; order Lepidoptera; family Noctuidae; genus Helicoverpa; species Helicoverpa assulta. Next base: position 633,919 of record CAWLCW010000030.1, read on the forward strand.
ATAGAACCTGGTATCATCACCAACGTTATCAACGCTGGCTTCGACCTGCGCAAGTTGGGCATTACCCCTGAATTCGGTCTGATGATCAAGGACGAGGTTTCCGACCAGAAGCTGCCGCAATACACCCTGGACCTCCACATCAACAAGGAAGACAAGAAATACCACCTCCACGTTTACAACACTCCTGAATTCGGAAGTAAGTATTTGCTACCGAAATCTAAAAAAAATTTACAGTAGATAAAAAGATCTTGAAAGTTGTGAAAATTCAATATTCCAATACTATTTAATTTCTTTATACGTACCGTTTTGTGTCGATTTTAGTTACTACGTAACTTAAATCTTCCTACTCGATTCTAACCAATCCTATATTCCAGATGCCAAGTCTGGAATCACCATCCAGCTTCCTCAACGCGTCATGGCTCTGGAATCCGTGGTCAGCTACCCAACCAACAAGGGTCTGCCATTCCCTGTCCGCGGAGAGATCTGCCTGGACATGGACAAGAACAAGCAAGGACACAGGACCTCTGCCAGATTCCTGGTCGACATGGATGTAGCCAATGACAAGCAACAGTCTGCTATTGCTGAGTTCGGATTTAACCACCCCAAGATCAACAAGGTTAGCGCTATTAGCTGCTTGGTATATATCTTTACTTTATTAAGGTCGTAATATGATTAAAAGAAAGCTACTCTTTTACATGCAAAGTTTTCACCATAATTGTAACAATATTTTCGATTGATTTGATCATTTCACTCCATTACTTTAAGATTCTAAATGATATGTATTTTCTCACAGGAGGCCGTTGTCAAGTTCCGTGGAAACCTCGTGCGCCCACAACCGAACTCTGTCAAGATTGAGACCTCTGCGTCCATCTCTCACCCGATCCTTGGCGCTGTAAGTATTATATTTTATTAAAATAAAAGTAAATGAATATTTTAAGTTACAAAAAAGAAAATGGAAGAATAATTTTCTGGTACGGTTTATGTCATCAATCAAATTATTGTATACTAACGTAATGTCATTTTCAGGACCGCGAAACCAAGGTTTTGGTAGAAGGCTCACCCACTCACCTCAAGGTCTTGGTAAGTTCTCTATATATTCTTAAAACACGTACAGTCACATATTGATTTCTGACACTTACGCGAATATTAGAGATTAAATCAAACTACTTTTACGGATTCTATCGCGGTTTCTCTTACAATTGCACTTTTTTTAAGAGAAGTTGTTTAATCATGAATTCTTCATGAATTCTTCATGATTAAACAACTTCTCTACTTTATTGAACAGAGTTGTCTAACAAATCTTAATCCTTTTAGATCAACACTCCCCTCGTGAAGGTGATCGACGTGGAAGGATCAGCGACCGTCAACGACAACCTGCAGAAGGGCGAGATGAAGGTCTGTCTGCTGGAAGGCAAGCCGGTCCGCGTGTCTGCCATCGCCAAGGACTACCAGTACTTCGAGTTCACCACAGGTTATAGCGGTGATTATGTTGAAACTGTTTGGTGTCAGGCGATCACCAAATTTTTTTAACAGTCTTTTTAAATGACTGTTATTGGCTATTCGATTAATTTTAAGAACAATATACCTCTAATATGTCTGTTTTTTGAAGAGCTGTCTTATAGGAGAAGTATCTAGTCTTAAATTGCTCTAATCGTCCCATACCCGTATTCACTTGAGGCTACTAAGTTCAGTGTTAAAAAAAGACGCCTACATGTCTGATTTTGACCCCAAAAAATTCCAAGTAAATAAAAAACCTTCCAATTATAATCACTAGACAAAAGTACAATTTTCCTAACTTAATCTTCTCAACAGACGAATCTGACCGCAAGCTATCCATCGTTGGTCACATCCAGCCTGAGAAGCGAGTGGATATCAGCGCCGACATCATCCTCGGAGGTCAGAAGAAGAACATCGTTCACGGAGCTCTGTTCCTGGATGATAACCTCGTGAAGAGCGACTATGGCGCGTCTAAGGACAACTTCAACTACTTCTTGGTAAGACCTTTAACTATAAATCAAAATAGTACAGAAGTTTTATTTGATTAAATAAATAATACAAACTATATTTACAAACTTAAAATTACCTTCTATTAAAGGTACTACAGGCAAATAATCTTCTTAAAATCGAACTGGTACATCTTAGTCAGATCATGAGCAAAGTCGTCTAGATGCAAGAAAACATACATTCGCAAAGCTCTGTATTTTTTATTATTATAAACCTACCTGTCACCATAGCAGTTCATTTCTAACATGTCCTGATAAATCTTCTTTCCCCCCAGACTGCTCTGCGCAAGGACCTGGACAACTTAGAAGGCCGTATCAAGCAGCTCGGAGAGAAGGCTAATGATGACTTCAAGAGCATCATGTCTCGCGTCGAGCCTACCTTCCAGAAGATCGAGAAGTCTTTCGCCGAAGACCTGGACAGGTTCTACAAGGAAATCGCTGACGACAAGGTGCTGAAGGAGATCTCTGAGGCATTGTGAGTATTTTTTTATTGAACTTTTACAACTTATAATGATGCGGCCAATGATAAAAAAAAAATCATTAGCTTAATTTACTGTCCCACTGCAGAAGGCAGGCCTCATCCTCCGAGCCTTTTTCCAGGCAGGGCAGGCCTCTTTGTAAAAAAATTTTTTTTTAGGTAATATAAATATAAAAGATTCCACGTAGGTACTCCAACACAGTCAACATTTTTCTCCATTCTCATACTGAATCACATCATTAACTTCAGGAACATCATCGTGAAATACGTCGCCAAGATCATCGAGGAGGTGATCGAGGGTACCAAGCCTATCGTGGACAGCATCACCAAGATCTACATCGATACCGCCAAGCAAGTCCAGGCCGTTTACGAGAAGGAAGTATGTAACGTCAACTTATCTTCAACAATCATCGTACTTGCAATAATAGTTATAAATTCTTTACTTCATATCACATAATGTTTATTTTGAAAAAAAATTTAACTCAGAGTCAAAGTCAAAGTAATCTATTGAAATTAGATTTATATAAGCACTTTAATAAAAACAACTATTTTTGACGCTGGGTGATCTAACAGTTAATTTCAAATTAATTCATTTTCGCCGAAGTTACGTAGCAGTTCTTGGTTCATAGACTAATTCCCCAAGCAAATGAGTAAAATCTTAACAAAAATCTAATGGAATCTCTTCGTATTTCAGTTCGAGCCAGCCGTGAAGCAATTCTACGCTCAAGTGTCGAAGTACTTCAAGGAGTTCCTGGACAGCCTCATCGACCTGGTGGCTCACTACGCCGCCCTCGTCTCCGACTTCTACGAGAAGCACAAGCCTGAGCTGGAGGAGCTCACCAACACGCTCACCGCCATCTTTAAGGGTAAGTGCTGAAACCGAATTTTCTACGGAAACCGGAAAAAAAATCTTGGTACAAAAAGTTAGGTGATTTTCATCTGCACATGGTCACGGCACGATCTTGCAGAAATGTTTGTAGAAGTCACGGTTCTCTTTCCAAATCATACATTACTATTTCATGATTATGTATGTTCAGTATGTACCTATACGAAAAGGGCTTAAAAGTTCTTTACGTATCATAAAATCTTGTAAATTGACTAAAAAGTATCCTTAAATTCTATGAGTGACATGTTTTCTCTGTTCTACAGACCTGACCCGTCTGGTAGTCGCTCAGCTGAAGGAGTTCCGCGCTCGCATCGTCGCTCTCACCAACGAACTTACGCAGTCCCTCAAGGACATGCCCATCTTCGCCGTCATCAAGGAGAAGGTAAGCAAAAGACTTTCCATTACCCAAAAACCCACCAAAAACATTTAAACTTCCTCCTACACTGAAGTTATCATTGAATATCAACGTTCCATTTTTGGTAATCAGGCAAAGAATTAACTTCTTTAGTTTTTTGCTGTTTAAAAACGGGATATGTATGTATCCACTCCTAAGTTCCAAGCATCTTTTATGATTAGGGTATTTTTCTCTTAAATAATAAAACTTATGTTTGTCCACCAGTACCAAGAGCTGGCAGTACCCGAACAAGCAATCGCTCTGTTGGGAGACGCGTACAACACCCTGAAGGCACTCATCCCGACACCAGAGATCAGAGAGTTCACTGATGCTGTGCACTCTTACATTACTAAGGTGAGATATTATTACACATTGATGTTTGTATATCAAATATAATGTGACTGTTCGAATAACAGAGTCAAATTGAGTAATAGTTGATCGAAACTTACTTTTGGGCATGTTTTTGTAAGACGTTCAATATGTTCTTCTTCATCTTTCTGCCCTGTTCCCAAGTTGACTTTTTGGGGTAGGCACAAAATGTTGTCTGCTTCCATTTGTCTCTCTCAGAACTAACAAGGATTTCACCCTGACATATATGAAGTAATAACATGCACTAAATGCACTAATTATCTCGAAGAAACTCTTGAATAAAATAAAAAAAAAAACATTACATCGTATCTACAGCTCTCATATTGTATCCTCTGTATTACAGAAACTGAAACAGGAGAAGGTTGACGACAACAAGGAGCTGCGCGTGATCTACCAGAAACTGTCGACAGCTGTCACCTCGCTCATACAGTTCATCCGAGTGCAGCTCGGACAACTTGGAGTACCCACTGGACCCGCCTCTTTCAGCCCGGTAAGTTATTTAAATAAATCTATACTAATATTATAAAGAGGAAAACTTTGTTTGTTTGGTTGTAATGGATAAACTCAAAAACTACTGGACCGATTTTAAATATTCTTTCTCCATTAAAAAGCTATATTATCTGCGAGCAACATAGGCTATATTCTATCCCGGTGCGGGCAGTAGCTCCCACGGGACGCGGGTGAAACCGCGGGAAAACGGCTAGTATTATATAAAGGACAATGTTAGCACGGCATCACTGTACAATAAACCAATTTGCTAAATGATGTTATTTGTAATTTGCTAAGAGATGTACTAGGTTAAGTAGGTAACGATTACCTGCGCACAGAATAGTCAAGGGCAGTTTATCAAAAACGTCTTGTAGAAGTAGATGGTCTTTGAAAGCTACTGTTTTAGTAACAGTTATTTACACCCTTTTTATGCTACTTTAATTTTGAATACCTTATAGAACCCTTCAAGATTGATGCTTAGCTTAACTCTTTAATTTTTTTTCCTCAGATCTCGTTCACCCCCGGTAGCCCACAGTCTCTGCCAGGATTAGGAGGTCCGCCATCAGCCAGCGTGCTCAACAAGCTGCTGACAGGAGACGTACCTGATGTCCTCGGCATGATCAAGGCTTACAGGCCCAGGAGCTTGAATCCTTTAGATGAGGTGCCCGCTAAACGTGAGTATATTTTGCCTTCTCTTTTAAAAGAAATCGCTTTCATTGCTTACCAATCTGTCCGATAGTAGTTTTCATCTTAAAGTAAAAGTTCTTTAGGCTTGATGACTTCAACGAATTATTGATACGTTACTTCAACTTAAAAAATCATTGCTTAAACACCATCAAGTGCCTAACCTTTGTCAAACTATGTTGGGGTCGGCTCCCAGTCTAACCAGCGACAGCTCGGTACCTGTATTTTCTTTCATTTATCAACCATTTACTTCTCCCCACAGTCCGCGCTGTAGTCGTCAACGGCCAGCACATCTTCACCTTCGATGGTCGCCACATGACCTTCCCTGGCAACTGTCGCTACGTCCTCGCCCATGACCACGTCGACAGGAACTTCACTCTCATGATTCAGCTCGCCAATGGACAACCTAAAGCCCTCATCTTGGAAGACAAGAGCGGTACCATCACTGAGCTTAAGGATAACGGACAGGTGAGCGGTACTTTTCAAATTGTTATTGTTTTAATTGTAAATAGTTATTACAATGTTGAATCAGTCTTCAGTATTCTTAGCTAAATCATTCTAGGTCATGGAAATTGAAATCGGAGCATCCTGTTGTAAAAAAAGAAATTGATTAATTTAAAGAGCAAATTCAAACTTTGTAATTTAAAATTAATACTTATTCCGTATATGGTTTCGCAGGTGATCCTGAACGGTGCCAACCACGGTTTCCCAGTGATAGAGAAGGACTCGTTCGCTTTCCGCGAGGCTAGCGGCCGCGTCGGCATTGGTTCTCAGTACGGAGTCATGGCCATCTGCTCTCCTAAACTTGAGGTATATATATTTAATAAGTAATATTTTATGTACTTCTTACCGTATGTCTTGTGATAGCTAAAGTTTCAAAAGTGATACAGAAAATAAAAATTAATAGTTTAAAAAACTAAAAAATACGCTAGTCATGTATTGTCATCAGAACTCAAAACGTGTGCAAAATTTCATCCTGATCGAAGACGGGGAAGTGGGTCAAATTAAGATTCCATTATTTTCTTACATACATAGTTACAAGTGAAGCTAATATAAGCGTGTTAATTAAAAACAATATAAGTGGTAAGAAAAATGAGGCACAACTTAATGATAATATTGTATTACAGGTGTGCTACGTGGAAGTGAACGGTTTCTACTTGGGCAAGCTGCGTGGTCTTCTCGGAGACGGCAACAACGAGCCTTACGATGACTTCCGTCTACCCAACGGCAAGGTAGGTGTTAATTGTCGCATACATAGTGCGAAGAATTTCGAGTTTGTTGGGAACAAATCCCCACCCTGATCAAACAAGACATATTTTTAAGCAATTATTTATATTACACCTTAGGCTATTGATTGTTATCAAGAGTATTTGGTACAAAATGCTATTCCTCTAGCATGAGACTTTTCTGTTTTTAACTGACTATAAAAAAAGAAGTCAATGGCAAAATAAACATAGTCAACAGACTTGCAGACACTTCTAAAATCATTCACTATAATTACCGTCGTTTTAATATTTTCAGTTCGCTTGGTTATTGCTCTTTACCAAAGGGTCATCTGATATTTTACTTCATCTAACTTTTGTCTTCATCTTCACTTCCAGATCTGCACATCAGAGAGCGAGTTCGGCAACGCATACAGACTCACACGCAGCTGCCCCGCGGCCAAGGCGCCCGAGCACTCCGCGCACCAGCTGCACGCGCAGCTCCCGCCAGCATGCGAGGAGGTGTTCGGCGGAGCCTCGCCACTCAGGCCTCTCAGCTTGTTCCTTGACATCGCGCCCTTCAGGTACGTAACATCCTCAAACCAGCTGTAACACCACAATACCTTCCCTATCCAAAACCAGTCACGATAAAGGCGCAGACATACCATTAGAGTTACCCTTTCTCCTCAATGTAAATATTATTAAATACAAAAAAAAAATCTATACTAATATTATAAAGCTGAAGAGTTTGTTTGTTTGTTTGAACGCGCTAATCTCAGGAACTACTGGTCCGATTTGAACAATTCTTTCGGTGTTAGATAGCCCATTTATCGAGGAAGGCTATAGGCTACTTTTTATCCGGGTTCGTGCAGAGGTTCCCACGGGATGCGGGTGAAACCGCTGGCAGAAGCTAGTACATAATAAAAACCACTTTGCTATGGATAAAAATACCTAGCTATCTTCTTGAAATGAAGGCGTTTTGTTCACCAGCCCTTAAGTCATATAAAAAAATAACCGTGATTTCTTTCATTGTTCTTCTTATCATGTAGCCAGGTACCTAGGTCTTCTTACGACCCTAAAGAGCAGGCCAAATGTTCTCAAATTCTTGCTCAAAAGCTGATGTCCATAGAATTCCAACAAATGACTTAGATTACAATATCTATCTATGTAGTCAACCAACTAAATTACTTAATTGCATACTAACGTATTCCTTCACTCCTCAGACAAGCCTGTGTCCACGCATGCTCCGGAGACTCTAAGGAGGCCCTCAACCAGGCCTGCGACCTGGCCCGTGGTTACACCGCCCTGGCCGTCTCCGGCCTGCTGCCCGCAGTCCTGCCCGACGTGTGTATGCAGTGCAGAGATGCTGACAAGCCCAGGAATGTCGGAGAGAGCTACGAGATCAAGGTCCCCAACAAGCAGGCTGACATTGTTGTTGCTTTCGAAACTACCAAGGTGAGTTACTATACAGTTTGGAATTATGCATTTATGATAGCTATTCATGTTTAGGTACTTATTCATAAAGTCTTGATCTATATTGACGACTATTCTGTTTTCATTCAGCACCGATATAATTACTTGTATTATTATTTTATCAAGTTCATTGGATAGGTACAAAATCTGAATGGTAAAAGCTACTTCTCTTCAACAATTTAATTCCCAACCTCATTATTTCCAGGATAACGAGAAGAACTACAAAGACATCGTGGTTCCTCTAGTGGGACAGGTCATCGACGGCCTGAAGAGCAAGCGCATCACTGACGTGAAGGTGTACCTGGTCGGCATCACGCCCAAGTTCCCCTACCCCATCATCTACGACACTGACCGTGAGTTTCACAAGCTTTTCTACCAATAACATCTTTAGCTACTGAAAAGCGATTCCTAAATCTTCTTAAGATAATGTTGATTTTAGAAGCAGGAAAACCTAAAATATACAACATATGCCCATTGCGTTTTGCCATGATATAAACCTTGATTAATGAAAGTCCATCACAGATCCAAGTTTTTATGGAGACTATACATTCCTCCTTTCGTGAACATTTTCCAAAACTTGCAATGATAAATAGGTATTTGATTCTTTCCATCTCGTATTACAGCGAAACTGAAGAACGCTAAGGTGCACTTCGACGACAAGAGCCGCTACCAGAGGTTCGCCGACCCCGCCATGAACAAGGAGGGTCTGAACGCTTACTACTTCGAAATCGCCTCCATCGTCGATGCCCTTAGGATTGAGCTTGGTGAGATATCATAACTGAAAATTTCTTTTGACGATTCAGTAAGTAAAAGTTATATACCGACTTCATTCGCAATGGTTCAGGCCCGGTTAAACTGGTTATCAATAAAATCTCAGTTAGTTATCCAACAGATAATGCTATCTGCTATATTAAGGTTATATTGCTATCCGAAACCTGTGACACCAAAAGTTATAGTTAACCTCTCAGATAAATTCACGATCGGCTATCAGAATTTATCAGTGACCATTGAAACGGGCCGTCAGAGTTCTATTAATGAAACTAAAACTACCCAGAAAGTTTTCGATTACCTAGTATCATTGTGTTAAGATAAAGTGAGCATGAGTAATAAGATACTATGTGTAGTTGAACTACAACCTATATAATTGAAAATTTTAAAATCCCGAAGATTCTAACTCCATCTTTTCCTACCCCAGGTCTGACCAACGTAGTAGCTGGTTACGAGTCGATCTTCCAATTGCCACTCCGCGCCGGCGCCGTCAAGCACACCATCACCGTCGTCGGAGAGGAGTGCGTCAGCCAGTTGTTCCTGGTGAGTAACTTTGATAGTCCCAATCGCTCTTTGCTGTTCAGTTCTCAATTTTTCACCAGATCTGTTTTCTTCGATATCATCTCGATGGCTAGAACAGACCTTATAAATTAAACCGTCAAATGCCGGGTGCTCATGTATGCGAGACACAATTGATGTTCTATTGTTTATATTAGCGGAATACAAACGTTAATAGTTTCAATGTTAAGTTGCCTTTATCCATCCATCTGTCTAAGCTTTACTGCAAAACTGGTGAACTGATCTGAAATCTAGGATATCCCAATAATACATAAAATTCATATACTCATCAAAGAACACGTGACTCGCTCCTCGTAAAACACTGATAATCAGCTGTATCCGCTTACAATGGAAGCCAACTCCAACATAATTGGGAAAAGGCTCGGAAGATGAGAACACTTGACATCACAAAAATCAGAGCAATCCCCTAAATTATATCCTTCTCTCCACAGGTTGAGGTCGCTCGCTCCATCGCCTACAGCATCGCGTTTGACAACATGGCGTACTCGCACTCCCTCGTGACCGTCACCCCCAGCGGCTTCAAACTCGGCAACGGCAAGAACCCTGCACAGATTGTTGGTCAGTTTACTTTTAATAAATACATGCTTACGTTCTTTCCTACTTTCTACGCTTTGTACTTACCCTTCAAGTATCTACGTAGTAATCTAGGATAGTTAAAAGCCCTTGCTATAAGGTCGTGATGGCTGTTTTTTTGCATCTACGTTATCATTACTGAAAGAGGTATATTGCTGGGCAAATACAATGGAATGGAATGGGTTGAGGTATAGCCTTCCGCCAAATAACATTTTGAACTTGAAAATTTACCACTTTGAAGATTTAACATCTTTCTCCAACATTTCTCACTTGATTTTTCCAAAATTTTGAAGGACTACCTACGTCTCTTTTTCCATTTCTCGAGTTCTCCCTGATGAACTTAATTCAAATGAACTTTTGTGTGCAGGTTACACTGAAGACGCCGTGATCATGCTGGGAGACAAGAAGGTTGGCAAGGACGCCGAGAACCTCAGGAGCACGCTGGTCAAGACCAACGACGCCTGCAGAGACTTTGTCGAGTCGGTTAGTATCATCAACTTCATATTTAAGGCACTTAAAATTGGAATACATGTTAACACACCCAATTTAGCAGTTTTGAATGTATATTTTTATCTGAACAAATAATTCTGAATGAAGTCGGTTTTGCATCCAAAACTAAGACGGTGTTAAATTATATAATTTGTCTTAGTTTATGAAAGTTCAAATTGGAAAGAACCTCCTCCTATTTGAAAAGTCCGTTAAAATAGGAAAAATTACATCGATGACATATAATGAGAACCAGATCCCAGAATTAATTGACTTAATGACTAGTTACATTAATTTTGAACCTGGTATCTCTCTCCTGGTATTTTTTTAACTGTTTTACTATTATCTTACCTGATTAAATACCTATAAATACCTAATTTTACCTCATTCTAACTTTCATAACTCTTTTCCTTAGACCGAAGGCATCGTGTTCTCCGCGACCAACTTCCACGGCCTGAACCCTGGACAGCAGAAGCAGTTCCTCCAGACTGCTGCAGCTGCCATCAACTCGAAGCTGCTACATGATACCATGGTGCAGGACTGCACCTGTGTGTACGCAGACCCCTTCAGGGTTCGCTCTGTTTGCGTCACCAAGGATAGGAAGGAAGTGGTAAGGGGATCTTATTTATTTAGAAATTATTTAAAAAATGTAAGACCTACTCATCACCTCATTAGTTCCGAGACGGGTTCATGATAATATAGGGCAAACGGTAGATAGCGTCAAAAGTGAATTACGGTTCTTGCCCTGTGTGGTCATGCCCTGTAATTTTTTATCTTTATTTATTAAGGGACTTTTGTACATGTGTATTTGTGCATTTGTATTTGTCCCATGGGTATTTTAAAATCACTAGGAAATGTACGTGTTATATTCAACGCAGCTAATATTGAATTATTTATATATTAGCAGGTCTGTTTTACTATTTTTTAAAGTCATAATGGCTTGTTCTGTTGTCCTTACGAAAATATTCTTTTTTGTTCTCAGGCTCGCAGAAGGAAGTAAATCTGCGCCCTCAACTGTGATCGAATCGTGCCAAGTACCAAATACTCTAGCCTTACGTAGTCCAGTGCGAGCGAGACGCACCTATACCAATGTAGCTGCGTCTCTCTCGCACTCTTTCATCCAATAGTCTTCTACGGAAATATAGAATGCTGTAGCTTCCATTGCTGTTTCAACATTTAATAATTTAACTACAATTAGTACTAAACCAGCGATGGATTGTCGCTTGTTGTATATTTCCGTGGCAGAAGTAACTATTCATTATTAATTGTCATCAGCAGAATCTGTTGTATTTATGAATTGCCGCGTACCGTCGTGAGGTATTCAGTGATCATGATCGACTCTGTATTAGATTTATAATAAAATATGTTATTTAAACGTTTTGCTTTTATTTCATCTCCAAAAACCTTATATAACCCTTTTAAAAATAATTAATTATTTAAAAGTTTTAGTAAATTAGACAAAAAATAAAATCAGTTTTTTTTATTAAAAAAAGTGTAAACTATAAACCTTGTCAGTTAAAAATGTAGGTATGATAATTATAATAAAATAGAAAAATCTCTTAAATATTTTGAGAAAATCAGATTTATCCTTACACTAATGTTAACTTAATCGGAATGTATTTCGTACAGGTGAAAGCACATCGACCTACCTTTATCTGTCAATTTTTTTCAACAGATTTTCAACTTTATCACAATGGTGGAAGGTTGATGTTTGATTGGTAAAATTTGACAGTTTTAGGTAGGTTGACCTGCTGGCTATCTGTACATATAATATGGAATGTTAGTAGACAGTCTTGCGCACCCACTTCATCCTGGGTCCTCGTTGAGACATGATCTTGACGGATGCACTGGCCGCGCCTTTCACTACGTCTTGAATCTGTAAGAAACATTATTTTACTTTACTAGGAACTAGCTTCCGCTAGCGGTTTTACTCGCATAACAGGGTTAACTACTTCATATACCCACATAAAATGTAGTCTTGATTAATGGTCTTGGATCCAACACTGAAATAATTGTTCAAATTGGTCCAGTACTTTTTGAGCTTAGCGCTTTCAAACAAATTTCAACTTTATAATATGTATAGACATATGTGCGGTGTATAGACAGATACTCTCTTTATTTATTAACAAGGCTAATAGCTTTACAACATGATCAAAATATAGTTTTATTTGGTTAATTTCAAGAATATGGATGTTAAGCTCGAAAAACTTATAAAATCTACACTAAGTAATTTTACTCTGATGGACTATTAAATTGTTTGAATACTTACACTCAACATCAAACTCTGAGCGTTGCCAACTAACATGTCCAAGGCTTCCTTATCTTCTTGAGTACCTGAAAATTCACAATGATTTATATTAGCATTTTTAATCCAAAAGAATTAATAACAAATAATCATCATTACTCACACTGAGAGGAATGAGCCACCATGGATAAACTTTGAATGTTATAAAATTAGTTTATCAGACATTTACATTAGAATTGCAAAAACTTTCGGAGAATATACAAATTAGGTAAAATTTCAAAAAATCAATACATGAATACCAATAAGCTACCAGCCATCGCATTCACTTAAAATGGTGATTGCAGACTTTAGTCTAGGTTTCCTCAAGACGTTTTCCTACTCGCATATTTTACTCAATATTAGTGAAGTTATAATTACCATGGCGTCCAAGGGAGAATCCTTTAACTGTAGTCAACATCTTGAGCTGACCGCTGATTGTCGGGATCCGTTCACAGGTTTGTAGCAAGTTCTAGAAAGAAACAATTTATTATATTAATTAACTGTTTATATTTTGAAGAGCGTATGGTCAAGTTTTTAATACAATGTACCTAGTTAAGCGTTTAAGAAATGTTGGTACTCTTCTTAATTCCTGCTAGTGTTTACTTTCACAATAAACTGACATATCAAAAAAAAAAGTGTCGTCAGCGCTTGCTGCACAGGAATGCTGCCTTTATCAGTACCTAACCATTTTATCCTTCTATCCTTCTAGTAGGAAACCTAATAAAAAATGCTAGTATACGTACAGTCTTGATCCTATGGTCGGTACACTCATGAGCAAGTTTGTTGGCGAGCCGCGCCACTTCGTGCGACTCCGACACGATGGACTTCGACGTCGTCAGCACTTCACGCTGCTTGTCTGTGAATCAAATACATACATATATTTTTTTTATTTTCCTTATTTTTAGAAAAATACAATAAGTACGTATTTCAGTGAACTTAGCAACTAACTTCCTGATACCAGAGCCTTTTTTATTACTGAAAAAAAAACGAAGTTCTTATCGTATGCAGATGATTTCTATAAAGTTTCTGATATTTTTCAGGAATAATTCTAGGGTTTTAGGACCATTTTCTTTTCGAAATTCAAACTTTCATGAAGAAATAATAAAGTATTATTTCCCCAGAGAAAAGAAAGATGACCGGAGACGCCACAAAGAAGGAAGGTCAGGCGCCCTCTTCTAGATCAAGTACTTACGGTAGGCGTTAGCAAAACAATTACCCCCTTACTTATAAAAATCTCTAATCACCTTCTAAGCAACATTTTAACTAATCACTACTTAAAGTCTTAAGTAGTGATTAAATGTTAGTTAAGACATGCTTAAGCAACGTTTATAAGTACGATTTTTCTTAAACACCCCTTAAGTATTACTTATTATTTAATTCACGTTTATAAGTAAGGCTGTTAGTTAGCAATGAATTAACGAGACGTTCTAATTTCTTGACACATCTGCCAAATACCTTTGGTTCTACAAAATATTGGCGGGTACCAAAGAAAGCGTATAAGGGCGGAGCTAGCAACATTTCTTATCCCCCGAACACCAGCATTTTGGCGCACTACTTTCTCAAGAGATTTTCCGTTGGGACACCTCCGCTCATCATTTTTTTTCCATGTTTATTTAACGTTTGATTGGTTGATATGACTTACCATTGCTCATATAGTTGGAGAGTTTGGCCATGAGTACCGCCATGCGTTTAGCGACCGCCACTATCTCGTTGTCGCGAGACGACCAGTCGCGGATAGCTACGTGCAGATTCAGTGCTTCATTCTGCACAAAATAACAAGTAGGTAAAAATAGAATGCTAGGACAGTAGATAAACTAGATTATGTGAATACCAAAGGTGGGTAGTAAATCATAACTTAATAATGGCATCTAGTTAAGACTGATTGTCGGAAACGGCGAAAGTTCTCTCTGTAGAGATCAGCTAGCAACGCAAGACATATTACGGTGCATAGACTTTTGGGCAGACACAGGTGCACTCCGGTATGTTTTGAGAGAATTTGTTAACCCGACAAACCGATCAAATCAATCAAATCAAAATAGTCTGATGTATAGGATACTTACATAAATGGGTTGGTCAGGTCCTGGTTGCGTGTTGAAGATGGTCTCGCCGCCGAGCACTGCCTCCACCGTCTCCGTCGCTTGCAAGATCTGTTCATTGTTAAATATTTCGTTATTGTAGAGAGATAAAGAAGCGAACATAAAACACCGCCAAAAATTATGACAGGCAAGGTCACGGAGAATGGAAAATGGAGCGGAGATGCCATAAAGCAGATAGGTCAAGCGCGTTTTGGTTTTAACAAAAATAGCGAGCTCCTAAGAAGGCGTATGAGAGCAGAGCCAGTAACGTTGCATGTCCCCCGAACACCTGCATTTAGACGCGCTACTATCTTAGGAGATTTTCTGTTATGGCATCTCCGCTAGTCATTTTGTTCTCCGTGGTATAAATAAAAAGAAAAGTACTTATGTAAGTATGTTTATCTGCTGTTTGGTGCCTAAACTCAACTTTGTTTAGGACTTTTTTTGTTTAACTTTTCTTTCTTTCGATGAGATTGCATGAACATGTTAGGAATACCTTGGCAGTGGTATCCTTCCAGTCGGGCATCTTGCTGGCCCTGGTGCCCGGCTGCGGCGTGGCGGCGCTGAGCTGCAGCTGCGCCTCCGACAGTAGCTTCCTCAGCTCAGGGTCACTGGCTGCCTCATTCGAGGACAGGCCTACGTGGATCACGCGGTTGGCCAGTCTGGAAGAAGAGAAACAAGTATAGATCATAGAGTACCAGAGTGAAAGAAGACTTCAAAGAGACCACAACGAAAAATTTCATCCAAATCACTCAAAAGACAGTTAAGAATAAAGCATAGCAGAATTTAGATGGGTGTGCGTGAAGGCGTTTTACTCCGAAATTGCAGAGATTAGCAGTGAGTAGAATTCACAAATGGGACAAAATTTGGAGAAGAAAGGTTTTTGGAAGACATAAGGCGATTAACACACGGCACCGCGCACCGCCGCGGTATGCGGTGAAGCGGATCTCATGTCGCATTGACCTGTATTAAGTCCGTTGATGCCTAACACACGTACACCGCCTGACCGCGCATTCGAGCGGTGCTCTTTTGTTCGAGCGCCACCGCCCTCCGCAGCGGTGCGCGGTGCCGTCTGTTAATTGCCTTACTAATTAGAAAAAGACCAAGTAAAAATGCACATTGACCGCGTAAATAATAAAGTAGAATATATCTTACTTGGTGATGGCGTTAGATGTGTGTGCACACTTCATGGGATCGTTGTGTTTGGTAGACTCCTCGCGCATGCGCTCCATTGTCTCGCCTGCAAGTACACATAATTATAGTAAAATAAAAGAGTTCTGCTTCAATTCAAACCCTTGGCAGAACGGGAAGATACCCAACAAAAAAAATATACATCATCATCCTCCGAGCCTTTTTCCGAACTGTGTTGGGGTCGGCTTCCAGTCTAACCGGATTCAGCTGAGTACCAGTGCTTTACAAGAAGCGACTGCCTATCTGACCTCCTCAACCCAGTTACCCGGGCAACCCGATACCCCTTGGTTAGACTGGTGTCAGACTTACTGGCTTCTGACTACCCGTAACGACTGTCAAGGATGTTCAATGACAGCCGGGACCTACAGTTTAACGTGCCATCCGAAACACAGTCATTGGTGTCTAAGATATACTTAGAAAGTACATACAAACTTAGAAAAGTTGCATTGGTACTTGCCTGACCTGGAATCGAACCCGCGCCCTCATACTCGAGAGGTTGGTTCTTTGCCCACTAGGCCACCACGACTAAAAACAAAAAACTTGTAGGACAACAAAAAAAATATACATAACACCTGGTAATTACTAAAAACCCGCATTACAGGAAAGCTAGAAATACTTATTCTTAAAAAAATACTCTAAGTGTAGTAACTACATATTTTTTCAAAGTTATTTTCCCAAAAAAACATAAGTACTAATGAAGGCCTAGTGAAACTTCACATCAAAATATATTTGAATAAACGCCATAACATCAAACTATTCGAATCAATAAATCCCAACCAACTTTGAACCTTATACCTATAGAGATAATATTGAAAATGCTGTACCTGCAGTCTGCACAAACTCCATGGGATCAACGGACTGGTCGCACAGGTCTCGGATCTGCGACAGCGAGTCCGTGTACTTGGCTAGTAAGGACTTGTACTTCTCTATCACCACCTGGATAATATCAAACGAGTAAAAGTTGGTATCTAAACATAGTAAACATACTCCCAAAGAATATGCTACCGAAGTTCCACGGGACGATATGAGATCCATCTTTAGCCGACTTCAAAAAAGTAAGTCTCTGCTTGATGTTTGTGTGTTTGTGCGCGATTATCTCACGCTTGTCTGAATAGATGTTGATGCTGTTTCCAGCATAGTATATAAGAACTTAGTAGTTGTAGACTTAGAAGGTTTTCGGTATATTATTGCAAGTCGATTTTTTACCTGTGATGTGTTTTTACAGAATAATTACCTAATTCAGTGTAATGAAAATGACTAACTATACCGGACGAGTATAATACTATTAATTTTAAAATTACCTGGTCATTAGGAGAGGCGACTCTTTCCTGTGCAGCTTTCACCAGCATTGGAGCCAACAGCTCCGCCTAAGAACAGAGTTTTAGTAAGTTTGTGTCGATTTACTTAAATACATACAAGAAAGTTTAATACATATTAACTTTAATACTCGTACATACAAGACAACAACGGGAATACATAAGAAGTACTTTTCAAGGGGTGTGAATTGTAGCTATAATCTGTTAAGGTTCAGATTCTAGACCCTTCATTACCAGTTTTTTGAAGGCATAAGAAGTCATGTTGCTGAATCTAGATAGCCCGGTCAAGCGCGACTCGGACTTGCACTTTAAGCAAAAAAATGACATTTGTTGTATGGGCGTTCCCAAAATATTTATTTTATTCTCGTTTTCAGTATGTTCTCTATAGCCGCGTTAGAAATATATCTGTGAAAAAGACTGTCAACTATCCAGGCAGATTTATCTTTATGACAAACGGACAGCGAAGTCTGAGTAATAGGGTCCCCTTTTGCCTTTTGGCACGGAGTAGGGAAGGATAGCGCAGAGCTGCTATAGTGGAGGTAGGAAAGGCGTCTTCTTCTAGGTCAAATATATCTGCCGGGCGTAACCAAAGCGGTCAGTTACGAGAAAACTGACGAGGCATTGGGGTTCTTTGACATATCTGCCATTGTTTTTGGTAATACAAAAAAAGGGTTCCAAAGTAGGTGTATAAGGGCAAAAAGGTACCTAACGCTATTTTAATAAATAATCTACGAGATTTTGATAATACTGGGTAAGGAAGCCTAGAAATACCGTACTTGTTCGCTACAGGAGTTGAGCTGTATGCTACCAGCGTTGCGGTCGGTATGTGCGATGAGCCGCGCCGTGCGGGTGACGCGGCCCAGCTGCGCCAGAAGCTCCGCTATCTTGCGCTCCAGGATCAACTTGCGCTGCCTGTCGTCTAAAATCAAAAAAACTTGCTGGGCTCCAAAACAGCACTTTTCGAGCACCAAAAATTTATAAAACACAGCCCCTAAAACTCCCACCCATCACCTCTTCCTATGTATTTTTGCTGGGAAGAAGAAGTGGCTCCACAAACTCCCCAGCAACCAATAATAACCAACACATGTCCGTCTGTAGGTTAGAAGAACCTTTCAACAATTTGTATGCAACGTGTATTGCATTATACAATATGCAGCCACCTCATGCCAGCTTGCACTCACTCTACATAGCCTAACTAACTCAAGCATTGAATGAATTTAATACACACAACTCAATATCGAGATCAATATCAGTTCTCGCTAAGCAGTGGTCCTTATTAACTATAATTCAAGACAAAATATATAATAATAATAAATACAATGCATGTTTCTTGTCAATAATGTAAAATCAAAAAAAAAATACATATATCGGGTGTGTCGTACCTAATCATATTAAATCCTATCTCATATACTTTATATCATAAACGGTTATTTTTATACCCATTTTTTATGGAATTGTAACCTAATCTAACCAATCACCTAATCCATTCAGTGGGTAGCCACAGGAACCATTTTTCGTTTTCATAATTTACAACATTAAGGCGGGTCTACGCTAGGCGAACCGAGCACGAGCGAAGCACAAGCGGAGCCGTCGTTCACGGCGTCAAGTGTGGACGTACAACGAACCTACAACGATCACTGTTCTCGAACGTAGTTTTCCGCAGTGAGTTCGTGGCTCTTGGCGAATATGGACGATATAATAATATTGCAGTAGCCGCTGCTGTTGCAGCCAACCTTGGGCTTGGTTACGTCACAAGGGCAAAACCGATAACAGGCGGAACGCAGCCGAGCACGAACGAAATGCTCGCAGCGCGCTCGTTGGAGGCTTGTAAGTTGGTCCACACGACGACGAATTGTGTTCGGCTCGTGCTCCGCTCGTGCTCGGCTCTTCTAGCGTAGACGCCGCTTTATGTGTAAAGCAGAAATAAGTTAGGAGTATCGATTGTTTTGACCAGTTGACAGCTGTTAGTTTTCAAGGGAGAATTTCAGTTGTTTGTAATGATTGACTCTTATATGATGTTCTAATTTATTATAATAAAATTATAAATTTAAAAAAACCCCCGACCCAAAAAAAGGAAGCAATTATTATGACAAAAGGGTAAAAACGCTAAACCCTATAAAAAGCAAAAAATAACTTTTAACACTTCGTAAGTACCAACTAAAGCATGTCAGACTAAACTAAATTTTGACGTGTCGGGGGACCGCTCTAATTATCTAATTAAGATTCGTGTTTTTTTTTTATATACAAATGTTGTAATTAGGTAGGTACCTATCATTTGATTTATGTAAGTATTTTTGAAGGTAAAACGCGGTCCCCCGACACGTCAAAATTTAGTTTAGTCTGACATGCTTTAGTTGGTACTTACGAAGTGTTAAAAGTTATTTTTTGCTTTTTATAGGGTTTAGCGTTTTTACCCTTTTGTCATAATAATTGCTTCCTTTTTTTGGGTCGGGGGTTTTTTTAAATTTATAATTTAATTTTATTTCATGCTTTTTGAAGGAGCTTAATTTTTCCTTCATTTAATTTATTTTATTTTAAGATGGGGTCGCTATAGGCGATCTCGGCCAAAGGAAGCTGTTTAATAATCCTCATGACTAACTGGCTCTGGGAGAGTTGCACAGATTGAGAAACAATAAAGATTAACCTTTGGTCATTCTAGATTTTCAGCAAAAATATAAATCGGTTTATCCGTTTCATTCCGGCATTCCAGGGTTTCATCCGCCACATCCCATTTCCAGCATCAGGTTCTCGTCAATTAGAAACATGAAGAGAACTCGTCAAGACAAATTCAACGAGCCCAAACTCGATGGGTTTACTAAAAGGCAGTTCAGGGTTACGTCTCCTATCTTCGTGCCCTTACAGCAGACCAGCTCAGTGGTTCCAGAAGACATTAGTGTGTCAAATTTCAGATCCCACATATGCTTGCAAGTAAACTAAACGTGTAACATTCCTATCACACCTTACAAACGAACTGATGACCTTGAAGACCTGAACCGATTTCCACCAAACATAGCTAAGAACACTCCCGAATGACATTCCTTTCAAACAAAAAAAACCGCATTACAATCGGATCATCCGTTTGGGAGCTACGATGCCACATACACCCACACACACACACACACACACACACACACACACACACACACACACACGTCAAACTTATAACACCCCGTCGTTTTTGCGTCGGGGGTTAAAAAGATAATAGTCTGGGCAAGTGCGTTATGATGTAGATAGCTTTGTTGACAAAGAAAAGGCTGATAATGGATATTCTAAGAGTGGAGGTTCTTAAACCAGTGTGGGGTAGCAGAAGTATCTATCTTCTTGCAATTTTAGGACGTCTTTAAGTTTTTAATAGCACACAATAAGGGAAATAAGACTTAGTTGACGAAGTATAATTCGAGGATAACACTGTAACATTGCACACAAATCGACAGTTCTGTAATGTTCAGATTCAAGTCACTGATACCGCATACCTAACAATGTAAGAGATTCTTCAAGACCAGTATTAAAACTCACCCTTCTCATAATCAGCGAGCAGGTCCAGGTCAGCGAGGGGGGCTTCAGCTTCCATGAAGTCCTCCACCACTCGCGTCACCACGCCGCGCTCGATCGCCTTCTTCAGCTCTCGTACTCGCTCCATTAGTAAGCTGGGAGTGGTACAAGAGGGCTCTTAGTTTTGAAACATGAAAGTTGTGTAATGAAATCGAAATAAATGGACTTGAAAGTTTTGGTATCAGTTAGATTAACTGCCACCACAAATTGCAGGCAAAAATACTAATACTTGACCCTTCTTGACAGTTAAAAAGAAGGCAGTCGGCAGGTGAAAAAAGGAGAAAGGAAAAGGGGTGAATTTTATCATCAGTAAAGCTCTACGACATGAAATAAAAACAATCCTACGGTAAAAGGTGAGGCCAAAAATCTGAAAATTCCGCATAATACCAATACAATAGAACAAGAAGAAAATACAAATACAAATATTCTTTATTGTGGTACATAGGTAAACAGTGAGTTGTTACATGGCTTTTAAATTGTACACAGCTCTCAAAATCTCACGACAACATTTACCTGTACTGTTCATGATCATACTTCTGACTGCAGGCAGTGAGCAGTTGTTCAGTCTCCTGCACTAAGTTGCGCATGTCCTCCTTTTCTGAACCCTTCAGGTCTTCCGTTATCTGGATATAAGACGAATGGAAAGCATAGATACTAGAAAATATTTGGAGTTACTGATAAAAACATTGGATTAAAACATTGTTTCAGTCACTTGTATGCTGCTTATCTGAGCAGTTACCCGGGCGTGAACGCGGGCAATCCAACATTCTTGAGTAAGCTTAAAATACCTACACTATGCAAAGTTACTGGGCATTACGTAGTTAAGATCCAAGATGATAAATGAGAGGAACTTATTGATATAGAAAAATTGCTAAGGGAGCTTGTTGTGCCACTAAAGTGGTTAGAGGAGGGCGTTTTGGGGCAGTCTTTTGTTTATTATGTGTGAAAAGTGCTGAATAATCAGGGTAATTTGAATAACCGTTTGAAGTACCTTATTTGCAACTTCTATGAGATTGCGTACTGCTTCCTGACCATTCGTTTTGATTTCAGCTTTAGAAACAGGTTTCAGGAGCCATTTGGATGCAGCATCAAACCTGTAGAATAAAATAAAATATCTTATCTATTTATATATGGGGATCAACCAGCTGAGCTGGACATAATTATAGTGCAAGCATTTGTGCAGATACTGGTGTACTCAGTATTTCCTCACTCTCATAAGCCGATGGGATGGTCATCCGACACCACCGAAGAGAGAGCAGGCGCAGAAGTCGATATGTGCAAGTTCATATAATATTAACTACTTGGTGATGCAAACAGTTTGAATAATTTTGTTTTATTTATGTTGCAATACGAATGTTAGTAATACTTACTGTTTCTGAACGTAGCTCTTCTTTTCTCCCTACAAAACAAATAAAAATGTTGAGTTCATCAATTAAAAATCATATGAATCAGTTAGATAATAAAATACTAGTTAATTTCTGCCAGAGGAATTAATACGGCGATTTGACATATTTTCTATACAAAAGCTGTCAAAACTTCAAACATATTTTTTCAAATTAAAGTTAAACCTCAATAAAGAAAAGTCGACCAAGTTTAAATAGGTACCTCAGAATCTTCAGTGGAACCTTCTAGAAGTTTGACGCGCTGACCGGCTGACCTAAAATAACACAATCATCATCATCATCATCATCCTCATCATCATCTTTATTACCATCATCATCATCTCAAAATCTCAAGTGTATATTTATTGAACAGAAACTAATACATACTGTATACTCTTGAGCAGATTTTCGAAAGCGTCAAGCACGTCCCGCCTCTTGTTGTACATGACCCACGTCATCACCTTCTGATCCTCAGGAGTTGCCTTCACCTCTTTCAGTAGCTCCTCTTGGTGGGACACCAGGGCGCTGGTCAGCAAAGAGTATTATGATGACATTATATTACTCTTCAGAGCAAAATATTTAAATATACGAACAGTTTCACATGTAGGAAATTTTAATCATAAAAATGATTTGTTTGATTTCAGATTTTAAAATCTTGATGATAGAACAGAAGCATGGGTCAAAAAACCCATCTTTGTGACTTTTAGACCTAAGCCTAACCAAAAGCTAAGCGCAGCAGAAAGTTTTCAATAATTTGCCTAATCTTTTAATGAAAGAATTAACAAACGCAAGTTTGATATTTGGATCTTAGAAAGTCATTCTACTTAAATTGAGATACTCAACTGACTTACGGTTACACTGAAACGTAATCTATCATCAACCGTCAAGAAAGAAGAAGATAAAGTCTAAATAAAACTCACAGCGAATTCTTGATGACCTCGTCAATTTGCTTCTGGGTCTCAGCAGACACCTCGCTTGCAATCACCACTAATTTCGGATCCTGTAGGACATGGCCAGCGTCTTCCACTTCGTACATCAGCTTCAAGATTTTTACCAGTATCTCGTCCTGAAACAATACATTTGGCATGAAAAGTGACCTTTTCTTGACCAATGCCCGATATTATCTTGGGTTGGCTAAATTTAGGCTGCTGAGTGAAGGTAAAAAATACTTGAGAGAAAACACAGTCATAAATGGTTAAAAACTGCTAATTTGTTAAGAAGAAACGTGGTCAATATGACTTCTTGTGGAAAAATATTTTCTATT
Source organism: Helicoverpa assulta (assembly GCA_963856015.1). Lineage (NCBI taxonomy): Eukaryota > Metazoa > Arthropoda > Insecta > Lepidoptera > Noctuidae > Helicoverpa > Helicoverpa assulta. The sequence goes on from CAWLCW010000030.1 coordinate 657,367, forward strand.
CTGAAAATCGGCTATTAGCTGTGTATGAAAAACTTACCTTATCATTAGGTTTCTTCTGAACAGTAGAGTAATAATCCTTAGAACATTGAGTGATGTCTTTTTTGCATTCTGTAAGTTTGTCTTTCAGTTCACTGTCCTTCGTCTTGTTGATGGCATCATCCAAACCGTCGAGAAGATCCTGAACCTGACCTTTCAGAATAGATGTCTCTTCTTCCAGCTAAAATAAAGTAGGTTTATTAAGATGGAACTTTTGCAATTTTCATTACGCTTTTTTTGTAAAAAGATCATCTTCCGAGCCTTTTTTTCCAACTAGGTACGTTGGGGTCGTCTTCCAGTCTAACCGGATGTACCTGAGTACCAGTGTTTTTGTAAAAATACTTAGATCTAAAAATGCAACTGTTCTGTTTCCAAGACTCGTAATAATCATTACTGAAATTGTTTGATCTAGGGCAGTGCAAGACGAAAAATATTTCTTATTTTTGGTTACTCAACTAACTATTCTAATCTGTGTAGTACATCTAATAAATACATCTTCATACATACCTGTCCATGTTCACTATGCCTGGCCACGATGACGGAGACACAGGTGTTCTCAACAGCCTCCACAGACTTCTGCAACTTACCCACGTCCACTGGACCCAGCTTACCGATCGAATCATCTTTTTCTGATACTGATAGCTACGGAAAAGAAAAGTTACATTATTATTCACAATAGCGTCAAAACTGAAGTTTGAAAGATAAAAAAATTGACAAAAAATTATGGAAGGACATAAAACAACATGTAAATTAGAATTTTAATAACCTATCCGTTGTCTTACGATAAGACATTATAACATACTTTATATGAAGCCAATGTCAAAATTCAATCTCTAATCGCAAAACAATCGATAGATCGGTTATTGAAATCCGCAATTACTTCACTTCGAAATTACCATATCATCGACGTATAAAACTTACTAGATAAGCCGCTTGTGCAGCACATTCAGTACTGTTGCTGATAGCTGATGCCACATAGTTCATACTCTTGAAGAACTCTTCACGAGACATAGATTGGTCACTCTTCAGTTTATCTGTGAACAAAGTATTTTATTTTATACAGGGCGATGGTGAGCTGGTGAAAACCGAAGCTCATATCGAGTTAGATGAAACCATAACTCCTGTTTTCGAAATGTTTTGTAAACATGTTATGTTTTCAATAGAAAAAGCTTGCCAAATTACGCTTTACTTATTGCGAACGTGAATAGATGAGATTCTCAATTTTCGAAAACCTGCAGAATAACCTGACGTATCGAAAGAGCTTTTGTAGGCCTATTTGAAATACAAAATTCTTGACTTTGGCCTGTATTACAAGTGGATAATAAACTGATGATTTATATACAACTTTTTAACTAGAGAAAAAGTTTTCTTTAGATAGGGATGAAGGGGAAACAGCTAGAATAGATTTAAGTCTAAATAAATAGCATCAGTTACTTACGCAACACATCTCGCTGGTCACGTAAACTGTCGAGGCAGTGCACATACGGCATCGCAGCGGTCGGGTGTGGTGCGCTCTGCAGCACGCTGCGCTGCAAATGCATGCTGCGCTGCACCTCGCCTAGTGCTGCACGAGATGAGGGGCCTGTCTCCACGCTCGACACCTGCACGGATCAACACCATCGGCCATTATTGAAAATATATTAGATCAAAGAAAATATTCAAAAGACAAAAGCACCAAACACTAAGAATAAGACTTGCAAGCGTATATAAAAAGAAGTAGTTAAAAAAAACTAAAAAACACGCTTTCTGGGCCGTTTCTTAGCTAGTCATGTATTGTTATCAAAACTCAGAACGTGTGCAAAATTTCATCCTAATCGAATGCCGGGAAAGGGGTCAAATTAAGATTCCAAGATTTTCTTATATACATAGAAGTGAAGCTAATGATATAAGCGTGGTAATAAATACGTGAGTTGCTACGTATTAATATAAAGCGTCTATTGTAACGCTTTATATTAATAGCAATACATAGCATATTATGTAAGCATTAAATAGAGTAAATACAAACCAATTGGTTAATGGACTCGTTGAGCTGACGGGACGCATCTGTCAGCTTCCTTCTCATGTCGTGATGTTCAGGGTTCTGAAACCATACACTCATTATTTTACGCCATCCATTTATCAGCATTAAAAATACATTTAATTTCTTTATATTCCCAATGAAAATTGCCACCTAATTTTAAATACAATAAATGTTTTTAAAACTCACCTGAGAGACGATTTCGGCAGTCTTAAGCAAATTGTAAGTGGAGGTACACATCTCATGGACAGCTTCCTCAATCTTCTGAGACTGCATCGGACGCTAAAACAACAACATTTATGATTCGATGTAAATTCTATGAATGAGAGAATCTGGTGGATAAATCAAATCAAATCAAATCAAATCAAATCAAATCAAATCTCTTTATTCTCAGGCTGCATAGGCCCATAGATATATACCTTAAAGACTAACATAAAGCATAGACACCAGCAGGTCAACCTACCTGAATCTGTCAAATTTTACCAATCAAACATTAACCTTTACCTTTTCGAACATTAACTCTAATAAGGTTGAAAATCTATTGAAGGAATTAGGTTAAGATCAAATGAGATATATTGCTACTTTTTGCGAATAAAAAGCTTACTGAGGTGAAGAGCCGTAATTTTGGGATTTACATATTGTAAGTCATGGCTCAATACATACCTAGAATACATATGACAAAAGAAGAAACACAAGGATGGATTTAAGTCAGAAGGTTTTGGGCATGAACGGGGATAGATATAGTGGAAGAGGACGACCAAAGAAACGATAGATGGATTTTATGAAAGTTGATATGGCTATAAATAATGTTACTTGTGAGATGACGGCAGATAAAAGGGTATAGAAGGAGAAAATATACTGCGCTGACCCCAAATAAAATTAGGATAAGGGCAGCAGGATGACAATGATGATGGGTTTAAGTCAGTTAACGTCTAATCCCATCAGGGTCCTTGATGTCCAGATGGCCTGCTGCAGCTTGTGTTGCTGCCTGGTATACTGTTACCTTGGTATCCTTGAGCGCTCTGGCAGTGTTAGCCAGCAGCAGCGCCAGGTCGGCGGTGGCGTGCAGCGACTGCGGCCGCAGCACCGTGCCCGCCAGCGAGCTCAGCTGCGTCGCCAGCTGATGCAGCTTGTCTTGCAGCTGTCTGATAGCATAATGACAGATTTACAGCTCGCCGAAAATTTGCAAGTGTCTGACTTCTAGCAATAAAAGTTTAATAATGTAGGAAACGCTTGCATCCAATGTCATTTGACACCAACCAAGAAAAACCGGACATTGACGAGTCAACATCCTTAGGATTATCTCCTTAGCTCTAGCTCAATTTGGATTGTATAACATTCTCAGGAATAGATAGAAAACTGTATGAAATATGTAATTAATTTTATTTTCTTTTAAAAAGAGTGTCCATGGAGTTTCTTACGTTCTTCTCCATGAGACCAACTCTTTGGAACGTGCACCTAACTTTGACGTTTCGAAAGAGCTTTCATAGGCCTATTTGAAATAAAAAAAAAATTGAGTTTGTGGTTGAGTTTAGGGCGCCCTGGGAAGGGGCACACGTGTCGAGAACAAGTTCGGTTGCAAACTGGCGTCAAGAGTCTTTCGAATTAGCAATTCAATATTTTTCTAAACTTTTTGAAAGGCTTGCCCATGCTGAGATATATGTATGCAATTATTCGCCATGTCTTAATTAAGGAGCAACATGTATTTGTCAAAGACACCACACAACGTTTAGAGAGTATTCATAATAGACAGACGCGGTAGACACTGACTGTCAAAAGGCATTTGATAAAGTGGACCGTAGCTTGCTGCTCATTAAAATCGCATACAATGGCATGAGAGGGGATCTCTTGCATTGTTTTGTTTCCTATATAACCAACAGGACCCAAAAGGTTGTGGATCAATGGATTCGAGTCTAGCTCTATTCATGATACACCAGAAGTCCCTCAAGGCTCAATTTTGGGACCCTTATTATTTGTATTGTTAATAAATGACGTAAAATATTATTTTCAAAACTTAAAATTTCTTTTATACGCTGACGATTTAAACACATTTCGAGTTAATAAGACTGTATAGAACTCCAACGCGATTTGGATCGTTTCGCGCAATATTGCTCTCAAAATAAACTATGATATCTTAGCTCGCCTAAGGGTTATAGCATAAAAAATAATAAAAAAAAAAACCATAAATCCATTCAACCATTATACCACTTCAATTACCAACTTGTTAATAGTGATATTAAAAAAGTTTTCAATATCCGTGATCTTGGTGTGCAGCTTGACTCGAAACTCATATTTTATTTATTTATTTATACAACAACATATGTATACATATTATAGACTAGCTTCTGCCAGCGGTTTCACCCGCATCCCGTGGGAACTACTTCCCAGTAGCCTCGATAAATGGGCTATCTAACACTGAAAGAAATTTTCAAATCGGACCAGTAGTTCCTGAGATTAGCGCGTTCAAACAAACAAACAAACTCTTCAGCTTTATAATATTAGTATAGATATGCATGTAGATGGCATAGGCATATCAGATGTTCAGCTTTGTGACGAGAGCGACTAGATATTCATTGTCAGAGATGTTCATTCGTCTGATTTGGTATTTTTGAGTCTTGGTAATTTGTCAGATTTGGTAATTTTGAGCCTTGGTAATTAATCAGATTTGTTAATTTTGATTCTTGGTAATTCGTCTGATTTGGTAATTTTGAGTCTTGGTAATTTGTCAGATTTGGTCATTTTGATTCTTGGTAATTAATCAGATTTGTTAATTTTGATTCTTGGTAATTCGTCTGATTTGTTAATTTTGATTCTTGGTAATTCGTCTGATTTGTTAATTTTGATTCTTGGTAATTCGTCAGATTTGGTAATTTTAAGTCTTGGTAATTTGTAAGATTTAGTAATTTTAAGTCTTAATTACTACGACTACGACGTACGACGTATAAACTTCCTTATATACTCCCTTATGAACTCCCCTTATGCACCTCCTTACATACTTACGTAAGTACTCAACTCATGTACTCTTATAATGTAATCCCTTGTCGTACCTTCTATATAATCAAATATACTCGGAACACTGAAATAATTTCTCAAATACATCAATACGCTTATTTTAGAATAATAAGTAGTGACTTACTTGGGAGTGCCCTCGACGGGTTGTTCCGGGATCAGAAGCAGTTTGTCGATATCTTCTGCACTCAACAGAGGAGAGTGCTTAGACTGCTCCAGCATCTAGGAAATGTTTCTCTTTTTAATATTACAGACAAAAATATTAAACTCTGTGTACCTGGTCCTACGCGGGAACACCGCTGAAGCTATATTTAATTATCATTATTTTTATACAAAAATAAAAAGTTTGTAAGTAAAAGAAATACAGTAGACGAAAAGAACTTTAAAATAAAAATATATCTTCTCTGTATGAGAGGAGGCCTATGCCCGCAGTGAAACAATAAAATTAACTTGAAAAACCGGCCAAGTGCGAGTCGGACTCGTGCACGAAGGGTTCCGTAAATTACAGTTAAATCAACCTATCTCAAAAACTATAAGAGATACTTTGATCAAACCAAAAATCGTTGAAAGAGTTAATTAGCATGCATCACCTCTATTTTTTTTAGAATTTTATACCCCGTAGTTATAAAAATAGAGGGGGGGGGACATACTTTTTACGACTTTGAGAGCTGATATCTCAAAAACCGTTCACTTTAAGAAAAATGTTTTTTAGAAAACTTTATATCATTTTAAAAGACCTTTCCATTGATACCCCACACGGGTATGTACATCGAAAAAAAAAATTTCATCCCTCAGTTACATGTATGGGGGGCCCCACCCCCAATTCTTTTTTTTACTATTTAGTGTCATATTTTTGTAGCGGTTCATACAACACATATTCCCATCAAATTTCATCACTGTAGTACTTATAGTTTCCGAGTAAATCGGCTGTGACAGACGGACAGACGGACAGACGGACAGACGGACAGACGGACATGACGAAACTATAAGGGTTCCGTTTTTGCCATTTTGGCTACGGAACCCTAAAAACGGCAATATTGGTTTGTATTCATACCTCTAACAGTTTGGCGCTGATAATGGGCTGTTGCGTGTGCGACCGTAGATTATAAGCGTCGGCAACGTTGAATATCGTACATTTTACCGCATTTACGGTATCAGCAACTCTGTAAGCAAAAATATAATAAAATAGCTGATGCCGCGAACTTTGAATCGTTTAAGCATTCCCTGGACCTGGAAAAAAAAACAAATCGGTCCAGCCATTCTTGAGTTTTAGTCAGAATAACGAACAGCAATTATTTTTTATATATAGGAAGACTAGCGGAACGATACGTGCTACGCTATGAAAATAAATGAAGAACCGCTCGACCGATTTTATGCAAAGTGTACATAAACCATTTACTAAATAGTCCGAATAAAGCCTAAATATTTGTTTTGGATAGGTGACCATTCTAGAGGTAGAGTAATAAAATTATAACGAAAAGTGGTATTAATTTTTATCATACAAGCTGTTGATGTGCTTCTGTATCGGGGGTTGACGTAAAATGCGTAAATTATAATCAATTGAGGGAAATAGCTGATATCTTCTTTTTTTTGTAATTTCAGAATTACTCGCAACTTTATGAATTATATTTATGTACAATGTTCTTTTTTTCTATTTCTTTTTCATTCTATGTTAAAAGAATTGGTTAGTTTTAATATAATAAATAAATGAATGATTTTATGAATGATCGTTGCGTATGTTGTGTTTGCGTTTGTGTGCCATCAAACAAAAAAGATAATGATGACTTTACCCTGTCTCCGTCTTCTGCTGCTGTCCATCAGTGGCAGTGTCCTTGGGCGGCGGCGGCGGCGGCTTGGCGGAGGCGGCGACAGCATAGGCGAGCGCGTGGCACAGCGGCGCCGGCTCGCCCCGCGCCGCGCGGCTGCCCGCCGCCACCAGCGCCCGCCCCGCGCGGTGCCGGCTGCCCAGCGGGCCTGGCGGGGGCTGCCAGAACATAATTATGAAGGGTCGAATCATCCTCTAATAAGAGTATCCCCGACCAATTTGTCCAAAAGAGGGAGTAAGGAAAGATGAACGGAGATACCATATTACAGGTAAGTCAGGCACCTTCTAGGTACAATTCGTATGGTGGGCATAACGAAAACGATCACTTCCGAGTGAACTAACGAGGTGTTTGGGTTATTGAAGACTTCTGTCAACGATTTTTCGTATCACAAAAATGGTCGTCCAAAGAAGGCGTATTAGGACGAAAACAGTAACGTTCCTCGTCCCCCGCACATCTGCATTTTGGCGTGCTATTTTCTCAGGCGATTTTCCGTTATGGTACCTCCGCTAGTCATTTCCACTCAGTACAAAAACTATTGCAATTGTCCTCGTACAAAAAGTTACTTGCAAGTAAATGCTGTTATTATAAATTACCCTGTATCGGTTTTCTACTAAACAAAAACCTTTTTAAATCCTAACCTAACCTTATTAAGTCTAAGAAGGTGATATAGTTCATACCTTCTTCTGTTGAGTGATCTTCTGGACGGCATTAGCGAGAGGCTCCATGTGCAGCTCCTGGAAGCTGTCCAGGTTCCGCAGCGTGTCGTCCCATGCAGCACTGCGGGTGGCTTCTATGTGGCTGTACGTGGCAAATCTACGAGAAAAAATAATTCCTGAGTAATATGATGGGTGTGGAATGGAGATCGTTTTTTTAAGTTTTAACGCTAATACAATTGAACTGAACAAGACAGAAAGGGGGCGCAAGAAGTATTTCTTTCAGGACGCCATTAATAAACATAGAGTGAAGTTAGTCCAACTTTAAACCTTTTACAATGTACATACACACATATGTTTAACGTCACAGACTGAAGACCATTTTATGACCCCTCCCGCTGTTGGTGCATCGTGACGGAGTGTCAGATTCTTATCCACCATTTAAATAAAACTGCTTTTACGGATTTTATCGCGGTTTTATTAATATTATGATCCTTTGCAGCATCCATGATGCCCGTGACCATGGACATGGGTAACCACGATTAAATTCGTAAAAGTAAGTTTATTTAAATATCCAATATTCTTACCCACCAAATTTCTTCTTAAGCCTCTTATGTACCAGAGCCACGGTAACTCCGTCGAACAATCCCATAGCCCTGGCATACAAAATACCTTAGCATAATAAAATGTTATTTACCTGAGCAAGCGACAGCTCTCCATCAAGGCCAAGAGTTTGGCCCTGAGCTGACCCTTAGCCTTCTGATCCTGGATGCCTTGTATCGCGCTGTTTATCTCCTTCACCAATACTTCACACTCCTGGCGAAATAATATTAAGTTTTACATAAGAGAACTACTCCAACAGAAGCTTGATGAAGAAAAAAGATAAAGATAAATTTATTTGTTAAAAACATATGTTATAAAAGGTGTTTAACAAGTCCTGGTGGCCTAGTGGGGAAAGAATCAACCTCACAAGTATGAGGGTGTGGGTTCGATTCCAGGTCAGGCAAGTACTACTGCAACATTTCAAAGTTCGTATGTATTTTTTAAGTATATCTTAAACAATCACTATGTGAAGGGCATGGTAAACTGTATGTCCCGGCTGTGATTTGAACATCTTTGGCCGTCGTTACGGACAGTCAGAAGCCAGTAAGTCTGACAACTGATTGTCGCTCCATGTAAAGCCCTGGTACTCATACACCTGCGTCCGGTTAGGCGATTAACACACGGCTTCACCGCCTACCGCGCACCGCCGCGGCAGGCGGTGAAGCGGATCTCATGTCGCATTGACCTGTATTAAATCCGTTGATGCCTAACACACGTACACCGCCTGACCGCGCATTCGAGCGGTGCTCTTTTGTTCGAGTGCCACCGCCCTCCGCGGCGGTGCGCGGTGCCGTGTGTTAATCGCCTAAAGAATTGTAGCCAACCCCAACACAGTTGGGAAAAGGCTCGGCAGATGACGTATAGAATGATGTGTTGGGAAAAGGCTCGGCAGATATCGTATAGAATGATGTGTTGGGAAAAGGCTCGGCAGATGTCGTATAGAATGATGTGTTGGGAAAAGGCTCGGCAGATGACGTATAGAATGATGTGTTGGGAAAAGGCTCGGCAGATGACGTATAGAATGATGTGTTGGGAAAAGGCTCGGCAGATGTCGTATAGAATGATGTGTTGGGATAAGGTTAGGCAGATGTCGTATAGAATGATGTGTTGTGTCGTTTATCCTACCTGTCCTGACACGTCGATGTCCATGACGTCGTCGGCACATGTCATGACAGTACCACTGAGCTGGTCGTAGTCCGTCGGGCTCATCAGCCTCTGAGCATCCTCGCTGATCTTGCTGCATAACAGCTTTATGTTCTGAAGACAAATATCAAACTCAAAAAAATATTCAAATTAGAAATACAGCCCTAAAATACTGGCTGTTCACTGTAACTAGTTTCACGTTTCAAAAAAGCTTTCATAGGCCTATTTGAAAAAAAGAATACTCATCACCACTTCGTTGTTTTTTTGGTAAGAAGGTGTCAAAGGCAACAAACGTCCCAGTAAGTATAGAATGTCAGACACCGTTAAAACAAGAACCTTACCACCACTGACTTACATGCTGCTTGATACGCGGAAATAAAAGCGTGCCAAATACTTCTATTTATGTAGAGTGAAGTGTTTTTTTTTTCTGAATAAATTCTTTTTCTTCCTTTCGAATTATCAGTCAAGAAAAACAGAAATTCTTGGTAAAACTTGCAATTTTTTTTAACAGAAATTATGACAATTATATTTATTTATATTTAATTATATTTATTATAACAATGGAATATTCCATTTGAACATAACTGAAATATATTGGTATACATAATTTAGCTTACCTCAGTCGGACCCTTGCCGACGACGCTCTCGTTCTTCCGAGCAGTTTCCTGCAGTGCATCAGCTTCCTTCACCAGGTCTTGTAGGAAGTCCTAACAAATAAACATGTTTATTAAACCAATCATTAAAGTAGATATTTTTTATAGAAGTATTGTACTTCTAGTACCAACGTCAACCAAGAAACAACTGTTAGGAAAGGAATTGCTTTGGTGTTGGAAGTGGTATACTTCTTTTAAGACGATACCTTGTTGCGAAAATGGCGGACGAACTGGGTAAATGGTTGAGAGTGATAGAACTATGCGATAGCAACGTAAATAGATAGAGACAGGAAACATGCAACCTGCTCGAAAAAAATAACGTAAGCGCCATACTAAATAAAAATGTATTAAAAATTCAATTTGTGTTGTAATGTTTCTTTAAAAACTGATTTCTGATTAATGTTTAATAAGATATTATCTACATTCTTCATTATTTTAATGTGACAGAAAGTACATGACTACGACATAAAATTCATAAAATGTTATTTTTAGAGGTAAGTTCTGATTTTTTTTCTATCGAGGAAAGTTACTTGTTTTATGTTTTTGTCTTCGGATTAATGGAGGTAATATAGTCAACAAACACATATAAAAAAATAATTATTCAAACAAGTATTCTTAAATTAAAATTAACGTAAAAAAATTGTTTAATTACCACTCATCTTAATGCGAAACACAAACGAAACAAACGGATGTTACAAATGTTGACATATATTTCTATTTCTATTTACCTTCAAAATTGCAGTGGCTGAAAACTGTAACAATATAACTATACTTTTACAACATCTCCTCTCTTCATATTTAGTGGCATCCAACTTAAATCCAGATTTTCCAAACAATTACAAAATAAAAAGGTCGACTACTAACCCTGAAGTCCACAATATAACTCTGTTCCTGTCCAGCCCTGGAAGGCCTGGTCTGCAGCAGCGTCATCTGCAGGTCCTGGGTCGCTATCTCCAAGTCATTGCGCTTGTTCCTGTCCTGAAGTATTATCACGCATTTTAGGATAACTCAGTTTTTCTTAGCACCTGCAACTCCTCTGAGGTCCAGTTGAGAAAGAAAAAACCAGAGTTAGGCATTATGCTGAACTGAACCTATTTCGTATAAACATTTCTATTTATTTCCCCCCTATTTGTCCCCATTTCTTTTTTTATTTTTTCGAACACCGACAGTTCTATAAGAAACGTTGCTTTATAGGTTTAAAAAAAACACAGGACACTTCATTAAAACATCTTCTACAACTACTACGGCTACGACGTTTAGATCATTATATGTTCATATGTCAGACACACAGTATGTGGACAGACGACCTTATAAAGGTCGCCGGAAGACGCTGGATGCAGGTCGCCTCCAACAGGTATCTGTGGAGATCTAAGGGGGAGGCCTATGTTCAGCAGTGGACGTCCTATGGCTGAGATGATGATGATGATGATGATGTACATAGCTGAAATATAACTATGAAATATCTGATAAGCCTTACCCTTGGTGATCTCTGGAACCTGGCATTAGCGAGGTCCAGCACACGGATGGCCTCCTCCAGCCTGCTACTGTAGCCGCTGTACTCCTTCTTCAGCTCGGGAGACAAGTCACCATGTGCCGCCATGTCCTGAAATGTAAACATAGTAAATATTTTCTTCACCGTGAGTTACTATGAGAACAATGTTCTTACATTACAGATTATCATGTATTCCCTTGTGTTAATCTTAATGTATTAGGTTTAAGAGTTCTTTATCCGAAGAGAAAAACGGGAGTTATATATAAAGACTTCGCTGTGAGTTTGTATGTCTGTCTGTCACCAGGCTATATCTCATGAATCGTGGTAATTGGATGGTAGAAATTTTCACAGATGATGTATTTGTAACAACAAGTACTAAAATCTTAGTACTAGCATTAGTTTAAATACACTTACTGTGCATCAGCTGCGCCCGCGCAGGTATCTTTGCGAATTGCGCCAAAGGCTTTAGCGACAGGGATAAACATAAAGCACATTTGTTATTAATCACATTAGCTGTAGAGTATAGACAATGTAAAGTTAAGTTAGTCACAATGTTTTTAAGTTTTAATAATACAAAAAAGCATTTTTTATGAGTAGGTAGTGAACTGATATTCGGTAGTTGTAATCATTGTTTTTCCTTTCGATAGATTCATTTTAATTAGCCTTATTTCAGACTGTTAGCAACAACAATTTTTAAAAGCTATGATAGTCACTTACAGCTACATTTTTTCTGACGTCATACTTTTGAACAAAATTATTCGCAAATTTACTAACAATCAAGCATTTATCTATACTAATATTATAAAGCTAAAGAGTTTGTTTGTTTGTTTGTTTGTTTGAACGCGCTAATCTCAGGAACTACTGGTCCGATTTGAAAAATTCTTTCAGTGTTAGATAGCCCATTTATCGAGGAAGGCTATAGGCTACTTTTTATCCGGGTTCGTGCAGAGGTTTCCACGGGATGCGGGTGAAACCGCTGGCAGAAGCTAGTTAACAATACAAGCCTTCAAACTCACCTTCGCAGTATCCAAAACTTGCACAGCCAACTGTCTCATCACACTATCCACATCCACAACAGGCTCGAAGTCCCTACTTCTTCCCAACTTGCCACTCTTCACATCCTTCCTCAAGTTCTCCACCAACTCCTCAAGATGAGCAGCTTCTGTCGTCAGCTTGTGGACTGAAGGCTGCTGGCTGGTGGTGAGAGGAGACCAGGTCTTGGAGAACGTGGTGAGAGTGGAAGATAGGTTGTCTGCTGAGGATATGAGAGTTTCTTGGCAGGTGGAGTGGTGGATTGTCGGGGCTATTAGCTGTGGGAGATTAAGTAAATTAGTTATTGTTTTTATCAGGAAATAAAAAACCGGCCAAGTGCGAGTCGGACTCGTGCACGAAGGGTTCCGTAAATTACAGTTAAATCAACCTATCTCAAAAACTATAAGAGTTACTTTGATCAAACCAAAAATCGTTGAAAGAGTTAATTAGCATGCATCACCTCTATTTTTTTTAGAATTTTATACCCCGTAGTTATAAAAATAGAGGGGGGGGGACATACTTTTTACGACTTTGAGAGCTGATATCTCAAAAACCGTTCACTTTAAGAAAAATGTTTTTTAGAAAACTTTATATCATTTTAAAAGACCTTTCCATTGATACCCCACACGGGTATGTACATCGAAAAAAAAATTTCATCCCTCAGTTACATGTATGGGGGGCCCCACCCCCAATTCTTTTTTTTACTATTTAGTGTCATATTTTTGTAGCGGTTCATACAACACATATTCCCATCAAATTTCATCACTGTAGTACTTATAGTTTCCGAGTAAATCGGCTGTGACAGACGGACAGACGGACAGACGGACAGACGGACATGACGAAACTATAAGGGTTCCGTTTTTGCCATTTTGGCTACGGAACCCTAAAAAGGGGTATTTTATTACTATTGGCATATTTTTCATATTATTTTAGAATTTTATTACAATTATTGGTAATATGATAGTTAAATAACTAAAATTGCCATATGGTAATCATATAAAGCCATTATAAACCACATTTTCTAGTTTGTAGAAGAAAGTTGCCATATCTTTTCTTAGAAAATCAAACTATTGGAACATTATTCCATTTCGGTACGTTACATAGTCAGTATAAGAGTGACAGACTCGCTTATTGCCAATTTTATGCGATTCTAAAATTACATATTAAGTTACCTTAGCAGTATATACGAGCTTGCCAGCAGCATCAACGCATCTGGTACCCGCAGTGCATATATCCTGCACTGGACTGGCAGCACCAGTAGTACCAGTAGTACTGGCAGCACCAGCAGTACTGGCAGCAGTGGCCACGTTGCTAGCTTCCAGGGCCAGACGGGAGGCTGTGTCACCGATTGCCTTTGCTCGGGATATCACCTGAGATAACACAGTTATAAACTGGTGTCTTTATTGTTTTTTGAGGCATTTACTAAATTTCAGCAAACACTCGATAAATAATAATAATTTTCTATTCTAACTCTCCCATAACGGGCCTGCTGGAAGACATTTCTTGTGAGATAAGCTGTGCCCTTGTACAATTATTTTTCAATTATATATTCTTCTCTGTGATTTTATGTGTACGTTCACTATTAAATAACAAAAAAATAATAATTCAATAATAAGACCAAAAAAAAACAATATGTTTATAGCAAAAAAATTTGTGAAGTGAAACCCAACCTAATATGCTATACACTACTATACAAAGTAAGTTTTTTTTTTTTTATTTGTCCAGATTAAGGTTATGGTTTTTCAAACTTATCCTGAAAATAAAAGTAATATACCTCTTTTTCCAAATTGGGGTTGATATCGCTGCTTACTACTCGAAGCAGTTTAACCGACTGGTCTCCAAATGAGATTGCTGCTTCGTTCAGTTTCTGTAAAAACAAATAATTGATATTTCGTACAAACTTTTATAATTTGCAAGGTTTACAACTACATCATTATATCATTCTTACAGGGAACACAATAATAAGAGACGGCTACTTTTAATAAATAACCAAGATCTAGTGCCATATATCTTGGTACTTATCGAAAAATCTTAAATGCACTCACCTCTTTCTTGCTCTTAGCAGCTTCACAGATACTCTTAGTAGCCTGGCATAGTCCAGTCATGTCATCCAAGAATGTCTTACGTGCTTTGTCGGGAAGAGAATCGCAGATTGCACTGCCGTCTATGTAACGAAAGCATACATGTTATTTTATAACCTTTTGGACTTAATAGTTGCATTTGAGAAACAGTGATATCGTCAGATTATTTTGTAAATTTAATTTATGTTTTATAATGTAAAATGTTTGATTACCATCTACAACGCTCCTGACAGACTTTGTCAATGATACAGTAGGTTCAATTGCAGCCTTGTAATCCAGTTTGTCGGCATCTGAAACGAAATAAAGAGCGATTTAATCCAACTCCTCAGAAATCATGGTTCCTAATCTATGTGGCACCATTCTTATGATAGTTTATTTTGAAATCTACAAAATTAGCTTTGAAAGTAATTAAATAACGATATTTATTAAAAAAAAAGTAGTAGTATTATTGGGATGTGGCGGGCCCAAAAAGTTGGTATACTTTAGGTGAGGGGATCTAGTTTTATTAGAGGGGAGGTCTAAGGTTTCCAAAAAACTTACAGTTAGCAGCGACCAAGTCAGCAACGTGAACAGCAGCTCTAGCGAGTGTGTCCTCCATGTGTTGTTCTCTTCTCGCCACTTCGGCCGCCGCCAGTGCAGTACCACTTACTGTAGTACTCTTTGCTTTGTACAGCTAAAAGAATTGAAGAAAAATGTTACTCTGGGATCTGTGTTAATATTGCTGTACACGGACATATTCAGGTTTTCATAGAAAATAGAATTGCAATGATTTAGGTTCCCCCTTCCGGTTCCCCCTTCCGTCCGTGCTGTGCACCGAAGCAGACGTGTTTTTGGTTGTTTATCGGATTATTAACGCTCAACTAGTGCAAAGTTATCCTAAAGTGTAACTTATGCTAATAGCAACAAACTTAATTATCGCGAATAGTGACATAAAAGTGAAAGGAAGATCGCCGTACGCAGAGTGCCTGTGCGAGTAGTGCAGCCGCCATAATTGCCGTCTTTGTCCCCCGTGCTCGGCGACTGCGATAGCCGCGCGGACGCATGCTACGTGATTGACGTCACTGTCAACTTAGTGTGAAGATACGCTGCAGCGTGCTGTATAACGAAGTATACCGCGCAATAATAACCCAGAATATTTATTTACAATGCCTCGGATGCAACGATCACCCCCGCCACCATCAACACCAAACACTAATGTAATGCTACTAGCTAAATCCGACTCCGACATTCCCTCTTCTGTATTGAACAGTCCTTCTCAGGGTGTTAACACGGAACCGCGGGCCAAACGACCCTGCCACGCCTTTTCACCTGGCGACGGAGTTGAAGATCTAAAGCACGAACTACTCGGATTGCTTTTGACTTGGAAAACCGAAATGGATCAGCGATTCACAAACTTCTCGACTGAACAAAACTCAACTCTTTTAAAACTCGTAACTGATTTGGCTGAACTTAAACAGCAGAATCTCGCTATACAAAAGTCTAATGCAGAGATAGAAAAAACAGTGACTTACATCAGCCAGCAGTACGATGATATCATAAAGGACCTAGACTTGCTAAAAGAAGAGAATCTCGCTCAAAAACAGTACATCAGCAATCTCGAATTAAAAATACAGGACATTCAGCAACGCTCCAGGACATCAACCATAGAAATACGCGATGTGCCTCCAATAAATAATGAGACAGCAGCAGACCTATCCAAAATAGTTCTGAAAGTCGGTGCTGCAGTCAACATGCCACTCGACGTCGCCCAGTTACGCGACTCATACCGACTACCTGGTAAAGAAGGCACAATACGACCAATTATTGCTGAATTTTCGAGCGTACAAATTAAAAATCAACTTCTTAGTAACGTGCGCAACTTTAATAAAAGTAACCCCAATGAAGGACGTTTGAATACTACATGCATTGGGCTACCTGGTAACCGACGCCCAGTCTACGTTGCTGAGTACCTGCCTGTTAGCTCAAGAAAACTTTTTTACCAAGCACGGGAATTTTCTAAACAGAAGGGTTACAAATATTGCTGGACATCGAACGGGAACATTTTCATCCGGAAAGAACCTGGAGCAAAGCAAGTACTTATCAGATCTGCGGAAACATTGAAGGATCTACTCTCGGTAACTAATCAATGACTAACTTTCAACGTAACGTATAATCTAATTGTAATGTTTAATGTAACTTTGTAATAATATAGCGACCCCGCGGGGCTATATATCCGAGTGCTCCAGGGAGAGTATACTGTCCCCCATCTCCGGCTTGCCGGAGTGAAGCATGACGGGGGATAGGTCTCCCGCCTCTTGGCTTGCCTTCATCGGCCGGTCAGAGTGGAGTCGCTAGAGCAGGGTTAGCAGCCCACTCGGAGGGTAGGTGCCTCGTGGTAAGTGGCGAGTGGGCCGGTGATGCTGGACCCACAGGGAGCGCGTGATCTGCGTTTAAAGTCCGCCGAGGTATCCTCACCCTTCAGCCCCTCATGTACCTGTTGCCCCCTTGTTGCGATTTAGCGACTGATTCCCGGGGGCCCAGTAAGTGAGGTGGCGAGTCTCCACCTGCCATTTTTACATGTATTTAATACATTGTCATCGGCAGGTGCCATAGTTCCCGTAGTTTCCCCATTCCTAGTCCATTAGCATCCCATCACAATAGCCCAAGTAGTTTTCATCCACAGTTAGCAATAGTTTAGCACAGAACCGGGGATTGTCCTTGGGTACATTTCTATAGTGTATACAGGGATAATCGTCGGTTTTGTGTCACCATTTCATTAAAGTTGTCTCAAAAGGGCTTCAGCGTGTTGGCTTCGGCCCCACGTTCGCCTCCCAAAAATCCGGGACTCTATAGTCCCGAGGTCTGGTAGAGACATACAAAAATAATAATAATCCCTGTTGCCCTCTTGTTGCTTTACAGTGACTGATTCCCGGGGCCCCAGTAAGTGAGTTGGCGAGTCTCCACCTGCCATTTTAACATGTATTTAATACATTGTCATCGGCAGGTGCCATAGTTCCCGTAGTTTCCCCATTCCTAGTCCATTAGCATCCCATCACAATAGCCCAAGTAGTTTTCATCCATAGTTAGCAATAGTTTAGCACAGAACCGGGGATTGTCCTTGGGTACATTTCTATAGTGTATACAGGGATAATCGTCGGTTTTGTGTCACCATTTCATTAAAGTTGTCTCAAAAGGGCTTCAGCGTGTTGGCTTCGGCCCCACGTTCGCCTCCCAAAAATCCGGGACTCTATAGTCCCGAGGTCTGGAAGAGACATACATATATAATAATAATAATAATTTATTTATTTGCTCAAACACATGTGTACATACAATAAAAAATCGCATGCAAGATATTAAATTGGAGAGAGTTCTAGACATGTTTGCCATGATAAATGGCGTGCAAATATAAATCTATTTCTATGACTAACTATTTACAGTTATTATCCTACAAATGTGAAAGTATATATTAATTAGTAACAATAGTCAGTCTCTAAATTAATGTATATAATTTCAATAATAATATAAATTAATGTAAATAATATTAAATCGTATTTTTGTCTTTGTAAATTAAATTACATCGAACCAAATTTATCATTTAAAAAGTCACTTACACTATAATAGGCTTTTTCAACAAGAAACAATTTTACTTTCTGCTTAAATTGATCGCTACTTAGATCTTTCCAACTTTTAGGAAATTTGTTATAAATAATTGGAGCCATGCAAATAACACTTTTGCGCATAAGTGCAGTCCTGGACGGATGTAAACAAAGTTTAGTTGTATCGCGTCGATTTCGGGGAAAACATTCTGCCATACGCGGAAACAGATTTAGATTTCGTTTTACAAATAAAGCCGTTTCTAATATGTAAAGGGACGGTAGTGTCAGAATCTTGTAACGAATGAAATACGGCTTACAAGAATCTCTAATGTCCAATCTAAACATTGACCTCATACACCGCTTTTGGGCTTTAAACGCTATTTCCTTGTCGGTTGAGTTGCCCCAGAAGATCACACCGTATCTTAAAATTGATTCGGTTAGCCCGTAGTACGCTGTTAGCAAAGCATCTATATTAACTGTCCCTGATAGCGTGTACAGAGCAAATGCACTGCTACTAATCTTTTTACAAACAGTCTCAATATGAGGCTTCCAATTCAAATTACGGTCAATTATTAAACCTAGAAACTTTGTAGTAGTTACCACGTCAATAGTATTATTATTGTATGTAATGTCAAATTTAGGAAATGTCAATGCACGTTGGCCAAAATGTATAATTACGGTTTTATTAATATTTATTTTCAAATTATTGCTATCTAGCCAATCAATTGTCTTATTTAACGTATTGGTTACATCTTCTTCATACAAATCTCGATGGCGACAAGGTATAGTAATCGTACTGTCGTCCGCGAATAGTGTCATAGGATGATTAATAGATTTCGGAAAATCATTTATATAGAGGGTAAAGAGAGAAGGTCCTAGTACACTTCCCTGCGGTACACCATGGATAACGTTACGTTCTTCAGATAAGAATATTTCCTCTCGTTTAGTGTCACTGTTTATCCTACTGATTTCCGTCACTTGTATTCTATCGCGTAAGTAAGACTGTAAGAGTTTTAAGATGTTTCCTCGAATACCGTAAGTCTCAAGCTTTTGCTTTTGTCTTGCTTCTTTAAATTACCGTCTCTCACCTACTTGGATATCTATAGATATAAATACTCAAACGTTCTCCGTTTCTGTTATCATTGTTTCTATGTTGATGCTATTATCTTATTTAAAATAGTTCTAATTTTAATTGTATATTGTACACTATGCCTTCACGCACACACACTTTTCACATACACTACCACACAAATACATACACTACCAGATGCACATACAAAATCAACAAATAATAACATTCACACAAACACACATACATTCTCAACTTCATTATATTTACAAATAGGTGATGTTCCTCTCAAACACAAAAAACCAACACTATCAAAACCGCTGTCTCCCTTCTGGGTGTCAGTTAAAATTTCAAATGGCTAATTTAAATAGTATAAATCATGATCTTGACAATCTTAACCTTGGAAACTCCTTCTCTTGTGACCCACACGAGTGTATTAAATATATTAATTCATCCGACAGTAGCATAAAGTTACTACACTTAAATATTCGCAGTGTCAATAAAAATTTCGATAGTCTTCAAGCTTTGTTATGTGAAATTAAACTTGATCTTGATATTATAATTTTGACCGAGTGCTGGCTGAGTAAGGTAATTAACCCCCCGGTACTAAACGGATACCAGACGTACTCCACAAAAAACATAACAAATCAAAATGATGGGGTATTAGTCTACACTAAGATTGGTTTAAACGTCACGGTCTGGGAACCTAACCTAAACTATGCAAATTGCCTTGTTTGTCAAATAGAAAACAAACTCACTGTATTAGCGATTTATCGCTCTCCATCAAATAGCACCAAAGAACAGTTCGACAGCTTTCTGACTAGTTTAAATAATATTTATACAGAATTGTCCAACTCTATCAATATAACAACTGTGGGTGACTTGAATATTGACATCAAGTTGGGCAGTAGGAGTGACCGTGCACTAGAATATCTTCTACTTAACGCGTCTTTTGGACTACTACCATCTCACCTTTTACCCACTAGAATAGAAAATTGCCTCGATCACATCCTCCTCAAAACAAAATTAATTTCCACCACCTTAGTGTTAGAATCACACATAACAGACCATAAACCAATTGTGCTTGCAATTTCAAGTGCAAACCCAACCCGAAACAAGAACTCTACTAAATCTCGGGCCAATCTCGACGCCGTCAAAGACGAAATAGAAAACTCTGATTTTACGGACATTTACAGAACTGAAGACGCCAATTTAGCTATGAATAAACTAATCACATTACTTTCATCAATAATATCTAAACATACTAAGCAAATTAACGTTCCTAGAAAACAAAGGACCTTAAAACCGTGGATAACCCCAGGCCTCCTTAAATGTATAAAGCATAGAGATAAACTACATACGAAGTCGAAAAAATCACCGGAAAATGTAATACTACAGTTAACTTACAAGCGATATAGGAACTTTTGTAATTCGCTACTGCGGAAATTGAAGAGAACGCACGAGAAGAGTGAAATAGAAAAGTCAAAGAATAATCCAAAAGCCCTATGGAAAACAATTAAGGAAATAACTAATACCGGTAAAACAAAATCTAGCCCTGTTGAACTGCTGAAAATATGTGACAATCCTCAGTCTTCTTTAAACAGTGTCTGCTCCTTCTTCAGTAATATAGGTAAAACCATGGCAACAAAAATACAAAATGACCCAAATAAAATACGACTAAACCAAGACATCCCACGTACTCTCGAAAATAATACATTGAAGTCGCCGGTAAATTCACTCGTTATACAAAAAGTTGATGAAGGTGACGTAGAATCCCTTATAATGCAATTACGTAATGACTGTGCCATAGGCTGGGATGGGATATCAGCGTCGCTCCTTAAGGCGTGTCGGCACTCATTGGTACCACCGATAACATATATCTGCAATCTTTGCATAAAAACAGGAGTTTTTCCAGACTCTTTAAAAAAGGCCATAGTCCACCCAATCTATAAGGGAGGGAAGAGAAACTGTGTCGATTGTTACAGGCCTATATCAGTGTTGCCATCGCTTTCAAAGATTCTTGAGCGGATTCTCAGCAAAAATCTAATAAATTTTATTAATAAGTACAAAATTATTGCCGATAACCAGTACGGATTCCGCTCAGGAGTCTCCACTGAGGACGCTGTACTGGACTTAACGCAATATATTGCTAAAACACTGGACAGCAGGTCAAAGTGCCTTGGAATATTCCTGGACCTGTCAAAAGCCTTCGACACGGTTTCTATTCCCATTCTTATATCAAGACTAGAGTATCTGGGTGTACGAGGCATAGCACTGGAGATCTTCAAAGATTACCTGAGTAACCGAAGACAGCAAGTTAAAATTGACTCTAGATATAGCGACGAAGAGTTAGTGTCGTACGGTATCCCGCAGGGGAGCATTTTAGGTCCCATACTATTCATCATTTACATAAATGACCTCTGTAGTATGACAATTCCATCTTCTAGGATTTATGCGTATGCCGACGACACAGCGATTCTAGTTCAGGGGTGTACTTGGGAGGATGTCAAAGCCAAGGCAGAATTTGCTCTGTCTGAAATAATGAACTGGCTTGACTTAAACTTGCTGACACTAAATCTAAAAAAAACTTACTTTATACCCTTTGCTATCCGTCGTAATAACAAACCCTCTAACACCTTCGCGATAACAGCTCACTCATGTCAGGATCGGTTGGTATCATGCACTTGCCCTACCATTGTAAAAGCCAACAGTGTGAAATACCTGGGAGTGCATATTGACGATGGGTTAAGATGGGAGAAACACATTGATACACTGGCAAATAGAACTCTTCGTCTTATTCACATTTTCAAATCCCTTCGTGAATCTGCTGGGTATGACACTCTTAAAATGGTATACTTCGCGTTATGCCAATCGATCATTGGATATTGCATAACTGCTTGGGGTGGAGCAGCAAAGACTTATTTCCTGAGAGCCGAGAGGGCGCAAAGGGCGATACTTAAAGTTATGACTAGTAAACCTCATAGATACCCAACAACGCAACTTTACACAGACTGCAAAGTATTAACAGTCCGCCAGCTCTTTGTACTCCATTCTGTTCTCAGAGTGCATGGCTGTTTACCACCCTCTGATCCTAGAAAGCGAACATGTATTATATCAGGTATACGACACAACACGTCATTCGCAAAACATCAATACTTCGTCCTGGGGGTTCATATTTACAAAAAACTGCAGAAGAAACTAGACATAATTGACATAAATAAATATAGGGTTAAATTGAAGACTACCGATTGGCTCATGCAGCAGGACTATATTAAAACAGAATCGTTGCTAGCATTCATCACCTAATGTCCCAAACAAAAAAAAAAAAAATCATCCCAGTAATTTTTATTTTTATTTTTTATTATCACACTATATGTCTAACACGAGCAGAAAACACACACACACACACAGCACACATACCCACAACACACATATACACAACACACATACATACACACCCTCACACCTTTCACATTAATATGTATACATTGTGCTAATGTTTATTTGCACTGGTTTTGGTAGATCAATACTGAACGAGTATCTGAGCAACTTAAATAAAAATTACAAAACTGATCGGGCACTGTCTCTTAAGACACAGGACTCCTAGTTTAAGAGGCAGGGTTTACAATTTTTGTTGTATAGATTAAGTCAAATAATTGTTATGTATCATCTAATCTGTATAATTACTTTGGAAATAAATATATATTATATATTATATTATATATATATATATTATATATATTATATAGGTGCTGCTTAAGAGCGTGTATGTCAACCGCGCGCCATTTGGCCTAAAATAGTACTTTTCAAACCACTGTTTCTCATTAACTACTTACCCTATAACTATGTTAATTTTTAATAACGCAAGGTAATTTCACCGTCTATATAGTTAATTGAACATAAATTTCAATTTGTGTAGTTTAAATACTTAAAACCCATAGAACGTAACAGATGTTTTATAAAATTCCCGTTCAGCGTCTATTTCGAAGCTTAAATTCATGTGAAAACAGTGGCAAATCTAATCATATTTATTTTTTTACTCATAGACGAAATCCCCATGCCTATAGTTAATTGAAAACATTTTTTGATTTAGGTCTCTATCTTTCAGAAAAAAATATTTTAACAGTGTGAAAAATTGTGAATTTCAAATGCTTTTTTTACCTACCTATCTTACTTAATTTAATATAACAATTATTTACTATAGTAATATAACTCTTCCTTTAAAACATAAACTTTATATTATAATTTAATCTCTCGTTTTAATTTTTTTATAAATTATTTAAAAACTACTATAAAACGCTGCACGCGAGTCAACTCAAACCAGACCGCCGCAAGGCTTCACAGAGAGAGGACGTGTCGCTCCGTTACATCGCGTAGGGTGAATAACCTCTGCCGTGGATACCGAGAATAGAGTACATTTCAAGCGCGACCAACAAATCTTGATACATTACTATTTTATTTAAAGCTCAATTTTGAAGCATATTTTTTTTATCGATTGAGTTGAAATTTTGTTTGAACGTTCAGTTTTAATGACAATGTATGATTCTATATCCAATATGCCTGTGTACCCAAGATGGAGAAAAAAATGTTTTTAATGCATTCCTACGATATGGGTATCAGATGAAAGGGCTTGCTATGAATAACTCGAAAAAAAATGTGTCACGAGTCTTAATCCAATATGGCGGACTCCTTAGGCTAGAAATCACTTATTGCAGATGTATGTTACCAATCGAGCTATAATTTTATTTATATGTTCATTTTGGATGAACCCAAATTTTGACTTTTGATCCCGAATAACTTTTGAAGCATATAGGAACGATGACTTAAAACTTTATTTGCAATGGTAAACGCAAGCTCTTCACCATTATTTAGCTTTCCGGCAATTGTTGTTATTTGACCACAATTTTTCGGTCTGGATGGACTGGACCATTCATATAAACAATCAATTTTTCAAATCGGTCCAGGGGTCTTTGAGAAATCGAGAACAATCAAATTGTGAACAACCACAAAACAATCTAATTGAAACCTCCTCCTTTTTTTTGAAATCGGTTAAAATACAGAAACTCTTAACATTGCCATTAATCATCAGTCGACTATTTAGTACTGTTGAAAATTGTATGTAATATACAGAAAGTCCTCAAAACCAAGGTTTTCATAGGTGCCCGATTTTTTTGCTAAAGAGTGTAAGTATTAACGACTTATTTTCATGTTTTCATATTTTAGTCATCCATAGACTTACACTATTTTCTCGCTATTAACTATTTACTAAATAATATATTTTTTGTTCTACAAATTTCACTCGAAAGGATCAAAATGGTTTGTGTGACTATACGTGAAGTATGATAGGCACGCACACAGCCGCGAGTGGCCGCGACGCTAGTCTGCGTGATTTTTTGCGTTGAATTACCTAAAGTTGACATCGCGCGGCGAGCGTACACGCTCTTAATTGGAGAAATAATTAAAGTACTCGATATACATTAAGGAGTCTGATTGTCCAAAAATAAAACCGTTAACAATTTGTGTAAAGATACATATTTGGGTAAAACGAATACCCAACTAATTACACGCAGTCTACTTTGCTCAAAAGTTGAAAGTTTCATTTTGTATAAGCCTCTGCAGGCCCTTTTGTAAAGTCATACAGCAGTCATTAGTAAGAAAAATAGTCCGTCACTGCCGCTGTGAGTGCAGCGTGAGGAGTCATTTGATGGTTTCCCTCAAAAAAAAAAAAAACAAACACAAAGACACGAGGTAGACGGTTCCAAAAAGTGGATCCTATGGAGAAGAACCGGCAAGAAACTGCAACTATTTGACAACTTGCCTGTTTAAGTCCATCCTGCGCAGTCTGCAGACCAGTCTCGGCGCTATCGATCATCTCGAGGAACTGCTTGTGTGCACGCTTCTCTTCTTCAGAAGCTAATGGTCCTTTTGCATCTATGCCCACTATCTTCACCTTGTCTATGGGATTAAAAATCATTTCGAAAATTGTACAAACTACTATAAATCTATCTTAAATTATCCTGATAAATGTAACTCTTGCACAGTTGTAAAATCTATTCTACCATAAAGGTCTTGCTGAAGAGATTTCTTATTAAATAAGCTGGGCCTTTGTACTATTTATTCTTTTTTTCTGTGTTCTGTGTGTAACGGTGTACATAAACTATTTTATAGTAGTAGACTTTGTGGCCTTTCTATCCGTTTATTTAGAGATTTATGATATAAGTCATGTCTTTCAATCTCTAATCGCCCTATGACAGACGCAACGGAAATTATCTTTTTTTATGAGATGGCGATTTATATATTCTGCAACATGTGTGCAAAAGTATAATATATAACAAAATAATCCAGTAGTAAGTCCGCAATACAACATTCTTACCCTGACTCTCCTCAGCCCTCAGAGCATCGAGGAAGGTCTTGGTATCATCAGCATGTCGCGATGCTCGCACCCCCGCAGTCACTGTATACTTGGGGTCACGAGCCGGCACTGCTGGCTTCCTGGTTGGAACTCCTGGCTTGGGACCTGAGATTGATTTTATATTAGAGGAACTGTTTCAGGATTTCAGTTGTACAAAAAAAAAGCTTAAAAAACTTTAATTTAATCACAAGAATAGCATGCATTGATCATTCATACACGACACTCGTGTGACCACGCATTAGCGCAGTACGTGTTAAGTGTTGCGCTCAAATAAATAGATCGTCAACCTTTTTTCGTTTCCGTAACTTAATTAAGATAACAAAGATGAAAACTTGTGCGGTGTGCAATGACCAGTTTAACGATGGGGTTCAGTGTGCGAGTTGCAAGAAACATCTGGATTTCTCTTGCGCTAACATTTCCGAAGTTGGATGGAGGAGAATGGGTATGGATCGAAGAGCTCAGTGGAAATGTCCTGGCTGCAGGGCACCGTCGCCGGCGTTACTTTCACCACAACCGTCTGCTTCACTGGACACAATTCTTAGCGAAATACGCGATATGAAGCGGCAGTTACTGGATCTGCCGTCGTTAATCCATGACCTTAGGTCAATTAAAGAAGAATTATCTGAGCTTAAGAAAAGCTATGACTTCTCGAGCAGCCGGCTGGATGACTTCGACAGTCGGATTGGTGCTCTCGAGGCAAAAGCCTCTCAGCTGGGGAAGCTTCAGGATACTGTGTCTTCGCTGCAAGCTGATGTTGCCTCAACTAAGCTGGAACTTTCATCGCACGACCAACGAGCCCGGCTTAACAACGTGGAGATTAAGGGGATTCCTCTTAAGAAGGACGAGAACTTATTTTTGGTGGTAGATTCTATCTGTCGCAGAATCAAGTACAGTTGTGACAAAACCCTGATCAACTATATCTCTAGAGTGCCTATTCGGAAATCTAAGGACAAATTGCTGGTAGTGAGTTTCCTGAACCGGTACGTAAAAGAGGACTTTGTTGCAGCTGCGCGTGCCGTTAAGGATTTGTCCACTGCGGATCTGGGTTTCCAGGGAGCACCTCAACGAATTTATGTAAATGACCATTTAAGTGTCGAATCAAAAATGCTATTGAATAAAACTAAATCTACTGCTAAGGACAAATGTTATGAATTCGTATGGGTCAAACATGGTAAAATACATGTGCGCAAAGATATCAATTGCAAACCCTTTATTGTTCGCAGAGAAACGGATTTAAACAAAATTATCTAATCCGCTGTTATAAACTAATATATAAAACTTATTATATGAATGTTAGATTAATTAGCCTTAATAGTTATCTTAAAGTCATTTATTTTAGTTGTATAATACGTTTAAGTTCGTGTACTAAACTTTGCTTTGTTAATTTTAAAAGGTTGAACGCCTCTGTGTCGCTAATGAGCTTACTTTGTTTTCTTTATCGGCCTGTTTGTCTTCGGGGTCCAATGCATGCTAATACATTCATCTCACTTGCGCTTGCGCGTGTCATCTATTGGTGCTTGCTCGCTCACTCAGTTCTTTACTGCTTTGAGTCATTCGATTTGTACTCTGTTGCTGTTTTAACATATTTTTACCCACTTTTCAAATTTTTATTGCTGTTATGCGTTTGTAATTATTATCTTACTTTTAAATGTGTGTTGCTATTATATTATAATGAAGCTTATACTGTCATAACGTTTTACATTGTAAATGGCACCTATTAGTGGTAGGCATTTGACTATTTACTACCAAAACGTACGCGGATTGCGCACAAAGACGGACTCGTTTTATCGTCAGGTCTTATTAAACTCGTATGATGTTATTGTTTTAACGGAGACGTGGCTAATCGATGGTGTGTCAGACTCAGAGTTGTTTGATGACCGATATATGGTGTGGCGCCGTGATCGTAACTACTCTGTTACTGGACAAACTCGTGGTGGTGGTGTTGTTATTGCGACACGCAGAGAGTTATGTGTCATCCCGCAACCGCTTCTACATTCCTCTGCGGAAGATCTCTGGATTACCTTACGACTTAACAAACCGAACTCACGAGATCATGTAAACTTATATATTTGCGCAGTGTACTTATGTAAACAAAATAAAGGCTTTTCATTTTCGAATCAACTTAATAATTTCCTTACAAAATTGAACCACACGACTTTGAATAATACTTCCAAGGTGCTCTTAGTTTTGGGCGATTTTAACATGAGTGGGATCTCGTGGGCTCTTTCTAATAATAACTCGTTAGTCCCAGTGAACCCCGCCACTAGTGATGAATGTTTGTTAGCTGATGAGTTAGCTATGCTTGATCTTGGACAATATAACGGTGTGGTCAACAGGTATGGGAAATTGTTGGATTTGGTCCTCTCAAATAAGCTGTCATTTGTTAGTGAGTGCACCGACCCTCTAGTGACTATTGATCCCTATCATCCCGCTTTGATAATTACCACTGATATCTTCGAAATACCTCCACTTGACCATGCGCCTAGGTTACGATTTATTTATAGTAAGGGCGATTTTAATTCCATTAATAATGAGATTGATGCCATTAATTGGGCACATCAGTTTTCATCGCGGTCTTTGGATGATTCAGTGGAATACTTTATGGAAACCATAAAAGATTTTCAGAATAGGCATATACCACAAAAGCTTGTACATAGAAAATCATACCCAATTTGGTATAGTGCGTCACTCATTAAAACCATTAAAGAAAAATATAAATATCTTAAGAAATTCAAAATCTATGGTAATCTTTCCGATGAACTAACTTTTAAATACTTACGCGACAGAGTTAAGACAATGGAAGCCTCGTGTTATAACTGTTATCTCAATGAAACGGAGAAATCTATAAAAAATAACCCGAAAAATTTCTGGACCTTTGTTAAAAAGCGATATAAAACGAATTCTATTCCCAGTACATTAAAATATAACGATGAGTTATTACTTACTGGTGACCGTATTTGTGAGGCCTTCTCTTCTTACTTTTTATCAACTTTCCTTGACTCTGCCCGCCCAAATTCTTCCAATTTAGGTTTGGTTCCCTCCTCTGACAGTGTTACAACAACATCTGATATTTGTCGTGTAGAAATTAAGATAGACACTGTTACAGATTTACTTCACAAATTGGACCCGTCAAAAGGTACTGGCCCTGACAATATACCATCTAAGCTTCTTATTGAATGTGCATCTTCCATTGCCCGACCTATCTCAATTTTGTTTTCCAAATCTCTTTCTTTGGGCGTTGTCCCCAGAGTTTGGAAATCCGCATTTATTACACCCGTTCATAAAAAGGGGTCTAAATCGGAACTTACCAATTATAGACCCATATCTAAATTGTGCATTATTGCTAAAATATTTGAGCGAATTATTTACAATCAGTTATATCCCGCCCTTTCCAACTCATTTAGTACATTCCAGCATGGTTTTTTAAGAGGACGATCTACCACTTCAAATCTCATTTTATTTAATGACTTCATCACCGATGCCATGGACGAAGGTAAGCAGGTCGATGTCGTTTACACGGATTATAGCAAAGCGTTTGACCGAATTGATCACGAATCCCTTATTAAGAAGCTTAACTATATGGGAATTCGAGGAGACCTCCTGAGGTGGTTTTCATCTTATATTGACAACAGGTCGCAAGCGGTAGTGCTCAATAATTACATGTCCAGCTGGGTATCTGTGCCTAGCGGAGTGCCTCAAGGCTCCTTGCTCGGTCCCTTATTATTTGTTATCTATGTAAACGACATTGACCAGTGCCTGACATCATCAAAATTATTATGTTTTGCTGACGATATGAAGGTGTTTGCCAAGATTTCTTCGGTTGAAGATGGGATAGCGCTGCAGGCTGACCTATATCGTCTTGAAGACTACTGTCGGACTAATAAACTTGACTTGAATCCATTAAAATGTTCGGTAATTACTTACACCAGGAAACGAGCAGTAATAGCCACAACTTATACCTTGTCAGGCCAACCTCTGCCAAGGTGCGATTCTATCCGAGACCTGGGCGTTCATCATGATAATAAACTCATTTTTGAGGCTCATATTGATGCCGTTGTAAGAAAAGCATACAAAATGCTTGGATTTATAATGCGCGTTTCTGAGTGCTTTAGAAATGTCAAGACACTAAAAATTTTATACTGCACCTATGTTAGGAGTCACCTGGAGTATGCTTCTCAGATATGGAACCCGCGTTACAATAAGTACATCGACCGCATTGAAAACATACAAAGGCGATTCATAAAATTTCTCTGCTTTCGTCAAAACCTTGCATATCATTCAGTCGATTATCCCCAACTCTGTAAGAAACACCATCTATTACCACTCAAAGACCGACGTGATATTGCCGATTGTCTGTTTTTGTTAAAGATATTACATAATGTTATTGACAGCCCGGAGCTGTTATCTAAATTTAAATTCAACGTGCCGAGTAGAGTATTACGTTTTAATCCTCCCATATATGTACCCCACTCAAACACGAATTATAGGCAAAACAGTTATGTTGTGCGTGCGAGCAGGCAGCTCAATATGATTTGCAAGCTGCATGATTTGGATCCTTTCTCAACAAGTGTGGCGGCAGCCAGAAGGTCGTTGAGCCTTAAGTTTTTCAAGTAATTTAGTAGCCCAGATTTAGTATATTACTTTGAAATTTAGTTATACCTACTCATTTTTTTTTTCTCTTTGTTTTAAAATGCTCTTGTGTAAAACTTATATTATTATCTCTAAAAACGTTGCACTGATGTGTGATCACGTTATTTCTAGGCTGATATTATAAGCGAGGACTTTTAATTGGCTCTCTGTCGACTATGTCTCCTTCTATTGTTTAGTTTTTGTTTAGCTGTAAGTTCTCCATAGTGAAAAAAAAAAAAAAAAAAAAAAAAATTAAAATTTATATACTATTACATAAAATGATTTAGGATTCAGTACTCTTTAAAATCTTTATTTACATTAAAACATTGGCCTTGGTTATACCAGTATTTATCGAAGAAAGGGTAGGGTAGCATTAAACTTTAACGATGGTCGAACCATAACCAGCAGTTAAATTGATTGATTTGACTATCGAGCGGCGAATCATTGTTACATAAGTATAAGATTACTTAAAGTAATTAAATAAAAGTTTCATACAATAACTTATGTAACAATATGTACGTTTAACACTGAATCTTATGTATGTTTGTATAAAGTTGTTTTCGTAACTTACCCTTCGCTGGTTTACCTTCCGGATTGACGATGTTCACCAACTTGCCGGACGCATTGGCTAGCTTAGCTGATGCTTCGTTCAATCTCTAGAATAGAAGAAGAAGAATATAATTAAATACTAATTCATCAGTCCGACGCGAGACGAGTTTTAGTGCGAGTCTCAAAGCAATGGCAGATAAATGAAGAATGTTTGTTCTATAAATTGTACAACACTGATAAAGAATTCTGGTTATCAGAAGAGGCATAGACCAACAGTAGTTACTGCAAACATTCTTAAACTTCTGCGATTTGTGCACATATTTATAGATAATCGGGACTTTACTGCGATACTGTATACCTTTTTATTTTACCATACTACGAGTATTAGTACTTAGTTACTGAACCTGAAGCGGACCTATTTATATGTGTTTGTTTTATGTTCTACCAATAAATGTATTTTCTTAGTTACCTGTGGATGTCCGGCGCCGTCACAGATGTCTCGTGCAGCGCCGCATATCTCGTGCAGCTGTCGTACCGCAGCCGCCTGCATCGCTGGCTCCATACTGCCGCATAGCTTGTGACAATCTACATATAAACAAAAGTTTAATTGAAAAGGGGTGAAAATACGAGTTAAATGTGTCAGTTTAGGATCACCATAAAACCATTAGATTTTTTTCCCCCTTTTAGTAGACCGTAGACTTTGTGTGGTAAAATTGGTCTACAAATTTTAAAGGGACCATTTTCGCACTTCTTACTATATTTCGTGTGTATTACAAAAAAAAACTACAGAATGGATTTTGATGATAATTTACAGAAATATAGCTTATTATAATATAAGATCTCATTACATCGGGAAAAAGATATGAATAATTTTTATCCATGTGTAGGAGTAATTTCCACGGGTCCCGGTGAAATCACTGGACGAAGACTAGCTAGTTTACGATATAACCAACTTACCTTGAACAACTTGCGGCATCAGCTCAGTAATGGTGGTGACAGAACGCTCTGCTGCCGGGTAGTCGGGATTCTTGCCATCTAAACAACAGAGGATTTATTTAAAATCATCTTAAACATATTTTGCAGTTTTACTTCGGTGTGGCCTGGAGGAGCTCGTGGCTAAGTAACAACTGCACGGGTGGGTCTATCATAAGGTTAAGCAACTCTGACATAGCGAGTTTCTCCGTGTTTCGGAAGGAACCTTAAATTTGTGGATTCCAGCTGTCCCTTGAAGTTTATCAGCAGTCGTTACGGGTAGTAACATGCCAGACGGTCTGACAACCAGTTATGCCTAACTGTATCGGGTTCCCAAAGTAACTGGTCTAAGAGATCTGATAGGCAGTCGCTCCATGTGGCACACACGTACTCAGCTGCATCCAGTTAGACTGCAAGCCGACCCCAACATATTTCGTATGAGGCTAGGCAGATAATATCTGTATGTTTTCCTCCTTACCAGAAGTAGCAGCAGTAAGTGCAGCGACTGCAGCATTGAGCAGTGCGAGGCGACGAGATAGCTGGCTCTGCAGTGTAGCCCCGTCGGATGCCGACATCATTTGACAGATGACAGGCTGCAAATTATGGAATAATTAAGATTTTGCCTTTAGATAGACATTTTTTATTATGTACACTAATTCAAAATGCAAAAAAAAATAGAAGTTTATGTGACACAGTGGGCGAACTAATCGCTTAAAGCCATCTCTTACACACCCAATAGACAAGAGGAAAAAAAAAATTTAAACAAAGTCTAAAGAATTTATTGAACCATTGTGCATTATGTCAAACTCTACCTTGTTCAACTGCTGCTCAGCGTTGTCGAGATGTACCTTGGCGCCCGAGACGCTACTCACAAACTTGATGCGTTGCTGTTCTTGCTGCGGCGATAGTGCCACATCATCTAAGCAGTTTAAAAATGTTTAATCAGCCTTTTAATATAATTCGCCATATAATATTGCGACTCTTTTATGTATCACCCAATACAACACTGTGACCCTGTATAATAAGGCCAGCCTGTATAATATAGTCATCTTATATGCTACGGTGTCCCTGTATGATATAGTCACCCTGTACAATAACGATCAGTGTAAAATAGGTCACCCTGTATGATGTCAATGCCTGTATGTTCAACGGTCATCCTGTATAACACTCAACCTGTATAAAACTGTAATACAGGGTCACCATATAATATCTTTAACCAGTATAACATGGAGACATCATACAATCTTATAACATGATCATGAATACCTTTCTGTGCAGCCTTGCAAGCACGAATAAGATCATCCAAGCTATCGTTGAGTTGCTGGTGTGAGGAGTGCAACTGCTCCTGCAGGTCAGGGTGTTGCGGCAGGTGCGGTGAGCAGGCACCAGCCAGGGTATCAGCCGATTTGCGCAGAGTCTGCGCTGCTCCCAGCAGCTGCGCACGACACTGCGGGTGTTGGACACTGGCGGCTGTTGCCTGCGCCACTGACAACAATGCCTGTGCAGCATCAGCTGTATGTGCGCCGCGGCTGTCCAGCTCGGCCGCTGCGCCAGAGTCTGGCACCTGCTCCGTCAGCCGCTGCACCAGCGACAGCAGTTCTGACGCCTTGCCGCACGACGCCGCCGACAGACCGATCACCTACAACCATAATCCCCATTATCATCGGTCCTGCGCCTGATCTCTCCCCGGTGATGTTAGGTTACCGTCCCATCGGGCTATGAGAGTGAAGGAATAGTGAGTGCACCGCAGTCCAAGCAAATGTGCCTGCACTATAATATGTCCTGCGCAGCTGGCTGATCTCCAACAACTGGGTTGTAAAGCACTGGTACACAGCTACATCTGGATAGACTGGCAGCCGACCCCAACATAATTGGGAAAAAGACTCGGTGGATCAGCTGGTTGATCTCCTTGTATGAGAACAGCCGCCGTGGCTAAAATTCAGCTTTAAACGTATTATTATCATTCTAACCATGCCGACTTTCACACAATCTATCCATCGTCTTTTTGTCGTGACCTTCCTCTATATCGATCCACATTCATATTCATCACCTTCCTCACAACATGATCCTCAATCCTCCGCATTACATGTCCATACTATGACTTACAAACATAATCTCCATATCAATATTTTTTTCTATATCTATACTTATAATAAATCTGTAGAGAGATCAATTCTGTACATGGAATATATTTCCAAAATAACTATCAGGGGGTGATTAGTGATCGATACTGATGCCAAAAATGCAATCAGTAAAATTTTTGTCTGTCTGTCTGTCTGTCTGTCTGTCTGTATGTTCGTTATGGACACAAAAACTACTTGACGGATTTTGACGAAACTTGGTACAATTATTCTTCATACTCCTGGGCAGGTTATAGGATACTTTTCATCACGCTACGATCAATAGGAGCAGAGCAGTGAAGGGAAATGTTGGAAAAACGAGAGAAGTTACTCCATTTTTTTAAGCTTTCGTCGCATGTGCAGCCGTTATGGTTGAAGTACGAATCTAACGCGGACGAAGTCGCTGGCAGAAGCTAGTCACAAATAAAGAAGAAAATAAACCAATGTCCTCACCTGTTGCGCTTGAGCACTCTGGTTCTTAGGGCTGACGATAAACACCAGCTTGCCTGAAGCTTCCGAGAACTTGGTAGCAGCATCAGTGAGACCCTAACACAAAATACGCGAATTTGATTAAAAAATAAATTGAGGTAAAAAAATCTTTAAAAACAAGCTTTTATTTAAATGCGCTAAAAGCTTGTCGCGATTTTACTAAGAAAGTAAATACGAGTACTTAAATCTCGCGACAAGCTTTTAAAACGTATAAATTGTGTCAAATATGTTAAATTTGAAATGTCGTTATAAGTTGACAGTAAAGTTACAGTAAAAGTTTTTTTTTTCTTTTAGCGCATTTAAATAAAAGCTTGTTTTTAAAGATTTTTTTACCTCAATTTATTTTATACTTTTTAGTTTTCACCTGGTAAGTTCCTAAGTCTAAATTCTGTAGCGGCGGCCATCTTAGATTTTGATTTCGTAAAGTGCAATGTGTTCTACTTGTCAATCCCTTTCATTTGATATCCATATTGTATAGGTACCTTAAAAATCACTAGTCCGCCATCTTGTATATTTAGCCATGTTGGATTTAGGATGACGTCACATAGCTTAACATGCATTGTCATCCAAACTAAACATGTATGCAAAATTTCAGCTCAATCGGTTGAGGGCAAGTGCCTTAAAATTGAGTTGTAAAATTCCACCCGAACACACATAGTTACATACATACATACATACATGCATACATACATACATACATACATACATTGCAAGTTAAATAAAAGCTTGTAATAAAAACATGATCCTTGATGCACAAGACTAGTGGTCAGTTTCATTGGTTACTGCTAAAGTCTCTGATAACCTATCAGGAATTTATCTGAGAGATTGGTTTTTGCAGGTCTCGGATAGCCGTAGCTAGGAGAAATTATAAGCTGCTTTTATCAGGCAGATAGCATTAACTATCAGATAACTAACTAACACATTATCTACACAATATTAACACATTAGCTATTATAACCAGGCTTAGAAGTTTATATTAATTTCTTTACTTGTTTAAACTGACCTCAGGTTTCCCAGCATTGTCACAGATGTCTCTGGTGGCGTCACAGAGCTGACGCAAGTCTTGCAACATGGCTGTCTGTTCTGCGTCTGTCTTCGTGCCACACAACTTACGGGAATCTGCAATAAATGATATGTCAATGCAGATGGAAATAATTTAAACTAGGTCAGTGACAGACTTTAGCAAATTATGATATAAACAAAAGAATAAACCATAATGGGAAAAGTACTTGGGAAGCAACATAACATCTGACTCTCGGTGTTCCGCTGATATCAGACGCCGAAAAACAATGGCCAAACAAGCCTTTTACAGCAAAAAATATTTATTTAGATCCAATATAAACAAAACAATTCGCAAAAATTTCATAAGGACATACATCTGGAGCATTGCGTTATACAGTTGTGAAACTTGGACGCTAACTAAGCAGGATATAAGCAGACTGGAGGCTTTTGAGATGTGGTGCTGGAGGAGGATGGAGAGAATTAGCTGGACGGAAAGAGTTACTAACGAGGAAGTACTTAACAGAGTAGGAACTAAGAGGCAACTATTGCAAAATATAGAGAATAGGAGAGGAAAAATGATGGGACACCTTATACGTCACGACGATTTTATCAAAAAC
Source organism: Helicoverpa assulta (assembly GCA_963856015.1). Classification (NCBI taxonomy): domain Eukaryota; kingdom Metazoa; phylum Arthropoda; class Insecta; order Lepidoptera; family Noctuidae; genus Helicoverpa; species Helicoverpa assulta. Next base: position 693,346 of record CAWLCW010000030.1, read on the forward strand.
ATCGTGGAAGGGAAGGTCGAAGGAAAGAGAGGAAGAGGTCGTCCAAGATATAGCTACATCAAGCAAATTAAAGAAAAAGTGAAGGTTGTGACGTATAAGGAAGTTCAGGAGTTGGCGCTAGATAGGTGTAAATGGAAGGAGCTGCACCGACAAGAGCTGGGCTCTTAAATTAATGATGATGGGAAAAATCAATATAAATCTTTATATTTACTAATAATTATGTATTATAAAGAGAAACAAAATAATTTTTGTTTCTTTGTTTGCCATGAGTAGGGTCTGAAACTACTAGCTCGATTTGAAAAATTCTTTCACTGTTGGGAAGCTACAGTCTTCCCGAGTAACATAGGATATATTTTATCCCAGTACTGGCAGTTGTTCCCACGGGACCCGGGTGAAACCGCGGGAAAAAAACGTCTAGTTTATAATAAAAAGCTTCATCTTCCTACCTTGGACGAGTTGTGGCATGAGCTCACTGATAGTCTTCACAGCCTGGTCTGCTGCAGTGTAGTCGGGATTCTTGCGATCTGTTTGAAAACATGAAAATAATCTGTATTATATAGAAGAAGGTCGTGTTAGTTACACTACTTATAAGTCAAGAATGCCTGAACCGTTTAAGCCGAAAATTAGAGGGAAGGTAGCTTAGGGACATAGGATTTCGATGAGTCTGGTGCAGGTGCTGTCCGGGCATGGCTGCTTCGGATCGTACCTGCACCCGATTGGGAGGGAGGAGACTCCACAGTATCACCACTGCGAAGCCACGGTAGATACGGCAGAGCACACACTTCAGGTGTGCCCATCGTGGGCTGAATCCCGCCGCGCCTTGATGGCAACGACCTCTCGCTTCCCAGCGTGATTGCCGCCATGCTGGGAAGTGAGGAGGCATGGGAAGCGGTAGCCTCTTTCTGTGAGGACATCATGTCACAGAAGAAAGCGGCGGAGCGCATGCGGGAGAACGACCCTCTCGCGGTGCCGCTCCGCAGACGAAAAAGGGGCAGAAGACGGCGAACACGACGTCCGCCCTCATCGGCCCCGGGGGGCGATCAGCGGGCGACAGGCGCGGGGGCGCCACCGCCTGCATCACAAGGATCAAACCCTGCGCTCCGGCCATTATAAGGACCCTTCCCCACTAGGAGGAGGTATAAGGAGCCTGCCTGCCGTAAGGCGGGCAATCGCCGGTGGGGGACTGGACGCCATAGATTCCCAGACCCCCTCCACTCAGGCGAGGTCGGAGTGCCGCTGGGCCTTTTTAGGGACATAGGATAGTTTTTGTTATCATCCGTGTGACACGGGTGAAACTGCGGGCGGAAGTTTGTTACTTAATAAGAAAAACAACGTGATAAAGATGAAGGCTGAGCAACCGTGGTGATTATTGGTGATGCGTGGTGATGCTCAATCCTTCTCCGTGTGAGAGGAGGCCTGTGCCCAGTGGGCCGATAAAAAGGCTGTAACAGTAAAGATGACGTCTATTATTTTTATGGTGAATGATACATTCTAAGTAGTTATTTAGTACTGACCTGCAGTAGCTACAGCTAGGGCGGCGACTGCAGCATTGAGCAGCGCCATGCGATCAGACAGCTGACGCTCCAACGCTACTCCGTCTTCTTGTCTCATCATCTGACATAGTACTGGCTGCAAGTATCAACAATATCACACAAATTAAATTAGTTTTCTTGCATCTTGAGTATTTATGTAATACTTGATACACTACTCTGTCTACTTCTCTGTGCACTCACTTATGAATTCACAAAATGTACTGGTCTTCATAATCACTTATTAACTCCTGTGTACTCCCCTAAATACTCGCTTATGTTCTCCCCTGTGCACTCTCCTTAATATTCCCTTATTTCATCCCCTTTGTACTCTCTTATTCCTGGGCACTAACTCTATTCACTACCCTTATGTACTCCACTATCTACAAATCATCAACCAAATAAGAAGGTCGACAAATGAATAGTATTTATTGTTTACACAACCAAGTTCTAACATATCGAATAACTTGGCATACAGTACGCAATCTGCATACAATAATTCTGACCTGTTGAAGCTGATGATTGACAGCATCCAATCGTTCCTTAGCTCCGGCGACCGTCTTCACGAACTGTACACGCTGCTTCTCTAGCGTCTGAGGTGATGACACGTCACTCACATCATCTGTACCAGCAAATGAGATAGATTAATATATTCTTCATTATGTTTGGCAATTTACTATATAAAAACACACAAACACACAAACGCACATCTTTCACCCTAAACGCATATACCTGCTCCGTTCCGTCGTTAGTAAAAAAAAAAAATATTTATTTAAGTGTGGGGTGGTTTTATCGCTAAAGGCTATCGCTACAAACGCGCGTCGACGGCGCGTTTAAAAAACGTGGTGTGCACAGGCCCTAACCAGTATAACATGGAGACATCATACAATCCTATAATATGATCATGAATACCTTTCCGTGCAGCCTTGCAAGCACGAATAAGATCATCTAGGCTATCGTTGAGTTGCTGGTGTGAGGAGTGCAGCTGCTCCTGCAGGTCAGGGTGCTGCGGCAGGTGCGGTGAGCAGGCACCAGCCAGGGTATCAGCCGATTTACGCAGAGTCTGCGCTGCTCCCAGCAGCTGCGCTTTACACTGCGGGTGCTGGATACTGGCAGCCGTCGCCTGAGCTACTGTCAACAGTGCCTGTGCAGCATCAGCAGTATGTGCGCCGCGGCTGTCCAGCTCGGCTGCTGCGCCAGCATCAGGAACCTGCTCCGTCAGTCGCTGCACCAGCGACAGCAGTTCTGAAGCCTTGCCGCACGACGCCGCCGACAGACCGATCACCTACAACCATAATCCCCATTATCATCGGTCCTGCTTGTGATCTCTCTCCGGTGGTGTCGGATTGTCGTCCCATCGCGCCATGAGAGTGAAGGAATAGTGCAAATGCGCCTGCACTATAACATGTCCTGCGCAGTTGGCTAATCTCCTTGCATGAGAACCGCCGCCGTGGCCATGATCAGCCTTAAACGTATGTATTATAAAATAAATCATTCTAGCTATGCCGACTTTCACACAATCAATAAGACCGCCAATTGTTGTGTTCTTTGTGTGTTGTGATATCCTGTGTTGTTAATGTTTTTGGAGTACAATAAAGAATAATCTATCTATCTATCAATTCAACGTCTTTTTTAGTCGTCACCTTCCTCTATATCGATCCACATTCATATTCATCACCTTCCTCACTACATGATCCTCAATCCTCCGCATTACATGTCCATACTATGACTTACAAACATAATCCCCATGTCAATATTTTTCTTATATCACAAATAAAGAAGAAAATAAACGAATGTCCTCACCTGTTGTGCTTGAGCACTCTGGTTCTTAGGGCTGACGATAAACACCAGCTTCCCGGAAGCTTCGGAGAACTTGGTAGCAGCATCAGTGAGACCCTAACACAAAATACGCGAATTTGATAAAAAAAAACATGATCCTTAATGCACAAGACTAGTGGTCAGTCTCATTGGTTACTAATAAAGTCTTTGATAACCTATCAGGAACTTACCTGATAGATAAATTATAACTAGTTTTTACAGGTCTCGGATAGCCATAGCTAGGAGAAATTATGAGCAGCTTTTATCTGGCATTTAGCATTAACAATTAAATATCTAACATATTATCCAAACACGATTAACACATTAATTAGCCAGGTCTAGCAGCCTAACTACAAAAACTTAAAAATCTGTTAAACACTTGTCTAAAAAAGTGTGGCTGCAAAACGGACCTATTTCAACGTCATAATCTGTCATTTTTTTAGACAAGTGTTCAAGAGACGTTTAAAAGTTTTTGTGGTACGACGGTAGACGTTTATATTAATTTCTTTACTTGTTTAAACTTACCTCAGGTTTCCCAGCATTATCACAGATGTTTCTAGCAGCGTCACAGAGCTGACGCAAGTCTTGTAACATGGCCCTCTGTTCTGCGTCCGTCTTCGTGCCACATAATTTACGGGAATCTAGAACCAACGATATTTCAGTGCACATAGAAATAGTTTAAACTCTGTGACAGACTTTAGCAAATTATGACATAAACAAGAAAATCATTATTAATTTTCTTTATCTACACTAATATAATCTACATATTATAAAGATAAAAAAAAAATGTTTCTTTGTTTGACATGAATAGGGTATGAAACTACTTGCTCGATTTGAAAAATTATTTCACTGTTGGGAAGGGAATTATTTTACTTATACTATGGGGTATATTTTATCACTATACGGCCAGTAGTTCCCACGGGACCCAGGTAGAACGGCGGGGAAACGTTTAGTTTATAATAGAAAGCTTCATCTTCCTACCTTGAACGAGTTGTGGCATGAGCTCAGTGATAGTCTTCACGGCTTCGTCTGCGGCGATGTAGTCGGGATTCTTGCGATCTGTTTGAAAACATATGAAAATAATATGGTTAAATTATAAATAGTTACTTTATCAAAAACGACGAGGATTTTTAGTTTTTTTTTTAGTTTTTGTATAAAATCTTTAATTTAGAATAGAGCTTTGTAAATATGAGTATACAAAGGTCTTAAAATATAAAAAAGCCACATTTTACCATTCGGCATGCAAACATTAATATTATTTACAATAATATTAATCTCGTTAGGCGGCTAGATCAAGGGACTGATTTAGAAGGCAGTACTCCTTGATACGGCGCGTATTGTGAGGAGGTTTCTGTCTCTGGGACACCAACCACCGGTACCTTGGACCCTGTGCCCGATATCGGTGGCCATCTATCTATCTGTTTGTCTGTTTATCTGTTTGTCTGTAGGTATGTCCGGAGTAAACTCAAAAAGTACTGCACGGATTTACTTCTTGCATGAATATTACTTATGGGTTGGGTCAGGACATAGGCTACATATTATCACGCTATCACATACAGACTTTATATATTTGACTTTATATATATATTTTTTTTATTATTTGTCTTAGTACATAAACGAGATCAATTAATGGTGAATGAGTCATCCTAAGTAGTTATTTAGTACTGACCTGCAGTAGCTGCAGCCAGGGCGGCGACAGCAGCGTTGAGTTGCGCCATGCGATCAGACAGCTGATGTTCCAACGCTACTCCATCTTCTTGTCTCATCATCTGACATAGTACTGGCTGCACGTATATAGAATATCACACTAATTAAATTAGATTTTCTTGCGTCATCAGTAAATATGACACTATACATAAATGGAATATTCAAATTATTCGTTATCATCATGTTCTCCACCGATGTACTCCCTTATACTCTCGCTTATGTACTCCCCTGCCTTCTACCTTAGGAATTCTCCCAAAGGTCCTTCATCCTGCCTTATTTACACCCCCATATAGTACCCTTGTGAACTTCCCCTACGTACTCGATTACGAACTCCCCCTATGTAACTTCCAAAGGTTAACATTAATATTCTCTCTTATGATCTTCCTAATGAACCCCCCCAAAGTGATCTCTTATTTACTCCCCTATGTTTTCTTCCTATGGAAGTCATGGTGGCCTAGTGGGTAAAGAACCAACCTCTCAAGTATGAGGGCGCGGGTTCGATTCCAGGTCAGGCAAGTACCAATGCAACTTTTCTAAGTTAGTATGTACTTTCTAAGTATATCTTAGACACCAATGACTGTGTTTGGGATGGCACGTTAAACTGTAGGTCCCGGCTGTCATTGAACATCCTTGGCAGTCGTTACGGGTAGTCAGAAGCCAGTAAGTCTGACACCAGTCTAACCAAGGGTTATTGGGTTACCCGGGTAACTGGGTTGAGCTGGTTGAGCTTCTTGTAAAAGCACTGGTACTCAGCTGAATCCGGTTAGACTGGAAGCCGACCCCAACATAGTTGGGAAAAAGGCTCGGAGGATGATGTTTTCTCCCTATGGACTACCAAAATCATCAATCAATTAATTAACAGTATTCGCAAAAACCAAGTTCTAACATATCGAAGTATAAATTGGCATACGGAACTGACCTGTTGAAGCTGATGATCGACAGCATCCAATCGTTCCTTAGCTCCAGCGACCGTGTTCACGAACTGCACACGCTGCTTCTCTTTCTGCTGTGGTGACGATATGTCTCCCACGTCATCTATAGGAATAAATGAGGTATGTGAGCTAGATGAAATGATGTTTTCTTATAGTATAATCATTTTTGAGCGAAGTACACAATAGCGTTTCGTGTTTGACGACCATGTATAATATCTCATATACCATCTCTATAAGCCATCAGCACTCTCTCAATGCTATCATCCAGGTGTTGCTGCGAGGCCAGCAGCTGCTGCTGCGCATCAGGCTGCAGGTGCGGGGCGCAGCTCGCCGTCAGCTCGGCAGCAGAACCGCGCAGCTTCTGCGCTGCTAGCATCACTGCCGACGAGTGCTGTGACGGACTGCTTGTATTCGCCATCTGGGAAATTAAATGAAAAACAATAAAATAAAATATTTACTCATCAAAAACAATACAATAAATTCTTGGGAATGACCCTCAAACTAGGCAACAGCCTGTGTCTCGATCCGAACTGCAACAGTCAGATATATTCTTAACTAGCTTCTGCCAGCGGTTTCACCCGCATCCCGTGGGAACTACTTCCCGTACCGGGATAAAAAGTAGCCTATAGCCTTCCTCGATAAATGGGCTATCTAACACTGAAAGAAATTTTCAAATCGGACCAGTAGTCCCTGAGATTAGCGCGTTCAAACAAACAAACAAACTCTTCAGCTTTATAATATTAGTATAGATTATTGACGCACATTAAACATAAGGAAAAATAAAATCTGTCTCACGGCCTCATCTCAAAGCTCAACTAGCAACGAACACGAGCGAGAGAGGGCAGTGGCAATATTGCTCGCAGAGCAGATGGCCGATGGGGCCGAAAAGTACTGGAGTGGAGACCACGGACTAGCAAGCGCAGCGTAGGACGTCCACCAACGAGGTGGACAGACGACCTTATAAAGGTCACCGGAAGACGCTGGATGCAGGTCGCCTCCAACAGGTATCTGTGGAGATCTAAGGGGGAGGCCTATGTTCAGCAGTGGACGTCCTATGGCTCTGATGATGAGACAGATGATGAATGTAGGTCAAAGACACTTGTTTTGATAAAAAGTTTATGTCTAGAATACATATACATGTAATAAATAGTAATTTAGTAATAAGTATAGAATAAGCCCTCACATTTTTGCAGCGCCTGAAAAAGGCCGTTAGGCTGAACTTCAATTACATGTATTTAAGACAAACACTGTACAACTTTAACATGCAAAAAAATATTTTGATTTAGAGTTAGACTACTCACATGTGCGACACTCATCATATGTTCAGCGTCTCCCAGCAGTGTCGCCCCAGTAGTCGCCAGCAGCGCGGGCGCGGCGGGGCCCAGGGCCGCCTGCACCCGCTGTGCTTGCTGCATGTGAGACTGTGCTTTGCTGTGGGCTTCCTGCAGAGCTGCGAGTTTCTGGAATATAAGTAGAGGGTTAAAAAATCATTGACAGAAATACGGAAGAGGAAGAACGAGGACCCAAGATCACCGACAACTTTGACGTCAGTTTACTTTTACATAATTTGAATTTTCACGTTTAAGTGTACGGATGGCGTGTTTATGTAAAGGTTCGGTAAATGGTTAACATGGTTTTATATACTCGCCCTCACCAGTTTCAAATTAAACAGTTGTTTTAAGAAAAAGGAATGGCCAAGTTGCAAGTGAACTTGTACTCTTGAACCTTATAAGATTACAAAAAAAAAATTATGATTTAGGTACAATCTAATTAGAATTAATTACTTTGGAACGTCTCACTAGATAGTTATTAATATTATAATAAACCTGCCAAGCAATGTTTTCAAGACATAAATGACAGTTATATGTCTTTATAGATGACCTACCTGTTTTTCCTTCAGGTCGCCACGTTTAGGACTCACGAGGAACACCAGCTTGTTGGAAGCTTTGCTAAATTCCGCGGTGCTCAGTAGTGGGCCCTGAAACATTACGGGCTGTTAGTTTTAGACCCTGAACAAGCATTACAAATATTAATCTGACAAATTAATTTCATCCATAGCGAAAATTGCAACATGATTATTTTCCTATTATCCTGTTTTAACTGATTAAAAATATTTCATCATCCTCCGAGCCTTTTCCAAACTATGTTGGGGTCGGCTTCCAGTCTAACCGGATTCAGCTGAGTACCAGTGCTTTACAAGAAGCGACTGCCTATCTGACTTCCTCAACCCAGTTACCCGGGCAACCCGATACCCCTTGGTTAGACTGGTGTCAGACTTACTGGCTTCTGACTACCCGTAACGACTGCCAAGGATGTTCAATGACAGCCGGGACCTACAGTTTAACGTGCCATCCGAAACACAGTCAATGGTGTCTAAGATATACTTAGAAAGTACATACAAACTTAGAAAAGTTGCATTGGTACTTGCCTGACCTGGAATCGAACCCGCGCCCTCCTACTCGAGAGGTTGGTTCTTTGCCCACTAGGCCAAACTACTAATATTAAAATGACGGAGATAAAATTTTGTTTGAGCAGTACTTAAAATTGAGTGGCATTTCAGTATTAGGCAGTAAATCTTCGTTCATTTACGTTATGTAAACTACTATATTTTAATACAATATCTCACCGGTTGTTCAACACTCTCACATATATGCCGACTAGCGTGGCAGAGAGCTGTCAACTCGTCCAGCATGTTGGCTCGCTCCGCTTCTTCCTTAGTGCTCGACAATTTGCGATAATCTGAAATTTTACTGTACTGTAAAGGTACTCGGGGTTAAGTAGAGTAGACGTAGCGTTTTACCTATGCCCTTCACCTTAACTCATAAAAGTAGCTAGGCAAGTGACAAACGCACAGACTCCAGCACATCAAGCTAATACTAGTACAATCTGTCGAATGTCTTTAATAGATTTTCAACCTTATCGTTACTATTACAAGGTTCAATACTGTTTGGGATTTGACAGATTGGAGTGGCTTGAAGTGCTTTCATCTGTACCTACGACTCTATAATGATTCCTACACCTTTGTACCTGTAACCACTGATTAGGTTTGACTTTAAAAGAGTTAAAATATCTTACCTTGTACAATGAGTGGCATCAGCTCCGATATTTCCTTGACTGATTGCTCTGCTGTCGCGTAGTTTGGATTGTTTACATCTAAAATAATAAATAGAGTAATTATAATGTGAGGCAAAATATGACGCAGACTAAGAAAAAGATGGTACAGCTGATAGAGAGGAATGACACTAACCAGAATACATACATATTTTGTTCCAAGTAACAGAAGCTGTTCGGCAAGAAGAAAAAGAAGAATCCGTGATTATTTATTCGCATTTTAGAATAGTAATTTGAAGTTCAAAATTCTACATTACTAGGGAACTGCGTAATTGAGTCCATTACGGACCAAACCTCAACATGTTAGGAAAGGGATACAGCGCACTGTACTTATTTTTAAGATCTACACTTTTGTACGTATTTGTGTATACCTGTTTCAGAAATAATAAATAACTTTGACTTTGGTATACTTACCGGCCTTAGCCGCGACAAGTGCAGCGACGGCAGCATTGAGTCTCGTCAGTCGCTCCGACAGATTCTGTTCCAACACTGCTGTGTCTCCCTTGTTCAACGTCTGCTTTGTTAAAGGCTGGAGGAGCATAACATAAAATGTATCTATACTGAGAACAGTGCAAGTACACAAAGAGAGTATATAAAGGAAGTAAATAAAGGAGTATATAAGGTAATATGTGAGAAAGTTGTTAAGGAAGTATATAAAGGAGTACAAAGGGGAAGTAGTAAGGGATAATAAAAGGGAGTTTATACACAAAGAAATTTATAAGGGAGGACACAAGCAAATTACTTGCAAGCTGTGCCCCTGCCCACTATCGTAATTTACTCGTGTTGTCACATTTGTTTCTTATATATTTCTCTACAGTTCCTATTGTATCCTGTGCTCCGACGAGCACACAATGTTTGTTCGCAAACAATTTACTACTATCAAAATCATCCCAATATATAACAAAGCAATATAGTAAATTGCAATTTACCTGTTGCAGCTGCTGCTCAGCATCGTAGATGCGGTTCTTGGCTCCCAACAAACTATTCACGAATTGAAGCTGGTGCTTCTCTCTGTCAGTCTTCACTTGGCCGACTCGGGTACCTGTACAGTTTACTTTTTTTCTTAAGTTCCACTAAAGGTGCTTGCTTATCGGGAGGTCTAATGTCTGGAAGAACTCTGAATCATGATACGGCGACGTCGGATTAGCTACTTTTGACATCCCTGAATCAGAAGTTCACTAAGTTAAACTGCATCGCCATGGTGTCTTTATAAGGCAGAGCCGTTATGTGACGTTAGGGATTAAATTTTAAGCATCACGTCGTACTCACCAGGTTGTGCAGTATTGCAAGCATCAACGAGCTTATCAAGACTATCGTTGAGCTGGTGATGAGATGCCTTTAGCTGCTGCTGCAGCTCTGGGTGCTGCGGCAGATGAGGTCTGCACGAGGCTGTCAAGGTATCGGCTGAACTGCGCAACGTGTCGGCTGCACCCAGCAGCTGCTCTTTGCAGTGTCCATGCTGGATACTGGCGGCTGTTGCCTGGGCCACTGTCAGCAGCGCTTGTGCAGCATCAGCCGTGTGGGCACCACGACTGTCCAGCTCGGCTGCTGCACCAGAGTCTGGGACCTGCTCCGTCAGCCGCTGCACCAGCGATAGGAGTTCTGATGCCTTGCCGCACGATTCCGCTGATAGACCGATCACCTACAAGGAAATGCTGATCTTACACAACGCAACACCTTCATCGTCAAAAGCACAACGCATTATCCAATAAGCCTTATAGTAACTTCTTCTTCCTCCTGCCCTGTTCCTAATTTTGTTTGGGGTCGGCGTAATATGTCTCCCGGTTCCATTCTTCCCTGTCACTCGTGATACTCACACTCACTCCCTTCTTATTCATGTCATCTTTCAGGCAATCCATCCATCTATTCTTAGATCTTCCTTCTTAAGCCTTATAGTAACTAAGTTCAAGTATCCTGACCTCATTTTCCTTAGCATTATCAGCTCCAGGAGTGACGCAGAACACCAAATTGCTGGAAGCTGCGGAGTACTTGGCAACAGCATCAGCCACACCCTATAAAAAACGTTGTATTTGAACCATCAGACGTTTATGTTGTCAGAAATTCCTGCAAGAAGATTTCTGACAGATAACCCAATATGGAAAATAATATGAAAATTTAAATTGAGAAGAATTACATTGTTAAAGACAATTACAAAAATCATTTGATTAGGTGGAACTAATAGATGGTATTACATATCTTGTTTTTTATGGTAAATCATCAATTATCTCCTCTGCTGTGGATGCAGCGTGGGGAAGTGTCGGACTCTTACTGACTAAACCCCTTTATCTTTCTTCTTAAGCCTTTTATGCACCAGGGCCGCGGTAAGTCGTTCGAACAATCCCGCAGCCCCGGGATAGATAGTATTATCGTACCTCAGGTTTCCCAGCATTATCACAAATGTCTCGCGTGGCTTCGCAGAGCTGACGCAAGTCTTGCAACATGGCCGCCTGTTCTGCATCCGTCTTCGTGCCACACAACTTACGTGAATCTAGAAGTTTTACGTCGACGTAGAAATAGGAAATGCAGTCAATTGTGCTATTTTGTGAGTGGCTTAAGATTTTGAAATATTATAACGAGTAAGTACTTCATCATCAGCCTATCGCAGTCCACTGCTGGACATAGGCCTCTCCAAGTGCACGCCACTGAGATCGATTTTCGGCTTCTCGCATCCAGCTCCTGCCAGCCGTCTTGCGCAAGTCATCACTCCACCGTGCCTGAGGACGTCCTACACTACGTTTACCGAGGCGTGGTCTCCACTCTAGAACTCGTTTACCCCAACGGTTATCGGTTCTTCGGCTAATATGGCCAGCCCACTGCCACTTCAGCTTGCTGATTCGGTGGGCTATGTCGATGACCTTGGTTCTCTGACGGATTACCTCATTTCTGATGCGATCCCTCAGAGAAATGCCGAGCATAGCCCTTTCCATAGCCCGCTGAGCGACTTTAAACTTGTGAACCAGCCGTACCGACAGTGTCCACGTTTCGGCTCCGTAAGTCATGACAGGTAGGACGCACTGATTGAAGACTTTTGTCTTTAGGCACTGTGGGATCGACGATGTTAGGACTCGACGTAGCTTCCCAAATGCAGCCCAACCCAACTGAATTCTCCTATTCACCTCGTCCTCAAAGTTGTTTCTACCTAACTGCAATGTCTGCCCGAGGTATACATATTTCCGAACAACTTCGAGAACGGCGCCGTGTATCGCAATCGGTTCCGGTAGAACATGTTCATTAAACATGACCTTGGTTTTGTCCAAGTTCATCCGTAGGCCGATGCGTAGAGAAGATTCAGCCAGGTCGTTCAGCATCTGTTGTAGGTCCTGCAGCGTTTCCGCCATGATGACGATATCGTCAGCAAATCGCAAGTGAGAGATGTGTTCGCCATTGATGTTGATGCCGCGTCCTTTCCAGTTCAGCGTCTTGAACATATCCTCCATTGCATTAGTGAATAGTTTCGGGGAAATAACATCCCCTTGTCTCACTCCTCGATGCAACGGTATGGGCCTTGTTTGCTGATTCTGTACTTGGACGGACATTGTAGCGGCTTCGTAGAGACATCTCATCACTTGGATGTATCGCCAATCTACTTGACAACGCTGCAGGGACTCCAGAACAGACCAGATTTCAACCGAGTCAAAGGCCTTCTCATAGTCCACAAATGCTAGACACAGGGGCTGATTATACTCTTCGGTCTTCTGTATAATCTGCCGCACTGTGTGGATGTGGTCTATGGTGCCGTATCCGCTCCGAAACCCAGCCTGCTCCGGTGGTTGGAATTCGTCGAGTCTTCGCGCAAGTCGGTTCGTGATCACTCTTGAGAACAGCTTATAGACGTGGCTTAGGAGGGAAATGGGTCGATAGTTCTTCAGCTGGGTTTTGTCTCCCTTTTTGAAGAACAGGACGACAACACTCCTACTCCACGCCTCTGGAGTTCTCCCTTCAAACAGGACGGCATTAAAAAGCTTCTGGAGCTCCCCCAGTAAGGGGTTTCCTCCTGCTTTTAATAGCTCTGTTGTAATGCCATCCTCGCCAGGGGCTTTTCCATTTTTGAGCTGTCTCAGAGCGATCTCGATTTCGCCACTGCTGACTTCTGGCAGGTCTTCGGTGAAATGGCGTGTTAATGTGGCTCTAGAATCCTCATTTCCGGGATCAGGTCGAGATGCATGCGATGCGTATAACCGGCCATAGAAATTTTCCACTTCCGAAAGGACTGCCGGCACCGAAGAAACGACTTCTCCACTTGTTGTGGTCAGCTTCGTCAAGTGGCTTCTTCCAAGAGATTGTACGAACACCTTTGACCCCCGATTCAGCTCAATTGCTCTTTCAATGGCAAGAGTATTGGAGCACCGGAGGTCGCGTCGTACGTGCTTGTTGATCTCTTAGTTTAGAGCCCGCTTAGCTGACGAAGTGACAGGCGGGTTTTCACGTCGTTTCTTCATAAGCCCTAATGTCTCTTCCGAAAGCTTTGATTTCTTGCCCTTACGCTGCATGTTACAGAATCTCGAACCTTCCTCCCTGAGGATCCGAACCACATATTCATGGTTCTGGTTAACGTCTGTTGTGGTTTCCACGGCGGCAAATCGGTTCTCCAGATTTGACTGGAACGTTTCAGATCCTGTCATGGTTCGGAGCAGTGTTGGTCGGAGCCTGGCCTTCATCAGACGGAAACGTTCGGCCTTGAAGTTGATATTCAGAGAGCCTCGGACAAGTCGGTGATCGCTCCCGGTATTAAACCTATTGATCACGGAGACGTCTCTGAATATGTGCTTCTTGTTCGTCATGATGAAGTCAATCTCATTTTTAGTCATAGTGTCGGGGCTTTGCCACGTCCACTTCCTTTGGGGCTGCTTTTTGAAAAAGGAGTTCATCAAAAAGAGCCCCTCGCGTTCGAGGAAGTTGACGAGCATTTGCCCCCTATGATTCCTGCTTCCAAATCCATGGGATCCTACTGCCGATTCGCCGCAAATCTGTACTCCCACTTTAGCGTTAAAGTCCCCCATGACAACGGTGTAATGGGTCTTTGTAGTGAAGTGGAGGGCCCTTGATATATCATCAAACATATCCTCCACTTCATCGTCTGAATGTGTCGAGGTCGGTGCGTACACTTGCACTACCTTGAGGCTATACCTGTCGGTGAGCTTTATGATAAGGTACGCTACCCTGTTCGACACACTAGACACCTCCACAACGTTATCAGCTAGGGACTTATTAACCAGAAACCCAACGCCACCTTGGGATTGTTGGTCTCCCTCTCGGAAGTACATTAGGTGACCTGATTCGAGGGTTATGGTGTCCTCCCCCTCTCTTCGAACTTCACATAACCCTAATATGTGCCACCTAATCTTCCCAAGTTCCACCTCGAGTTGCGCCAGATGCGAGTCAAGCCGTAGCGTGCGGCCGTTGTACGTCGCAAGAGTCAGTTGTGTTTGGTGGCCTCCCGTAACCCGGAGATTCTTCGCACCCCCTGGCCCGCCGTAACCACGGTCGCCACCGTGACCGGGAATAGCGGGACTGCCGGGAACTAGGGGCCGTGGCTTTTTTGTGCTGCTCATAGAGGTATTTAGCCTACTGCTATCACGCTGGCCAGACGGGTTGATAGAGGGTTTTTTTCGAGTTTTCCTTCTCTCGCACTGGTGTTCGGTGCATTTTTGACTCCATTAGTCGACTTCTACGACACCCACTGGAAGAAGGGGTAGCGACATATGTATTCTTAAGCCGTCGCTACACGGCCTAAGTACTTGATTAGGTACAATAGTCAAACAGAATGTCTGGAAATTAGCATTCCTAAAAGATAATAGACATTATGGAAAAAACAGTAGGTTTTATAAATATCTTGTAACATTCTGAAAATACTGAATTTAAAATGGAATGGACTATGATATTTGTACGACAATAAAACAAAGGGTCATCTTAATCGCCCTGTATAATAAATTATTCATTAAGATCTTATTATGGCCTTATTTAATGCAACAAACTTTTAGAACACAAAATAAATTATTAAAGACAATATAATTTATAATGAATTTTACAAACCTTGCATCAAGTGAGGCATTATCGAAGTGATGGTGTTGACAGCGCTCTCCGCAGCCGCGTAGTCAGGGTTCTCGCGATCTAGATACGATTAAATATAATGAAGAAAACTTGTATATGTAATATTGAAATACATAATATACAGGGAGAACCTCAAAGTATTCGAAGTTGCTGTATCATCATTTCTTTCCAGCAATAACACATAGGAAGTGGTGGTCTTCTGAAATTTTGCAGCCAAGTTAAATGAAGGAGACAACCTTGTGCATGACCCAACTCGATTTGATCCATACTTCGAGGAACACCTTGTATACAGATTATTGCTTAAGATTTGTTTAACCTTTTTGAAATATGTTCCGAATAGTGGATCTACTAGAAATGAAGAATCATTTTTCACATGTTTTATTTGAAATACAGTATAAAAGATGGATCCTATGGAAACGCATTAAAGAAACTTTCGCAGTGTATTGAAGAAGCATTTGTTCAAAAAAACTTCATAGGTTCACATAATAATGTCACAAATTATCCTAAGACTTTTCTGATAAAAAAATCCAAGAATGGTTCTTATTCCAACGTCACTAAGGTCTCAATACCAGTACACTGACCTGCAGTAGCAGCAACAAGTGCAGCGACGGCCGCGTTGAGCTGCGCCAGCTTGTCAGCTAACTGCTCTTCTAGCTGCACTGCGTACTCTTGTGTCATCATCTGACATAGCATTGGCTGTGGGAGGGAAGACATTGCATAAAGCTATTAATGGTTTATATTATGCAGATTATATGGCTATTAAATCTGTAATTTATGTTCATAAATTACATAAATACTTTATTTACCAGAAAAAGTGGCTCAAATCTTCAAACTTTTTAAAAACTTTTATAAGGAAAAAAATACAAGTCTTCAATTAACTTTGCTTCTTTGAAGTCAGCCAGTAGTGTTCCATTTATGTATTCTGAATATCGTGAAGTGACTATGTAGCCAATGTCGGAGTGGTAAAATGTAATAAATATTTTAGCGGTCCAGAATCTCCCGCACACCCGTGTAGACCATAAAAATGTCACTAACGAAACTTTATAAATACAATATACTTATTATGTCTTCTATATCTGACCTTAGTAAGTTGTTGCGCAGCAGCGTCCAGGCGTCGCTTGGCGGCTGGCATGCTGTTGATGAACTGCAGACGACGCTTCTCCTTCTCTTCAGAACCTTCACTCATCGTGATATCTGCAAATGTATCTTATTAGCAGGTAGTTCATGAATAAGTTTTGTTGGCGAATTGTGGTCTCCATAAACAAGCTGACTAGACAATCTGCTAAGCTCACTGAAATGTAAAAAGTTGTGTTAATTCTAGCCTTATCTAAAGAAGATATATGGAGAGTTTTTGGTACATATGTAAGTATCTTATTTATTTATCACAAACAACGTATTTTCTTTGATACTGAATTGGTTCTGAAAATGGTCTAGAATCGTTTTACGGGACTGTACTATATGTATAGTTATCGGCACGGATATTGAGCTCTCGGCGGAAGAGTAGGGATCGCTTTGCGCACTGTACACATAAGGCAATAAACCAATAAATCGCTTCTGCGCAGGTGAAGGTCAGGGCTCAATATCCTTGCCGATAACTATATTTTTACATATTATAGCTAGCGACTAGTTCATCTAATCCGCACACTTGGGTAAATAATGTTGAGTTAATAACAACGAAATAATGTTGAGTTGAGTTTGTTTTTCGCAGTCTCGACTTAAGTGAATTTCTGATAATCTGAAATCGTTTTGTGAGCAACTATAACAACTATATTGATTTTCTTATTTAATACTAAATTACCTGCAGGTCCCATATTGCACATATACGCTAACTGCTGCAAACTATCCTCAAGCTGTTGCTGCGAGTCTTCAACTCCACTACAATCTGCTGACGTGTCTCTGCAGGAGGACACGAGGTGTGTAGCCATGTCGTGTAGACGGGAGACGGAGGAGTTTAAGGTGTCTTGGCAGCGAGGGGAGTCTATGCTGGCACTTGTCACCTGCATTGGGAAAAAAGGTAGAAATAGAGAGTTAAAATTGCTGATAGCAAGTTTTGGGTATTTTGGTGTCAAAAGAAATACCTTTAGGTTACATGTGTAGGAAATTCTATTTACTTCAGTTTCGTAGATTAGGAATGACATCTAAGTATATCTTGGACACATGACTGTGTCTCGGATGACACGTTAAACTGTAGGTCCCGGCTGCCATTGAACATCCTTGGCAGTCGTTACGCGTAGTCAGAAGCCAGTCTAACTAAGAGGTATCGGGTTGCCCGGGTAACTGGGTTGAGGAGGTCAGATAGGCAGTCGCTCCCTGTAAAGCAATAGTATTCAGCTGAATCCGGTTAGACTGGAAGCCGACTTGCTGCGTCAGCTGCGACGCTTGCTGCTGAGCTGTATATACCTGTGCGACAGCATGCAGTGCTCGCGCGGCATCGTCGGCGCGGTCGGCTCGCTGGCACAGCTCGGCCGCCGCAGGGTGTTCTTGAGGCACCAGCTGCCGAGCTTGCTGCGTCAGTTGCGACGCTTGCTGCTGAGCTGTACTTGATAGTTGTAGCACCTAAGTACAAAACAGGTTTTGAGCTTGACATACCCTCAAAAGCTTTATTAATAGACCACATAGGAACGATGACCAAACTCGTTTGTTAGTGCTATGTATGTTATTGTTACAACGCGTGGTGGCGAGGCGAGGCAAGGCGACCGTGCCACGTGGTCGACCGTGCGATCGTCGCCGAGCGCTGGTTGGCGCGGGACAACGGGGCGGCGGCGCAGCCAACGAAACACATTCGATGACACACACAACCAAGATGGAAATCGATTCACTATTCTAGCGTATAATTTTAAGTAAAACCCTATATTTCTTCAGAAACTTAACAAAACAATATTAATTACCAAGAATAAATAAGGAAAAGTTCATTAAACAGCTCCTGGGCCACATACTCACGCACCAATCCCATCACGAAATAAAAGTAGAATGCAATGGGTAAGAAGAAAAACAGGTAAGAAGTGATCTGGGGCCCGATTCTCCTAAGTTAATAATGACAAAATTGAATAGAAAACGAATCGTGATATGATCGCAATAGCAGTTTTAACCATATCGGGCATTCTGCTACTAACATAAGACCAATCGTACTCCAACGACATTAGATTGGTTTGCGATCGGTCTGCTATTTTGGTGATTTTGGTCTATACGGTAGTTTGCTCTATAATCATATTGCAATCGTAAATCATTTGCAGACAAAATGATTTATTATTGAATGACATAAAATGATAAAAACGTTTATTTCAAAGAAAAAATAGCGGAATGCCACATACGCTTCAATCGTAATCGAGTCGTGATTGGATCGCAGTCGAATGTGAATCGTATGTCACTTAAGTAAAATTAGGAGAATCGGGCCCCTGAAGTTTTAGTGGCAAAAGTTTAGTGGGAAAAAAAGTTATAAGACTGTTTCAAAGTCAAATCATTTATTTCATTTAGGCCTTGACAAGCACGTCATGAACGTTATGAATGACAAAAATTATGAATAGGTTTGATTCTAGTTGCCCATTCCAAAAGTAGCTTCCTATGGAGAAGAACGGGCAAGAAATTCCATGGTTACACTTTTTAAAACATAATAGGTATTACAGTTTGTATGTATTGTATTAAGTAGGTAAGCCTATTCATATAGGTACTGACCTACATATAAAAATATACAGTATACTCACATGTTTCTGCTTGCCCTTATCAGCGACGGGACTGATGAGGAACACAAGTTTACCGGTAGCTGCGGCGAACTTGGACGTAGCTTCTCCCTCACCCTGCAAATATTCCAAACGTGTTCCCAGATACGTATGTGATTAAGTCTTGTTACCTACATACCTACCATGTGAGAATTAGAACAATTTAAAATACAGCTGTAATATAGAACATTCTTACGCAGCATTTTAACATTATTTTTTTCATTGATACCGACGCAAAATATTCCTCGTCTTCTTTAAAAAAAAAATCTTTAACCTAATACATATTAACCACCATAATCTATCGTTTAAGAGCTACTTTGCCACAGACAGACACACTTGTAAAACCCCCACTTCTTGAGTCGCGTGTTTAAAAACTGATCAACTAACATACAAAACAAAAACAGTAAGTAGGTAAATAATATAAATACTAACATGTGGATATCCATCACCTCCACACATGTCACGCGTGGCGTCACACAGTGCGTGTATGTGTTTGCGCATGGCGGCGCGAGTCGCCTCGTCTTTGTCGCTGCTTACTACCTCCGTGTCTGGTGACATTGGTACAGATATAGGAGAAAAATAAATAATTAGAGTTTTAGGGATTAATTAATAAAATTAATTGAACTTGGCTGCCATAGAATGAAATAAATGTTTTCAAAGAAAGGTACATTATAACTGAACCATTTTGAAAAAGTGGGTAAGTACGGTGGTAACTTAAAGGTGCCAGTGGCCCTTTCTCGTTTCTCCAAGATTTAAATTCATATACCTACAGATACTTACACAATTATTTCTAAAGCATTTGAAGAACAACAGTATTTGAGTAATTTGTTACCTTTAACAATTTGCGGCATCAGCTCAGAAATGGTAGACATAGCCAGCTCAGCGGTGGCATAGTCAGGATTCTCACGATCTGCGAAAAAAATATCGATTAACTGCTCTGCCGGGTTCTCGCAAGTTACCGCAGCCCTGGTACACAAAGAGTTCCAGAAGAAACATGGTGGGTTTTAGTCAGTAAGATTCTGACACTCCCTCCTCCTGCATCTGATGACCTCAAACAAAAATAAGGTGTAGATAATTCCTATGCGCACTTCATCTTCCACGCATGCTGATGATGTCATCATTGAATATTCACTTTCAATATCAGTACATACAATACCTACCTTATAACGCGTACTTACCTAACGTAGTTAGGTGTACTTAGTTACGTAGCAGAAATCATTGATATTTTTACTGATTCGCAGAGTGCAAAAACTGTTGTACATTTAAGTTATGGTATTTACCTAATTCAAATTATTATAATGGCTACACTATCATTGAATTGAGAAATTCCTATTACGATGGTGATGTTAATACAAAGTATACTGACCAGCAGTAGCGGCAGCGAGTGCTGCGACGGCGGCGTTGAGCTGCGCCATGCTGTGCGCCAGCCGCCGCTCAGACTCCTGCTTCTCGTGTTCAGAAGGCGTACTGCTTGCTGACTGTAGGTACAACATACAAAACAAGGTTGTTTTACAAGCAGGTAATTATTTACCTTTAACTGGTGACTAATATAGCAGCTGAACAATGAGTTGCAATAATGTATGTTGCAAATTATAAACTGCAGGAAATACACAAACATTTGTGAAGGTTTCGAAAGGATTCTATAAATAAGTGATGCGCAAAGAATCATAGTCATAAATTCTGCTGTAAAGTCAAAAGCATATGAACTTTCTTTCAACTAGTTTTGGAACAGCACAGTTAGTAGGCAATATACATAACTAACTATGCCTACCTATAAATTAATTCAGTCAGGCGTGGGAGTAGAGACACTTGAATAGTTCGTAACATAATTGACTCAGTTATCTATGTCATAATCAAGAACAGTAGCTACCTATAATAAGGCAAATTAGCATAAGTAGATAGGTATTGATGCCAATGAATCAATGTTATTTGTTTAGCTGTACATGAATTATACCGTTCAAGGGCAACATAAATTAATTCTATACATAATTACCTAAAACTAATTCGTATAATTACAGGCATTTTTTTTTTCTATAAGCACTTTTACCAGCAATTTGTTTTCTAATCATAAATATTCAAACTATTATAACAATCGCCTTCACTATAAAATGCAGGAGTTATTTTTGCACATAATTTATCACCTACTGATAAATAATTACTCACACCTATCTATAATACAAACAAATACATTATTATCATTGTACAGATAAGTAAACACAAGTGAACTAATCGATAATTTCGCGCTCGTCATCATCGGCGCCGTGGCTTAGTTGGTTAAAGCGCCTGTCTAGTAAACAGGAGATCGCGAGTTCGAATCTCGCCGGGGCCTTGTGGAGTGAAAAATGCTTTTTGGATTTTGTTTTATCAGTATACAGTATACTGTTTTATATGCATTTCGATTATGAGTCTTGCTTTTACTATTATTTATGCTTTTACTTTTGGAAATATTTATTCTATAAATGGCATTATTGCTCTTGATTTACATAATTATCTTGTCTGATGACTGTATACCCAAATACAATGTTAATAGGTAATTTTGTATTCCTAATAATACAGTTATCTGTGTATGTTTGAATAATCATACTACCTATTCGTTCTCCTTTCAATACATACTCAATTTGTGTATAATTCAAGGGTACTCTTTTGTTAAGGTACACAGTATCTGTCTATCTATATAATAGGCATTCTTGCCTATAAAATCCTCACGATATAACGATTATATACGAACATCTACAACTATAAAAAACTTTTTACAAAAAAATAAAACCGTCTGAATATATGTCTAGTGGAAAAATAAATGTCTAGTGGATGATGATATGTTTATCCCACCAAAAACATTAAATGTAAAAAAAAAGCCAATCCTCTACGCAATTCTTCCACCGTAAAAAGTTTTGAGATCGCATAGAAGCCAAGTCCTGTTCAACTTTATTTGTAATAATAAATCAATATTTTGTGACTATATCAATAGTTTTATTCACATTACAATAATATTGACTTGGCCATGAGCACAATAAACTACAAATATAATACAGCATATCTTGGAGAGGTGAAAGTCAAACATGAAGTTTTATATCACAGAATGTTTATTCAATTGTTACTAAATGACCGACAGTCAGTATCATCCAACATCAATGAACTGCACATGTACTATGGCGCATGTTTAGTCCATGGTGATCTCAAATTCCAATCAGTCCAATCGTAAAATCATGTCCATATAGAATTTATCAATTCAATGGTATTTACACATTATTTAAAGGAGCGACTTTTAACTTGTGCTCATGGCCAAGACAATATTATTGTAATGTGAATAAAACTATTGATATAGTCCCAAAATATTGATTTATTATTACAAATAAAGTTGAACAGGACTTGGCTTCTATGCGATCTCAAAACTTTTTACGGTGGAAGAATTGCGTAGAGGATTGGCTTTTTTTTTTACATTTAATGTTTTTGGTGGGATCTCATTTATTTTTTGTAGGTCTCTTTCTTCTCTAAGTATATAACAAATTAAATTAACTTACATGCAACTAACTAAATATATAACAAACTAAATATGTGCACCTAAAGTAGCACGTAAACAACTTTTTTTAAAATAAACTAAATAATTTCGAAATTGACGAATTTTTGAATCGAATATCTTTTAGAATAAAAGAGATTTATTTCAGAGGCAGATGGCGCTATCACATGAAATTATAGGATTTTTTTAAAGTACTACTTATACTAAGCTATGTAACGAAACCATAGCGCGATTTAGACCAGGACAACGCCATCTATCGAGCAAGCATGCAGTATTTATCGCACTGCATTAATATGAAAGATTTTATCATTATTCATTTCATTTTAACCTAGTTTTTTTATTCATATGTATGTATATTTAATACATAATAACAATATACCACACTACGTAATAATAAAACAAATAGTAACATAATATATTGTACATAAATAAATAACAAAGTTATCAATGCAGTCAAAATTCATACACAATGTTCTTGAAAAACCGCAAATATAAATTTGTTTCCTATTTTTTATTAAGTTTTAAGGTTTTTATAATTTTCCCTTTATATGTAGCTGATAACCTGTCTTGGTGCCAAATTTAAAGGTTCTCAGTTTGCTAGAAGTACCTTAGACTTTTGATGATCGGTCAGTGAGTGAGTCAGTGACAAAATGGTGTAACTTTGATCGCTCATAACTCGTGAACTATTTATTCAAATGTCTTGTAATTTTGAGACTGAGGTTGTTCTAATACTTACTCTTGGTCATCGAAAACCTAAACTCCTAGCTTTGTTCACATGGAAGATACAGGGGGCTGAAATAGCCGCGAAACGCTTCGAGAAAAGATGGTACGGCCGTGCCCGCTTTGCTCGAGTCTTGGCTGGGGCACTGCCGTGCCCTCAGATTTCGCCACCGACTTCTAGGCCGATGCACCTAAGAATAGTTTTTTTTTGCTTTTCAGTTTTTTTGGGAGTCGGTTTTATTTTTTTGTAAAAAGTTTTTTATTTTTGGCTTTTCAGTGACAAGTATAGTTGTCACTATCCGCATTAGTAGAAAGTTCTTATAAATACGAATAATATAAGCCCAAACACAAGGTAGTTTACATATTTAGTTGACGAGTTCCCTCGACCTTCTCTCGTCTCCATCATCAGGTCAGCTCCAAACCTTCACTGTTACAAAGGTCTCGTCAATACAAAGAATATAAGCCCAAACACGAGGTAGTTTACTTATTCAGTTGTCGAGTTCCCTCGACCTTCTCTCGTCTCCATCATCAGGTCAGCTCCAAACTTTCACTGTTGTATAGTGCTATCAGAGGTACACCTCTGTAACGTTTAGGTTTAGTAGTAGGTAGTCTACTAGGTAGAGAATAAAAAATAAACTTAGTAAATGGTATAAAGTCTATATTGTACAAAAAGATCGGCAGAGCCGGGAGTGGGTTTAGAATAATCGAGTTCGCGTTAAGTTCTGGCCCGCTATAGAAAACCACTATCCTGTATAGTCAGGCAGCTCGGCAGCGGTCAGGCGGGGTAGGTGTGCAGCGCACTAGTAGATGCCGGACGCGCAGGTAGATGCAGGACACGTAGATAGGCGCGGCACGTAGGTAGACACAGGCACGTAGGTAGACACAGGCTCGTAGGTAGGCGCACTTAGGGTAGGTGCACTACGGTAGGTGCACTGGAGGTAGTCAGGTACTTGAACCCTGGAATGTCCGTTATGTTCCGTCTTAGTTACGGTCCGGTTATATTC
This sequence comes from Helicoverpa assulta, assembly GCA_963856015.1. Taxonomy (NCBI): domain Eukaryota; kingdom Metazoa; phylum Arthropoda; class Insecta; order Lepidoptera; family Noctuidae; genus Helicoverpa; species Helicoverpa assulta. The sequence continues at coordinate 717,451 of CAWLCW010000030.1, forward strand.
CAGCCACGACTGCAACATCCCGATTTCCACTTACTCACTACCTAACTAAATGGAAAGCAGTGATCAAGCACTAGATAGCATCGAGATGAGGCAGCCTAGGCAGCGTGACAAATTATAATTCAGCTAACAAAATGTAATCTAAATGCAAGTGATGAGGATGAAAATATGTGAATGATTTAGAAAGCAAAGCACTTGTTTAAATGAAGTTAATTAAATTAATAAATAGGTAGACACTATAAGAAATTATTTAAAAGGAAGAATATGGAAAAATAATTGTAGGGCGTGGCCCTCATGACACGGTCTAAGTGCACCGGTCATGTAAGGTCAAATACCACATGATATTTTTTTAAAAGCGTTATGGCAATACACAGGCTGTAATATTCCACAAGAACAGCAACAAAGGCGTGATCGTAGCATGAAATAAAAGAATGAGCGCACAATGAAATTAGCAAGTCATTCTACGACACGTCACGTACTACTGTTTCTAAATGCACATAATAAGCAATATTTTGCAACACTCACCCGATCTGGGGTATACACTGACTCTAAAGGTAATTTTAAAAGCACAATAGTTTATTTAGAATTAAATTAAATGCGATATACTAGCGAGTTAAAAACCAACATAGACCAGTCTGTATCGGCTCGCGGTGTCGTGCTAGTGACCGTCTGGCGATTGTCCGCCGGCTCTGCTCGCGTCGCCTCATAGGAGGGATAGTTTGCCGAACCGGTTTCCGTCACCCGTCAACGGCGCACGGCTCGCGGCGCGCGGCCGAGATATAGCAAGTCTAGTATTTTTAAATATATATTGATCCTGGCCGATTTCGGCCACAGCGACTTGGATCTGCGCTTAATTTTGAGAGCTTCGCTGGTGTGCTCTCCAGTGACTGACAAAGCCAATTTTTGCAGTGAATGTCCGTCCACATTCACTGCAAGTCAGCACTCCTCCGCTATAGGTGTATTGTATGGCCGCGGGTGGTCGGGCCTTCAGCTCATCTCGCCTAGCGTCGAGCTGTTCTCTCCGCCGGCTCTCAAACTCGCACACCTTGTCCTTAATAGTCCGCCTCCATTTGGTCCTATCTGCCGCCATAGCCTCCCAGTGTGACGGATCTAAGTCACATCTCTTCATGTGGCGTTTCAGCACATCTTTGTACCGCAGACGTTGACCACCCTGCTTACGCTTGCCAGTCTCCAGCTCTGAGTAGAAGACGCGCTTTGCTACTCGGGCATCTGACATCCGGGAGACATGACCAGCCCAGCGCAGCTGTCGACGCATTAGATAGGCCTCAATACCGCTGACATTAGCGCGTCTAAGTACTTCCGTGTTACGAACACGGTCCGACCACTGGATGCACATAATGTCACGTAGGCATTTTAGATGGAATCTATCTAATGTCCGAATATGCTCGCGGTATAGACACCAAGTCTCAGAGGCATATAGGAGATTTGGCAGAACTATTGCCATGTACACAGCTACTTTTGTAGAGAGCTTTATGTCATGTGAGCGGAACACCTTGGCACGAAGTCTACCAAAAGCTGCAGCAGCTGCTCCTATTCGGCTGTTGACTTCGTTATCAAGGAGACACCTGGATGTTATGGTGCTGCCAAGATATTTGAATTGGTTTACTTGCTTAAGCGAGACATCTCCGAGTCTAATGTCAACTGGGGCACTGTTCACAGTATCAAGTGCCATGACTTCGGTTTTCTTGACATTTATCTTCAGGCCAAATCTGCTGCATGCCTGCAGTAGTCTCGACATAAGCCTCTGCAGCCCATCTGGGGATTCCGCCACAAAACATAAGTCATCTGCATACATCATCTCAGTGACAGTCGCGCGAGACACTCTTGTGCGAGCCTTGAGTCTATTTAGGTTGAAGACACCACCGCCATCGGTACGAAAACAAATACGGATACCTTCGGACAGAGTCTGCAAGGCTTCCCGAACGACAACTGCAAAGTACAGGGCAAAGAGAGTTGGAGCGAGCACGCAGCCCTGTTTCACACCGCAGCTCACTTTAAAGAACTCCGAGTCCTCGCCCTGCACACTGACACAACAGCGCATGTCATCATGCAGAAGTCGTATCATTCTTATAAACTTGTCCGTGCATCCAAGTTTCGCTAGTACCACCCATAAGGCTTTGCGCGGCACCGAGTCGAAAGCTTTCTCCAAGTCAACAAAGCAAAGAAACAATGGTTGACTCTGCTCACGACTCTTCTCTAGAAGTTGACGGATAGAGAAGATGGCCTCACACGTACCTCGATTCGGCCGGAAGCCAAATTGGGTTTCAGGCAGTATGTCTTCAGACAAGGGCATCAAGCGGTTCAGTAAAATTCGTGCAAAGGTTTTGCCTGGAGAGGTCAGGAGAGAGATACCTCTATAGGAGTTGCAGTCAGATTTGTCGCCTTTGCTCTTGTACAAGGAGCACACCCGAGAGACTCGAAACTCATCAGGTACTCGCTCCTCGTTCCACATCTTTGCAAAGAGTTTCCAAATGGTCTCATGCAACTCCGCACCCCCATATTTCAGCAACTCTCCAGGAACATTATCAATGCCGACCGCTTTTTTGTTCTGTTGTTGTTGAACGGCAACGATGACCTCACGCAGGGTCAGTGGATCATCTAGCTGCTTGACAGTGGGCAGTGATGCCATCGAGCAGATAAACGACATGTCCACAGCTCTATCGACATTGAGCAAGTCGTTGAAATGCTCTGCCCATCTCTTAAGTACGTCCTGCTTGTTGGTCATTAGCTGTGTGCCGTCATGAGATCTTAAGGGTACTCTTGTACGACTGGTTTTACCGACCAGTTTGCGAACCTCATCATAAAACGCACCTAGCTGTTTCGTGTCAGAGAGCCACTGCATACGTTCGGCCTTTTGACGCCACCACTTGTCTTTTATTTCCCGTACATATCTCCGCAACTCGGCTCCACTTTGCTTAACACGCTCTGCTTGTTGATCGTCCCTAAATTGACGTAGTATGGAGCGGTGATTCTGGATAGCTTTTGTTAGTATTTTATCATTTTCATCAAACCAGTCTTCGTGTCTACCAGGTTTGACACCCAGTGTCTGCGAAGCACTAGCGATTAATCCGGTCGAGAGGGTATGCCAGTTAGCTACAGAATCACCACGCTCAACGTCTATTAGCTGGATCGCATCACTAATTGCCTGTATATAGTTGTCGCGCACCTCCAAACTTTGAAATTTTTCCAAATCTAGGCACTTAGGCTTCACTCCATGAGATCTGCGAGGAGGATATAAACGAAGCTTCATCTTGGTGACAACAAGACGGTGGTCCGTGGAGCACATTGCATTAGCATCACGCATAACACGTGTAATCTGTACTTGGGAAATGTCTCTTTGCCGAACGATTATGAAATCAATCAGGTGCCAATGCTTTGATCTCGGATGCATCCAGGTAGTTTTATATTTAGCCGGGAGTCTGAACATGGTGTTGGTGATGGCCAGTTCGAATTCGGCACAGAGAGATAGCAGGAGTTGTCCATTACTATTCATGTTACCGACACCATGTCTTCCCAAGACCTTTGGCCAAGCTTCAAAGTCACGTCCGACTCGCGAATTGAAGTCACCCATCAGAAGTATCTGTTCCCTTTGGGGAATTTTTGATAGGGTTTGCGTAACTTCTTCGTAAAACTTGGCCTTGGTTTCATCATCCTTGTCGAGCGTTGGTGCATAAACACTGATGATATTAAGGTGATTGCCATTATCGAGGTGTAGGCGCAGCGTGGTGACGCGGTCCGAGATGTGGATAGGATACTCCTCTAATTTAGCTGCTATATGGTTGCTGATCGCGAATCCAACCCCGGATCTTCTAGGCTCTGAGGATGGAGTACCTTTCCAAAAGAAAGTATATCCGCCCAAGCGCTCCAATCTCTCCCCCTCGTCTGCCAAGTGAGTCTCACTAAGAGCAGCGATGTGCACACCGTAGCGTCGGAGTTCTCTCGATACGAGAGCGGTTTTACGAGGAGGACACAGGCTACTTTCGCGATCAAGGAGGGTTCGCACATTCCACGCTGCAAAGGTCATATTATTAATTTTAACGGGTTTCCGTCTGAGATTATTATGTATCTTTCGACCACGAGTTATTGATGCAGAGACAGCCGTGGTTACTCTCTCTTTTTATACAGGGTTAAGCCTTTTTTAGGACACCTTTTCTAGTCCCCTCCCCGGATTGGGGGAAGCAGGGCCTCTCTAAATAGAGCTGCTTCGTCACCCAGGGAGCTGCCGAATTGCACTGTTAACCCAATGCAGTGCAAAGCGACCATCTACCCTAGGTCGCCTGCGTGTAGACATCAGACAAAGCCAAGTTGGCATCACAACCGGACCTCTCTACCTCTGCCCATCGCCGCAGGGCTAAATCGGAGTCCATTTGGCAGACCAAGTCAATTGCGCAGGAGATATTAAAGTGCACGAAACGTAGCAACGACAGTGTGTGCGCATACACAGGTGCACTCTTATCTCTACCTCCCTGTATCCAATGGAACGGTAAACCGCCACAATTGGAGAAAGGTAGAGACGTCCCTAGGCGTTAGCATGGCCTCTAACGCGAACCATGAGCCATGAGACGGGCTGTGCCTGGCCGGGATCGCCAGTGGATCTTAGCAGGAGGCATCTGCTTGGAATTTGAGATTGAGGGAGAGGAGGGTAGGATACTGCTGCCACGGAACGGAGAGGAGTGTGACAACAGAAGCTCGAGTAGTCGGGGTCGGGGCGGTAACCGCCGCTCTACTGACGGCGCTCGCCGCCGTGCTCGACACTGTGCACGACATTGTGGCGCCCTCCAGCGGACACGCCAGGTACTGTGGAGAGCCTGCTCTCGCACACGTCCGGCACCGGCGGTGACCGCCGCGCTACTGACCGCGCTCGCCGCCGTGCGACACTGTGCACGACACTGTGGCGCCCTCCAGCGGACACGCCAGGTACTGTGGAGAGCCTGCTCTCGCACACGTCCGGCACCGGCGGTGACCGCCGCGCTACTGACCGCGCTCGCCGCCGTGCGACACTGTGCACGACACTGTGGCGCCCTCCAGCGGACACGCCAGGTACTGTGGAGAGCCTGCTCTCGCACACGTCCGGCACCGGCGGTGACCGCCGCGCTACTGACCGCGCTCGCCGCCGTGCGACACTGTGCACGACACTGTGGCGCCCTCCAGCGGACACGCCAGGTACTGTGGAGAGCCTGCTCTCGCACACGTCCGGCACCGGCGGTGACCGCATTTTTAAATATTCAAAATATAACGTACAACGTTACAGTACCCCCTTTTTAGCGTAGGATTTTTCCTAGGAAAAATCCGCTGCTTTCGCTCTTGCAAACAACTGATCTGAGTTTCTCTTTCATTCGTCTTCATTCATAATGTAATCATCCCTCACCTTTCATTCTTCCTTACATTAAATAGCCGACATCACACTAGACATCTGTGCGTGAGCGTCCTTTCGACCTGAGTATTCTGCTTACAGTGCACAGAACACTCACCCAGTTCAGTCATGGCTGGTAGAGGATAAAGCTGAAACCGAGCGATTACTAACTACACATAACTATTAATTGATAGATTGAATGTTAGAAAAGATAAATACATACGTTATGTTTGTGATTAAGGCTTACTTATAGAGTAATCAACCGCTCTTGCAAAGGCTTATTTAAGGAGTTGCACCGCTCCGTAGAATACCAAAGGTGTAGGGCCTTTAGCATACATAATGGAAGGGATCTATGGGGTAGAACCACGATCAAGTTTCGTTTATAACCATCGGTGTAGGCCGATAGTCATAATATATTTAATATGGTAGTAATACGATGTATGGGGTAGACCATCATCATACAAACTATTGGGGTAGACCAATAAGTGAAAAATAGAAAAGCGATAGTTATGGGTAGTAGTAGTAGGTGGGTGTAGTTTATATTATTTAGTTTAGTTTATATTATGTATTTGTTTTAGTTACAGTTAGTGCATCCAGTTTTAGTTGATTTTTTTAAATTTGTTTAAAATGAAATATATTTAGCTATAATCAACGAAGCTTAAGTATTAACAATTTTAATTACTTTACCTAGCCGTAGTAACATTCCGATAAAATTAGTTTAATATTAGTTTAAAATTAGTTTCTTTATAGTTAATTAATTTAGTAGTTTAAAATTCTTTATGTACCATTTCATTTACGTATAAATTGTGTCTTTCTTGTAGGGTTCTATTAGAAGTAATTTTTGGTTTAGTGTAGTGATTAAGTATAGTGTTTGGAATAGTTACGATTAAAATTATAAGTTTGTTATTTGTACTATAGGAGGTAATTTAACTATCTGTTTCCGAAGTTCGCTAACCGAATCTCCCCCAGTACCATCACGAACAGTAACTTCATAATCTAGTTCAGATTTTTGTAACGATAAAAACTTAATAGGGTAAGACATGATAAAAAAATTAAAACCGCAGAGTAGGAGTGTGTTGCAAAATAAAGACAAAAATAATAAAGACAAACAATTCGGATGCAAAATCAGCACGTTTGTGGTCAGTCTAACCATATGTGAAAATATATTTAAGGTATCTAAACTTTGAATTTAAACGTGAAGAAAAAATAAAATTTGGGGGTAGAAAAATATTGACGGTAGGTAAAGTAAAAATGGACAGTTAAATTTAAATATTAGAGAGAAAAAAAAAATATTAAAAAGATGTGGGTAGATTCACATTTGGTAGGCTGTGATTAAATTCAACACAACTGACAGACAACCAACACCAGGACAACTACAAAATGCTTAGCAAACAAGAACTAAACACGGCTCGATATATTCTACCTTTATTGGGCGCCACTGTAACGTTTAGGTTTAGTAGTAGGTAGTCTACTAGGTAGAGAATAAAAAATAAACTTAGTAAATGGTATAAAGTCTATATTGTACAAAAAGATCGGCAGAGCCGGGAGTGGGTTTAGAATAATCGAGTTCGCGTTAAGTTCTGGCCCGCTATAGAAAACCACTATCCTGTATAGTCAGGCAGCTCGGCAGCGGTCAGGCGGGGTAGGTGTGCAGCGCACTAGTAGATGCCGGACGCGCAGGTAGATGCAGGACACGTAGATAGGCGCGGCACGTAGGTAGACACAGGCACGTAGGTAGACACAGGCTCGTAGGTAGGCGCACTTAGGGTAGGTGCACTACGGTAGGTGCACTGGAGGTAGTCAGGTACTTGAACCCTGGAATGTCCGTTATGTTCCGTCTTAGTTACGGTCCGGTTATATTCCAGCCACGACTGCAACATCCCGATTTCCACTTACTCACTACCTAACTAAATGGAAAGCAGTGATCAAGCACTAGATAGCATCGAGATGAGGCAGCCTAGGCAGCGTGACAAATTATAATTCAGCTAACAAAATGTAATCTAAATGCAAGTGATGAGGATGAAAATATGTGAATGATTTAGAAAGCAAAGCACTTGTTTAAATGAAGTTAATTAAATTAATAAATAGGTAGACACTATAAGAAATTATTTAAAAGGAAGAATATGGAAAAATAATTGTAGGGCGTGGCCCTCATGACACGGTCTAAGTGCACCGGTCATGTAAGGTCAAATACCACATGATATTTTTTTAAAAGCGTTATGGCAATACACAGGCTGTAATATTCCACAAGAACAGCAACAAAGGCGTGATCGTAGCATGAAATAAAAGAATGAGCGCACAATGAAATTAGCAAGTCATTCTACGACACGTCACGTACTACTGTTTCTAAATGCACATAATAAGCAATATTTTGCAACACTCACCCGATCTGGGGTATACACTGACTCTAAAGGTAATTTTAAAAGCACAATAGTTTATTTAGAATTAAATTAAATGCGATATACTAGCGAGTTAAAAACCAACATAGACCAGTCTGTATCGGCTCGCGGTGTCGTGCTAGTGACCGTCTGGCGATTGTCCGCCGGCTCTGCTCGCGTCGCCTCATAGGAGGGATAGTTTGCCGAACCGGTTTCCGTCACCCGTCAACGGCGCACGGCTCGCGGCGCGCGGCCGAGATATAGCAAGTCTAGTATTTTTAAATATTCAAAATATAACGTACAACGTTACACCTCATTGTCAAGTTTTTAACCTATGCATGCCTACAATTTTCGAAAGTTGCTCTCGATTTCTTAGGTTTTCCATCATCAGATCCTGACCTGATGATTATGGGACCACCTGTGAAGTATACCCTATCAAACAAAAAAATAATTTTGCAAATCGGTTCAGGCGTCTTCGAGTAATCGGTGAACATACATAAAAAAAAAAATCCCGACGAATTGAGAACCTCCTCCTTTTTGGGAAGTCGGTTAAAAATAAATGAAAATAAATACCTTATCCCATCCATCTTCCACTCTTTCCAGCTTACTCTTGGCTCTAGCCATGGTAGCGATGAACTGGAGACGCTTCCTCTCTTGTTGTGGTAGTAACTCTTCAAAAGCACCTGTATACCGAACTTTCGAGTTAAATCTAGTATTTTTACCAATTATATCCTACTAGCTTCTGCCAGCGGTTTCACCCGCATCCCGTGGGAACTACTTCCCGTACCGGGATAAAAAGTAGCCTATAGCCTTCCTCGATAAATGGGCTATCTAACACTGAAAGAAATTTTCAAATCGGACCGGTAGTTCCTGAGATCAGCGCGTTCAAACAAACAAACAAACAAACTCTTCAGCTTTATAATATTAGTATAGATTAGTTGTACCAAGGAGTATTGGGTTGCCCGGCTAACTGGGTTGAGGAGGTCAGATATGCAGTCGCTCCTTGTAAAACACTGGTACCCAGACTAGACTGGAAGCCATGCCCAACATAGTTGGGAAAAGGCTCGGGGAACGAATTATATATGCTTCAACTGATAGCGGGAAATTCAAATAGGTATAATTTTTTTTTTTTTTCGTTTCACTGCAATTTCCACCAGATTTCCATACTTTGCAGGCCTGGCTATAGAGGTCATGAACTATAATTTAACAAAACTCCTTGAATCTCACCTTCTACATTGCCATAAGCATCTCTAAGCCTCTCCAAGGCCTGGTTAACATCCATGGCCTGATGATGCAGAGTGTCACTCATATGCTGCCTAGTGGGGTCTTCGAGCAGCGGCTTCCAAGCTGTCTCCATGCTGTGCAGGCTGGAGCTCAGACCTTCGGCTGCTGCTGTAAGGGCGCTCTGGCAGTGAGGCTCGTGGATAGCTGGTGCTGTTAACTGCAGGTGAAAATTTTGAGGGTTAAGGGTTGGTTCCACTTGATTTCTTCAGAGAGTAATAAGTTGAGGGTATTTTGTTCTTTAAAAATAACATTTGTATACTTCAGCTCGCTGTGGTACCATCAGTCTGAGGGTGCTGCTAGGAGCAGTTCCGCGTCCGACTGCTCCTGGCAGGTCAGCTCGTTGTGACACCAGCAGTCTGCAGGAGCAGTTCCAGTACATCACCTGAGCACACGCCAGCAGGTCCCTGGCGGCGGCGGCAGTGCGAACACCAGCGCGGTCCACTGCGGAGGTGGCGTCCGATTGCTCCTGGCAGGTCAGCTCGTTGGCTGATACTAGAAGCTTCGAGGTCTTCGCGCCGGCTTCCTTGGCCAGCTGGATAATCTGGAGTAGTGGAAAATCAAAGTTAAATAAAATCCAGACTGGATAGAAGCCACAAAAGCGGTCACGAGCAGAATGGGGAGGAGATGATTTGATGAACACTTCGTCTTCGCGCTAAATGAACCTTTACAAATAGACAACCAGTTTTACCAAAGAGGAAAGATCATACAGATTTTAATGAGGTTTGGTGATTCGATTTAATTAGAAAAGAACTCATAAGTCAAGGACTTGAAATAAAATATAGGTACCTAGCCCAGGTGTATTTTCGGCAACGTCTACAGACTTTCATATATCGGGTGTTTCGTACTTAATCACATTAAATCCTATCACATTTACTTGATGATATTCTATGGAAATTAAAAAAAATTATAACCGATATAACTTAATAACAGTTCTATTCTCACCTCCTTCTCCTTATCAGAATTAGTTCCTCGCGCAAACGTAAATATAAGTTTTCGGGCAACATCAGCATATGTGTTCGACGCTTCTTGGATTTTCTGAAAACAGTTTTTGCCAATATAGACTTGGCATATTAAGCAATTTATACGGGCTTATAACCTTTATCCACCACGAATGATGTCCGAATGACAGTGTAAGAGAAAAACAATATGTAAATATAATATATAGTGCGAAAAAACATGAAAATTTGATACTACTCCTTTTTGAGATGTCAGTTGAAAACATAGCAAACCGAGGCATAACGAAACCTGTGCTTCTTTCTAAGGTATCATCATCATCAGCCTATCGCAGTCCACTGCTGGACATAGGCCTCTCCAAGTGCACGCCACTGAGATCGATTTTCGGCTTCTCGCATCCAGCTCCTGCCAGCCGTCTTGCGCAAGTCATCACTCCACCGTGTTTTTCTTCTCTAAAACCTTATCCTAGTAGGGGTGAAAGATTTTGGGGTACTGACCTCATGATCCCCTGTGCCAGTCATGCCGCAGACCTTCTTGGTGGCATCGAAGAGTGCCTGCATCTCGTCCAGCAACTCCTTGCGACCTGCTGGGTCTTTGGTGCTGGCCAGCATCTGAGCGTCTGACAGATGAACAGGGGTTTAGTTTTGGCAATTGACAAGTCTTTAGTGCATTCAGAGGATTTTGGGAATAGCACTGTCATAATTTAATGTTATTCTGTAGACAAACCAAAATCACAGCAGGCTTTGGATTGCAATTTGAATTTTGAACAAAGAAAATTTTATTTTTGGTACCACTAAAGGGCCATGCTTTTATGGCTTCCACTATACTCTACTCCGTAGATTCATTTGCCGTGGAATCCCTCATTTCAGAGGTTAGAGTTAACGATAACATAATACATAAGTACCTCTCGCCAACTTAGGCATCAGTTCGTTGATAGCATTCATTGAGTTGATGGCAGCAGCGTAGTCAATGTTCTCCGGGTCTGAAATACAATTTTAAAATTAAAAGGCACATTTTGGCACACGTTTTTCCTTACTTCACTTTCCTGCTAAACTTTCCTAGTACCATAATACCTTTCCCACATCACGATCAAAATCAGCGGCCATCAGTTCTGCAGTTTACATAATGTCCTACTGGATAATTCGCTTTCCTAATTAGCTAAGCTCAATAAATTGCATTTTTGACGATATATTCATCCTTTTTATGAGAAAACATTAGATGACACCTTTTGCTGCAGGTGCAAAAGAGTGTCAGACTTTAACTGACTAAAAGCCACCTCTGGTTCTTTTAGAACCCTTTCTGTGCCAGAGCCGCGATAACTCTTTCGAAAAATCCCTTGATCCCTTATATACCTATTACAAGTAGTATGTTACCCGAGTGCGCGGTGAGGTAGAGCGCGATGGCGGCATTCAGCTTGCCCATCCTGTCTTCTAGAGCACGCTCCAACCTGCAGCGTTGAGCCTCATCTATTGGACCTCCAGTGTAATCCTGATAAGAGAAACATGACAAAAGATTCTTAATAAATAGGTACATCAGCCACATAGCCTTTTCCCAACCACATGGGTTGGGGTCGGCTTACAGACAAATTCTTCAAGTACTCAGATAAGATAGGTACAGATTACGTTATTCAGGGATAGTGTAGTCTTCCAACAGCGAATTATTATTTTACAGTTCTGTACTTTAGTTAAAAATAATACAAAATCAACAATCTACAATGATATATAAAATGGGTCTAGCCATTCCTAAATTTTATAATTAGTACCATGGAAAAGAAAACCAAAATGCAAAAATATTCTTTTATCTTGGTCAGGCAATGTGCAAAAATATTCAATAAAATTATTTATTTATTGTGTTTGAAATATTTACCTACATACGATAAATTAAATTATATAGTAGTTACACGTGCAGCAATGACAGATAGCATTTGGGAAATTCCTCAGTTAATTCATAATAAAATGAAGAATATTTTGTCGACTATTTATATAATTTGCTATAGCAACAAAATATAATTTTTAATGTGCAAATATTTAAGGAAGTGCAAATATAAAAAGTGTGCACAACTAATATTATATATGTCTTTGAAAAGTTCGAATATTTAATTTTATTACCTGAATAACATAACTGTTACTATGAACTAGCTATATAAGGGGAGTAGCCTTTCATTACCATATTAGTAAAGACGAGTAATACAGCAGAAACTCGTCATGTATTCCTATATCATTTGTTTGTGTTTATCAATAATAACAGTCCATGGAGCCGCATCGCCTGAAATTCAGAGATTAGTATACGAAGGCTTCGATCACGACCCAAAAGAACACGGTTTCATGGTGTTGCTAGGAAAATTCTTTTCTAATCATACAGATAACTTTATAGATTCATGTACCGGCTCAATCATAGATAAACGATGGATTATTACCGCCGCCCATTGTTTTTTGACTAATGTCACAGATGTACCAATAATCCAGAGGATTAAATATCAGAAGCAGCGACTTATTGGGTACGTTCGTCAAAGAGACATTATTATGCATCCTAACTACCTCCCGAATGAGCCGTGGCAGTACGACTTGGCACTTCTGAGGACAGAGAAGCCAATCCCGTTCGATGAGCACACAAAACCAATACCGCTGGCATGGTCTCGAGGACCGGGTCAAGAAGGATTGTTTGGTGGTTACGGAAAATCGGAGTTCGGGTCCAGAACACCTTTGATTGGAGAAGCTGTGTTGGAAGAAACGTGTCTGGCTCCGTTTGCCAGAACTCCAAGGCAATTTTTGTGCTCCCGATCTACAAAATCAATGTCGGCACGTGGAGACTCCGGAGGTCCCGTATTCACTCGTGACGGACTCGTAGGGGTCATATTGGGAGGAGCAGTGTCACTCCATGAATCAGTTTTTCTAGACATTTCTCAAAAATTTAACTGGATTGAACAAGTTACGGGTATTTACCCGCAACGTCGCATGGCTGTGTAGCCAGGTTATCTTTGCCATTAATAAATGAACTGTCCAAATGTCTCGTTTGTTTTAATCCTTGATACGTAAACTTTTTGGCATAAAAACTAGGTTGTTACCTTACCTATAAGAACCTGACGTATCTGCGTTTTGTCATCTCTTCTCATCTTTCCTTCCTCGGTGGTTGGGATCCTAAGCCATCCCCAGGTGACATAGGCTATATTTTACCTAGGTAAGAGAACATATTGTACAGTAAGACACATACCTCTTTGAGCAGTGCTGCAGCAGTGTCGACGGCATGCAGGGCGGTGGTGGCGGCGGCCACGAAGGACTCGCGCCGCACCGTGTTCTCGCGCACCTCGCCGGCCTTGATGCGACGCCGGGAACGCTGTACCACAGATATTGTTGTTAATTTTGTGCCTTATTAAGTAACGAAAATAAAAGTCAAAGTCATCTACTGAGCCTTTTCCCAACTATGTTAGGGTAGGCTTCCAATCTGAAAGGATGCAGCTGGGTACCAGTGTTATACAAGGAGCGATTACCTATCTGACCTCCTCAACTCAGTTACCCGGGCAAACCAATTCCCCTGGTAAAACTGGCTGACAAATATGTTAAATGACAGCCGGGACCAACCGTTTATCGTGCCTTCGAAACGCAGTCATTAGTGTCTCAGATTGCATTTTTTTATTTGCACATGAATACAGTTACATGAAAGGTAACTTTTCATAAAAGATGCGAGCTGGCAATAACCAGGTTCCAGTCTGGCTTTCAAAAATAAAAGCGTAAAACTAAAGACCAGTGGTTTTACATACAATATCTATCTGACATCCTCAACTAAGTTACGTAAATTACCAGATTTTTGCCACATGTTCACCTATTTACGGTCAAGGACAGAAACTTTATTTATATTATTGGTATCAGTTTTAAGTCGGAAGTCGAACATGAAAAAGTTAGAAAAGGCAAAGGTAAACCTAAGTATCAAGACGGTTTACAGTATTCCAGCACTTAGTTTACTTACTTAGTTTTGTTGGAGATTTTGTACTTTTTAGAACATATAATGTACCTTTTAATCTATATATATATAAATGAAACCCGCTTTCCGTTGTCACGACATAACATGAAAACGGCTTGACCGATTTGGCTGAAAATTAGAGGGGAGGTAACTTAGACCCGGGAGTAGGTTTTTGTCACCATCCGGCTACGGGACGCGGTGAAACCGCGGGCGAAACCTAGTAAACAATAAATAAAATAATAAATATTATACTTTTCGCATGCATGTTACTAAAAACAAAGGCCAAAGGCGTTCTCTACCAGTCAAAAAGTCGTGAAAAACCTGCCATTGATGAAATTGCCAAGATGATTCAATTCAATAACTAATTTGCCTTAAATAACCAATTTTGTATGAACATTATCGTATTTGCATGCCAACAAGGAATAATGTACCTACACGGATCTTATTATGTTATTTACCATCCTATTTTGTATGTACCTGCATTCTAAGCAAATAAATACCTATTTTATTCTATTCTATTCAACCTTTAGGTCGAGGAGAAATGTCATAGCACTTACCCTGAGCAGTTCACTTCGTCTCCTACTCTTGGGATCGATGGAGAGGAACATCTGGGTCGTCACGTCGGCGATGTTCTCAGCTGCATTCTTCGCCTCGCCCGAGTGCTGGGCATAACCACAATGTTTAGATTAGGTGTCACTTGCCCTCCGTTTCATATCCATGAGAAGTTACTGACGCTTGTTGTAAGATTATATTAAAATTGAAGGTTAGTAATAGGTTTTGATTATACCTGGGGCCCGATTCTCCTAATTTTACTTAAGCGACGATCGATCGACGTTCGACTCGATTCGACTGAGATCCAATCCCGACTCGATTACGATTGAAGCGTATGTGGCATTCCGCTATATTTTCTTTGAAATAAACGTTTTTATCCTTTTCTATCATTCAATAATGAATCATTATGTCTGCAAATGATTTACGATTGCAAAATGATTGTACAGCAAACTACCGTATAGACCAAAATAGCAGACCAATCGTACACCAATCAAATGTCAATCGAATACGATTGGTCTTTTATTAGTAGCAGAATGCCCGATATGGTTAAAACTGCTATTGCGATCATATTGCGATTCGATTTCTATTCGATTTTGACATTATTAACTTAGGAGAATCGGGCCCCTGTTAGTAATTTCAAAAGTTCTTATTTCAAACTGGCTCCCTAAGGGTACTTCTACCCGCATCAGGTTAAAAAATTTTCTATTGTATGATATTCTGATGTGTTACCTATTATTTATAAGTTCTATCATACAAACACACAAAAAACTTACGCGTTTAGTGTGATGTGATGTGATCTGATAGGCTAACACTTTTCCTTGCTGCAGAAACACTAACCCTCAAGTAGTTTTTAATTCCAAGTTTAAACCTAAAAATTACCTGTAATGGTGGGTATAACTTACCAATAATTCAGGCTTGCAGGTGTCTGACAGCTTGTTGAGGTAGCTGTTCAAGTCCTGAAGGTCGTCCAGCATCTTCTTCTGCATCTCATCGACTGTCTGTTTGTCTGCCGTCTCTTTTATACCTAAATATTCATGTTAAAAATGTATTGTTATTGATTTTTTGATTACATGCCATATTTCACTCTCTTTTACAATTGCATTTAAAATTGTAAATACCTGTTTCTTTAGATATGTGTCACTTAAAAGCAAAATTGTGTTAAACTTACCTTTCTCTACAATCGGTAATTCTTCGTGCATTATCTGAACAATCTTTTGCGCTTCCTTCACATTGGAATCTGTGGGATCTGTTTAAAAAAGTAGATGACTAAAACATATCTAAAAAATAATACATAAAAACACTTCTAAAAAATACCTTCCATTATTTACAATACCACCCACCTTAATGTGGTATTCTATTGTTACCCTATGTAATGTACAACATGGGCAAGTAATAATTCTAGTAAATTAGACCGCTCAGCAAGAAAAAAAGTATTTACACTTAATCTTTATGTTCTGTGCAGTGTACCTGTGAGAAGTCCGACGATCTTGACGGAGTTGGCGTTCATGTTGTTGAGCGCCGCGACGCACTCGGGGGACATGTCGCCGCGCATCGGGAACTCACCCTTCTGTGGTGACAAATAAGGATCCATGTAGTAATTGACGTAAGACATCAGATGGTATTATGATATAAAAGGTAGCGAACAGCTTTAACTTTATATATATAAAACAAAAAGAGATAAAAACAATTGCAATTAACTGTATTGCTATAATAATCATTACTAGGTACAACCTATAATCATTACAGTTTTTGCCAAACTCCTTATATGATGTCAAATCTTAGTGAACCTTTTCCTACAGAATGTTACAAAAATTAAAAGCAATCTTTCATCATTCCCCATTATTCATTAATTCAGTGAACTGTTAATCACATTTTAACTGTTAATTAAGTGTTCAAAGTATTAAAGTATTCCTTTAATACTTTGATACTTTGAAATATTGCATTCCGGTTTCAAATATTGTAAAAAGTCTCTAAACGAACCATTTAATCTATCCAACTCTACGAGTTTTTCTAACACCGTGTGTACTGGGTTCGTCTAGAAAATTTTATGAGGCTCCAAATCCTACAGCCTTAACTTTACATAGGTTCAAAAATAAAGCATGAATGTAACTTACAATAGCATACTGTTGGTTCTTGAGATGGTCTGTCACAACTATCTGCTGTATCGTGGTCAGCTGAGCGCCCGAGTGCGCGGCCGAGCCTGAGGCAAACATACAAAGTGAAAACATATAAAGTAGAGGAAACAATCATTTTGTTCTCTTAATATGTAGGAGATAGTCGCATATTGTCTTACCACGATGAAAATAATAAAAAAAGATTATTTGAATTTTTTACTTAAGATATTTTTGAGCAAATTTTAAAATTTACTTTTAAAATTTGAGGAAAAGTGGCGTATTTTATACTTGTCGCCAAACTTTTTGTCATCACAGGACATGGGGGAACTTTGTCATTAACCGTACCTTGATCGAAGGGCATGATCTTGTTGGGTCCCACGAAGGACTCCGTCACAATCTTGCTGGGGTTGTTCGACACGAGCTCTATTATGTTACTCCTGGAAATTAATACTTAATTTACCGTGATATTATATATTACCGTGTATCCGATATTATAAATTACCGTGTCGCTCTAAAGATTTCTGGAGACTCGAGAAGTTTCTCAAACATTTGCAACTATATGATTCTTTAGAATACATTCGAATCCGTAAAACATGGATGTTTCACAAACACATATTAATTCATAACAATATTATAAAGCTGAAGAGATTATAATTTGTTTCATTGAGCGCTACTCTCAGGAATTAACTGTGTATCAGAACGACTGTCACTCCGTTTATTATCTCTCAAAATACATATAGATAGTTGCTACCTACTTGCTACCAGCTCCCATTAGTTGCTACCTATTGTTACCCTCGTGGATTTAAAAAAAAATCTGCTATTCCAGATTTTATGGTCCATTTACTTAAGAAAGCTAGTGTCTGGTACTAACTTGCCAGTCTGCACGTTATCGTGTAACACTGCCATGCTCGTGCCGACGTGGTGCGAGGGCGGCGCCAGCATGCGGCGCCGGATAATGTCGATGTAGCCCTCCAGGATGTCGCGGATGCGGTGGCAGTGCTGCGTCTTTACGCTGTACTCCTTGTCGCTATAAAACCAAGAGGTATTCAAGAATTGGTTACACTATTAAAGTTATTCCAGGACAAAGGCCGTCAAGCGGATTTGAGGAAACCATAATACTAGGGCTCGTTAGGTGATTAAAACCTGCACCTCACTCCATAAGGAAAAGAATAAGATAACAAAAGTCATATCTGAATCATCAAAAATAAAATAAATTGACACATTTAATCTACATAAGTAATTGCTTATACAATAAAAAAAAACATTATTTGAGCACCGGTAGTGATATCACAATTCCTAAGAGTCGTTTTACACTGGAGTATTTTTCACGCGTGTACACTCTTATTAGCCCCTCTCTCCTTGGAACCGAATTAATAACACTAGCTAGAACACCAGTGTTCTATGAAGATGTCATGGTTCCTTCCACAATGAAACCCGGTACAAAGTAACCACATCAACAGCTACCTATATACAAACCTGTAATCCCCGAAGTTAAGCGTAAAAGTCTGCGCCTTCCCCGCATGGTAGGTCTTGACGTGTGTCAGCGGCCACTGCTGTAAGATCTCCTTGGTGACCTCGTCTAGACGCAAAATGGCTTCCGCGTTGATGCCCAGAAGGCGGGGGACTAGCTTCTTCTTGTCTTTTTGTTTCTCCTGGGTAGATCGGCAAGAGAGAGTAAGTAAACGAAAGATGGGGGATACAGTAATGACCTTACTGCAAAGATTATCAAAGGTCTTGTTGATGATCGCATATGCATATACCAGTTCAAAGTGGACAAAGTGATCTAATTCAATGCATGAGATGTACTAAAAGACTAAAATTCGCTAAGTGCTCGCATAATACAATTGAATATATTATGTTCTTTGTAGTACCACAGCTGAAATTATAAAAGCTACACATTTATCGAAATCTATTGTTTCTGTAGGTATAGTCACAATACTTCTTGTAATACTTGGAGTCTCCAAGTTGATATGTGTAAGTTTCTTAAAATACACAAAGCGATTTCGGACCGGGAATCAAATTCGGGACCTCGTATTGGTACTGAAGTCGCTGATAGATCAACGTAGCATTTAGCAATCTAAGTTTTATAGAGGCAAACCTATGAAAAGTTATAAAAACCTCACCTTAACCAAAAAGAAGGTGACTCCATAAGTAGGCATGGCCCTGGCAGTCTTGATGTAGAGGAACTTGGCCTCCAACGGCGTCTTGCCCTGGTGCAGCGCGAACTCCTTGAAGATCTTCTTCTCTATGCCCCACGCGTTGGAGTACTGTGCTGGTAGGTATTCTTCTAGGCTGAGGGTTGAGGAAAAGTAAGGTATAGACAAATGATGACGAGGGGCGTAGTGTGTAGTTGATGTTGATGTTGGTTGCTTAATTATGCTGCATTTGAGTAGGCACTAATCTAAGGGTAAGATAGATATGCATTTTTGTTGAAAACCTCAGTTTAAAAATTAAACGTTTGCAATTGAATCTTTATTTGAAGCAGTAGTTTATTTGTTCAATATGTATTTGTCTAATAAGTCGTCCCAAAATTGTTTAACTTGCCTTTTATTAAGTGCCTACTCAAATAGAGTATCTAGTTTACAAGCTATTTTGTTTCTTATCCTTAATTAAACTAGATCCTTAATTCGAGCTGATGTTCGTCAAATATTCACACAAAGGGGTTTTCAAAGGTCTATCAATAATTAAAAGGATGTTATCTTTATTCTCAAATAATGAATTACGCCTATGCTTAAGCTTGCCGCAACACTGTGCAAGCGTGCGTCAGTAGCATGCATTTTTACGGCGCTTATAAAAAAGAAGTTTATAAGCAAGAAACTAGATTTCTTCCACGACTATCTCCTGCAGCTTTTGGAGAATAAATGCATTTATGTGTGTCCTCAATTAGTACAGCTGTTTTAGCGTGAAAACGTAACAAACAAACAATCCCACTTTCGCATTTATTAGTCCATCGCCATCGCCCAAGTGCACCGACAACTTAAATGTCCATTGTCCTCAAAACAACCGTTTACATCAAAAATTTAACTAGAAACTCAGTGAACGTAGGCCTAAAGATGTTAACTTTATAATTTGACATAAATAAATACTTCTCAATGAATCCAGGTTTATGTTTGCCTTCCTGATAGTCTCCCAACTGCACTTGACACTGGATGCCCGCGAACTGGACCGCTGAATGTGAGCAAACAAAAATATTTGTTTAAAATTGTGGATTAAAATTATAATAAATGTTCGTTCTGTCTGTTCATTAATTGTACTGAGCAGTAAAGAGATTAAAAAAAAGATTATTTTGGAACAGTACCTATCCAGAAACAGACCAGTATTTATATGTATTTAGGCAATTTTACTCGGAATTTTATGGAACTCGATAAAGGTATGCCTCTATTTTTCACTGGTAAATCAAATAAAAATCTTTGAATGTAAGTAAACAATGATGAAACAGGTAAACTCTACACCATTCCTAACAAAATCAATGTCGTGAATTTGTGATAGACAATAGAATCGATCCATATTGCTAGAAACTTACGTACGTTCATAGCTCAACCTCCATGCTCAGGTCAATTGCAACATGACCTACTTATGTACTACTTACCTTTTATCCTCATAACTTATAAGTAAGGTTCAAATGAAAATCAGAAAGTCAAATACTACAATTTATTGCCTAATGAGACCTAACTTAATACAACACTTAGGCTAAAGATCACCGACAACAAAAATGGCGTTTTCTTAAAAAAAATCTGTACTTACTTAATTTTCAGATTCAGTTTTGAAAGTAACCAGTTGTTTTAAGGTAACCAGACGTTTATGCTGTCGTTGAACTTGGTCTTAATCTAGCTTAATCTTATAATCTACTGGTATCACTGCTGCCAGGCGCCTGGTCATCCTTATTGACAATCTGCTGCAGCTCATAGTCTTGCACCACCTGAAATATCTTACTCTTCGCCTGGTTCAAGTAATATGGACTGAACTTCCTCAATGTCGACCCTATAGTTAACAAAAACACATCCAAAGGATCCGTAGGACTCAATTCTTGGAACATAGATTCAGAGAACTCTCTAGACGTATTCGCTTCTTCTTGACGTTTCCTAAATATGGGTTTAGTTTCTCTAGGTTCTTCGAAATCCAGGGTTTCGTCAACGAAGACCTCGGCTGGCATCTCGACTTCGCAGGCTTCGTCTTCGAGGAAGTCGGTGTATTCTTCGGAAGCTGGTGGGGCGCCTGCTGATTCCTTGAAGTAGGGTATCATGAAGCCCAGCTCATCCTCGTACTTGTATTTGTAGCTGTGTGCGTTAGGGTTGCGCAGGCGGTCCCGGATTTTACGTCGCATCATGTCTCGTATGTTGATCCATCGCGATTTGCAGACTAGAGCTGGAAATGGTAATGCTTTGTTTAATAATTATATTACTTATAAATAAAATACTGACTAAGCAATTTATAATTATATTTTTTCTTAATTCGCTTATTTCTTATACCAACTTGTTTATTTAGAGAGCAAATCCACATGCCTAGTGAATAATGTAGGTATTACTAAATAATGTTCTAACAGTTTAACTAAGAAACCCGAAAAGACAGGGTAGAGTTAGTTACTATCTCTAACAAGTTTCATTGTGAAGTTTTCGCATTAAATATTTTCTTTAAATTATAATCAAATAAATTAATCGCAAGAGCAGATTAGTTGTGCCCGTATACGCTAGTACAAATGCTACTTATTTACTATATTCATTAAAAAAAAGAATTCATTTAACAAATCAAGGAAAACAACGTTAAAATCTCTGCTCTGCCCCTTACAAAAAGGAGCGCGCGACAAGCACTTTATAATCCGACTCTATGCACTTTACATTCACACAGATAACCCAACACTAACCTACTTATAATCTACACTACACGAGCGCCAACTTTCAACGTGCTACACAAAACTAGACTCTATTACCTACGACATAAGGAAACACAAAGAACTTACCTGGCCTGCCGAGTGAATCCCCAATCTTTTGCCAAACGACTTCTCTCGCATCAAAGTCTAGGTATTTCGAATGTCTTGTGTTATACAAAATGGAGTTTTCTTTGACTAATTTAACTAGTTTAATGTCTAAGTTTTTGTTAAAAGGGAGCGGCATCGTGTCGTTCGCGGGGCGTTCTCGTGGCGACTGCACGGAGCGGCAACGTCGCGCGCGCGTCACGTCTCGTGCCCGTTGGTGTCGCAACCGGTTGCTAAGGTAGGCCGCACATTGTACGATTGTTAAGTAGTTAGAGTTTTGCTGCTGATAATAATTTTTTAGTTTTTTTGTTTGTAGGTCAGATTTGGTTGTTTAGGTTATTGTGATTATCGTAATCAGATTACCTACATTTATTTATGAAATGCTAAAGATTTTCGTAATTCGATTAAAAGTTGACTTCTTTAAATAAAGCAAGATAAAATCATGCAAGTCATCAGTTATCGTTCGTCAAAGTAAAAACGTCAGATATTATTTATATAAAATAACAAAACATTGTTTCCGTCAATTTTTCAATAAAACTCGTAAATAAAATCTCAAATCTTTATTTTACAGGAAAAAAATCTCTTATTTTACTTGAATCAACAAACACCATCCGCATCACAATCATTAACTTGAATCAAAATACCGACCATAACTAAAAACATACCATTACTTACATAATTATTTTACTGAAACATACATAGGTACTAAAACAAATATGGAATCCTCATGATATGAAATACTTAGTATCATTTTTAGATTGTAATTATAGATCACGTCAAGAAAGATTACGGTGAAACAAAACAAAAATTATATGAAACAACACGTGATTGCGACAAAAAAAAGTCGGCAGCCAGTCGTCTCGTGTCGCATAGTGTGCGGCTGTTCCGAGGAGGCAACGCGACGCTGCCGCTGTGTATGTGAGTTATCGACCGACGCTCACGACTCCATCCTACTATGAAAACTCGACTGTTATCCGCGTATGAACAACTAGAACTAAATTTTTTAACATTCAGTTCACAAAAGAAATTAGAAATTAAAATTATTTATTCATCATTTTCTTTTCAAGAACACGAAATACATAGACAAAGTCATATTCTAAAAAAAATGGGAAACACAATAACTCACGATATTATTAGAAAAATAAAACAGCCGAAAACCTCTCTTTTTTAGAGTCGGTTTAAAATACTGAGTATCTTAAGCTTAAACTTGTTTTAAAACACAACAGTTTAGTCATTTTCTTAATTAAAGATGTCCTCTTGAGTAATCTTAATCGTTTATCACATCTTAAAATCTACATTTATTGTTCAAACAAAGCATCACTAGTAGTCACTTTTTCAGAGTTTTCTTGTCGCTTTTCAACTATTTGCTGCAAATCATGATCTTGTACGACCGCAAATATCTTAGATTTAGCTACATTCAAATGATACGGTGAAAAAGTTTTCAGTGTCGAACCGATGCTTAACAAGAACGCATCAACAGGGTCTGAAGGGTCGAGTTCTGACGGCTGAGCGTCACTGAAACTCGGCATTGTCTGATTAACTTCTTCAAAAGTTGATTGATTAACTTCTTTTGTTTTCTTAGATCTGGGCTTTTTTGTTTTAGCTTTCTTTTTAGGAACTGTATCCAAGTCTTCGTCCTCATCATCTTCAGCTCCAGCTCCAACCCCGGCTGTCTCAGTGATCGACTTCTGCCAGTCGTCTGACTGTTCATCATCATCATCGTCATCATCCATGGATAGAATCACCACGTCTTTGTAAAACGATTTCATGAATTCCATTTCATTGTCATATTTGTACCTGCGCGGCGGGTGGACGGGGTCGGATAAATTCTTCTTCAAAATACGTCTGTGTACATCTCTTATGTTTACCCAACGTATTTTGCAGTCACTGCCTGAAAAAAAAAATTATAATGTAGTGAGAAAATGAGTGAATACTACAAGAAATTTTTTAATCCAAAACAAATGCGTAGCAGTTAACCTAACTTTGATAACACGTGGTATTTATTTCCTCATTAAAAATACTAATTAATTACACAAAAACTGAATTAAAACTATTATAATTAATGAAAAATACTATTTTGACAAATACAAGCACACACAAAACTCGCACACAAACTCACACCATTCTCTAACGTAACAAAAAACCATAGTAAAGCATCGGATCGTGAAATCTAAATAATACTTACCGGACTTCTGTAGCTCGTCTCCTATCTTTTGCCACGCGACTTCTCTCGTATTAAAGTCCATATATTTTGAATGGTTAACATCGTATAATATTGGTTGTTCTTTAACTAAACGGATTAGTTTGATATCTTGTCGTTCGTGGAACATTTTGTTTGATAGGCACGTGTTTTGTTGGCTAGCGAGCGTCGGGAACTCGCGTCGGAGCGTCGCTTGGCGATCGTAGTCGGAGCCTCTCGCTTGCACAGTTTTGAGGCCGGTTTATATTGCTTTTCATAATAATTTAGGTAGGGTAAAAGTGCATGGTGTTTTTTTTATAAAACTTTGTGTAAATAATAAATTCTAGCATTTACATTTTCTCATTTATTCATTTTGTAACATAGGTATTGTTTATATGAGTTTAAAAATAAAATAATAAAAAAAAAAACATTATTTTAATTTTGTTTTAACACATTATAGCTAAATACACTTTTAGCACTTCCATAAATATTTTTAGGTATTATTTTTCCTATTGTCAATTCATTTTCCTGAACAGTCGTAATTATTATTGACACCGTTGGCGATCACTCAGTAGTAAAGTATTTTATTTTGCATACAATGAATGAAATATGTGTACACTTGGTAATGTCGCCAGCGTATAAGGTATACTACTGCGTGATAGTGATGACTGAATATAGATATAATTTTATTTAATTTACCTATGTAGGTAAGTAAATATTTCAAAAACAGACATAGAAAACAAAAGGGGGATTTTTTTGTTGATTATTTAGGACAAAAGTTATATTATATATATTTATATTTTATAGCAATACTTCGTCATACATTTAGATAAATAATGAGGAATTAGTACATGACCTTAAACTAAGTTAATGAGGTTAAATTTCCTGTTTTAAAGCAGAGACGCTAAATATAAATAAATACCTACATACCTAGAATGCAAATACATATTAATATTGTACAAATGAAATAACAATGGTTTTACGTCATGTATGTGGTTAACGGACGACTTACTTGACTATCATATTTTTTTATACTTAATTCAATTTCGCTATTTACATCTCAAGATTATCTTCCTTTTTACCCCACTACCAAGAACGCGTATTTTTTTACATTCTACTGAGAAAAAGAAACATTAATTGGTCTTGTAAATAAGTCGGTAAAATATTTTTTGTAAATCTGTATAGATAGTTCAACTCAGTTTTGCGCGCGGCCCTATGTGTGCGTCGGCTTGTAAATATACAACTTTCATTCGTGTGACAGTGACGTCTTCCGAGGATGACGTGTTCTTATCGCTTTTTGTTATGGGTACAGTCGTTTACGAAAATACTAGGTTTCAAAAAATGAAACAATATTCAAAGCTTTTTATTATTAAATATAGTTTTTCACATTGACATATATTCTAGCGATAGACAAGAACATCCATACAAATAATTTACCCGCTTATGTCGTCTTTTGACATCTTGTTGACGTATTGTGACATCTAGTCATCCTCATTGATGTTAATTGCAGAAGTGACATAATATGTTCGCTCGTATTTTGCCTACATTTTTCATTACTCAAAAAGTTTATATCTAAGTGAATTCAAAATCATGTAATATATCAAAAAGTTTATTTATATCTAAGTGAATGCAAAATCATGTAATGTATTAAAACCAGGAACTTATTTTTAGGGTTTTTTAATATTAATTACGATGTTTTTTTTTCTTAAGAGGGCTTTCACAAATTTTCGCGAATTTAAACGCGCTGATATATGTTGTAGTGTTTTTACAGTAGCGAAATACATACGAGGTCATATTATTTTTTCTTGAAAGTAAGAACATACCATGACAAAGTGAAGTCTGTTTTCATTGATATTTTACCTACTGCCAGTTTTATGGCCATCTGTTTCTGCACGATTTTCTTAATCCATAATTTAAGATGGCGGGCGGGAACAATGTAATGCATATTTGTAAAATTGAATTATAAATGACAAGTATGATATACAAGCGTTGTAATAGCATGAACAGCGTGTAATTTTACTAACTTGACTCTCGAATAGTTTATATGTGTAAGTTTATACCTTGATATGTATTTTCTATTTTATAATTGTCGTTTCATAGACATCCGTCTGACGCAGGTGTCAAAATCGCTCTGATTTGCCATTTTGGGCAATGCAAAGTCTGCAGTGCACTTCAGTGTGGCAAGCTTTTTGTTCGGAACGTTCTATCTAGTACGTAGTACATATATATCGATGGTTTTTCATTATTTTCTCATAAGTCTTTTCAAATTGACACTGACAGTATCTAAGAAATAAATAAGGTGAAATATCTAAGATGAATTAAATACTCCTTAAAGAGATGTGAATGCCATGCCAAGGGGAAAAAAAAATACTCCTTACATATTTTCTAGCTCGGGGTACGCACACAATAAATAAAAGTGTGGACTAAGAATGTAAAAAGAGGTATAATCTAGTATAATAATGTAAACAAAATGTGTGGGGAATTTTAAAAAATTATATTGCTTCGCATAGTGTCGACCAAAATATGACGGAAATAATGAAACTCATAAATGAACGTTTAAGTCAAATTGATGAAGGGATGTGGGGTAATACTTGTCGATATGTACAAAAGAAAAAAGAAGAATACTATAGACATTTTGACATGGAGACAGAATTTATAATTCACCTTGGAGAGTAGCGAATCCGAAAATTCATCATTTGATTTTTCAAGTAGCGATTCATAATCATTATAAATAAATAAACATTAAATTACGTAATAACAGCCTTACTTATAAAAATCAACTAATCATCTTCTAAGCATCGTTTTAACTAATTACTACTTAAAGCCTTAAGTAGTGATTAAATTTTTTATACCTAAAAACGTTGCTTAAGCATGTCTTAAGTAATGAACAGATAATGACATAAAAACATACTAATTTCTCAGCACTACCTGAATGTTGGTAGCTTAAAAAAATATTTGTCATCAATACGTTGTGTAATGGCAACAATGGCATCCGTAAAATGTAAAATTAAAAAGTTGAGCTGTCAATAAACCGGAAATGAAAAATCAGCTGGTAAAGATCCAGCCATTTTGCTAATTAGCGAGTTAAACAAGGGTGTGAGGCTACTTAATTTGACAGCTCATTTAAGACATTGATAAGCAAGTGATTTAGTTAAGCCACGTTTATAAGTAAGATTTTTTCTTAAACACCCCTTAAGTATATCTTATTATTTAATTCACGTTTATAAGTAAGACTGTAACTGTTTTTCTTTAAACACCCGTATACAACCCCTAAATAACTGTATTGTACCCGACTGTACCTCTTGTCACGCACACAAAGTCACTGTATATGTACAAGGGTTACCCACACATAAGGCCGCGCGCACGACTGAGTTGAACTTACTATAGGTACCTATATAAGCATGACGATTATTGACGATACTTAAAAAACTTTTTTTTTTCTTTTTTAATTACATAATATTTTTATGGCACAGTGCGTCCGCCATGTAAACCCACTGCTACCGGCTACACGACCGGTCCCGACGCGTCGCGTCGTGTCGGGGTCGCTCGGCGCTAACATTTCTACAGCTTGGCCACGATAACGACTGCTCTCATTCATATCGTACCGGTATTTAGTTGTATTGTTGTTGTTTGTTGCCTTTCATATTACCTATGCAGTACTATAACGTTGTTTGAAGTTTTAAGAAAAAGGTGAATAAAGAAGTTTACTTATAGGTACGATACCTATGTTATTTCATTACTTACCAGTATATCGGTTGTTTCGTACCTTTTACCATTACGTAAATGCTATGACATATACTTTATGATATTCTATGGCGAATTGTAAAAAAAATAACCTACCTAATTCATCCAGTGGTTTGGCAACAGGAGTCATTTTTCGTTCTCATAATTTACAACATCATGTGTAAAGCAGAGACAATTTACCTAGGTATATGTTTTAAAAGCTTGTCGCAAGATTTAAACATTGTACATATTTACTTTCTTAGTTTAAAATTACGAGCAGATAGGTACTTAAATCTCGCGACAAGGTTTTAAAACATATAAATGGTGTCAAATATGTTAAATTTGAAATGTGTTATAAGTTGATAGTAAAGTTATAGGTACCTAGTAAAAGTTTATTTTTTTCTTTTTAGCGCATTTAAATAAAGGCTTGTTTTTAAAGGTTTTTTTTTACCTTAATTTTTGCAATTAAGTAATTTAAAAAAACAGCCATGTGCGAGGTCTCCTTGCACGAGGACACTTTTTTTTATTTACTTATAACAAAGAGAGCCGTTGCCCGTTAGTAGGGCTGCCATCTCGTATTTCGCCAAACCCGGACAAACATTAAAAAAACCCCGACAATTGGCGTAAATCGCATTTTTTCCCCAAACAAGTACGATTTTTTTTAAACAAATTACAAATACCTAATTTGTAATCCATTTACTTTTAACATATACTTAAATTCCTGAGGTGCTTCCTTACATGAAAAGTGTCCGGGTTTTCCCCGGACACTTCTTGAAACCCCGCCCGGACGGCCCTCGGACGGCCTCCAAACGAGGACAAATCCGGGGAAACCCGGACGGATGGCAGCCCTACCCGTTAGTAATATCCACAATCATAAGCACGACGGAAGAGCCATAAACGGGTGGATGCCCTTGAACAGTAGGCTTCTAGTACTTAGCCAAATGTCAGTGTCACCAAATTCACACATTAAAAATTATATTCTGCATTTCAAAACAAATATCAAAACGCCTACTTATCTTTTATCAAAATAAGTCTCGGTAAAGTTGATTTTACGTCACTGAGCTGCGGCCGCGTCATGAGTCAGTGTTGCGTTTCGGCGCAGAAAGTGCCGTCGGGCGCAACAGCTCAATTAAGTTATATTAGAGGTATAAGCATCTATTGATTACTACAGCCAATTTTGTCAAACCGCGCAAGGCGCGAACCTTTTGACCATCACATCACCACCACAAACTACGTAAGTACACTATGAATCTATGAAGAACTAACCTTGCTGCTCAGTAACAGGATGCCTGCCGACCAGTATAGCGTCCCTGGTCTGCACATACAGTAGGTTCAGCTGCACCGGGTCCCGCGAGTCCACGTTACGGTCCGAGTAGAACAGACGCCGCTTTAGCAGTAGGGTATCTTTGCTGTCCACGCCCTGCTCGCGGAGGGTGCGGTGCTGGTCTAGCCAGGCAACTGGAGGAGAAACATAAGGCTATTGTATATAGACTATTGTGGAAGGAATAAAATAACTACTTGTGTAATAAAGAGAATTGAACCCTAAGGCTGTGTTCAAACCAAACTGACTGTCTCAGCCGCCGAGGAAAAATTTTGTTCTTCATGGTTTGAACGCAGCCTCAAGGCTCCGAAACTACTAAACTAAATAGGAAAATTATTTCACTATAGGAAAGCTATTCGGTTTAGTAGTTTCAGGGTAACATATGCTATGCTTTATCCCGGTACATGAAAAAGTTCTCCCGCGAAACCGCAGGAAAACAACTAGTAAAAAGAAAAAGTTTCTTAATTCGATAAGATAGAAACCATTTGGACTCTTCATATAAGACACAGCTTAAAGACTTTGTAGATCTTTAGATCTCTAAAATTACATGTTAACAGTAGTTTAACGTACCATTATCATCAGTATTGAGCTTCCTGCTGAGCTGTTCGAGCGCGACGTCTCTGTCCTTGGGTCGCTTCAGCGTGCCCTTCTCCTTCTCCTTCGCGTCTTCCACCTCCTCGACTTCTTCGTGGCACTGGGTTTGAGGAGTAGACTTTAGAGTAATATATGGTACTAATCCCAATTTGACGAGAAAACCCCAGATTGACGAGACGATTCAACTATAGGTGGATTTCAAAAACCTGCGATCTATTTCTACGGATTTGCTTACAATAGTTTAGAATTTGACGTAACTGATATCAATATGGGGCTAAAGTTAAAATCCGTTCTCTAGTAGAAATTCTCAAAATGTAGATAGATAATCAACATAACTTTAGATAAAGATCTCCAAACAATTATCATTTTATGAGCTGCTAAATTGGAATCATAGCATATCTTGTAAATAAATGTCCACATACCAGTCCGTATTCATCATAGTTCTTGATGCCGATGCGCGCGCAGATCTCCATCATCAGCTCGGCCACTGTCTTTGCCTCGTCCACCTGCAGCGTCTTCACCGTATCTATAGGAAATTGGGGATTTTACTACATGGAAATATTGTGGCTTAAGAAGTTCACTTTTTACGGGGAAATTGATCTCGAACTCTTTACTTGAAGTGATATGGTTTATGGTTCTTTGACGGGCAATAAACAAAATTTAACAAAACTTAAGTCTGCCACAGATCGATAAATAGATAACCCAAGTTCACCGACAACACTACCATTTTTCTTGAAACAACTGTTTACTTTAAACAATTAACATGAAAATTTTAGTACCTACGTAAACATTTGTTTTAAGAAAGCTGACGTTTATGTTATTGTGTGAATTTGGGCCTAATCACATTAAACAAAAATAAGTGCCGCAGACCGATAATATGATGAGCAAGATAAGCTTACCAGACGCCCATAGTAAAAGTCGAGAAAGAAAATGTGACGTATCCAACCTAACGTCTAGGTACCTTCCTAGTGGACATTCAACTTAATTTCTAGTAGGTAGTGACGAGTCTACTCACCATCCAACAGCCGCACCCTAAGGTTCCTCATCCGACAGATGTAATCGAGCGAGTCGCCATCCCGCAGCATATAGTTGTCCAGGGTACGGTCTTCCTCCAGCCAGACTCCTGACAGTGAGCTGTCAGCTGAGCGGAGGAACAGCCCATACTCTGTGATGGACAATATTAGAGGAACCACTGATTAATGGCTGAGGACCAATAACTCACAACGAGACCTGATCGGTTACTGTTGTCACTGTTACAGCCTTTTTTTTTATCGTCCCACTGCTGTGCTGCGGCCTCCTCTCACACGGAGAAGGATTGAGCATTAATCACCACCAGCGCCGGCTCAACGAAACTTGGCGCCCTAGGCAAAACATTGGAACGACGCCCATAAAAAAACACAACAATAAAAATACTAGGTACAGTAGGTGATTGCAATTATTATTGTTCACACTGAGTAGGGCTGCCATTTCGAATTTCGCCAAACCCGGACAAACATTAAAAAAATCCCGGACACTTGGCGTAAATAGCATTTTTTCCCCGGACGAGTCCAATTTTTTTTTTTAAAACAAAACAAGATCAAATTTTTTATATTACCATATACTTAAATTCAATGAGGTACTTCCTTACATGAAAAGTCAGGGCCGTCTCTAGCTCATGTAGTAGAAGTATTGAAAGATTGTGACTTAATGTATTTCAAATGTCATAAATAAGAAAGCTCATATGGAAACTAGGAGTTATCTTCTTGTTTGTAATAGGACTTTAAAACGGCGCTACCTTTTTGATAGGTTAGACAAAAAAATGATGAATGAAAAAAAAACGCCGCGAGCGAAGCGAGCGCGAAAATTTTTGAGTTTTGGGTCACTAAAGCACCTAAACTTGTATAATAAAAAAACCCGTAAAGTGAAGAAGCCGCGAGCGAAGCGAGCGCGAAAATTTTTGAGTTTTGGGACACTTCGACGTCGGCAGCAAATGCTTGTCTATTTGTAATTTTAAAAGGTTCAACTTCCATACAAGGCAAGCAATCTCATGTATATTATGTTTTCAACTCGTAGTTGATGAAGGCGAGGCAGGCTAGGAATTGGCTTGGTTGGTGGATTTGACGATTCTTATTGAAAAACCTGTTTGACTTCTTATCCTCTCAAATCGAGTGATCGTCCTCTGAAATCTGCTGGCCCTAGGCCTGTATGGCGGTGGCGTGGGCGCTCTGCGGCGCCTCTGAGCCCGCGGCGCCCAGGTTATTCGCATACCCTGCACCATAGGTTAAGACGGCCCTGTGAAAAATGTCCAGGTTTTCCCCGGACACTTCTTGAAACCCCGCCCGGACGGCCCCTGGACGGCCTCCAAACGAGGACAAATCCGGGGAGACCCGGACGGATGGCAGCCCTAACAATGAGAGTCCGAGGAATTCACTTAGGTGATTCTCACACTGCCCCGCATGATGCAGCGTAGCGCGTGGATGCGTGTTCTTCCGTTGTTTGTAAGTATCTCCGTTTGTATGGAAAACACGCACAGTCCAACACACTGAAAATGCATCCACGCGCGTTAATGCGGATCACGCGCATTCACGCGGAGAAACATGCACCGCCGCGCGTAGATGCGGGGCGAGACGCAAGGTATGGCACACCGAATCCCGCGCGCTCCGCGAGTTGCGATGCGCGTCGCTCCGCACGTCTGTCGCGCGTACGTACGATTGATTGAACCATTTTTGATCGATCCGCGTGCTCAGTGGTGACTGGTGTTGCCGCTCGCATTGCTATGCCGCCCCCCAAATATGAGCGCCCTAGGCAGTTGCCTAGTTTGCCTATATGGGCGGGCCGGCCCTGATCACCACGCTTGCTCAATGCGGGTTGGTGATTTCAGACTAAATAGTTCAGGTTTCCTCAAGATGTTTTCCTTCACCTTTTTGTCAGCCATTGGTGTCCAAGATATACTTAGAAAGTACATACAAACTTAGAAAAGTTGCATTGGTACTTGCCTGAACTGGAATCGAACCCACGCCTTCATACTCGAGAGGATGGTTCTTTACCCACTAGGCCACCACGACTATTAGGCCACCACGACTATTAGACGTGATCGGTTAGTTAATAGTTATGTATTTGTTTACTTACAAGAGTGTTAAGTTGCTTTTTAACCGCGGGCTCAATTTTGATGATCGAGCAAGCGAAGGATTCTAAAATTAAAACACGAGCGAGCGAGTTGTAAAGAAAGAAGATGGCGCGCGCATGTGAATATCCAATTAAAAAGAAGTAAGTACCTATTGAAGTTAATTTATTTAAAAACTCAGTTAAATGTTATAAAGTTACAAATCTATCTAAAAACAATAATCAAAATTACTTAATTAGTTGAATGCTTATTTTAAGCAGAAGTTTATTTTTTATATGTATTTGTTTAAAAAGTCTTATCAAGATTTTCATAAATGGAGTGTCTATTGCACACGATGTTCTAAAATCAATTCACTTTGCCGCTCTAGAGGCTTTTGTACTAAAAGAGCAAAACTACTTTTTCCGAATTGGTTGGATGAAAATGGTATTTTTTTTTAACAAGTGAAGTTCGTGAAGTCTACTTTTTGTCCAACTTTGGGAATATATAGTTTTAGAAACTCTGATCCTAAACGAAATATTAACCTTCGATTTGGAGGTTTTAATCCATGAAAAATAGCTGTTTTACGCAACTCGCACAAGTCAGTAGTTACATCCTAGGTGTATCTATCATTGAGGTTTGTATTTCTTACTATAGTTATCGGCACGGATATTGAGCTCTCGGCGGAAGAGTGGGGATCGCTTTGCGCACTGTACACATAAGGCAATAAACCAATAAATCGCTTCTGCGCAGGTGAAGGTTAGGGCTCAATATCCCTGCCGATGATTAAATACGAGTATTCGCACCAATGACGTAAACTGTTTTGCTAGAAAAAGTATGTGTGAATGGACAATATATTCCTTACGCTTAGGTAGTAATAGGTCTAGCCAATATACTTAATATCTGGCAGTAATCTTACCTTTCCCCTTATCAGGCACAATAACCTTCTCCTTGACCAGCTTGTGAGCATCTTGCACGGTCATGCGCGAGTCGAACTTCACCTTCCTAGTGACTGCTCCTCCATCCTGCACTATCTTCAGGGATAGTGACGGCATACTGCTGGTGATGGCGTCCTGTGAGCATTAAAACCACTGGTCACTATATCATTATCATCCGAGCCTTTTCCCAACTATGTAGGGGTCGGCTTCCAGTATGACCGGATGCAACTGAGTACAAGTGTGTTACAAGGAGCGACAGCCCATCTGACCTCCTCGACCCAGTTACCTGGGCAACCCAATAACCTTGCTAAGACTGGTCACTACATCATCTCTCAAAATACATATGAATTTATTGCTACCAATTGCTACCCTCGTAGTTTTAGTGTGCTGACGGTAGGAGATCGAGGCGTTCGATTATTACCAGAACAAAAAAAAATATTTAAGCGTTTAGCTTAGCTTAGCAAAGAATAGAAAAGTCACGTTCCTAGCAAGTAAATTATAATGATAACTAATTCGAATCTCCACGATTTCTGTGTTTTACCCAAAAAACTATTTTATTTTCCTTGCCGCAGGAAAATTGAATTAAATCTCATTGTTTAAGTTTAGGCAGCGGAGGAATAAATCTAAACTCGTTGATAATAATATTGCGAGAACTCAGTCATGTAGTAGTGTTTTCCTGGTAATATTGTCCTAATTAATGGCAAAACATAGGCACTATCATGACATTCATGGATTATTTTGATTTTTAGACGTTTTTACAACGTTTTTTTTTTATTTTATCCTGCACTAATATCTGTGGACTTTTGGACAGGGAACCAAAGTCAGTGCAGACTTTGCTTGTGCTAATTCTAAAACTGATTATCTATCAGGCTAAGTTCATATTTACCTACATTGCTACTTAGTCATAAACGAGATGGTCATAGTCGGAAGTGAAATCACGTCATCAAAGACGAGATCCGAAGTGTTATCCGAATTAGTCAGATCACAAAACATGATTGACTCACAAAGAAAACTGTGTAACTTTGTAAATAACAAAATTACTAGGTGTAGCTTAGGCTTGAAAATACTTATCTCGTGACAATTTAAAATAGGAAGTTACTTCCGCTTTAGACTTATTGTGAGATGGTTCCAAGTGAGAACATGACCAATCTCTACCCAAGAGTCCTAGTCTTTTGATTTTAGTTAAATTCCAATAGACCTAAATCTCTTTCTGGGTGGGACACATAGGTACCTACCTAAGAACATTGAAAATCACTCTTGCACTAAGTATAAACTTTTTTGTCAACCATACCCTGGACTATCATTTACCAGACTTTTCTCAACTTTCAATAAACACAGATACATGTTAAATACTCACAGTTTTCAAGTAAATCCAAGTAAATCACCAATAAGTATATTCCACAGCACTCCAAGTGTCACACTGAGCTATTTACCTCGTCCCTGCATTAGCTATATAAAGGGGCTATGATTTCATCCGCACTGACTGACCGGCTCGGTTTTCCTTAATTCGTATTGATAATAATGTTTGTTACAGTTCAATTTTATCATGTCCTGAAAGGAATTTTTATGGTATTTTTTACCTCGAATAAATTAGGTACAAAATTTTTGTCATGTTGCAAAATGAAATTGCATCAAAAACAATATATGTATTACAGAATTATATCTTCATTTATTTTTACTGCCGACTGAGCTCGAAATTATTGATCTAATTGTCTCACTATTTAAAACAACACTTTTTCACTAAAAAATATCTAGAAAGGTTCTTATATCACACCCTTTCATATAATGATTTCAGCTTATCCCAATACCCATGACAGTCGGGTACAGGCAGCCATTCGTCACTCAGACCCTAGAATATATGTAAGGCAAGACAAGAAAAAGAATTGACCTTGGGTTCAAGCGGATTTAACACTCACACACAAGACACAATATAAGATTTATGTCAGGCAACATAAGAAGAAGGATTGACCTGACTATTTCTCGTAACAAAATCACGATACTGAATGAAACATTATTGAATTCACGGCCATACTAAGAGGCTCTTGAGTATGGAGTGCAAATCGTTCTGCGGGAAACATGACTGTAGCTAGTTTCATTTATAACAATAACAAATTATACGTAACATGGACACGTGTTGATAACTATACAAATTATATTATAATGTTACTAGCTTCCGTCCGCGGTTTCACCCGTGTCTCAAGAGACACTACTTCCACCTGCTGACAAAAAACTGCTCATAGCCTGCCTCGATAAATGAGATATCACACTGAAAGTTTGAAAAATATTTCAAATGTGCCCTGTAGGTTTCTAGTTCTCGAGAAAAGCACATTAACAAACATAAACTTCAGCTTTACAATAAGTAGGTATTAACTATCGATTATCAGTTTCATCAAAATCCGTTCGGCCATTCGCACATGAAGTTGTAACAAACATACACACACACACAAACTTTCACCTATTAGAAGTGATGTCTAGTCATAGTATCTCTCTCTTTAGTCGGTCCCTCACTCGTTGAGGATCGTGACCCCATCTCCTACGCCGACTATTAGCTGTCGCCAGCGTTCTCTGTCCTGTGCCAGCCTGTATGCCTCCTGGAATGGTTTCTGCAGGGTCTTACTGAGCAAATCCGTCCATCGGGTTGGTCTGCGGCCCCGTGGTCTCTTCCCCTGTCTTTTGCCTAATAATATTGATTTTTCAATATTGTCATAGTATCTAAGCCTAGTCATAGTCGAAGGATTGTTTTGATAGGCAATGCACGTGTGCAAGGGCGTGGTCGCAAGCGCATGTCTTAGGAAATGCAACAAAGGTGCATAATTCGAGGCCCATGACTTTATTTTCGAAGTACCTACTTACCTGGCAAAAAACCTCGTCTCCTAAAATGCTGAACCAATTTTATTTAGGTGGCGTATTATCGACTAGGACAATTTCTGTCGAACCTAAGAAAGGTAAAATTAAGTGGCTGCCTAATTATTAAGAACCGACTAGGCTAGACTAGTTTATGATGAATAAGTAATGATCTAATGATGATTAATGAATGTTTGCGTTTGACCATACGATCAAGTGATGACTCGACAGCAGCGTTGGTCATCATTGGCAATCGGTTGATCAGATTTCGATGAAAAGTAAAGACTCTCTTCCTAATTGAGTTGTCGTCACTCTTATTGATTTTGTATTTTATTTTTTTATGTAGTACCTATATCTAGCCTGTGTATTGAGTATTTATGTATTGTTTTATGTTTCAATTTATATTCATGACTTCTTTTCTTTCAAATTGTTATCATCTTTTTTTTGTTACATATTATATTACTTTTTTTTTGCACCTATTTATTATCTCCCTTTAACCCAATGGTTGACTGGTAGAGAATGCCTTGCGGCATTACCTAAGTCCGAAAATGTACCAATTTTTTACATAATGGAGGTAAATAAATAAATACAGAGTAAAAATTACAGAGGGAAACTTTTAAATTAACCTTATCAATCTATAAATAGCTATTCAACACATGTTTGTAGGTAAGTGAGGTAGGACATGAGACTGCCATCATTATGAATCACATATTGCTTTACTACCTTACGACCTATCTATACCCATGTACTTAGGTACGCAAATTGTTTATACGAAGTTATGGTATTCAGTCACTTACGTCATCTAAGAGTAATTTGCAAATAACTGTTACAGCCGTTTTATCGTCCCACTGCTGGGCTCAGGCCTCCTCTCACACGGAGAAGGATTGAGCATTAATCACCACGCTTGCTCAATGCGGGTTGGTGATTTCAGACTATATAGTCCAGGTTTCCTCAAGATGTTTTCCTTCACCTTTTTATCAGCAATTGGTGTCCAAGATATACTTAGAAAGTACATACAAACTTAGAAAAGTTGCATTGGTACTTGCCTGAACTAGAATCGAACCCACACCCGCATACTCGAGACACTAACAATTAATTTCGTGAACATTGACGCATAGTCATCAGCATCCTACCCTTAACGCGGGCTGTCAGTTTTAGCCTGCTTTTAATAAATGACTTTTTACCTTGTCCATCTAAGTTTCTAGAAAAGAGAACCACTTGCCGCACTCGAATAGTTTTCTATTTGAGTTTGATCCAGAAAGTGAAAAATGAAACTGCATATTTACTACTCGTTCAAATAATGAATGGGACTGGAAATGGCGATAGCAGTATTCAACTCTCGCTCATGTGCTATAGTGTATGAGCGAGAGGTAAATACAGCTGTCGCGATTTCCAATCCCATTCTTTATTTGAACAAGTAGTAGTAACTTTGATATGTAGGTAATAATAATGTAACCTACCACCACCAAGCCACAACGTCCTTAAAAGTCAGCGTTTTGCATAGAATTTGAATTAATATCCGAATAAAAGGAGTCACAACATACCTTCAATTACCTGTTAAGGATCGTCATGCGTCACATACAAACCACATTCACCACTTAATTAGTTCTTAAGTTTATCAATTCTGCTATGAACACAGGTTTTAGTACTTGTGTGAATAAGGATCAATTGCATTAATTAACTGTCCATGGCCACAACCGTAAAGGGTTCAATTTGAAGAATCTGGAATGAAATTGACAACTTATTTACATATTGCACTAAATAGTAGTTACTGGTTTTTCAGTAAAAATCTTCCATGGCATGTCCTTCAGTGAAAACCTTAGTTTTCCATTTCATTTATTGTTCTTATTTATATGACAGAAAAAACTAGGCAATCTAATAAATAAATATATATTAATTTACACTTAAATAAAATAAGGAGAGTTAAATAAAACTACTGAAGTACATAAAAATATATTTATTTCTATAAGAAAATATTTCTACTGAATATTTTCTACCAATTAATTCATAAAAATAAATTATTACAGCCAGTCTCGGTAACTGTCAGTTGAGTTTCACTTATTAATATTTATTTATGTTTTATTTTACTAAAATAACACAGATCTGGCATAATGTATCAACGGTAACTATTTATTTATTTATATAGGCCTATCCTTTCTTGGAAACCTGGATCATATAATGTTGAATCAGTAAGACCCAAGTTCACCGACAGCATAAAAGTCATCCATCCTCCGAGCCTTTTTCCCAACCATGTTGGGGTCGGCTTCCAGTCTAACCGGATTCAGCTGAGTACCAGTGCTTTACAAGAAGCGACTGCCTATCTGACAGCATAAAAGTCAGTTGTCTTAAAACAAAAGTTCCACATTCGTGTTTCATAAAAAACGGTTGTTTTAAGAAAAACGTACGTTTATACTGTCGGTGATATTGGGTCTGGTCTAATACATAGATGTTGGTTACAGAACAAATTATTAAAATGGGATATTTCAAGTTGCTCTATTTTCATATCTACACCGATAAATCGAATATGCTTAAGTTAATAGCACTAGCAATGTCATATTTTACTAACTAGATTTTCAGAATAGCAGAATTTATCGTCCGATTAAAAATGGCAACTTTAATATTAGACCTTAATTAATTTAATTTTGAAGGGCTACAAACCAGAATTAATCATCAAATATGATTTAATGATAATGATGATAGAACTATTTGTCTAGGTACTCATTTAGGCCAGGTGGAAACTTGCTCATTGTCTTAGAAATAACATTAATTTTACATTAGTTATTAATAGGGAAGTTTATTTAATTTAAGATAAGCTAAAAATGGTTACCGAATTGTAAGTAGACTAAGGCAGAGTGAGGTTAATGTAGTGAAACACTTTGAGAAGAATTCCGTTGGTATTTAATTATTACTATTTTTAGTTTAACGCTCCATAATTAAGGAAGAGGTTATAAGCATCTTATTTTTTTATTCTTATATAAAAAGGTGAAGTTCAATTCTGTGATAAATTTTAAGAACCTTTTTTGATTATTTGCGTAATGAATTATTCTTTATATTTAATAAGTTACCTACTGAATAATTTATCTACTTACTAAAACTAATAAATACTAATTATATGCTCGTACCTACTATAAACTATGGCAGC
The DNA here is from genome assembly GCA_963856015.1 of Helicoverpa assulta. Lineage (NCBI taxonomy): Eukaryota > Metazoa > Arthropoda > Insecta > Lepidoptera > Noctuidae > Helicoverpa > Helicoverpa assulta. Next base: position 756,853 of record CAWLCW010000030.1, read on the forward strand.
AAAGAAAACAAAATTCTAAATAAAAAAATCTTTATTAGAATAAATAAAATATTAATAACAAAAAATGTGTAAAGTGTACAGATAATTATTAATAAAAAAAAACATGAAGCACGCGATAAAGTTAATAATTAAAATAACATTTTAATGTATTCGATAGACCATAATTTACAATTTTTTTGTATACTTATAACATCAGTTTTGAAAATCAAAATAATGTTTACAGTTACACCTGTTTACGGATACATATGTATATTTAGATAAACTCTTTTATTTTTTCAAAAACTCTATCGAAAACATTAGAACGAATACAACATTTTAGCGACGAAGTTATTTACAATGACATTACTTACTTCAAACTACCATATAATATGTACTACATTAGTTTATCACTACAATCTCTTCAGACATACAAAAATATTGCTCTCACTCCACGGTCCTACGCTTGCTCTCATAAATATTCATTTACTTATATATCTCTATACATATATCAAAATAATAAGCTTATTTATCATGTAGGAATATAAGGCTAGTTTCACAAAGGCTATATGTAGTTCACTGAATTTATCCAAAAGAAAATCTTTGAAGATAGGGAGTATCCGCACACTGCAAACGAAACAGTCGGACGACAGCTGAACCGTCGTTGGCAACATAGTTTTTTTAAAAGAAAATCTTTATTCCTATCAATTTTTTCAGTCGGTTTCATATCGGCTAAATATCTGATCTTTATAATTCTTTGATCTGTGCGTGCAACCTTTATTTTCATTCTGCAGTGTGCGGGTACTCTAAATAAAAGATCATCAAGATGAAAATCATCAAGATCAAGATGAAAATCATGATTTTTTAATTTTATTTTACATCGACAGTGGACTAGCAATATATAAAAAATAGCCAGATTTACACAACATTTAATAGGTATAGCTGCTAATCTAAGGCCACAGGACTATAAGCTACTATCAAGTATAGGCCTCTACTGAGTACAGTCATGCGCATAAATATGTGACCATTTAGTTAAAGTCAAAAGTTATTTAGATCGACAGTATTCATTTTAGACATATTTCACTATTTAACTGTTCCGATAAACAAACCATAACCAGTCGTGAAAACATAAATTGCTGACATTAGTAAAATTTTTAATTTGACAGTTGTTTTTGGTTCGGTTAACGTTATAGTTAAAAACCTCAGTTGAAAAATTGTACTTATTAATGTCATGTAACATTCTTTCCACTTATGGAAAATGCTTTCGAACATCAACTAAGTGTATCTAAACAACGCTTAAAAATATTTCTTCTAATGTATAAATAGAATATATTGCGTTATTTAGCTACCATACGTCAGAGTAAGGCGTGAGGACCCCTACGTCTATAAAGCACGAAAATGGCACTTACTTTCAGAATCACACTTTTCTATCACTATATCAATTTGTATTGTTATTTTTATAAACATAAAATTCGTGGTTCAAATCATAATTATATGTAATACGTGAATTAAAATAACTGTACGAAACTATTAATATTTTTGTCGCTTACACGGTAAAGTGTACACTTATTTTTTGCACCGATAATACAGATAACAGACGCCAACACCCTACGTCAACCTACCCAAATTACCTACCCAACCTATTAAATTTTGCCAATCGAAAATTAACCTTTCACTATTGTGATACAGAGAGATGTAGGTTGATGTACATTAATACAATAATTTTGTTTAGCACTTAAAAAATATTGATCTTATTCTGTAAAATATAAAAATATGTACTGTATGTTTAACTGTTGTACTACTTACTTTTACGTTTTTTTATGTACTAAAAGATGTAACAAAATTCATTGTCACTGTACTTTTAACAACCGACAAAGAAGTGTTTTTATGTAAAATATAATATTGTTAAAGTAACTATTAAAGGGTACACAACTCTACAACATAAAGAGGGAAGCTCATTATTATCTTCAAAATACATAATTTACTCTACAAAATATACTTAAAATATAGATAGACATACTATGTTAAATTAATCACATATAAATAACACACAAACGTATATATTTGTATATTTAACTTATATAATTGTAAATAATTATATATGTAAATTGTCATTAATTAATGTTACTACATCATATGATGTTGATGTCATTGCAATATGTTCTTGTATGTACTTACATGTTATGACGTGACGATCATGGATGCGTGTGCGCATATTTGGGATACTTTGTGCATTAGAGGGGATCGCAGTATACTGTTGATCGTTTTAATTCAAGTAATAGGGAAATCAAACAAGTTTTGGCAGTATAAAATATAACGTAATTTCAGATAAGTATACTATATTAAAATTGCAAAAGTATATTCTGGTTTTAAAATAAAAATCAATAGATTTTGGCACTAACATTAGAGACAGCCCTAGTACCCATGTTTCACTCTCTAATGCACACAGTCGTTAAAAATCTAATTACAATAACAACTTATTGCTGTTGGATTGCTTCAATACTTATACATCTGCGTTACAACCTCAATCCTGTATTATTTGGTACTCAATATGTGGTAAAGCTCTGTAGGATCTCACGTAGCAGAAATATAGTCAAATAAACTTACAGATCTTTATAAAATTTAGGTTAATAAAAAGAATACTACAGTCGATATTTTAATTTTACCGATAAATGTCACTCACTATTTTTTTAATATCTTTTGTCACTTACAACATTCTTTTTGGGAAGAATAAGGCAGCTTATCCACATGACACCACTAATATTGCAGGTAACAAAGATAAATAAAAAATCGATAATTCCACAACTCCTAAATGGGTCACATCATATTCTGTAGAGGCACAGACCAAAATAAACCCTATTCCAACGCGCATTAAACTGTAATCCAACAGCTTGAGTACCAAACGCTACATATGTATACCATACAAACTGTCAGCAGCCCCTTAGATCTGGTACCAGGGCGAGCGTCGGACCCAGCGCAGACGGTAGCCGCCCTGCTCCGTGCGGATCTTGATAGACGCACCTTCTGCTGCTTTCACTGTTTCTTTTACCTGTATGGGGTAATATGATGTTAATTAATGTTACAGTAGTATGCTTACATTAGAATGACCTCTAAAAACGTTGAAGAATCTATTGCAAGTTATAATCAGTAAGTTCGATAGCGGTGTGAAGGCAAGGGACCTTCTCTCTGTAACTATATTTTTTGTCTATTGGTAAGACATAATGGTATATACATGTTTAATTAAGAGTAGCATCAGCAAGTTGTGTATAGGACAATGTCATAAATTGCAGCTGAAAAAGTCATACAGTAAAAATAATGTGAACTGGTCACAAATCAGATACCTCAAACAAGAGTTAACGGCAGGTATTTCATGACTATATTCATGTGAATTGAATCCCACCCAAAACAAAAATGTGAAAGGCTGCCAAGTTCGATAATATGGGAATGCTTCGCCTATAAAAGAAGTGAAATCTGAATAAGTACCAAGTTCCATACACATACCTCAATTTAAAAATAGTTACTTTTGAATGATGTTACTTGGCAAGTTTTCACACACCTTGTAAACCTACTAAACTCAATGAATCAAGTATATGTCATTTCATGACAAAAGGTACCTTATGGACTTTGGCGCTTAAGTCATTTGGAAAAACATATACAATCTTGCTTAGACTAAAAAGCATAATGTCGTAAGTGCCAACACCCATAAGGTACCTTTTACCGCGAACTGACACATATAATTTTCTATTAAAACTTGCCAAGTCACATCATTAAAAAGTAACTATTTTTAACTGAGGTATGTATATGGAACTTGGTACTTATTCAGATCTCACTTCTTTTATAGGCGAAGCATTCCCATATTATCGAACTTGGCAGCCTTTCACATTTTTGTTTTGGGTGGGATTTCATTTATTTTTGAAAGGTTGTTTATTTTATTTTTTTCTTATGATTAAGTTAGTTAAGGAAATGTCTCATTATCTTTCAGATTTTTGAATATGCACCATGCTTCTTACAAAGAAATGAACTAGATTAACTAAATGGACTAGATTTACCAACTGACTGACATGACATGTTATCATATATTATGTTCGTGGATCAAAGTTACACATTCGTTATTTTCGAAAGTGACTCACACTTGGCCGTTTTCAGATTTTTACTTTACTTTGACTAAATACAAACCTTTGTAACGAATTTCAGATCGGTACGACCATTCGAAGATATATTATATAAATATAGATAAATTTAGTTCGTTTTAGTTCCTTAGGGGTATAAATTTACACCGGATATAAAGGATCATGACCATTCACGGTACTGGTTTTTCTCATGCGTCAAGATAAAAATTATATTACAATTATTTTCTATATTTTTGAAGTCATTCTGCAATTGGAATGTCAATTTTGTATAGGGGTTTATTTGGAAACTTAATAAGTTATGAAATTGTTTTGATAAAATGTGCCGGCTATTCTTACGTTAAAGTGTTGCAATAATAAAAATAAGTAAATATATAACAATACATAACTCTAATCGATTTTTTTTGCATACGATTACAAATTAATATAAATGTAAAGTCATTGGAAAAGTAAATCGCGGGGTTTTTACTTAAAAACAAAACTCAAACTCAAACTTTTTAAAGCAATTTCACTTTTTTTGGCTAACGATACGTATGAAAGATTGCATAGTTTTTTTTATCTTACTTCGGTTTGATATAAATCGAACCTTTTTAATAAATTAATGATTATAGAATTAAATCAGTCATTTGAAATAATTATGTGTCGAGTGTATTTATTCGAGTAATCGATTTTCATTTAAAATCTAAAGTGGCAACATTGGTGTTGGTGTCTCAAATTGAATTGTCATTGTCAAAAAGTCCAATGTCAATTGGATGTTTGTTGTCTTTATTCATTGCGATTTGAATATTACAGTTTTTTTGTGTTGATCGAGTCCTACTCTCCACAGTAATTGTGATATTCATTGTAACTATTTGTTAATTCTTGTTTTCAATCACTATCCCTGACTTTAATGTGAAATTGTGAATCTTACGCCAGGACGTTTTTACGCCAGGAAGTTTTCACTTTGTTTGAAGTTTGTGAGTGATTTTGAGGTTAAGTTACGTTTTCTAAAAAAACTTGGAAATGCGGGTTTTGGTTCCAAAATGGCAATTATAGATGGTTATTTGGTTAATTTATACACCATCTAAAACAACTTTGGAATTGACGCAACTCAGTACCGTGGTCCATACTGTCTTGGTCATTCTCCTTTACACCTTCATTATTTTGAAACTGACTCACACTTGGCCATTTTCAGATTTTTCCCTTTACCTTGACATAGAGGCCTACCTCCATGCCAAATTTCAAGTCAATACGACCATTGGAAGTGGTCTATGTTTTTGATGAGTGAGTCAGTCAGAGTGAGTGTATAGTAAAAAAAAATAGCGATTTTCTGACGTCAATATCTCAAGACCTACAATAGGTATATTAATGAAATTTTGTATTTTAGATAAGTGAGGGGGTCTCAACAGATACTAGAAATTTGATATGCGTAAATAAAATAGATTTTGAGTTATAGGGGGGTCGAATTTGGCCCGAAATGGTTAGTGTAATATAACCCACGGCCGGTGTGTCGCTTTTTTTTGCTCGAACTTGGCGGACACACTGCCGTGTGTCTAGACTAAGATATTGTATAGAAATAAGATAACTCACACTCTGCATCAAGTTCTGTGCATTGCCAACCAACATCTCAGTCGCTTCCTGGTCTTCTTCGCTGCCTGAAAATACAACAAAATAAACATTTAATTATGGTTTAATTAAAATTATTGTGAACTCCAAAACCCATGAGTTTGTACTATGGTATATATCATGTTCTTTAATCATGAGTACTTTGATTACAAAGAAATTAACACTCGATATAATTACATGAATACACACCTAATATCATGTAGACATACACATTTATGAAACAATAATTTAATGAGAAATAATACGGCACTTTTATAGAAGGATATTTTAAATTAAAATATAGGTAAAATAGCAAGGTAAAATACAACAAGAGAAGTAAATGTATAATATATGCTATTTATATTAAAATGTAATACATAATATTAGTATGTAATTGCTTATGTATGTGTTAATGTACAGTTAAGCACACATTGACGTTATGATATGTTACCTTTGTAGTCCGGCATGCCGACTGTTAGAAAAGCGAGAAGCAGCATTAATAGAGAGAAAGCTATATTATTATATTGTAAGCTAAACTAGACTCATATAAGATAGTAACGCGAATTAGTATAAAAATATTACGTATTTATCGATAATGCAATAATTATAGAAAAATAGTAAGTAAGCAATTAATATTAAATGCTTAATCATAAAAGGCATACAGGGAGAGAAAAGTGAAAATTTAAATAATGTTGATTTTTTTATTAGATAATACTTATAATATTTTATCCAATATATTGGTATTTACTATGAATATGCATGAAGTTGCTTATAATTCACATATAACGCTCACCTAATTAAATAGAATGCCAGAAAAGAAAATAATTGAATTATTTAGTAAATAAAGAAGTATATATTTACCCTGTGCTCCCAACATGGTGGCCTTCACGGTGGACAGGATCTTGAGCTGAGTTCCAATCGTCGGGATACGCTCGCATACTTGTAGCAGGTTCTGTAATTAACAAACATCATCAAATGACTATGTATACGACCACTTTCACGTTACATTATTTAATACATAGAAATGCCAGACTGACATTCACGTCTAGGTTTTGATCTGACATCAGTCGTGACTCGTGAGAGTGAAGGAATAGTGAGTGCACGTGTGTCACGTGCGCTATAATATGTCCGCGCAGCTGGCTCCACCCTCCGAGCCTTTCTCCTAACTATGTTGGGGTCGGCTTCCAGTCTAACCGGATGCGGCTGAGTACCAGTGCTTTACAAGGGACGACTGCCCTATCTGACCTCCTCAAACCAGTCACCCGGGCAACCCGATACCCCTTAGTTAGACTGGTGATGGACCTGCGCAGCTGGCTGATCTATTCATTTCAAAATAGCCGCTATTGCAGAAATCAGTCTAATGCCACTGTTACTTAAAATGCTAACAAATAGCAGACAAAGTATATAAAAGAAAACAGAGTGTATAAAACATAAAGCTTCATTTAGTCTGCTATTTGAAATTGTTCCCAAGAGTAACTATATAAATGGCTTTATGTCAAAAAAAGCTTGTCATTCAAGTCTGGTCATCAAGCCCTTCCGCATCACCCAGAGAAGATAAAAAACCAGTCGATACATACCGTCCTAATCCTCTTGTCAGTACATTCCAGCGCCAACTTCTTGGCGAGTCGCGTGACCTCCTCCGAGGCTTCAGCGATCGCCTTCGCCGTCGCGATGAGCTCCCTCTTGCTGCCTGGTGGTGGAAGAATGGGAGGTTAGTTCAGGAGTTATTGTGAGGAGTTGTGGTGAGGGAGTATACAGGCATGCGAGTATCATCCAGAAACAAAATATAGATTTTTTTTTTTTTGGGAATGTACATCTGATGATGAGAAACCCACTACTTAGTTGAGTATACTTAGTAAAAAATAAAATAAAGTTTTTATCATGCTGCAAAAGTCTTAATTGATAGAAATTCATAGTAAAAATATAATGTATTTAACACTTTTTTGGATTTCTGATGTTTGAAATGGTCTCTCGACGTCGTCTGGAGATGAAAAGGGGAGGCCTTTGCCCAGTAGTGGCATGAACTCAGAAAAAAAAAAACTGAAATCTAAAGACAATTATTATCAAGTATTGTGAAAATGAGAGCCTATGAATATTCTCCAAAATATCAGGCAAATAAAATACAGCCAGACTAGAAAACCAATATTAAAATCTTATTCAGAAGAGAAGGTTTCCCTGGATCCAACCTGGATCTAAACCTAGACCAAAAAGTCCATTCTTTAGTAGCTTATGGCCCGAATACAATAAAACCAAGGCATATAATATTATGTTCGAAAGCATCTGTAGTATGTTTTATACCACTAATCACACAAAGCACAAAATGTTACACACTCAATATTCAACCTTATAACTATCAACATAAAGTACAAATTGCTACGTTGATGATCATGATGAGTGACTTACCGCTGAGATTCAATACCACTTCTGTTCCGCAGCCGAGTGACAGACATATACAGTGAGTACAACATCGAGATACTTAGGCGCATATTATTATATACAAGCATTTAAAATGAGGCTTTTCAAAATACATTATATTCTTCTGTGGTTTTTTAGATATATGAGCCACTTACATGAAGGTATACTAACGCATTTTTGGGGTATTCGGTCAGAGATGTATATAGCAGTATATAGAATAATATGCACCTAATTAAGTGTTAGCATGAATAGTGCGTACATTAAGTTATACACAAGATATACAAACAAATATACGGTATTTTACTATCATAAAGCTGTATTAGATAAAGCCGCTTGAATTACGCGTTCGAAAGTAGTATGGTACTGTAGCGTAGTTAGAAACTTTTTCATTTGTAAGGTTTTATTCATCACGATTGATACTGACCGGGCAATCATTTTAAATATATTCGATTTGTTCCATAGAATAAGTTTTTATATTGAAGTGTGTCACTTCACCTCTCGAGCCCAAACAATAAACGCAAAGTTGAAGTTATTTGCAATCTTTTAATGAAATATCCTGAGATCCCCGGTCCCTAGCGCGCCACGCGCTATAGTACACAGTTAGTCACAGTCCTGCCTACTTCAGAGGGTGCATTAATAAGTGAGTTCTAGCTGTCATTTGAATCTTTGACAGTCAGCAGCCAGTATGTTTGATAACCAGTTTTACTAGGTAACTGGGTTAAAGAGATAAGACAGGCAAGGCAATCGCTTTATACATAACTCTCCCATGAAGGCTGATAGTAGACGACGCTTAAAAACCTTTTAAATTATATAATCGACACACATTTGACCACAATGAACTGATGATGTGGTCGAAAATAGACCATGCTGGCCTAATTTCTGCTTGATACAAAAACCCCATTCAGTGTTTCCTTTTCCTAAAGTATTATAAGAAACATGACGGCATACCCTTGGAGTCGGACCGCACGAGCTCGGAGAGCCTGGCCATGAGGATGGCCATGCGCTTGGCGGCCGCGATGATCTCGTTGTCCTTGGACGACCACTCGCGCACTGCCTTGTGCAAGTTGTGCGCGGCCACCTGGACGAAGAACACTGGATTTCACTTGCGGAACAGCGAGTTTTGCGAGAACCGTAAAAATGCGAGAACTTAAATGTGTTCATACCTACATATGTATAAATTCGGGCTTCAAAAAATACTATCTTAAGCATGAATTAATTTCAATTTTCATTTGACGTCTTTATTACCACTGAAGTAATGAAGTACCACTGAAGTTATTGTAAGAAACTTTTCTCAAGTCATCATCATCCTCCGAGCCTTTTCCCAACTATGTTGAGGTCGGCTTCCAGTCTAACCGGATTCAGCTGAGTACCAGTGCTTTACAAGAAGCGACTGCCTATCTGACCTCCTCAACCCAGTTACCCGGGCAACCCGATACCCCTTGGTTAGACTGGTGTCAGACTTACTGGCTTCTGACTACCCGTAACGACTGCCAAGGATGTTCACTGACAGCCGGGACCTACAGTTTAACGTGCCATCCGAAACACAATCATTGGTGTCTAAGATATACTTAGAAAGTACATACAAACTTAGAAAAGTTACATTGGTTCTTGCCTGACCTGGAATCGAACCCGCGCCCTCATACTCGAGAGGTTGGTTCTTTGCCCACTAGGCCACCACGACTTTTCTCAAGTTATAATTATAATACAGGGTGATATACTGACCAATATAGGATGGCTGGGATGCGGCTGCCTCCTAAAGATATCCTCTCCCTCATCATCAGTGTCAGCGGGCGGCGGTGGGCGGGGCGGTGGGGCGGCGCCAGTGGGCGGGGGCGGGCGGGGCGGGGCCGCCACGTCCGACATGTGTAGACGAGACAGAGCTTCCGGCAGTGCGGGAGGCGGCGGGGGCGGGGCGTAGTGCCCTGATAGCGCTGATTCTAATTCTCCGGCTGCGCTGATTATCTGTAAAAGACATCCGTTTAGTTATTGATGGTTGTACAGTAGATGGTGAGGCTGTTTGAAGTGACGGGAACTTGGTACGAGTACAATAGAAGCCACTGACTGCCTCTGACCTTCTGAGTAAAACTCGAAGACCTGTATTGCCATGACGTTTGTAACGGTTTTTTTTTCGTAAAATAATTTCTTTAACAGCCTTGGCGCGGTTCACGGCGGGCGGGATGGCGGCCTACAGACAGACTGCTGCAGTAGCAGTACTGACCTCACTGTTAGCAGTCCGCCAGGCAGCAGCCTGGGCGCGGTCCCCGAGCGCCACAGCCTTGGCGCGGTGCACGGCGGGCGGGATGGCGGCCTGCAGGCGCTGCTGCGCGGAGGACAGGGCTCGGGCGAACTCCTGGTCCTCCGTGTTGTCACGCTCAGCTCCTCCGACTAGCAGTACGCGGTTTGCCAGTCTGGAGAAACAGGGATAAGCTGCATTAAAAGGACCCCTCTAACAGCCTGGCCACAGTCAAGCGCAGCGCGAATTGTGGCGTGTCTCGCGGCGCGACAAATGGTCTACAAGTTCCAGCGACACGTGACGGATTGCGGCGCGGTGAGCTGCGCCCCAAGAGTCGCGCGGCTGGCGACGTGGTCATACATAATGGCGACTCGACACTGTTGTCGAGAATTCACGGACAATATACCGACAATGATTGGGAAACAGGCATGCATACGCGAGAACACCCGCGCAAAGCATCCACATTCTCGTTCACACTTATTCACGGGGATTCTTGGCACTAATGTGGAACCGCTATAAAGAAGCATATCATCGTCACTCACTTGCGTAACACTGCCATTAGATCAAATTTCATAAAAACCCATATAAACATTTTAGTTAAGACAAAGTCGATATATGTATTTATTTGCGTGAAACATAGTTTGACATAGGTGGAATTGGTCATCCCCTTCCTTTATATCCAACAGCTCTTGGAATCAATATAAAAACACATAGGACATCCTAACATTCGAGAAGTGTTGAAATAAATATCTGGCTAACTTGAATTCAACGCCAGATCAAGCCCAATAATGATGTTTAACCTATATGTTTATAACCAAATTAACACAAGCACCTACCTGGCAATAGCAGAAGTATTATCAACCATCTTCTGCGAGTCGTTGTTGCGAATAGCATCCTCACACAGGTATGTATGCTTCTGCATCAGCTCACCTGCAAGGATGTAAATTATCTTATTTCTATAACGAATTTTACTAAACGAGAAAGAGCAAAGAAAGGGATAGAAAAAGACGAAGGTGATGAAAAGATAAATGGAAAACGCAATGGGAAGAAGATGGAATAAAGGGACATAAGGGGAGAGGTATAATAATAGAGGGAAGCAGAATACAGACATATGAGTAGTGAGGAAGACGGAGAGAATGTAGACACTATGTTAGATACACCAATTATACAATTTTTATTCTTAAATCCAATTAAGTAATGAGATGACAAAGGGATGGGAATGGGATAAAAAATCTTTTAATAAATTTCTCAATTCTATGTAGGTCATTCTGAAAAAATACAGACTTAAAACCCCCCATAAAAAGGGCCGAGGTTACAAAAACCTTCCAAAAAAGGTAACAACTCACCAGCAGTCCTCACAAAGTCGAGGGGATCTACCGCCTGGTCACAAAGGTCGCGCACGCGCAGCACAGCTTCAGCGTACTGGTTCTTCAAGTTGTTGAAATGTTCCTCTGCCACCTAGATTGTCAATAAAGTTTACATGTTTTATCTTCATGAATATGAGTGAGAGTAGAGATTTGCAATCTCTAAATGAGACACACATCATCATCTCCCGAGCCTTTTCCCACTTTTTTTTCATTAGACAGACTTGGATGTGTAATGTACAAACACAGCCCATTAACCTATCTCAACCTATAAAACGTCAATAGATTTTATTCTTTTCACAATAATGGAAGATTAATTTTCGATTGGTAAAATTTGACAGACATGGGTAGGTTGACCTGCTGGCGTCTGTACTCCGTACATTTTCTTTGTATGACTCCACGACATGACCAGTTTTGAGCGCTCCCCATGTTATAGACACCAAGATAATGTACATGTACATTTACACACAAATATAGCTTACCCGATATCTTGAAATCATAAATTATATAACAGCTAGTTACAGGTGAACTTCGTTAGTTTAATTTAAAAGAAAGCTTTTATTTGGTCTGCTTTTTTTGCGAAGTATTTTAGAGATGCTGTGCTGATCACAAGTTTTAAGGAATAAGATTAGGAGGATCCAATCTTAGTTAAAGCTGAAGTATATAATACATTTTACACATAAAATAAGTACAATCAAACAGATATATGTGTTACCTTGCTGTCAGGGTTGTAGAGCCTGATCTTGCCAGCTAAAATCAGTTGTGGTGACAGTTTCTCCACCTAAAATAGACAATGTAATATGTATTTTTATTGCAATTTATTTTACATTAATAATAATGGCGTCCACGGCCGATTTCGGCCACGGCAGCTGTTCTCATTTTAAGGAGATCAGCCAGCTGCGCAGGACATATTATAGTGCACGAGCGTTTGCGCAGACACAGGTGAACTCACTATTCCTTCACTCTCATAGCCCGATGGGACGGCAATCCGACACGACCGGAAAGAGATCAGGCGCAGGACCGACATTTACGTGCTCTCCGATGCACGGGTGAATCAATCACCAACTTCCAGACTACGGGCTGCTTTGTGAAAGTTCAAGAAAACCCCCAAAGCGATTTCGGCCCGACCCGGGAATCGAACCCGAGGCCTCGAGCACAGCTTGCGACCACTAGACCAACGAGGCAGTTATTTTACATTAGATAGTAGGTGTATATAGTATATATGTAATACAATAAATATTATTCATAATTAGAAGTTATTTGACGGAATGACGCAAGATACACAAGCTCTAGTGACATTGCCGGTCAAGTTTTTAATGTAGTAAGTATTGTACTTTATGGTTTTTGGTTGTGTCCATTTTTTCTTAAATTTTAGCGTCGATCTTTTCGATGATTTCATCAAATGACCTCTCCCGCTGTGGGTTAGCAGCGGTGAGGGAGTGTCAGACTCTTACCGACTAAAAACCATCGTGTTCCGTCGTAGGCCTTTTATGTACCAGAGCCGCGGTAACTCTTTCGAACAATCCCGCAGCCCCGGCAGGCCTAGGCCCTGCTGGGTATGGTATACCTGTCTAGCATTCTGCGTGAGCTGATCAGCGAGACGCTTGTTGTGTCCGCAGCCCGCCGCCACCACGTCCGCCGCCGCGCATGCACGCTGGCTGAAGGCTGCTAATGCTGCCGCCTTCTCATGGAACTGACTCTCGCGACCTGGGGTGCCTGGGAGAACAACAGGAGGGTATATAGATAGATTGTTCTTTATTCTACAACTAGCAAATAACACAGCAACAACACAGGAAATCACAAGACACAAAAAAAACTTGGTGCAAAAAAAATAAAATTGACTCGCAAAACCCTAACCTTAACAAACCTATTTTAACTTTTCAGTGACAAGCATAATTGTCACTAACACTAGACACTAATATGTGTTATCTGTTATCAGACATACGCCGCAGTGTCAAGATCTTACGTCATCGTATCGTGGTGGCCTAGTGGGTAAAGAACCAACCTCTTGAGTACGAGGTTGTAGATTCGGTCAGACAAGTGCCAATGCAACTTTTCTAAGTTTGTATGTACTTTCTATGTATCTTGGACAAAAATTACTGTTTCGGAAACCATTGAACATCCTTGGCAGCCGTTACGGGTAGTCAGAAGCCAGTAAGTCTGACACCAGTCTAACCAAGTTGTATCAGGTTGCCCGGGTAACTGGGTTGAGGAGATCAGATAGGAAATCTTCTTGTTTGTCTTTCTCTTTGTTTGTTTAGTTGTCCAGCCAATCCTGCCATTACATTATTATTATTTTAATTTATTTATTGTTTGTTATTATTTAAAATGTATTAGGTATTAGTTATTACTAACACTAGTCTGTAATTTTACTAACAAATATGGATGTAATCTTAAGATGGATCTGAAATAAATGATTTTATTTATTTACAGCCTTACTTATAAACGTGAATTAAATAATAAGTAATACTTAAGGGCTGTTTAAGAAAATTCTTACTTATAAACGTTGCTTAAGCATGTCTTAACTAACATTTAATCACTACTTAAGACTTTAAGTAGTGATTAGTAAAAATGCTGCTTAGAAGGTGATTAAAGATTTTTATAAGTAAGGGGGTTATTATTTAAAACACTTGTACAGCTGCATTTGGTTAGACTGGAAGCCGATCCCAACATAGTTGGGAAAAATATTATCATGTTAGTGTTCTTTTTATCTCCCTTTGACGGGACTCCACACTTTGACGGGACAAGCGTGGTTAGGGAATTTTCTAATAAACATATTCCATGTTGTTGAAACGGTCGATGTAGTTAAGAATTTCATTACTTATTATTATTTGTTGTTATACAATTTTGTATCTCGGCATTTATCTACCCGGTTTTTTTAAACGGTTTTAGATTAGCACGGGCCGAAACCAAGAGCTAGCCTGTGTGTGTTGATTGTAGGACAGATGTATGTTTAATGTAGTATGATTGTGTGTATATTGACTATGCGATCGCATGTGTGTTATGGGTGATGCTGCTATACGTATGTCGTTCTGTAGGAATTTTCTGACAATTCCGCAAGTGTTCAGGATAGCAACTCTCTGTAGGGTTTGAACAATATTCGGTGGTAAGTCTAAGAAATGAAATGAAATTGTTTATTTTGCAAGTTGGACATTACATCACTTTTACACGTCATTTTAAAAACGCTGGGGTTGGCATTTCCTAACTAACTCATCCCTGAGAAGACACGCCGAAACAAACTCAAGGGTCATAGTCTCTTTTAAAGTCCAAACATGTTATAAATCAAATAATATTATGTGTGAGTGTGACCATGTACGCGGTCCGGAATGGCTTTTTGAGGAAAGAGCCACATCAGGCTGGAGCTGACCAGTCGCTTTTTAGAGACTCCGCATACTCCGAGCCTTTTTCCCAAGTATGTTGGGGTCGGTTTCCAAGGTTTTGAGAGACTGATGTATTATATTTATTTCGTGTAGAATTACCCATAGGCGCATTAACAGCGTCGGTGAAGTGCCGCAGCGGCGCCGCCACGTCGATGAACTCCTCCACCACGCGGTTCACTACCGCCCTCTCCGTCGCTCGCTTCAGCTCGTGCAGCTTGTCTGTTAGCTCCCTACGAATAAGTAAACAAGCTCATATATACTGTCCATCTTCAGTCACACGCTCGAAATAGTATATCGAGTATTAAAATATCGAAAATAAGTTTTATTGCGCAATATAGATGCATATACACACTTAACAGAAAGAAAAATAGAAGGGGAAAATATGCGTCATAAAATTAAAACCTTCAATCAGGTAGCTGAGGATGAAGCTACACCCCAATCTCGAGTCATCTATATAAATGAGCCCCATGCCATGGTAACAATCATTACCCTCAGTTATATTTTTTACAGCTTGTTAACTGATGAACCTACAAAAAGAAGTAAACAAACCTGGTAATAGCACGTGCCTCCTCACTATCTCCCTTCCCACTGGCACACAAGTCAGCCAACTTGTCAGACAGCCGCTGTACTTCTGAACATAGCTGCAGAACTTCTGCCTTCTCGCGACCTTGGAGACCGTCGGCGATCTACGAGACCGATGATGGAAGTCAGACATCGAAATAATCAGAAAATAATATTGCTGCTTAGCGATAAGGCCACCTATTGTGTACTTTTAGGGTCGGTTCATATCTAACGGAATATGCGTCGCGTATCATCGGTCGCGTAACGCCAGGACTGACAAATATACGGTAAAACATTCAATCATTCACACCTAACCGATGATGCGTTAGTGCGTCGATCATACATTTACGATACGCTCGACGCATTTTCCGTCAGATATGAACCGACCCTTATTAAGTGTATTGTGATTTCCAGTCATGTTAATTAATTTTTTGGTGTACAATAAAGAATAATCTATCTGTGTATTTGGGAAAAAAAATGGTTAATTCCTTTTTGAAAAAAGATGTGGCTGCCTTCTGTTAACTTATTACAAAAGGAGACTTTCTAAAAGTAACACAACTTTAATCGGGCCGGTAATCAAACCATCATTTACGTTATTTACATATAATTAAACATAAAATATATTTACTAGGATAAAAAATACAGAATATAGCTGGATAATGTTTTTTTTAACCTTCCCGCTACGCATTAGCAGCGTGAGGGAGTGGCAGACTCTTACTGACTAAAACCTAACACGTTGTTTCTAACGGCCTTTATGTACCAGGGCCGCGGTAACTCTTTCGAACAATCCCGCAGCCCCCGGCACTTGCCCTGCTGGGGGAATGAAGTTACTTGCCGATAACTAAGCTAGATAAAACTTTGGTTCTGACCAAGATTTCGGTAACTGTCAAAACCTTATTCTTACCCTCTGTCCCTGCGAAACGATGCTGTTAATAGCCTTCTGACCCTCAATCCTGGTGACCGGGTCCGCAGCCGGGTGTAACAGCCACTTGTGGGCTGTCTCCAATCTAATGCAAACATAAAATTAATGCTTATTGTCCCATATAATGGGTTTATCGGTTTTATACATAAAAAAAAATAAATGGTTTTATGTTTGATGGTTAAGGGATGATTTATATTTTTTATTCTAAAGACGAACGTCGTTTGTGGCTCGGACGGGTCACGGATCATGCACTGTGTAATATAAACTGCTTCATACAAACTGTATGTAACGTTTCACATCCGTGCCCCGTACGAGCCACGTACACGACACGGCACGGACACGGCCCGGCCTAATATAAATCATCCCTAATTTATTCTTCCTAAAACTTCGTAGTTTGATTTAGTTTGATTATTAACGCACGGTATTTTCAATCATATTTAGAGTACCCGCACACTTCAATATTTTTTACAATATTCAGGGTCATAAATCATTATGTAAATGAATGGCAGTAGACACAACAACGATCAGGTATTTGGCCGGTATCAGACCGAATGGAAACTTTGAATGGAATTGAAATTTTTATAAGTTTCTGTTCTTACCATCGAGCTAACTGTTGGTCCAATCTTTAGTCTGAAGTGTACGGGTAGGCTTATAGGTGCCTATAGTGAAAAAATATATTAAAAATATGTAGTGCTCACCTAGCCTGCATGGTCTTCCCGCCCTGCTTCTCAGCAGCCCTCACACCTTCATTCACGATGGAATCCAGTTCGTTGATCTGGTGACGCAGGTCTGACGCCAGATTCAATGCCTGAGAGAAAAACATGGTATTAGGTTTCAAATCTCCCGAGCCTTTTCCCAACTATGCTGGGATCGGCTACCAGTCTAATCAGATGCAGCTGAGTACCAGTGCCTTACAAGAAGCGACTGCCTATCTGACCGCCTCAACCCAGTTATAGATAGTGCAACTCAGATTTGCGCGCGGCCCTATGTGTGCGTCGGCTTGTAAATATACAACTTTCATTCGTGTGACAGTGACGTCTTCCGAGGATGACGTGTTCTTATCGCTTTTTGTTATGGGTACAGTCGTTTACGAAAATACTAGGTTTCAAAAAATGAAACAACATTCAAAGCTTTTTATTATTAAATATAGTTTTTCATTATTTTCTCATAAGTCTTTTCAAATTGACATTGACAGTATCTAAGAAATAAATAAGGTGAAATATCTAAGATGAATTAAATACTCATTAAAGAGATGTGAATGCCATGCCAAGAGAAAAAAAAATACTCCTTACATATTTTCTAGCTCGGGGTACGCGCACAATAAATAAAAGTGTGGTCTAAGAATGTAAAAAGAGGTATAATCTAGTATAGTAATGTAAACAAAATGTGTGGGGAATTTTAAAAAATTATATTGCTTCGCATAGTATCGACCAAAATATGACGGAAATAATGAAACTCATAAATGAACGTTTAAGTCAAATTGATGAAGGGATGTGAGGTAATACTTGTCGACATGTACAAAAGAAAAAAGAAGAATACTATAGACATTTTGACATGGAGACAGAATTTATAATTCACCTTGGAGAGTAGCGAATCCGAAAATTCATCATTTGATTTTTCAAGTAGCGATTCATAATCATTATAAATAAATAAACATTAAATTACGTAATAACTGTTTTTCTTTAAACACCCGTATACAACCCTAAATAACTGCATTGTACCCGACTGTACCTCTTGTCACGCACACAAAGTCACTGTATATGTACAAGGTTTACCCACACATAAGGCCGCGCGCACGACTGAGTTGAACTTACTATACTCAAGCAACCGAATACTCTGGTAGACTGACTTGGTTGTCAGACTTACTGGCGACTACCCGTAACGACAACCAAAGACGTTCAATGACAGCCGCAGGTTTGAAACATTCAAGACCCAAGTTCATAGACAATCAGATAAACACTGTAATCATTTACAGGCACTTGAAACGTTATCACTAGTTTAACCATGAAGTAGTAATTATTGCGTTCACCGCCTCAAAGCAAACCCCGTTAATTGTACCAACTGTTTTACGGATGAAGGAACGAATGAAACGTTATACTTGAAAATTCAGAAGTCGTCATTCAAGTACAACGCATGTCAATATTATGATGGTTTTTAAATTAGCCGTATTACATCTGATACAGTTAAATTAGGCTAAATTACCTTGGGTTCTCTGCCGTGTCCATATTGCCGTTCGTCACATAGATGGTCAGCGTTGATGCCACCAGATCTAGAAAAAACATTTATTCATAAATAAGTATTCTGCTACTTTATCCTAACACTAATGTCACTAAGATATTTACGCGAATGGGTTCATATTTAAACATATTATGGAACGTGTAAGACGGCCGTGATATAAACGTCGGAGTTTTCTTCCAGGTTAAAGAATCTGTATTAAAATTCGCTAATTTTCAAATAGATGCTAACACTAATCTTGACGAGTATGAAGTTAAGGTAACGGTTCTACAGACTACAATTGATATTCTGTATGATCTAATATCATTGGTGGTGGTATACCTGGCGAGTCTCCTGGCAGCATCAGCAGGTTCGGGCGCCAGGTGTTCGGCGGCGCGTTGAGCTGATGTGAGCACACTGCGGATAGCTCTCTCGCCTGCACTGTTGCGCTGAGCCTCAGGGTCCTAGTATATGAAATCGGTTCAATGGAGTATTAAAGTGAGTTGCTCGAGTCAACAATAATGATAACGGGATCATTGAATGGGCGAAATGTTTGGATGTTGGTCTTCTATCCCTCTATTAATGAGTCGTATATCATTTGAAAGGTCTTTTTAACCGACTTCCCAAAAAGGAGGAGGTTCTCAATTCGGCCGGTATGTTTTTTTTTTTTTTCTATGTATGTACATCGATTACGCCGAGGTTTATAGACCGATTTACGTGATTCTTTTTTTGTTCGACGCCGAATAGCTGCCAGTTGGTCCCATAGTCATCAGGTCAGGGATCTGATGATGGAAACCCTGAGAAATCGAGGGCAACTTTCGAAAGTTGTAAGCATACATAGGGTTAAACCTTGACACTCATATGTATGTCTGATAGCACTATTCAACAGTGAAGGTTTGGAGCTGACCTGATGATGGAGACCAAAGAAGGTCGAGGGAACTCGACAACTGAGTCTGTAAACTATCTCGTGTTTGGGCTTATATTATTCGTATTGACGAGACCTTTGCAACAGTGAAGGTTTGGAGCTGACCTGATGATGGAGACCAGAGAAGGTTGAGGGAGCTCGACAACTGAAAATGAAAACTACCTCGTGTTTGGGCTTATATTCTTCGTATCAATGAGAACTTTTCAGTTATGTGGATAGTGACCTTATTCGTTTCACTGAAAAGCTGAAAATAAAAAACTTTTTTACAAAAAAAATAACCGACTTCCCAAAACACTAAAAAGCAAAAAAAAACTAATTTTAGGTGCATCGGCCTAGAAGTCGGTGGCAAAATTAACTCAGGGACATCCATTAGACACCGACTTCTAGGCCGATGCACCTAAAATTAGTTTTTTTTTGCTTTTTAGTGTTTTGGGAAGTCGGTTATTTTTTTTGTAAAAAAGTTTTTTAAGCGCTACATTCTGTCTTAACATACCGTTTACCAATTCTTAGTATTTTAGTAGCTAGAGCTTAAATAAGATATAATTATCGATAGGGATATCAAGAGAATGAATCCCTTCTGTAGTAATGAGTCATAACATTCGAACGGACTTTCCAAATGCAATATTTCGTAATAATATAACACCCACTGATTGTCAATACTTTATAACTTATAGCAGATTTTAGAAGTAGTTATTATTTCATTAAACACGTCATAACTCCCTTAATACTAACAAATGACAGTAGCCGCCATACAAGAAAATACTCTACATGAAATAAGCTTTCTATTGATGTATCACTTAATGCTAGAGGAGAGGTAGACCAAAACGCTCATTGTCCTTTCATTTTTAACCAACTTCCCAAAAAGGAGGAGGTTCTCAATTCGGCCTGTATGTTTTTTTTTTTTTTTTTTTTTTTTTTCTATGTATGTACATCGATTACTCCGAGGTTTATAGACCGATTTGCGTGATTCTTTTTTTGTTCGACGCGAAATAGCTGCCAGATGGTCCCATAGTCATCAGGTCAGGATCTGATGATGGAAACCCTGAGAAATCGAGGGCAACCTTCGAAAGTTGTAGGCTTACATAGTGTAAAAACTTGACACTCAGGTGTATGCCTGAAAGTACTATTCAACAGTGAAGGTTTGGAGCTGACCTGATGATGGAGACCAGAAAGGGTCGAGGGAACTCGACAACTGAATATGTAAACTACCTCGTGTTTGGGCTTATATTATTTGTATTGACGAGACCTTTGCAACAGTGAAGGTTTCGAGCTCACCTGATGATGGAGACCAGAGAGGGTCGAGGGAACTCGACAACTGAATATGTAAACTACCTCGTGTTTGGGCTTATATTATTTGTATTGACGAGACCTTTGCAACAGTGAAGGTTTGGAGCTGACCTGATGATGGAGACCAGAGAAGGTCGAGGGAACTCGACAACTGAATATGTAAAATACCTCGTATTTGGGCTTATATTCTTTGTATTGATGAGAACTTTCCACTTATATGGATAGTGACAACTATTCGTATCACTGAAAAGCAGTAAATAAAAAACTTTTTTACAAAAAAATTAAACCGACTTCCAAAAACACTAAAAAGCAAAAAAAAACTTATTTTAGGTGCATCGGCCTACAAGTCGGTGGCAAAATTAACTTAGTAACATCCATTAGACACCGACTTCTAGGCCGATGCACCTAAAATTAGTTTTTTTTTGCTTTTTAGTGTTTTTGGAAGTCGGTTTAATTTTTTTGTAAAAAAGTTTTATTTTAACCATGACCAAGAAACTTTTGGCAAAAGGTCGGTTGCTAACTAATAGAATCGCCTTCGGTCAAACTTTAAAGTAGGCAAAAAGAATATTTCGAGTAATATTAACCCCACACACAAGAAATTGTTTTTTAAACATCCGATAAAAAAAAAATTATAACGTTTCAAAATAAGATGACCACATATTTTTAATCCAAACGGTCTCTATATACAAAGACAATACCACTAATCAAACTGTGACTCACATTAAGGAACTCATGCGCAGCTCCAATCTTGGCATGTATCTGCTGCTGCAACGCCTTCAGCACCGCCACGTTGTCCTTCTCGCCACCGTCCTCTACGTATGATGTTAGTTGCAAAACACTGACAAACAAACATTACTAGTTACAATGTGTTTTGTAAACTTAAGGTTTGAACTTTGAATCAGATGTTGATTACATCTGTCTAGCCTTTCCCTAAATATTTGCCAAATATTTCGACTTATATACTTACTTGACCCCAAATAATATTTGGGGTCGACTTAAAGTCTAATTGAATGGAACTGAGTACCAGCATTTTACATTTAGTGACTGGCTTTTTGACCTTCCCACATGGATAACTTCCCAATTTCCTAAGTTAGGACAAGTGTTCAGATTATATGATGGACATTACGACTAGGTTATAAAATGAAATCATTCCTTAATGTTCAATCCATCTTCTGCTATCAACATTTTGCAGATTGACTTCAGGAATTGACTAGCGCCGATGATGTATAATTTGTTGAAGAATGAACAATATTACTCTTATAACTCACCGAATAATCTCGTGTATTTCATCGGCCATTCTTTGAGCGAGATAGTTCCTGTTCTCGGCAGCCTCCTCCATGCCTTTGCCTCCTGCAAAGCAAACGTATAGACAATCAAGTTTTGTTCTTTCAAACCTAATTTAAATATAAGGTAACTGGGCCAGACAATTCAGCCGAATGTATTGTAACCTAAGGGGGATTACGGGATGATTTGGTCGTCTACAACGTTTATGGGAACATTCGAATGAGAACATAGGAAAGCGTCAAGAGGAGATGGGGAGTCTTTGCCCCGCAGTAAGCTTTCCTACAGTTTAAGGAGAAACAAAATACAGTGTAGAAGAGTCTCAGGCTAAGCTGCAGTAACATGGGTTGGAGCACGTTTTATTCCGTAGTGAGTCACCCTGTGTTTTGGAAGGCACATTAAACTGTCCACACGCGACACTTACCCTCAGTGAGGATATGTATGTAGATCTTCATGGAGCAGATGAGCACGGGCGCGAGCTGCTTCACGCTGTCCAGGCAGCGGGTCAGTGTGTCTGCATGCGGTGGGTGGGTCAACTCCGCTGCTCGGGCTGCCACCTAGATAACACAAAATTATTACAAAATATGGGGGAATAGTAAAAAAGAAAAATACTCTGGCAACCTATTACAACTTCTCCATAATCACCATTTTCCCAACCCCACGCCATCATCTATCAGCAATCATCTTTGTCTTCATTCCCACCCACTCTTTCGTGCCATCCAAAAAACACACGTTCCAGATTTGCCCTTACTTCAAAACATAGTAAAGAGTGTAAAGCTTGCTTACCTCCCTGGCGGCCCTGGAGAGTGCAGGCGAGATATCTCTGAGGAACTGCACCAGGTCTTCCATCGTATCTATGACCTCCGCCACTCCTAGGTAGTCTAGCACCTAGAAGTTATCACAAAGAAAATAAATTTTCTTCATCATCCCCATCAGTTGGCATCACAGATCTCCCGTTTGGAATGCCAAAAGTTTGGCTCTCGTAATATAAATATAGTTTCTATTGCAAACATTTCTCTACTACACGTATTTTCTTGAGTTATACAATAGAAAGGCACATAATATAACATTTCCCACGATGTAATGTGACACAATACCTTTGAACTGCTATATTAGAACAGAAAGTACCTATATGATTATAATGTTACGTTCCCTTTCCCATAGAATTATGTAAAAATGCGAACATATACGTTCGTCATGCAAGATTAGAAAACTTACGAACACAAGGGAAATGTAGTACAGTGTATTTAGAAATCGAGATAAGATAGGAGAACAATAAAATTCAATGAACGCTACAGACGGCAAAGTTATACAAGCCCCAAATTTCAGCTTCCCTTTGAATCGGTACACTTTTATCACAAGCATTTATAGGGTTACCAACCTTTTTGCACTCTTTAACGATCTTCCTGACTTCGGACTCGTCGAAACACAGCAGCAACGCAGACGTGCCTTGCAAGATTCCTCTCGAACCTTCGATCAGCTTCTTCCTGCAAACCACACTTATCTTGAGCTCCTTCACACGGGCGTCACAAGACTCGAAGGTAAAGAGACTTGCGTCAACAGACATTGACATCGTGGCTGCATATGCAAGAAGCTACCAAACCTTCCGTGCCAACCATGTCTTAAAAGAAGACTTGAAAGTTCAAACTACCCTTTCGTGCAATGGGTAGATGACCTTACAATTTTGCAGTATCGATTCGAATTCTGAATGAAAAACGAGTAATCGATTGTGAAACAGCTGCGGAAGCTTACATAAGAAATTGTTTAGTTTTGAGGTATTTATGATAAGCATTCCGCAACAATATGGAAGCTTACATAATACGTCATCGGCTTGGAAACAATCAATTTCAACTTTCCGGATTTTACAATCATTGAACTTTTTGTTTCTAGTAATGATCAGTACATCTGCATCATAATTATGTACACGGTTGCTAGAAATCAATTAATTTGTCATCATAGACTCATCTGACCTCTGGCTATGACTTGCCTGTCATGGCCGGTAGCATCAAACTATGTAGGTATTCAGTATGTAGAAGATACCACTCTAAAATAAGAATTCTTTTAGTTAAAGTAACTCTCCGGAAATATGTACTGCTATCAGCATGGAAATAAAAAAAATGTAGTCCCAATATTTTGCCTTGTCAGACGGTATGCAGATCTTTCGCTGTGCAGTTGTTGGGCAACACAGGTCTTACAAGTATCAATATTACAAGTAAATAGGACCTAAGGACCCAAGTCCTCACCTTGCAGGTCCTGAGAATGGATCAGCTCTTAACATATCGGAGGCCTGCTGCAGCAGAGTGGCAGCTGTCTCGACGCGGTGCAGCGCGCTAGGCATGTCGTGTCTGAGGACCGAGTCTTCTGAGGACTCGATGGTCTCGTGGCCGACCTGGGGAGATAGTAAAAAGTATTTTGAAGGTGTCCTGCATTGTAAAACAAAGGCCAACATTATGTTGGCGTAAGGACTTGAACCCGGCATCCCCCTAATCGAATTCGCAACATTCTAGACACGATAAAACAGTCATTGTCTCATTATAAAAAGTACTCAAAGTAAAATATGTGAAAACTTTGGGACATTTTATATATGTAGTTAGAAACTCAAAACAGTCATTAAAATGTCGTTATTCGATTTTTATAACTATGTACTTTCTTCGACAAGTCCATTTCTTTGACTCTTCTTTGGATATTAAAGGGCAGCAGTGTTACACTCACCTTGACCAAGTTATTGACAGCGAGGGACACGGCTTGCACCGGCCTCGCCAGGTCAGGCATTGCGTTGCCATCTTCTGCTTCTTCATGGAGGATCACCAGACGAGAAACCTGGAGACGAATGGAACACAAGTTTAGAAAAAGCAAGTAATAGTTAGATGGTTTCATACGGCAACGGCAGCATAGATAGATACGTAGGGCATACTGTTATTGGAGAAAAGGAAATGTATTAGTTTTTGAAACACCAAATTACCAATCTTGAAACACCCGAGCGTAATTCTTGCGATTTAGCAGCTTTTGCATGTTCTCTAGAAGTTGCTGAATTATTCGCTCACAACGCCCTTGAAACGGGTAACTACTTTTTTGGCTAGCAACTTTATGTCTTGGCAGCAGAACACTAGACGGTTGTATACCAAACGATGCATGGAACACCACTTTTCAGTTTCTTGACATTTGCTCCGCTTTGTAAAACGTTCATAAATTATGAAACGCCACTTCGACTAGCTCACGTAACGGAGGCTATTAACATAAGCTCGAACTTTAAAGCTTGAGATGACATGCAAGATTTGTGATGGATTATCCTTATAAGTGATAGGGCACTTCTACCCTTTTTAGCAAACCAATTGTTTAAATAAAGTAAAAGTGTATATTGGAAGTACTCAACTAACTCCAGGATATTATGACTGAGCGAGTAAAAGTACCTTTTAAAAGTTTTTCCAATCCATCAAACTATGTTACGTAGAATCTTAGTATATAACATAGCTACAATAACTTATTTAATCTCCCAATAACCAGAACATTCTCCCACAATTTTCGTCTGCATTATCACAAGTAGACGATGCAGAAATATGCATACCAGTCCCCTTATCTAAAAGTAAGAAGAACAAACAATGCATAATAACGCTTATCTATGCCTTCATAACTTTCTCTGACATTAAGCCGTCGGCCGTTCACTGCACACAAAGACGTGGTTATCTACCACGTCTTTGTGTCTGCATTCTACACTTGCATTTTGTAATCGGATACTCACGTATAGAAGTGCATTCAGAATTAATTCTGAGTACATCAGACATTCTTGCAAGCTATTTAATTTGAATCTTAGATTCGTAAAGGGCCCTTTATTTTGCTGAAGATGCAACTGTTTTATTTTCGTTAAGTAACAGCTTTATTTTACCAACTTTTTTATTTGACTCCTAATCCTCATATATGTCCTTAAATCCATATACTTAAAAATTGAAAAAAATATAAACACTTAAAAAAGAAAAGGATTTAGAAAATACTTTCATTGTATTTATAGATAGTTCAACTCAGATTTGCGCGCGGCCCTATGTGTGCGTCGGCTTGTAAATATACAACTTTCATTTATGTGACAGTGACGTTGTCCGAGGATGACGTGTTCTTATCGCTTTTTGTTATCTAGACACACGGCAGTGTGTCCGCCAAGTTCGAGCAAAAAAAGCGACACACCGGCCGTGGGTTATATTACACGAACCATTTCGGGCCAAATTCGACCCCCCTGTAACTCAAAATCTATTTTATTTACGCATATCAAATTTCTAGTATCTGTTGAGACCCCCTCACTTATCTAAAATACAAAATTTCATTAAAATACCTATTGTAGGTCTTGAGATATTGACGTCAGAAAATCGCTATTTTTACTATACACTGATTCACTGATTCACTTATTCACTTATTCACTGACTCACTCATCAAAAACCTAGACCACTTCCAATGGTCGTATTGACTTGAAATTTGGCATGGAGGTAGGTCTTTATGTCAAGGTAAAGGAAAAAATCTGAAAATGGCCAAGTGTGAGTCGGTTTCAAAATAATGAAGGTGTTTTATACCAGGTGTAAATTTATACCCCTAAGGAACTAAAGCGACCTAAATTTATATAATATATCTTCGAATGGTACAAAGGTTTGTATTTAGTCAAAGTAAAGTAAAAATCTGAAAACGGCCAAGTGTGTCACTTTCGAAAATAACGAATGTGTAACTTTGATCCACGAACATAATATATGATAACATGTCATGTCAGTCAGTTGGTAAATCTAGTCCATTTAGTTAATCTAGTAAAAAAAAAAAAGTCATGGTGGCCTACTGGGTAAAGGACCAACCTCTCAAGTACAAGGGCGCGGGTTCGATCCCAGGTCAGGCAAGTACTAATGCAACTTTTCTAAGTTTGTATGTACTTTCTAAGTATATCTTAGACACCATTGACTGTATTTCGGATGGCACGTTAAACTGTAGGTCCCGGCTGTCATTGAACATCCTTGGCAGTCGTTACGGGTAGTTAGAAGCCAGTAAGTCTGACACCAGTCTAACCAAGGGGTATCGGGTTGCCCGGGTAACTGGGTTGAGGAGGTCAGATAGGCAGTCGCTTCTTGTAAAGCACTGGTACTCAGCTGAATCCGGTTAGACTGGAAGCCGACCCCAACATTGTTGGGAAAAAGGCTCGGAGGATGATTAGTTAATCTAGTTCATTTCTTTGTAAGAAACATAGTGCATATTAAAAAATCTAAAAGATAGTATAAATGAGACATTTCTTTAACTAACTTCATCATAAGAAAAAAAAAAATAAACAACCTTACAAAAATAAATGAAATCCCACCCAAAACAAAAATGTGAAAGACTGCCAAGTTCGATAATATGGGAATGCTTCGCCTATAAAAGAAGTGAGATCTGAATAAGTACCAAGTTCCATACACATACTTCAGTTAAAAATAGTTACTTTTTAATGATGTTACTTGGCAAGTTTTAATAGAAAATTAAATACTTGATTCATTGCGTTTAGTAGGTTTATAACAAGGTGTATGAAAACTTGCCAAGTGACATCATTAAAAAGTAACTATTTTTAACTGAGGTATGTGTATGGAACTTGATACTTATTCAGATCTCACTTCTTTTATAGGCGAAGCATTCCCATATTATCGAACTTGGCAGTCTTTCACATTTTTGTTTTGGGTGGTATATATATATATAAAACATTTATTTCAGACCAAAATACAAGATCCATAAGATGTTAGTAAAAGAATACTTAACCTAGTGTTAGTAAAAATAACTTAAATTATTACAATGTATACGTATCCAATGGGCTAGCATAGGGCTGTCCCATTTATCGCACAAAGCATTCAGGATGCTGTTCGAGCTATCGCGTACTCTCCCCAGAATTGAAGCGCATCGCTTGCGGACAATCGCATGAAAGCCATCGACCCTAGCCTCGGCAAACATCCTAGAGGCACTACAAAAACGCGGTAGGCCCATAAGCATCCTAAATGCGTTATTGTACTGGATACGCAGGGCGTTGTATGCCCTTTGCGTGTATCTGATCCACAGACTGCACGTGTAAAATGATTGACAGTATGCTCTGAAAAGAGTTATTTTAACATGTTTGGAACAACGTGCAAATCTGCGGATCAACATATTAGCTCGCACAGCCAACGCCCTGCGCTCCCTTTCCATATCTAAGTCATCATTAAGATCATCAGTCACCCAATGACCCAGGTACTTAACTTTTGTTACTCGGGCTAACGGAGTATTACCTATAGTTACCTCTGGTACGTTAGTGTAACATTTGGTACCTGCCTTAAAAATCAATAACTCGCATTTTTTTGCGTTGTACCTGAGTCCGTGTGCTACCGCGTAATCTTCACAGATTTTAACAAGTCGTCTGAGGGCGCTAATTGATGGACTCAGCAACACCATATCGTCAGCGTAACTGATGTTATTAGTACAGACTCCGTCTATGTGACAGCCGATCTTGGCGTTGCTGAGCTCAACAATCAGGCGATTGACGTAAAGGTTAAAGAGACGAGGCGAGGTAATCCCCCCCTGCCTCACCCCGCACTCCAACCCGTACTCATCAGACAGAGCACCCGCCCAGCTAACATAATTAGTCTGATTATTGTACCAATATTTAAACAAAGATATCGTTTGTTGCCCGTGGTACTACCAATAGTACTACCATAGTACCACGGGCAATTTTTTCTTCCCGTAGTACTACCAAGCGGTCTGGTAGTACCACGGGCAAGAAAAAACTACCCGTGGTACTACTGTCAATATTATAGGTTTTTTTCAACCCTTTTGTTGTCACAGTTGATATTGTCATCCTAGTTGATCCTAGAAAGAGAATTGAAATATATATTTTTTTGAATGTGGATATTGGTACTATTTCGTAAATAGATCTGGTAGTTGTGAAATTTTTCATTGCTCAAAATCGACAAGAGTCAAAAACACTTAGTTTTTTTTTCACAAATTTTATAAGAATTGAATATTACGTTTACTATTAAGTAGCAATACTTACGTTTTTCGTTTTATTTAAAATGTTAAGTAGGTAGTGTAAAAAGTGTAAAATTATCGAAAACATGGAGTATTGATATTATCATGTAAGTTATGCTATCCTAGTAGGTAGGTACTTTACTATTTTGGTTCGGCGTATTTTGTAAATTAGTTTTTGACTAATCACCTCGTCCGGGGAAACTTCTTTCCGTACCCGGATAAAACGTACGTTGCGTTCAGCGCAGAGAGTGAGCTTCCTAACAGTGAAAGAATCATTGGGTTTGGCGCATTTGGTGCACTTCTCAACTTGTACATCATGCTCAAATGGTGCACTTCGCAACTAGTACAGTTATCGACACGGATATTGGGCTATGACCTTCACCTGCGCAGAAGCGATTTATTGGTTTATTGCCTTATGTGTACAGCGCAAAGCGATCCCCACTCTTCCGCCGAGAGCCCAATATCCGTGCCGATAACTATACACTTCTCAAATGGCATACTTTGCAACTGGTGCTCTTCTCAAATTAATTTCTTATTTATTAAATTTGTTATTTATCTTGGAGTAGGTAGGTGACTCTTTCTTACATTTTTTTTTTATTTTCATCAATCACCGGAGTTAAAAAGTGAACCTATAGTTATCGGCAGGGATATTGAGCCCTGACCTTCACCTGCGCAGAAGCGATTTATTGGTTTATTGCCTTATGTGTACAGTGCGCAAAGCGATCCCCACTCTTCCGCCGAGAGCTCAATATCCGTGCCGGTAATAACTATACCAATCTCGGAATTTCGATGCAACTACTCTCCCCGTGTACCAGGACAGCAAACTTACCTGAGTATTCCAATTTCCCGACGGAAATGCTCACCAAGTACCAGGATAGCATAAAAAACATTTTTTTTTTTTTCCGACGTCAAAAATCAAAACCGTCGTGTTCCGTCATAGGCCTTTCATGTACCAGGGCCGCGGTAAATACATCAAGTACATCCCACGAGATCAAGGTACCTATGCAATTCTTATTTGTGAAAAAAAAACTAAGTGTTTTTGACTCTTGTCAATTTTGAGCAATGAAAAATTTCACAACTACCAGATCTACCTATTTATGAAATAGTACCAAAATATATCCACATTCAAAAAAATATAATATATTTCAATTCTCTTTCTAAAATGACCATATCAACTGTGACAACAAAAGGGTTGAAAAAAACCTATAATATTGACAGTAGTACCACGGGCAGTTTTTTCTTGCCCGTGGTACTACCAGACCGCTTGGTAGTACTACGGGAAGAAAAAATTGCCCGTGGTACTACTGGTAGTACTATTGGTAGTACCACGGGCAACAAACGAAAGATATTACCCTACAATCTACGGTACTTTCCTTGCGCAGCTTATCCCAGAGAACATCATATGGCACCAGGTCAAATGCCTTCGATAAATCGAGAAAGCATGCATTGACCGGTGTATTTCTGTCGGCATAGTACTGCACTGTCTGCTTGAGACACATGATAGCAGATTCAGTGGATAATTGGGGCCGAAATCCGAACTGAGCGTCATGAAGATCTATCCGACTCGCCATATGTGAATCGAGCAGACAGTCCAACACCTTCGCTGTAATTGTGGCTAAGGAAATAGGCCTGTAATTTGCAGGGTCTGTAACATCGCCAGTTTTATTTTTAGCTATAGGCACAACTATAGTCTTCATGAGATCTCTTGGCAAGTACGAATGACTAAGACACAAAGAATAAAACATGGCCAGTACCCGTGGCAGATGAATACCCGCGAATCGCAAGTGCTCAACGCTGAGGTGGTCGTGGCCGGGAGATTTACCTTTAACCATTTTATTAAGGACGTCAGCCACCTCCTTTGCTGAAAACCTCAAACACGAGGAACCACTGTCAACGTCAGTCACCGACGATAGTTCGGTATCAGATGACTTTAACAAAGGATCAACTTTAAATTGACCAACAAACAGGTTTGCGATAGACTGAGGATTACAATTTCCCGCTATGCTTACCGGCAGGCTCGGCTTGGGGTTTAGTTTTCTAGTATTCTTCCAAAATTGGCCAAAGTCTTTAGATTTGTGATTCTCTGCAAGTATATCCATTTTTATTTGTGCCTGATTGTTACGACACCACTTTAGCCTAGATTTAAAAATCTTGCGTGTATTTAGCATATTTTCATAAATTTCTCCTGAAGGGGGATTTCTATGTAAATGCCACATCTGAAAAGCAAGTCGAGCCTGCTTGTGAGCACTAGAAACATGTCTATTCCATCCTATTATAGGTCTATAGTTGTTTTTCCTAATAAGAGCAGCAGTCTGCTCAGCAGATTTCGAAAGAATATCAATAATTTCGCGATACATAGCATCCAACCGATTTGTATGCAATTTATCCTTACATACTTTGTCAGCACAATTACTAAATTCGGACGGGAAATCTATCTTAGACAACATTGAGTTACATAATTTTTCATATAATTTAATCTGCTCTGGGTCTCGATCTCCCCATCTTATTTTACTGTTAGTCCTATTAGGTAACACAACGCTCACATCAATTAAATTAAAATTACATTCCAGCTTAATCGGAAAGTGGTCCGAGCAATACGTGCCATACAATACTTCCACACTTGATATCGTTTGAAGCGCAGACTTAGTAACAACGCAATGGTCAAGCCATCGATTACACCCATGCGCTTCACTAACAAATGTATAAGTATCGCTAGACAAAAATACTGTATCTGCACACGCCCAGTACTGCTCCTCACAAAACTTCAACAATTCAAAGTAAAATAATTCACCTATGTGAGCATTATAATCCCCTAACATAAAAACCATCTGAATATCACAGTTTTCTATAATGGCATTCATTACGCTCAAACAATCAGTGAACTCAACAATGTTTTCAACACAGCTAATAGGCATATGGGTACAGTCGTTTACGAAAATATTAGTTATTTACGGAGAAATTATTAAGGAGTCAGGTAAAGCGTTTCAAAAAATGAAACAACATTCAAAGCTCTTTATTATTAAATATAGTTTTTCATTATTTTCTCATACGTCAAATTGACATTGACAGTATCTAAGAAATAAATTTTCAGTTTAAGTCTACCGGCGTTTCTATCTTCGGTCTGCGGCACTAAGGAGTTGACCAGAAAAATTTTAGCCCCTTCACTGGTCGATTCTGAGGTGCCGTGTCTGACTGATGGCATGAACGCCTGGAAAGTGGCTTGCCCAAACACAGCCTTCCCTGAAAACCCGGCTTCCCAGAGACAGTGGGACGAGCCGCTCTGCAGATTGACGAGAAATAAACTAATTGAAACATCTGTCAATACTGCTGAGCGTGCCCGCCTACTGGCTGTGGGAGAGTGGGAGTCAGGGTTATGGCTTCACGCACTGCCGTCACCCAGCGTTGGGACCATGCTGGGTGACACTACATTCCGGCTCGCTACATGCCTACGCCTTGGCGCTCCCACTGCGGCTCCGCATCGCTGCCAGTGCGGTGAATCTGTGGACCGCCTTGGGCACCATGGTCTTTCCTGTAGCAAAAGTGCTGGTCGCATGGCACGACACGCCAGCATAAATGACATTATCCGTCGTGCTCTTGTCACCGCCGGAGTGCCAGCCATTTTAGAACCCAGAGGCTTGGCACGCGACGATGGCAAGAGACCAGACGGGATGTCTATAATGCCTTGGAAGATGGGAAGGTCTTTGGTGTGGGACGCAACCTGCGTCGACACCCTTGCACCTTCCCACCTTCCCAGTACGGCGAGCTGTGTCGGTGCAGCTGCTGCAGCCGCGGAAAACCTCAAGCGGCACAAATATGTAAACCTCACCGGCAATTGCATTTTTGAGCCGTTTGGGGTTGAAACCCTGGGACCATGGGGCCCAAGTGCCCACAGACTCTTTCGAGAAATTAGTAAGCGATTAGTGGAGTCCACTCGTGACCAAAGGGCTGGCCTATACTTCGGTCAAAGGATATGCATTGCCATCCAGCGTGGCAATGCAGCCAGCCTTTTGGGCACGATCCCAGCTGACAGCGATGCGGATGAATATTTTGATACCTAGTTTTAATATTTCCCTATAATAAGATCATTTTGTAAAACTATTGAATAAATTAAATCGCAATAGCAGTTTTAACCAAAAATTAAAGAACAAACAAGAAATAAATGAGATGAAATATCTAAGATGAATTAAATACTCCTTACATATTTTCTAGCTCGGGGTACGCGGACAATAAATAAAAGTGTGGACTAAGAATGTAGTATAGTAATGTAAACAAAATGTGTGGGGAATTTTAAAAAATTATTTTGCTTCGCATAATGTCGAAAATAAGACGGAAATAAAGAAACTCATAAATGAACGTTTAAGTCAAATTGATGAAGGGATGTGGGGTAATACCTCTCGACAAACAAAAGAAAAAAGAAGAATACTATAGACATTTTGACATGGAGTCAGAATTTATAATTCGGCTTGGAGAGTAGCGAATCCGAAAATTCATCATTTTTCAAGTAGCGATTCAGAATCATTTTAAATAAATAAACATTAAATTACGTAATAACTGTTTTTCTTTAAACACCCGTACACAACCCCTAAATAACTGTATTGTACCCGACTGTACAATACAGTTACTTAGGGCAAGTCGTGGTGGCCTAGTGGGTAAAGAACCAACCTCTCGAGTATGTGGGTGTGGGTTCGATTCCAGGTCAGGCAAGTACCAATGCAACTTTTCTAAGTTTGTATGTACTTTCTAAGTATATCTTAGACACCAATGGCTGATAAAAAGGTGAAGGAAAACATCTTGAGGAAACCTGGACTATAAAGTCTGAAATCACCAACCCGCATTGAGCAAGCGTGGTGATCAATGCTCAATCCTTCTCCTTGTGAGAGGAGGCCTGTGCCCAGCAGTGGGACGATAAAAAAAAAAAAAAAAGGCTGTAACAGTAACCCGACTGTACCTCTTGTCACGCACACAAAGTCACTGTATATGTACAAAGGTTACCCACACATAAGGCCGCGCGCACGACTGAGTTGAACTTACTATACCATCTTGTTTTTTAAAGAAAGGTATCTGAAAAACAACCGTCATCATAAACAGGCATAAACCTATACTGGAGAAGATGCAAATTTATCGACTACATATTGCAACCCGCATTGAGCAAGCGTGGTGATTAATGCTCAATCTTTCTCCGTGTGAGAAGAGGCCTGAGCCCAGCAGTGGGACGATAAAAAGGCTGTAACAGGTACATATAGCAACCAAACAATAAATTAAAGCTATCACTATTCCAAACAACAATAGCAAATATTTCAATACTGCAGCATTAGACACGCCATCAATATTGATTACTATCAATTTTCAATCGACTAGTCTCAAGAGCCTTAACGCCAGACGTCAGGGGCCCGATTCTGCTATTTTACTTAAGCCACATACGATTCACATCCGACTGAGACCCAATCACGACTCAATTGAAGCGTATGTGGCATTCCGCTATTTTTTCTTTCAAATATACGTTTCTATCATTTTCTGTCATTCAATAATGAATCATTTTGTCTGAAAATAATTTACGATTGCAATATGATTGTCGAGCAAACTAATGTATAGACCAAAATCACCAAAATAGCAGACCAATCGCAAACGAAAATCGAATGTCGTTGGAATACGATTGGTCTTATATTAGTAGCAGAAAGCCCGATATGGTTAAAACTGTTATTGCGATAATATTGCGATTCGATTTCTATTCAATTTTGACATTATTAACTTAGCAGAATCGGGACCCAGGTAAGGCACGCCCGCAGCAGATAACTCGCCATATAAGGTGCGCGCACGCAACCCAGCCAACGCAACATTCATTCATGGTTTTTTGTACCGACTACATAGTACGAGTACTTTGTTTTTGTTTGAGCTTTCGATTTTAATCTTGATGTATGCCAGTAGTGTCGGTGTTATGAAATTGTAACTGTTTAGTGTTTGTCACGTATTTACTGGCACATATACTCTTGTTACAATCTTGTTGTTAGCTTGCAAGCTTCCAATTTAATTCCATATCTGTGTCGATTTGACTGAAAGTACCTATACATAATTACACAAGCAACAACATCATATATCTATCCCTATTAGGTTTTAGACATTGTTACGACGAGTAACTTTTACATAAACGTTATCAAAATATTTCAAATCAAACGAACTCGAACTTTCATAAAGCTTTTATCCCAAACAGCTAATTCCGTGAACCTTTCCACTATCTCCCACTTAGCAATAAAACCAGGTTGTCGAACAGAACCCATTCCAAAAATGACTCCAATCTTTTTACCTTCGTGACTTTTACAAATCACCCCTGTGCTTCACCAGGGGTGCGTCGGAAAGGGCGCGGTATTTCAACCCCTGACGAGACAGCCTTGGGTCTGATTGTGTTTGTCCAAGATGATTATTTGGCCGTCGGGTCTAAATGGCTGCGGAATCGTATTGGGTGAGGGTTGTTCGTTGAGTGTTCAATTCGGAAATGACCTGAAATTGAGTTGCGAAAGCTATGCAGATACTTTGAAGGGCGCTCACCAGGTCTGGATATATTTTATTTAAAAATAATATTTTACGTAGGCACTCAAAAGTCTTTAAAATCTACTATACGTTTTCTATCATAATGACAACTTTTAAGAGAAAAAGTGTGGAAACAAAATGCTTTGTTTAAATAAAAATGGGAGCAGATTCGAAAACGCGAACAAAAACATCTTCCAGACCGCCCTATGCATCATACAAGGAAAATAAACAAAGTCTGCTCATTTATGCCTAAACATGTATTCCCAGAACCAGATAGGCATACAGTAACAGGTATAACGTATCGACGCGAGCCACTGGGTCAAGGTGAAGCCGAGATGTTAGCTCTAGCGGGGGCACTAGCTAATCTAGGTGTATATCTTCAGTATTTACAATTCCAAAAAAAAGAAAAAATACTGCAATACTTGCTTTCGAAATAGAAAATTCAGAATCCCTTTTCGAAAGTCATCAATCCAATTGGAGACCCATTCAACATTTGATTGGTCACACACACTTTGGCAAATATACATATGCACAACTCGAACGCCGGAAACCTTTTGTGCATGTCTACTTATGGAAGAAATAGAGGTGACGCATAACCATCATCATCATGATGAATGGACAACGAAGCAACATTGATGCAGATGCTACAATAAGTGGTTTTGCAATATGTCGACTCTAAATTGCCAATAAGTTATGAAGCATCGAATCGCTGATGTAATTGCAACAACTGTTAGATCTCGTGTGAACTAGGCGTTTGAATCAAGCGAAAGTCTAGAGCTTGTAAGTATAATTATACCTACTATTGGATGGTAGTACGATTGCATTGCCTTTAAAGGCTTTTACTGTCTTGGAACTTATCATACGTTCCAGTTTATATTAAGTTTAATCTCTTGCTGGCACAGTTATTGTTCTTGTTATTTTCCTCTTTTAATTAATTGATAATGTGTCAATCATCATTGACCTCATTGGATTGGTGGTTCTGTGGATCTGGTATTGACGACCGTCTAAAATTTGCGTTTCGTGTAGTATGTGCTCTTGAAGATTGGCTTTAGCTAGTGCAACATTTACCTAGAAGAACAGTCGACGACACTTCTCAATGCAATAACATGTCCGTAAAACCCTCCCACACACATGAATATGGCAAATAATAAAATCTAAGTTCGAGCGTGTCGTAATATTCTCTCCAATAAGTCCACGGCCACTACCACGCGTGGGCGTCGACCATATGGTGAGTTTTAGCGGTGACAGCTTCGCTATTATAAAATTGAACTGATAATTTCTTCACGGCATTTTCATTTATTGATTTTTCAGAACTGGAGTTTCTTTAGGACCATTTCTCGGCATGATGCCAGTTAGCTGCTTGAAGGGTGTTGCGTTTGACAAAACAGCTTTCATTGCAAAAAGGCGAGTCTAAACTCAAATACGAGGATCTTCAAGCGAGCTCAAGTTTTCTTTGAAAGATTGCCTAGCGAAATACGAGAATTCAAATTGTCAATCTTTTTGATTATAATCTAGCTTTATAAGGCGGGCATTCTACTCCATTGTTTTGACCTGAAAGTTTTTAATGCAGACATTTGGAAGGTATAGAATCTTTTAAACTACTTTTTATATAATCCTAACCGGCAATTCGCAGAAACGAGGGTCGCTGGAGAGCGTAATTTAATACCAGACCGAACCAATCTGAAAAGGATTAGGTTGTTCGAGAGGAATACCAATGCCTAGTTTAATCGGATGTATTTAGCTTTCACAACGGAACAATGAAAGCTTTATGATTCAAAAATATGTTTTAAATCAATCTAAGAAAGCTTATGCTATGAATTATTATGATGGGCGATTATGTTAAGTGTTTCCGATGGATGAATTTCGGAGTAACAAAACTTGTGAAAGATTTATACTTTTATTGATTGACGTCTTACAAAAATTGTTTGATACACGAACACTATTTTTTGTAGTGTAACAATGGATCTAAAGAAATATTCATGATGATCGATCCAAAGAATCCTAGAGTTTTATAAAAGAGATCTTTCACTTGTTAGACTTATTTAAATTAGATTTAATTAAGTAACAATTACACGTGCCTAATGGAGACGGTAAAAACTCGAGCTTCGAGCGTAACAAACATGTTGAACATAGAGATTTACTCACTAAACCAATTAATAAACCACAAAATACAACGATATACGGATATCGACCTATTTGTATTGGTAACTTAGAAAATGACAAAGATGTTATTTTTATTCTAAGTAAGAGTAAGTAAATAACAAAGGTTACACAACAAATATTTGTTATGATATGTACCTAATAAAAGCACAAGATAGCGAACTAAAACCCGAAGAAACTTGGTCAAAAATATTTAATTTACACTTTACAAGACAATAATGATCAAAGGAGGTGTCTCAATTACCAAGAAAAATGTACATACACATAAAACCAGTCCTAAATGCACTGACCAATTACTAACGACAGATGCAAGCAACATCTTGCGAGCGGCGCGGCGCTGCAGTTTCGACAAGGTCATACAAATTAATCGTGAGCACTTTACTAAAGGAAATCAATAAACGCTTGTAGCAAATGAGGAAATCCCGGAGACGGAGATTGTCTCGGATAACAGCTAGTGATTGAACGAATCGAACCAGTATTAGTCAGACAGAACAAGGTAGAGAATCTTTTGTGCTATTTGTTGTGAAGATCTGATAACCTCTTTTTTAGATGGGAAATCATCAAGAACCCTCCCGCAGGGACTGCAACGGAAAGGAATGTCAACTCCAAACCATGATCCTTCCTGATGAATCCTTTTATGCGCCAGGGCCGTACGCTGTCGATCTATACTACGGTGTACAATAGGTAACTTTTAAATAGGAAATTATGAAACTAGTAAGTAAATGAATAACGCTACATTTATTGTACAGTGATGTAGAGGTAGGGCTGCCATCTGTCCGAGTTTTCCCGGATTTGTCCTCGTTTGGAGGCCGTCCGGGGACCGTCCGGGCGGGGTTTCAAGAAGTGTCCGGGGAAAACCCGGACACTTTTCATGTAAGGAAGCACTTCATCGAATTGAAGTATATGTTAATAGTAAATGGATTACAAATTAGGTATTATTTTGTTTAAAAAAAATCGTACTCGTTCGGGGAAAATAAGCGATTTACGCCAAATGACCGGGTTTTTTTAATGTTTGTCCGGGTTTGGCGAAATTCGAGATGGCAGCCCTATGTAGAGGTAAGATAGTCCTTCTAATATTTTAGTCGGATAGTGAATGAGCAAAACTTTTACCATCGGCAAATATAACGCCATCACTTTTATAGAGAAAGTTTTAATATCATGGCGGATTATTTGATCATATAAAAATATGGGGGTTATTGGCATTCAAGTAATAAATTATAACTTAGTGTAGGATTTTATGACTTCACTGTCCCTATACATATAGTTAATGGGTTCCTTTCAGCTCTTGGGTCCGCCTAATAGGCGACATGCTGTTAGCTGTTACCATTAATGGCGTTTAGCCATAAAATTGGCCATAAGTATATGCAAAACTCTCCATATTGACAGCTCGAGATGAGATCGTCACAAACTCTATGTGGCGAAAATGGAACAAGTTACAAATTACAAGAAACGGTTAATAAAATCTAAACAGTTAACTTCCTGCCAGTCGTCGATAACTACGACGTCATCATTATTATTGAAACAAGTTTGTCGAAGCATTCTCAAGTGCCTCGTCTCAGTCGTCTCATCTCAAGTATTAACCATGTCACTGAGCGATTGTTCGGACGTGTGACTCCGTTAATCTTTTCGTGTAAACTTACTTAATATATTATACGTTTCATTTTATTCAGACCAATAAATAATTTACAATAAGATTTCGAGATCAACACTGATCAAAAATTGGAAAACGCGAAAGAAGTTCAGCTCTAATTAGAACTTCTTGGCGATCACCAATAACATTCGTAATTGGAACTAAACGCAAGAACGAATTGTCACATCGTCACAGAAATGACAGCATCAACTTACGTTGAAACTTGAAACCAGAGTTCTATTTCTCCAAAATGATTAAAATAATGGAGCCCAAGAAGCAGATATACACACAAAAAGAGAAGAAATTATTTCTAGAAATATTGAAGAGTTATTCTAAAGTTGTTGAAAGTAAACACGGCCACAGTTCGGCGCTGAAAGCTAAGAACTTAGCTTGGCAAAAAATAGCTGCCGAGTTCAACGCGCACCCACATACTGAATTGCATGTAAGTATTTATTTGCATATTCTACCTACATAAATCAAGTTTCTTATTTAGTGAACTGATAGAATCTCGCGTTTTTGACATTCTCAAGTCTCAAGGACTCGATACTAGTTTTGTTGTTGCACTTTATCAGATTTCAATACATTTATCTAATTTGACACATCTTAGAAGTTTATTCTTTTACTATTTACTCATCAACCCTTTTCATTGCAGAGAACACCACAACAGCTTCGAAGATTATGGCTGAACATAAAGCATCGCCAACGAGGAGAACTCGGCAAAAAACAGCATCACATACCCATTGGATCTGTTGGTGAACTATCAAGAAACAATGTGTTGCAAATAGCCCATGCACTTATAACTGGCATTGATAGTTCTGCAGACTCCGATCTTGTTTTAGGTAAAAGACCTTTTTATGCAGTTAGAAATTATATTATATCTGGAGATATACTCGCCTTTCCATTCTATTATGTTTGATAATTAAACTAAATTCCATTTTACTTGCAGAAAAATTAACAGACAATGACCCACTCCAATCAGTTCAATCAGAATCAAGTCTGTTTTTAAGTGAGGACTCCCAAAATACTTCCGAGCAAGAAGCTTCAGCATTGAGGGCGGTGAAAATGGAACCGATGTCACCAATCAGTGTCGCATACAATGCAGACGCTATTTCAACGCCTATAGTTAATCAAAACCCACCAGCTGTACCCAATAATGTAGAAAAGGATAATCATTTAGATCAAGACAATAATGCTCTGCAACAGAGTATGGAACTTCAGCAGTTGGAGATTGAGCTCTTGAGAGACAAAGTAAAGGCTCAAAGGCAGGAAAGTATAAGCAGGGAAGCCCATAATGTAGCGATACATGATTTGGAAATTCAGATTTTAAAAGAAAAACTAAGAGAGGCTAAAGCGAAAGCTGACTTGGCAGGGTTGAACTTGAAGAGACAAAAATATAGTGACGGTAATTGATATTTTTGTTATTTGTTTCTTTTCTGCCCTTTTAATTTTTATTTTCATTGCTTTATGTATTTTTCATATTTTTCAGATTGAAACTAGAAATTACAGTGAGGATGGGTAATAATTTTAAGATAGAAGATAGTTATAATTCAATATCTGATACGTTATTCTTTGTTAACATACATTTTAAAATTAAAATCTTAATACCTTTAAATTAAATGTTTCTATGGTTAAATATGAAAATAACGAACCTATATAAAACAATCAGCAATTGTACAACGCACAGCAATAAATAAAAAAAATAACAACAATACGGTTACGAAATGGTTCCCGGTTGATTCCAAATTTAAATTTAGGCGCGAACACGGCGCGCTAAAACTATAACAAACGGCCAGTGAGTCAGCGTTCAAACATAGAATATTTGATTTTAATATCACCTGGCAACATTATCGCGCTGCACAATGTTTACGAGATCCAACTTCTTTGAAGAAAAGATTTCTTCCAAGGAAATCGATATTTTAAATTTTGTTACACACGATTCGTGTGGGAGATTTTTTTTTCTTAACCTATATTGTCCCACTGCTGGGCAAAGGCCTCCCCATTTTGCCTCCACACCTCTCGATCTTTTGAGTATTCCCACCAATCAGAGTTGTTGGAGGAGATATGACAATTATTTCATTGATGGAGACAAGTCGACCATTTAAGAACATAAAATCAACATTAATGTCTATCTTTGTGTTCAGTCTGCCTTGGCCGCGTGACTACAAAACGTGTAAAACGAATGGTTGCTTTCCATGATGTTTATGTATTGAGGAAAACTCCTTACAATTCAATCAATGTAAGACATATGATGAGGGCAACTCCATTTCTATTCAAGATTGTCCCACAAGCATGTTATCAAATTGACGAGGGTCTTTTGATACATTTCTTCATTTTAAGCTTGTTCCAATCGTCCTCTACAAAAGAACTCGTCCCTGCTTGTTCCACTACCAGGGATGGTGGACCTTTATTGACTTTCATGCCAACATACTGAAATAACTGAGCGTTTTCAAAAAATATCGTAAAAGGTCGTGGTTAGGGCATGCAATTCCGGTAAAATAAAAATTACCGGTAAAAATTCGGTAATTAAAATATTTTTACCGGTAAACCGGTAAAACGGTAATTTTTGTATTTTTTTAAATGTGATATTATATCAATAAGATTGGTTAGTCCAAAAGCAAAAAATAATTATAAATACAAGGTATAAGGTGGTAAACATTTTTTGGGACGTGGGCCGTAAAAAAAAACATGTCAGTACCATCCGAACGCGATGTTTTCGACAAAATGCAAGAGAAACGGCTGCGATGGTTCGGCCATGTAAAAAGGAGATCACCTGAATACATCGCCAATGTTGTGTACTCAATCTCAATATACCCGGTCAAAGGCGCAGAGGCATTCCGAAACGGTGGTGGTTGAGTGTCGTAATGAATGACATGAAAATCTACGAACACGAAGAGGGAGATGTCCTGGATAGAGCGAAGTGGAAGAAGAAGATACGGAAAGCGGACCCCGTCACAAGACGGGATAAACGCTAAGAATTACCGTGAAAAAAAAAAACATTTTTTTCATTGAAGTGAAAGCACTTTTTTATGGTAAATCGTGGGCATTTTATGGACCAGGGTCGCGGGAACTCTTTTGAACAATCCCGCAGCCCCGGCAAGTTTTGGCCCTGCGCGTGGAACAACTCGGGCCGCCGACACGGGTCTGTTGTCTATGCAGACGGAGGAACGATGAGCCACCCGAACTCACCGTCCACAGACCGACGCCTACGGTGGCCGGGAGTCGTCTCTCGACACTCGGCGCCCGTGGTGTCTTCGGTCCACTACAGCGGTTGGGATGAGAGGTGCGAACTCGCAGGCGCTCCACCGTCTTGAGGAGTGGCTCGGGAGGAGTCACGGCGCCCTCACGTACCGCATGACACAGGTCCTCACCGGACACGGTTGTTTCAGGAGGTACCTGCACCGAATCGGTCGTGAGGAGGCGCCCGGGTGTCACCATTGTGCGGACAGCCCCGAGGACACGGTGGACCACACAGTCCAGGTGTGCCCCGCATGGGAAGGGCACCGCCGGGTCCTCGTCGAGGCTTTGGGCGGCGGCGACCTCTCGCGTCCGGCCCTGGTTCAAGCCATGGTCCGGGGCGAGAGGGAATGGGATGCCGTCGCCTCCTTCTGCGAAGCGGTCATGCTCGAGAAGGAGGAGGCGGAACGCCAGAGAGTTCGCACCTCTCATCCCAGCCGCCGCGCTGGACCAGGTAGACACCACGGGCGCCGGGTGTCGCGAGATGACTCCCGGCCACCGTAGGCGTGGGTCTGTGGGCGGTGAGTTCGGGTGGCTCATCGTCCCTCTGTCTTTTTAGACGACAGACCCGTGACGACGGCGCGCGTTGTTCCACGCGCTCCTCAAAGAGATGTCAGCAACCCCAGCGGGGCCCAGCAGGGCCAAGGCCTGCCGGGGCTGCGGGTTGTTCGAAAGAGATACCGCGGCCCTGGTACATAAAAGGCCTATGACGGAACACGACGGTTTTTAGTCAGTAAGAGTCTGACACTCCCTCACCGCTGCTAACCCACAGCGGGAGGGGTCATTTGATGATTTATGACGTCGGAAAAAAAAAAAAAAAAAAGGACAGGCAAGTACCAATGCAACTTTTCTAAAGTTTGTATGTACTTTCTAAGTCTATCTTAGACACTAACGACTGTTTCGGATGGCACGTTAAACTGTAGGTCCCGGCTGTCATTGAACATCCTTGGCAGTCGTTACGGGTAGTCAGAAGCCAGTAAGTCTGACACCAGTCTAACCAAGGGGTACTGGGTTGCCCGGGTAACTGGGTTGAGGAGGTCAGGCAGGGCAGTCGCTTCTTGTAAAGCACTGGTACTCAGCTACATCCGGTTAGACTGGAAGCCGACCCCAACATAGTTGGGAAAAAGGCTCGGAGGATGATGATTATCATGCTCGAGTTTCTGACAATGTAGGCTCTATTTTATCCCGTTGTGATAAGTAGTTCCCTCGTGAGGTCGTTAAAACGCAAAAAACATATAGATTGTACCTACTAACAGAATTTCAATTGCAATAATTTTGATTCAAAATAAAGGCAAAGTCACGTGCCCAAATTATTTTGCAGCGAGCCAATATGGGTAAGATTGCTATCGGTTCGCCATCCCTGTTCTATACCTAGCTATAAAGAAGTGCATATTTTGCAAAGCCAGACAGCGAAAAGCAAAAAGGTTTCCAACGAACCGGGAGTCAGCCTGCAGTTTATTTATAGATGCGGGAACGTACAGAATGAATACTTAATGTACTGTCCACTTGCAACACTAACTATGGAGTTTACTGCAGTTTAATGCTTGTTTTTTGGCGGTGGATTACAAAGTTCTTGTTTAAAAGGAAAGATCCAGAACATATACTCCTGGTTTTGGTCATGAAATAGATAATTTAAATTAAACAATCACCATGCATCGACATGAAAGCTCCTGTGGTGAAAATGACATAATATTTGATTTTGATTTGATTTGTAAAGGTACCTATTTATAACTTAAAACTTGGACAAGTACCTAGATTGACTTTGATTAAGATTTATTAAGCTTTTCTCAAAATGTAGACCCAAAGCAAATACTGGAACATTTGAGATTAATAACTGAACAA
Organism: Helicoverpa assulta; assembly: GCA_963856015.1. Lineage (NCBI taxonomy): Eukaryota > Metazoa > Arthropoda > Insecta > Lepidoptera > Noctuidae > Helicoverpa > Helicoverpa assulta. The sequence goes on from CAWLCW010000030.1 coordinate 801,500, forward strand.
GCTCCCAGATTTGCACAAAACAATAGGGAACTGTTAGTTTATAAATTCCAGGCCAGTAATTTATACAGTAATTTATACAGCTCTGGCTTTTACCAGCCGGAGTTACTTGTAATGCTAAACAAAGCATAATATGCAAGTAGTAAATTGTTGCTCTCAATACTGCAACAGCTCAAGATCGAATAATTTATTGCGACGCCGGCGCCTCTATTTCAAAACTCTTTGCTATTTTTAGGGTTCCGTAGCCAAAATGGCAAAAACGGAACCCTTATAGTTTCGTCATGTCCGTCTGTCCGTCTGTCCGTCTGTCCGTCTGTCACAGCCGATTTACTCGGAAACTATAAGTACTACAGTGATGAAATTTGATGGGAATATGTGTTGTATGAACCGCTACAAAAATATGACACTAAATAGTAAAAAAAAGAATTGGGGGTGGGGCCCCCCATACATGTAACTGAGGGATGAAATTTTTTTTTTCGATGTACATACCCGTGTGGGGTATCAATGGAAAGGTCTTTTAAAATGATATAAAGTTTTCTAAAAAACATTTTTCTTAAAGTGAACGGTTTTTGAGATATCAGCTCTCAAAGTCGTAAAAAGTATGTCCCCCCCCCTCTATTTTTATAACTACGGGGTATAAAATTCTAAAAAAAATAGAGGTGATGCATGCTAATTAACTCTTTCAACGATTTTTGGTTTGATCAAAGTATCTCTTATAGTTTTTGAGATAGGTTGATTTAACTGTAATTTACGGAACCCTTCGTGCACGAGTCCGACTCGCACTTGGCCGGTTTTTTATAGATTGAAGTGTGTTTGGAGTTTACGATTTGAAAAATCTCGTTATATTTCTCCGCTTTGAGATTGCAGACTGTTTATAGTCTAATTTGTATCGTTGCAATCCGAAGGGAAATGTAGTAATCATTTTTATATGGAACCTTGCGAATATTCCTTGCATTCAGCTAGTAAATCATTAATATTAGAAGACTTTCATTGCTTGCGAAACTTTATGTAGGATTCATAGTCCCAACAGCACAAAAAGACGTTTGGAACTCCATAATCGTAACAAAAGAAAAACAAACAAACCAACTAAAAGCACAATAAAAGAGGTTTAGGGAATCTATTCTCGTGGTGGACACGAGTATACCAGGGCGACCTTGGCGTGACCATTAGTTCGGTAGGGCCGAGCCCCGCAGTCCCATGGCAGAAATAGCTACGGATACAGGCGAGGTTACGCACCTGCCCTAATTACTGCATCACGAGGCTGCCCAGAATATTATGGGAACGTTAAACTTTTGAGTTTTGTCAACTGTGGCAAAAAGCCCTAGGGGACGGCAGACTTGTCGTAGTTTCTAGCCTACCTGGGATGCAATTGAATACTAGTCTGGGTAGGAAGTAGTGTAATTTCCCTTAGTGCTTTATTTTGTTGTAGTGACGGATTAGAATTGGAGGGACAATGGTCCCGTGACAGGATTAAGCACATGGTCGATACTCTAGGGCTCACAAAAGTACAGATGCATATTATGTCGAGATTTTTTTGAAATATCGCGGAGTCGGTAATTATAAGCAATGCTCGTCAAAAACTAAATTATATAATATTGTACTTTCAGGTCATTCAGCATTTGTTTTCAGGAATCAAATGGTTCATATACTAAAGTCAAAACGATAATACCTGAATAATTTAGAAAGGCTAGCCCAACACGTAAAAGTACGTTACAGCACGCAAGTATAATTAAGTATATTTTATATGACAATTAAAATATTTCCCAAGCTCGCTGCCTTCGTGTCGTGAAAGCTTAGCCATATTAAGCTTTACCGATTGTGGCTAGATACAGTCATAAATGTCCATGATTTATATTCTAGTTCTCTTTTTAGGTTAAAGGCCTTAACGAACTCATTAATTATTACCAAAGGACCAATTTCCTTTTTTGTGGCGTGACAATCATGTTTTTGGTGACTATAATTAATTATTGGTAAAAGTATGTAATCATCTCCCGAGACTTTCTCAACTATGTTGGGGTCGGCTTCCAGTGTTACCGGATTCAGCTGGGTACCAGGGTTTTAAAATGAGCGACTGCATATCTGACCTCCTCAGCCAAGTTACACGGGCAACCTTAAAGCTAAAATTATGAAGTGAAGAATTTACGAATTGTAACGTTAATTTTCCTGAATTGTTTCGGAAGTTTGTGGTCAAGTCAAGATGCTCAACAACATAAACATGATTCTTAACGAGAGATGATGTAACGTAACGAAGGACCAATAATATTCTTTCTATGCTGTACCAACAAATCAATATGCCAACATTTTAAGTGTGACGATATGCAAACCTGTCTAAAGTACAATGTCAGTCATCGAACTCAAGACTTCACGGTTCAAGACTCTTTATGGACCATTGTTTCTATGATGATTTCATTTATACAGCTGGTGCAATAAATGGTTCCATTATAATAAATTGTAATGGCCAAAAAATATACAATCAATCAATTTCGGCCCAAAAGAAAAAACAATAGGCCTATTTTATAAGAGCCCTTTCGAAACGTCAAGCTAGTCGCAGGGTTTCAAGGAGTGGGTCTCATGGAGGAGAACCGGCAAGAGACTCTATGGACATAATATGTAAGGATAAACCTTGTTAGGAATTATATTGGACTTAAATGTTGCCGAATCTCAACGTCAGTGTCGTGTCTGGGTATCGCAAAAATATTCCTCAATGCGCCAACCTCTACTAATCCTACTAATATTATAAATGTGAAAGTTTGTGAGAATGTATGGATGTATGTTTGTTATTCTTTCACGCAAAAACTGCTGGACCGAATTGGTTAAAATTTGGTATGTAGATAGGTGATACCCTGGATTAACACATAAGGCTTTTTATCAACACACCACGCGGGCGAAGCCGCTGGCGGAAGCTAGTAGTTGCATAATTCTTTGTTTTATTGGTTTTCCCATGTTTTCTTCTGGAAACTGGGTAACAGATAGGTCCTTAGATACATATAATTCTACATTTGATGATGCTTTGCAGCTTTGTATACGACTATTACAATTATTGCGCGACGTGCAATCAGTCTTTAAATAATGCGACCTTTAAAAAATCAGCCTCCATTATCTTTGTAATGTAGGTAGCCCTTTATTTTATGATGTTGAGTGGGCATTTCATTTTATGTACGTGGTTATGTAACACGCAAATTGCCTCCGATTTTTTCGTCAAAGACGCGTTGTTTTGTGGATTCTTTACCTTATGGGGGGAAAACAGGTACTCTTTTTTAAGATGGGAAATGAAGATGATCCCACTGCAGGTGCAACAAGAGGGAGTATCAGTCTTTTACTGACTAAAACCCATCTCTGTTCTTTCTGGAGCCCTCTTGAGTTATTCTTTCGTACAATCCCACAGACTAGCATTCCCCTATGATTCCAATTAGAATCGTACTCGTACCAATCATTTATGACTACCAAATATTGTAAATAAATTTGAAAAAATTTCAAAGAAAATAAACGGATAAATACAACAAAACTGATGAAAAACAAAATCTGTTGCATGTTAGAATGTTTATTTGTAAAATTGTTGACTAATGCAACACTTTTAAATTAGATCAGGATTAAAAATGGACTATTTACAAAATGTATGTAAAGCTAGTGGAAAAATTATGATGAAATCTTGCTCAAAATGTATGCAATAGCCATACTGCTAGATCAATCATAAGACTAGTCTGTGGATGCGTGTTTCAGAAGGCACATAGAGGGGTACTGAGTTACCGAGTCCGGTTAAGTGATGGCTCCACGTGAAACACTGGTGTTACATCCAGCTAAGACTTGAAGGCAACCCCGACAGACAAACTGTACCGGATGACAAATTGTCTTAAACATAAATACATACTGCAAGTAAAAGTATGAATTTATCGGAGCTGTGGCATATTTTAATGCTATAACAACGTAGGTATTAACCTTGCAGTTTTTGCCTTGACTTCTGATAAAATCTGGCTTATTTGCTCAGGCCTTACATAAACAAATGATAAGTATATTGCCATACTGGGCAATCTTTTGCAGACACTACAAAATAAAGGATATTTTCTTCTCGTTGCAAGGACACTTCGCATACAATGTGTTACCGCACTAGCATTTGGTTGGTTAAAAATACTTTACTCAGAAACAACAACTCCAATTGGAATAGTTATTTCTATTTATTATTTGGTACCTATTAGATAGCCCATTGATGTTATTTTTAACCTGGTCCAAAAAGTTTTTCAGCATAGCTTACAAACTTTAAACCTTCTCATAACATACAAATAACAAAATTAAAACAAGTGACTCAGTTGAAATAATCATCCAATAGGTATTGGAAACAATTATATTCAAAGTTAAATTCATAGATCCTGAACGGTTTCTGTCAATTTTCAATATTAGTCATAATGTTGTTTAAGAGTAGCCAATTTAATAGGCTTATTTCTAAGAATGGTAATTTGTTAACTAGTTAAATTTACTTAATTGCATGATGTTGACCAAGTGGCCAGTCTGAGAGAAAATAAACTTGAGTTATTACAAGTTCCACTTAACATAAGTTATTTGATAGAACCTTACTTCTAATATGACAAAACAATTAAATCTATACTAATATTATAAAGCTGAAGAGTTTGTTTGTTTGAACGCGCTAATCTCAGGAACTACTGGTCCGATTTGAAAATTTCTTTCAGTGTTAGATAGCCCATTTATCGAGGAAGGCTATAGGCTACTTTTTATCCCGGTACGGGAAGTAGTTCCCACGGGATGCGGGTGAAACCGCTGGCAGAAGCTAGTAACTTTATATATCTGCACCTCGGATTATCTAAAATTGACATCTTCTGAAAGATGGCAATAATTACAAGACTTGACTTTAATTCTTGAACTTCAGCAGTGTCTGCATTATACCTATAATTAACATTGTACAACAGAGGTACAGAAAATGCTTGGTGTTAGTCTTTCTGAATCAAATAAACTTTATGGACGACTCCTCACAAGTTTATAGCAATACAGGTACAATTTGATAGAGATGCACTTTTGTAGGTCCTTACAAAGGTTGCATCGTATCAAATAATGAACTGATATGAACTTAACAACAAACTAAAACGTGACAATGATGTTCCCACTTAATTCGTCACACGTTTAATTAATTCTAATTAATGACATAACATTCAAATACAGAACAGCATCTGATTCACTTCACACTTCTTACCGGCCAAGGTTAACCAACATGCGACACCCTGGTTCGTTCGACCGACCGAAAAGGCCGACACAGCCTCGCGACCAAATAAAGTGATTTCCATCGCATACCTCCCGCGTTAATCACTCCTATGACATAATACGCCGATAATATTGTAGTAAACGACTGCTGTAAACAATAATCTACTGATCTTACACCTACACTGGTAAACTAGAACGTTTTTCTATAAATAATACCGTGTTAAAATCTCACCTGTTGAGCAACTGGCTCCAAAATACTCTCGATAATTTTTGTGTGAAACACCGGCATTTTGTATTTTCTTTAGTCTGACACTTAATTACATTAGATAATAAACACAAATAACAATGATCTCACAAAATATTCACAAAATAAAAATAACACAACCGAACGAGATAAGCGACACAAAAATACTGACATAGATGAGTATAAGTACGAATACTGACGGATTAGTGTTGCGCCACACCAGTGCTGCGCGAGTGAACGTGTTGCCGATATAGTGTTGTGAAATAAAACAGCTAAACCGTCACGTTATCGGAATACTTGTTGTTAATAATTGTTCGTAGTTTATTTTGAATTTATATTTAGTCTAATGAATTTAAAGCTCCTACCAGGCCAAATCGGAAGTGTTTCTAACCTTAGGTATCTTTGAAATAAAACAGAATAGGTATTTAATCATAAAGTTTGTATGAAAAGGAATGTAGAAAAGTGAGAAAAGGAATGAAACAAAACGAGAAGATATGAAATGAAGGCTCTTGGTCAGACTGATTTATCAAATACCTGCAGTACCTACCAAATAACTTTCCAGCCTTCGTGTCTGTCAATAGCTAGGTACAGCTTAGATCACTTTGTTGTATCGAAAAAGTAGTCTACAGATTGTGATTATTTATAACAAATGGGATTGCAAATTGTTTATTTTCGACAAAATTAAGAAACGCATTCTGTAATCAAATCATTTATTACATTGTAAATTATTATTTCATACTTATTAGCTATCAAGTCTTTAAAATTACGTGCAAATAGACAAAATTTTCCTCTTAAACATTTAGTATAATAAATTAAATTGAACAGTCGGTATTAACAATTTTAACAAACAGGTCGTTTTAATTTAACATTTCATGGTTTAACCTACTTTGTAACTAGTACATACTACATACATAGTAGGTAACATTCACAAATAAGATTTAGATAAAATTCATAAATAACTGAACACATTAAAATAGTAACAACTTTGACTAGGTATATACAAACAAATATAATTGGGAATATTGCCCAACAGTGAAATGTCATTGTTGTGCGTTAACAGAACCTGTGCGATTTCTCTATTACTTTTTACACTTATTCGATGTTAAAAATTTAATACTTTCGATAATTTTTACATTTTACATTAAGACCCGTGAGCGAACTTGTCGATGATTAATTTACACCTAAAATATTATGTATTTTTATAATCTTACTACCAACTTTCACATCAACAAACAACTGACGAAATAATTTTGAGGCCAAAATACATTTTCCTACACATGATTTTATAAAATAACAGCTATTAAATTACAGGATTTTAACGTTCCAGTGATTCTCGAAGAAGGTACCACGAACGTTTATTTGCGCGCCCCTCTAATTTGTGACATTTAGCGGGAAAAAATCAGGTTTGATTTCATTTAATTTCTCTACAAGTTCTCTACCTAATTTTCTAAGTACGTAGGTAACACAATAAAATAAAATTTATATGTACAAGAAAGTCGTTATTTTGTCGTGACGTTCCTACAAATTATTCGTTAGATCCTAAAGTTTATTTACTTAGATTGTTCACGTTAACATTCACACTATCACTGTTTATGTCCTTTTCATTTTTAATCTAAGCCGTATTTGTTCTAGATCTCTACAAATACTCAACTATATCGCACTTTATGGATATATTGGGACAGCTGACCCCGTAGCTAAGGTTCAGTCCATGCGGCTGGCTCTTGTGCCTCTCAGTAAGCAGTTTGTGGAAGATAGGTAAGATAGCGCACTCAAAAAGTTCCGATTCAGAACTAGCCGTGTACATTTTTCGTTGGTCCACTGAATCTTGTCGCTTGGAGTCGCTTCTATAGCCCGCTGACTTTCGGTCTTCTCGTTTGCTTGGTGAATCTGAAAGAAATGTTGGTGATTTGAGATGCTAAACCGTTATTTACTTAACTTTATGCAACATTACATTACACAGGTGGACTGCCACAGGCATTCTTTCCAGTCAACCTTAGGGTGGTTAATGGGGCAGGATGGATAGTAATCTCACTAGCTGCCGGAAAGTGCCCGTAGTATCACATTCTATTGCCTAAATCAAAGGGGGGTAAAGTCAAGAGAGGTGTCAATATCATAAGAAAATACGCATACCCGTTTTATGCCTTGAAGCTACGTTAGGACTGCTCTTATGATGATCAGGCCTTGGCTGATGACTGGCTTGCGTCAGTCGCGGTGAGTCGCCAACACCCTTCGCTCTCTTCAAAGGTTCAGCCTCCTGCCTCAACCTCTTCGCTGGAGAATCCTGGGTTTTCACAACTCTAATAGTATCAGGGTCAGGTTTCCAGGAATCTGCTTCGGGAACAGGTTCTGGTAGTTGTTTCCTAGGTATGTCGTCGTGTCTTCTAGGTGTTGATTCAGTTTTTGTTTTATTTCGTTCTTCCAGTCTTTCTTCTTGGTATGATCTCACCTGGAATGAGAGATTTTTGAATTGTCCATAGAATGTCTCAGAATAATATTATATACATGAACCATTGTAAAAAAGAAAATAACTATTTACTTGAGCAGCAGATTGTCTTCTTTTGACTTGGTTCTGCTGTGGAGGTGTGCTGACAGGCTGAGGGAATTCAGACCCTCGACGCTGAAAAAAATATCATCTGTTACATTACGTATTCTGATTACCGTAGGTAATAATATCTCTACCATTAGGCAAGAATTAACAGCCTGTACCTTTGATAATCTATCCGTCATTCTGAGGGTTTCTGCTTCCCGGTAACCTTCAGGTGTACCGCCTCTCGTACCAGTTCCGGTGCCTGCTGACAATAAGATCAAATATGGTGTCATTAAGGCATATTGAAAGACCATCATTCTTCAATTATTATCATAACTTTTACCATAATTTATAGAAGCATTTGAAGCTCGCCTTTCCATACTTCTTGTGTCAGTCTCCCTGAAATTATAGTTTATAGTGTAAGAAAGGCAAGGGCAAGGCCAGAAGGGTAAGATGAAACTGATGAGACAGTGGACAGAAGTTACCTGTGATGGTGAGGCGAAGACTGCGACTGTCTGCTCTTTTCTGAAACACTTCTCTGCATTGGAGAGTGGTGGTGACTTACTGGAGAAACAAATTTATTTGAGAAGCTTTTACTGTAACTGCAGTTACTTCCTTTCGTTTCCTATGTACTTTTATACCACACAATTGACAGATATTTACTAGACAGCAACCAGTTTACAAAGTTTTGCTTCTGGTATCTACTGGTGTATCGTTTTTGACAGGGTCTTGAGCAGGCCCATTTCTACTATCTACCAAACTACTTCTACATCCAATGAGAGTAAATGCTTATCACCTGTGGCGGGCTCACCTGCAGGCGGAGACTTCTGGCAGGTGTACTGGAAGGTGGTGGTATCCCACAGGTCACTCTGCACAACTATGAATTCTTTCTTCCTCTTTTCAGAGTCCCTTCTTTGACCTGCAACAGAGTCAGGATTTTATATGAGTGTTAAATCTTTGTAGCGATAAAACATAATGGATAAATTCTTACATGATTTTCTCCTCTCTGTTGATGAATAATCATGGTCTACATCCAGAATATCTTCAGGCTCCACTTTTGGTTTTATTATAGGCACTGGATCTCTTTCTTGTCCTGAAAACACATAACCGAAATAATAATGGCGTCCACGGTCGATTTCGGCCACTGCGGCTGTTCTCATTTAAGGAGATCAGCCAGCTGCGCAGGACATATTATAGTGCACAAGCATTTGCGCAGACACAGGTTCACTCCCTACTCCTTCACTCTCATAACCCGATGGGACGGCAATCCGACACGACCGGAAAGAAGTCAGGCGCAGGACCGACATTTACGTGCTCTCCGATGCATGGGTGAATCAATCACCAAGTTCCAGACTACGGGCTGGAAAACCCACAAAGCGATTTCGGCCCGACCCGGGAATCGAACCCGAGACCTCGAGCACAGCAGCCGCGCTTGCGACCACTAGACCAACGAGGCAGTCAACCGAAATACGCATCATACATAACGACTGCTTATAATATCATCCACATATCTACTGTTCTTGTTCTGCCTCAGGCTGATTTTACCTATGACCTTCCTCTCCATCCCCGGCGGTGGTTCCAAGTCATCCTGGTCAACAGACACATGCATCAGGTCAGTCAGTAGCGCCGCCTGACTGACGCTGGACATCCTTCTGTGACCCCTGGGTGGAGGCTTGTGCTCTCTCGATGGGGTAGTCTTCGTTGATAACGAGTCTTGGGTTTTAATTATCTTCTTTTGAAGTTCTGGTGTCTGTGGAGAATATACAGTGTATACAGACATGGTCTCCAATGTGATGACCAAAATGAACGATCTATAATAATTGTTTTTTTACCTTATTGACTTTTGGCGGTGCTGCCTTTGTGTACATAGGCTCCTGGACTTTGGCTGGAATGGACTTTGCTGTTGGAGTGTCACTTGTCTTCAAAGCCGGTATTGTCTTTGCTTCTGCTCTTGCTGGTTCAGCGGTTTTGGTAGATTTCGGTGGCTCTGATGGTTCCTGTGTTGTAAATTAAAAATTTTATGACGAACTATAGTGTAAACTATCGGATAATAGTTCGTTATAGGTTTACTTTCTACCTCAGCGGTCCAGCCTCCATATGGTAGCTTAGCAAGCTGGTCTTTCTCTGGAACAGCCTTTGAAGAAGGTGGACTTGTGTAATCTAAATGGTTCTTGAAGGACACGTTCTTCGTCTGCTCCTTCTTAGGTTCTTTAGGAGGCGGGTCTTTGAGTGGCTCTGGAGGTGCTGAAGGCTTTGGTCTGAAAAGAAGAATGTGAATATGTCAGAATTGTGACAATCTTGTGACGTATATTATAGGCGTGCCTTGCTATTCTATTTTCTGAATGATTGTTAAGAATAGGAAATTGACAAGAACTTACTTCTCAATAGGCTGTTGATTTTGAAGATTGATGTATTCGGCTTCAGCGCCAGCTGATGCGCTAAGGCTGCAAACTGATGTTATGTCACTAGTTTCTGAAAAGAATGTCAGTAAAGATTCAGAATAACTCTAAATAAAGCCACAAAGGAGATATTCAGATTATACAGCATTAAGTCATCTACATACACGGGATTTATACCTAAATCATTGAACAAGAATTACCAGGATGGCTGATATTCTCCTTAGGTACTGGCAGCCTGGTCCGCGTTGGAGCAGGTGAGCGAGAGTCTCGAGTAGTCGATGATTCAGAACTCGCGTCGCTTCCAAGTTTGCTCAGCAGCATCTGATAAAAACCTTTGTTAGAATCTAGATTCTAGACCGTGTGTTTATTTATACGGATAACCAACAGCCTGACATTGAGACAAGAATATACTAATTTCTACCATATCAAACTGCAAACCGATTTGAAAACACACGTTGCGTAATTTCGCTGATCATAAAAATAGCCATTCTTCATGAATGAACGCGGTTTTGAAATATCACGCGTAACTAATTTCATCGAAACTTCAAACGTGGAACTAAAGCACTATGTATTTGTTTGATGTTTATTCGCTTGGCAGCGTATACAAATTAAAATAATTCGACACACTTTTATTATAAAGGGCTTGCTGACTAAATACTTCGGTGTTTCTTAATTCACAAGCTAAGTCGATTATTAAAATATTTATTACTAAACAGAATCTTTATAAGCTAGTTACTTTTTGATCCTTAGTGGCGCAAGGTAACTATTGAAACCCATTTAGTTTTAGCTATAAATAAAACATGTCCTAAACAGAAGGCAAATACCTAATTAGGTATTGCGTTTCTCTCTTTCAAATATCCAATCATCTATGAGCAATTTTTTAGCAGATACTCGTATTAATTATTGAAAAGTAGCCGATTTAGATGATGAGGGATTCTCCCACCTGCAGCTCATTCTCCTTCGCTTGCAGAGTCCTCCGGTACCTATTGTTGTACTGTCGCAGCTCCTTCATGCGGCGCTCGAGCTCGGGCCCGGGCGAGCGACACTCGTGCGTGGACGCAGGTCGGAGGGTAGCGCGGATGCGGCCTGTCCCCGCGCCGCCTGGGCCGTTGCGTCGCAATTCTAGAAGCTAGTGGGTAAGGGCACAGATTATATAATAGTTAGTAAGGGTAATGTATTATTAATGTATTTTTGTCGCTCAAAGCCAGTGTCTTATGAGTAAAAGTATGAATAAAATATACTAAAATTTACCTTAGGTACAAACACTAGACATAGTGTGCCCGTCGTGCAGAAGATAATGAAGATGGCGATGAGAACGAATAATGCATCCTTATGATCTTGCAATACCTGTAAAATACCATTAATTTCATCAATAACTCTGTTACTTGGAACTTATAAATCATTGCATAGGCATAATATATGTTGGTGGAGTAAGAGTTTAACTTACTAATGTGATAGCAGCCCCCATAATACACATGATAAGTACATTGTAGACAGACAGACCGATGTGTTGAGAGTCGTTCAGAGCTGGGATGGAAACATGGCGCGTCTCCCACGCAAGGAATGCACCGAACACCTAGAGGAAGATACCAGTAATTAGTACCATAATACAACGAAGGCCCAAAAATTGTGCCTTGTGGACCTCCTCTGAGATGAATAAAATGAGACTGGAATAACATTGTGTTTGGCACTCACCAATAGCAAACCCTTATATGCGTAGATGATGCCAATGAATATGGTCATCCTTTCTGACTGACAGTACTCGTTCTCTTGAACTATCACAATGTCTTCGCTTGAGGGATGTGGCTGAAATCAGAATAACATCAACATAAGTTAATTTCATGTTCCCTTTTCCAAGTATATGGCTGATCTTAACTTATTTCTGAGAAAATTCGCATGCGTAATTTCAACATCTCACAATAATTAGGAAGAATGTCTTACATATGGATCCATCTGCTTGGTAGCCCGATAGAAGGGGTCTGAAACCTGCCAGGTTGTCATGATGGCCAGGTCGATCGCCAACAGTACTCCTACGACCATGAAGAGTTGGTAGTCTTTGATGACCTACAAAACAATTTACCTTGACTTCAGATTGATTTTTGACCTAATGTACCGGTACCTAAGTCTCTATATCTTTTAGCAGTTCAAGTGGTATATTGTGTCGTACTAACCTTCTTATTCAACTTGACATCAGTGAAGATAGAGTGGACTCGCCAGGTCTTGGAGAACATGGCGCCAAAGGCGAGGCTGAATCCTGCCATCAGTAGCCAGGCTCTTGCTGTGCATATGTACGGAAATGCCGCTGTGGATTCAGAAAGCAGTACTTTTTACATAGATGTTTGATATTGGCCAGGTAAAGATGAAAGTTAAGTGTATATACAATTTGTACAATGGCGAGACCCAGCTTGTACCTTTATCGATTACATTATCATAAAATTATAGCGAGAATTCGAAATGTTGAATGTGTCATTACAGATGATGAAATTATGCTGATGGTTGCTGAGCCTCGTTAAAATATTGTAAATTATCACCACATATCTATTGTATTAATTTATTTCACACATTTATATCATTTTTATATTTTTTCTTTTATGCAGAACAGAAAATAATGCATGCAATTTTGCAAAACCAATAAAATTAAACAAGATAAAAATGTTAGAATGGAAAGACAAGGAAAAAAAGATGATGCATATGAAAAGAAGTGTGATCTTTATATCATCAAACAGTTATATATGGATCACAAATGACAATACGAAATGTACAGACCATAGATGTAGGTTCAACAGAAATTGGTAGTTTAGAACACGAAAGGGTCATTCAAGGTCGTTGGATGGTTATCACAGCACATCTTTGGCCTGTAGATACAAAGCATACCAAAGATAATAAGCTGTAATAGAATACAGAGACATACTAACCAACCGACAAAAGCATCGCGGATGAAGGAGCAAACAAACCAAAACTTGGAAACATGCGCGACTCCTCGGACCTAGAAAACCGCCTAGGTCTTTCTCAGAATCAAAATTCTATCAAGGATGGGTTAGTTCCCAAAATTTGGTTGAGGATCCACGTAGCCCAGGATTGAAGCTCAAGCTTTGGGGGTGGGATCAAGCCTTTACCTCCGTGCGGCGTGTCCTGAGAAAGACCTAAGAACCAATGGCAATGATGAGATCAGATGACATAGTAGCGTGGTCGATGATTGTGCTAGCGTCATGCGGGTCGAGAGTGCCTGTTTAGAAAATGTTTTAGTTTCTTTATTTAAGATTTGTTGTTATAAGAAGTGGGAGCTAAGCAACGTTTTTTGGATGAACTTTTGAGTTACTATAATTTCCTCTCTGAGTATGAGTTGTTGCCTAAGGAAGTTGCTGTAAGATGGTATGATAAATGAGAATATTAAAATTTAAATCGTGTTAACTTACATGGATACCGAAATATCAATGCTTATGACAGTTCCTGAATAAAAGAGGTTTAGGAATAAATTCGATCATGACATTATTTTGTATAAGATAGAAAATATATATCTCCAAAATATTGTTGCAACAGAACTGGCAGCACTACTGTTAGCACTTGCTTAGCACCAGCACCCCTCAGAATCCAAAATGATGAGCATGATATACCTCGAGCTCCAAAGTCAGAAAGAAACAAATGTTAATAGGCAAGTCAGCACAAGAGACCGCTGGTCCTGAGGTACGTACCGATGCTGCTGAGGCTGGAGTCCAGCCCGAGGAAGATCACGCTCAGGTACGTCAGCATACACCCTACGATGATCAGGTTGTTCAGGTGAGGAGATGACATTTTTATGTACCTGAGGATATTTCAGAAGATTTCTGTAGTTAGCCAGTATACAGGGTGTGTCGTTCACAATCAAATTAAATCCTATCGCATATACTTTATGATATTCTATGGCGAATTATAAAAAAATAACCTAATCCATTCATTGGTTTAACCACAGGAGTCATTTTTCGTTTTTATAATTTACAACATCATGTGTAAAGCAGAGATAAAGTTAGGAGTATCGAATGTTTTGATCAGTTGACAGCTGTCAGTTTTCAAGGGAGAATTTCAGTTGTTTGTAATGACTGACTTTTATATGGTGTTCTAATTTTCGCACATTTTTATTCTATTTACTTTGTTTAAAAAATTCATTTTTCTATTTTTCTTTTTTCTTTTTGTTAATCGACATATATTAACCAGTATAATTAAAGCATTTCATTTAATGTGATTGTGAACTACACACCCGATATAAATATGATAAGTCATCTACTCTATAATTAGATCTAATAATTACGTAGCTTGGTTGAGTTCATGGAGGTGTAGTAGGTACCTTTGATTCCTATAGTGTATATTCATGGCGAGGAAGCCGGTGGCGAGCAGGATGCCTAGCACGGAGCATGACACCAGGATGGAGTAGATGGTGATGTTCACCTGTGTGTGCTCGATCAGACGGAGCGTGCGGTCTTTTGGAGGGTTCCTGGAATTAAAAATAGTTTGCCACCATAAACCAAATGTTAAAATATAACATTAACAATAGAACTACCTTACCAGATATGAAGAATACATAGCTTCACCAATAATTCACAAGACCATTATAACATAAAGTTTGGATGGACGCTTTTTGATAGTATTGATAACAGTAAACATGTTATTGTGATTGTTATAAGCTGCAGGGTTGCCATAACTGTATAGAACAAGATGATTAATCCACATACTTGCCAAACCACTTGAAGGGCTCCCCACTGGCAAGGTCGAGGTGGTCTCTCTCAGCACAATACTCTCCAACCTTGACCTCTCCCGTCCCGTCACCCTGGAACTGCTTCAGCAGGATCGAGGCTTTGCGCTCGTTATCGTAAAAACGAACTGGACCCTTGAAAAGAAGATTATCTCCAGATATATATTCCGAAGAGAATGATTTTATGAATAGCATAGTTGTTAATTACATGCAACTTGGAGCTATCACTGTTATTACACTTACCGTGACTCCTTCAAACGTGACGTTACTGAGAGCATCCAGGAACAACTGCTCCCACTCCTTGTCTCTATACTTGAAGTCCTGGACTGTCTTCTCTTTATACTTCGACCTCACACGTTGTGCCACAGTCTGTATTGCTAACGCCATCGCCCATATACCTAAGCAGAATTTTACCGGTATTAACCTCGTGTACTTGATTATGTACGAGACATGCTTGAGTAGATATCCGTATTTCTCTTACCATCATAAGTGTATCCATGAAATCTTGAATATTCTAAGCCTCTTCTTCTATCATATTCTACTTGGTAGTCTTTCGCTGTCTGAAAGTAAAAGGTCGAAGAAAACAATTGAAAATCATCAACCTTTTTTAAGAGTGGGAAGATTCTTATAGACGTTTGAGTTAAAAATGGGTTCTTACAATGCCAGATACAGTCATCTCGCCAGTAGTGGATAGCGGCAACAGGTCAGTCAGTATGGTGGTATCGAGTGCCGTAGTGAGATTCTTCTTGGAGCATGGCGCGTGTCTCATCCACCACTTGTTACTATACGTGCCCAGGAGCAACCATGTGTATGCTCGCCCGTACATCTCTAGGCTGAGGAGTTTAAGAAAATAATTTATCCATTGCTTCTGCCGATGTCTTACATTGTATAAAATAAAACTGTTTATAGTTATGCCGGATATCTGTATGAGATCGATTGGTTTGACTGGAGAGTTTGACTATAGTAGAGTAGAACGTACTTATAAGCCTCGCAAAATATGTGTAATGCCCAGGTCTCGTTGAAGTTGCCCAGGATAATCCGGACATCCTTCTCCTTTAGCTTGGCTAACGCTGTCTTTACCTCTGTGGCAAAGCTCTGAGTCTCTTCAATTAGAAACCCGTTGGTATCCAAGTCTGCCAGAAGACGGTTGTGGGCCTGGTGCAAAATGCAATATGTAATTATTAAGGCCCCAACCAACTATGTGGCTTCTTCAGGATTCACACGATTCCACATATTACTTACCAAAGCATATCGAGGCTCATTCTGATAGATAGTCCCAACTCTAGTCCAGTTGAAGTGCTGCAGCAGTCTGATCCTCGGCAGATTGAACGCGTTCTCCGAGGGCACGATGCGGAAGAAGTTGGGGAAGGCTTCCTTCGTGAACATCGGATGGGTGTCCGCGTACGACAGCTGTGGAACATTTAAAAGGAGGACGACCGAACCAAAGAACACACACACGACGACAAAAAGGTGCATGTGTTCTATGAGAGTGGGAACATTTTAAGGGAGGCTGCCACAATAGTCCAACAGCGCATGGTCGGCCTAACAATCCCTCCATCATCAGTCCGACAACCTATCTGTCAAGATATTGTGGTTTCTTTTTAGCCCAAAGCATCCAGATTCTTTCAAAGAATCAACTCTTATTTTTTAATTAGGTACCTACTCTCCTATGCCACAGCCCTACTTTAGTGGATTAGAGTTATGACATATTTTAGTAGTGCTTCTTCCCATGACTCAGTGCCTAAGCTAAACTTAACCTAACTTAACTAATTATGTACACTAGATTAATCCCCCTACCTGGGTGAGATGCCAGTGTTTGGAGGCCTTAGCGATGGGGTCCGTGACGTGGGTGCAGGCGGCTCCGAACAGCATCAGCTTGTGTGGCCCGCTGTGCATCATGTCAAAGAATGACTTCACACCTACTGCAGCGTTGCACTGGTGGAATGAACGTTAAGGACAAACATGATTAAACAATCTCACAAAATCATCGTCATCAGCCTGCAAAATGTTTAGGCGTTTTAAATCGTGTCAGATATTCTTCTGTACGTATTTTAAAAATCGTTATTTGTTCCTGTACATTATTGAAGATAGACATTCACATATAACATTTTTTTTATATCTATACTGTCTCCAAGACTTCCTTTGTCTAACCCTACAGTATCAGGCTGAGCAACAAGATATTTACCTCGGTATCATTCCACCACATGTGCAGCCGATAGTTCCGCAGCACGGAATCGTGTTCGTTCACGTGGTCCAGAGCCAGTTTCACGCTGGGCATCACCCCTCGACCTACAACAGTATTCACCTCACATTGGTACATTTCACAACAACGTCGCTATACCAGATTTTTTGGAAAGGTTTGCAGTGGCTTTCTTCATAGTGGTAATCAGGTGCGGGGACATAAGACTTAAGGTGCAGTCTATAATATTTGTAATCTTAACTGCCATTTAGCAAAGAGACCACTACATAAAACAACATTCTTCTAATTACCTATTTTCGTATCTTCCCATACTCTAACCAAAATGTCATTCTCTAATAAATGCCTACCTATGCCTAAGTGAACTGGCAAACTTGTCCAAACTTTGTCATTAACCGTAACATCATCAAAAGTTTCTCAGAATATGATATTACGTTCTCCTTCAGAAACTTCTTAACTTAGAGGTTAATTGGGGGACGAATTGAAAAGTTGATTGAACAGTTAATCAAAAGATTGTTGATTGAATTGATTTTTATTTTTCTAAAGGAGAAAGGAGCTGTTTGAAACCTAAACATTGCAGAAAGAAACGAAAAATTAATCACAGTAATTATTTTCTCATCTCATATGCCTTGCCTTTTGCCAAATATGTTGGGGTCGGCTTCCAGTCTAACCGGGTGCAGCTGAGTACCATTATTTTTCAAAAACCAACTGCCTATCTGACCTCCTCAACCCAGGTATCCGGGCAACCCAATACCTATAGGTAAGCATAGTTGTCAGATTTAAACAATAATATTTTTCTACGAATAACAATGAAATAGATACCAGTATTAGAATTCTCGACTCCTTTGCCGAAGGGAAAGAAGCCTGCGATGTAGACGTCTGTCCTTCTGTTCAAGATGGCGTCCAGGTTCGGCTTCTGCGGGAAACCCTGGACCGAGCTGACCAGCGCGAGGAGCAAGAGCACAGACATGGCTGGAAATAACCTTCATTATAATTGTCTAATCTAAGAGATACCTAATAAGACCTCTTGCTAGGTTAGACGATAGTTGTAAATATCTCATAGGAATTTAACAATCTGTGAAAAGCAATCTGCAAAAGTTGCTAATGACCATTATATACAGTGCCCAAGCAGAAGGTGTAGATATAATATAGATCTCTGCTAGTTGTCAGATTTGTTACGATATTGGACTGAGATATCCCGTTGGGAGATAGCCAATATTTACAAGCCTCATAGTTTATCATGGTCCCTATGGACTCTCGATTCCCAGTTTCCATTTGCAATTCATGCGTCTACATAGTTCACTCACTACGAGCGCAACGATCGAGTAAGCCGCATACTAACAGCCAGTTTCTTCATCAAAAGTAAAAGTAACGGTCAAATTCGTTTTTTCAAGGCTAAAGTAACAGCAAAACTAATAATAGTTAAAACGAATTTGACCGTAACTTTTACTTTATGACATTACTTCGGCTTTTACTTTTGATGAAGAAACTGGCTGTAAGAAATTAGGCAATCCTAGCATACTATTGTTTCGCTTTCAACTAATTAGTTGGTAGGTTAACAATAGTCTAATCGAAAAGCTCTTATAAATAAGCTACTTTTGATCCGGGTGTCCGGAGTAGTTCCCGTGGGATCTGAGTGAAACCGCTTTTTGAAGCTTAGCCATCCCTCTTTACCTTCCGAACTATTTCGTAATTTTTATAGAAGTAACTAATAACAATTTTATTAAAAGTTATTTTAAAAGATGGTTCTTTTGAACTTTTGAATTAAAAGCTATTAATAGATACCTAACCGAGTTCCTAGAATAAGTACCCGCAATGTAAGTGCATAGGTCGATAGCATGTCCCTGAGAAAAATGGACCTACTTACTCAGTAATAAATACCATTACCTACTTTACATTTACGAAACAAATATCATCCTTCGCGGCCTGTAATGTATAAAAGGCCGTTACACTATCCGCTAGAACTAACCGTAAAACATAGGACATACCTATCCATATAGGTACCTAGTACTTTCATAGATAGATCTATTTATATCTTTAAAAACCTTGGAGAATCTGCAAAAGTAATGATGAACCTTTATATATACTTTAGATACACAAGGTATAATACATGGAGATACTCACCTTTTTATTTCACTTCCTCTTGTGCAACACTGTCTAGGAAAATCACATTCGTCTACTATAAAAAATCAGCATGAGATCACCCTGTAACTACAACGATACTGCAAAAACATCAACCACCAATAAATTGAACCGAAACGATGACTTTCTTCAGCCAAAACACCATTATTTCACAAATTTTCACTCAGATTTAATGAAAAACGTGAAAGCGCAACTGAATCCTACATTTTCACCTGAAACTGTGCGCCCAGGCGGCTGTAAGGGCTAGAAATGCCGTACGAATACTCCCTGCATGGAAAAATGAACTTTATTGTTATAGACATACGGCTCAACACATAGCCGCTTACCGTTCTTCGAACAATTTTCTTTTCAATACCAGAAGTCATAAAGCAAATTTTCAATTTGCAGGAAAATAGACTTTCATGCGTAGAAATAAGGTTGATTTCAGTGTAACGTATTTCTTGTGTGGTTGGTTTAGCAGGGGTAGGTTTGTGCAAACAGATAAAATTAGGCTTCAGCGGTGGAAATCGATAGAGGGGTGGGTTTCAGACGTAGTGTTGTTTACGATAGTATCGATAATGAAGGTAAGGCAATTATTATTATTTAACAAACTCTGTTTGTTGTGGTCGGGAATATGGGACAGTTAATTAATCTCTATTGAACATCACGCAGTTGTCCTCATTCGGCAAACTGCCTATTTAACAGTTATTGGCTTTTAAATATCTTGCCAGTTATTCCGATGTCGACTGATGTGCAATACATATCTAGATATTATGTAATGTTAGTTGGGATGGTACCTACTTGTTACAATAGGTACTTAGGCAAAAACAATTAACCCCTAGTTATCGATTGTGTCACTGAACATCAAGATTGTTGTAAAATAACGTATCCACATTTTTCGCAGTAGGTAAGTAGGTGTTAGGTATGTGTATTTACCTTGAATATTTACCCTGACTGAATCCACTTGGCTTTAGGTAAATCGAGGATATTCCTATAGGTACTTTATTACTTGTAGAATCCTGGTTAAGATCTCTAGACTTCGTGTGCCCATGCGATCATCAAAGTAGTCGACATTTTCCGTTTTATCGACAACAACATATTTGTCGGACATCTCTAGGCTTAGTCGACCGCGCATGCGCGTTGCTCGGGTTAAGGGGTGTGTCGTCTATTTTGTGGTCCAGCCACTATGGCCGGGCGGCCGGGGAGGCTATAGCTCCCATAATGAATATATCAACTCACTTTATTAATATCGCCGATGTTCTTCTAACTTATAGAATAGGGATGGTAGGTAAATATTTTATTTAGGGTAGTTTGTTGTTTACAAGGCTCTGTTATGTAATGTGCGACTTCTTATTTTTCTTAGATGTTCCAAGGCTTGGTATTATTTTTTGCTCATGAGCTTTGCTCATACTTATTAGGTAGTTGGCTAAATAAATTACCTACTTAGGTACCTATAAGTACTTATCCATGGTAGAAATATCTTCTATTTTTTTTATTTATTTCTTTGCGTTGCCTTTAGCTCATTTAGGAACGACTAAAGCCAAAGCGGCAATTGATATAAAATGATGAAAAAGTATAGGATAGGTAGGTACTCAGGCAAAGCTTTCGCCATGAGCACAGTCAGGAAGAAGAGCAAAAGTACCTAGAACGTCAATAGATGTGTATGTTTTTATATCTAGAACTGTTGGAAAGTTACAGTCTTCCCGATTAACAAGCCTATATTTTATCCCGGCAGTAGTTTCCACGGGATGTAGGTGAAACCGCGAGAAAACGGAGTCATTGTATGAAGTCGGTTCCGTGAGTCGGTTACAAATTATTAAGATTGTGAGTGAGTGTGTACTTAGGTACATGTTATTACTTAACGATAAAATATACGCATCGGGTTTCGTTCATAAACTAAACTGTCGCAACTTTAATCCAATACCGTTATTAATCTAGTATAACAAAAGTTATTAAATATATTTTTTCAGGAAGGAACCCTTTTTTATGGCATTGATAAATCTTCATCAAAATTAATTAATAAATTTGAATTTCCCTGCCCTAGAAATAAAGTTTAATTTTGAATGCGTTATCTCATGATTTGACATTAAATGAATCATGATTGCCATACTTACCGACCACGTTCCGCTACATTCAAAATTTGATAAAAATATAATAATATTCACATGGGATTTTATTTCCTTTGCAAATCAATACAATATTTTTTGTTTTGAACGTAATAAATAACTAGTCACTAAGTTTAATTGTATATAAAGAAACGTATAATCTTTACAAAGTACATAGATTTTATTGAGTGATTGCGTTCCGTTCCACATAACCTCTATGAAAATCAAAAAGTTCCACATAAGCGGTGTCCAACTGACAACACTGCCGAATACGTGGCCCCGAAGTTGTGTGATTAGTGAGACTTGTTTATATTTTTAATTGTGTTAATTCTATAAAAATATCCTCGGAAGCCGTAAGTATATGATCCAGAACTAATAACCTTCATACCTATAATACTTTCGTCGACGGAATCATTGTGAGTCATTGCGTAAATAATTTACAAAGTTCAGGTTGCAGCTGTCAAAATTATCCTAACAAGATTTCGTCGTATTTTTTGTAATATTCGCAATATTTTAACGTTGCAGAATTGAAATCTTGAGATTGGCATCGTAAGTGAGTGTTCCACGGCTTATGTGTTAATGAAGAAATTGTTTTTCATGTAATTATAGTGTAGTGATAGTTGTCTTGTCAGAGGTGTACCATCGAATTAAAAGTCAGGTTTCATCGTCATTACGCTAAAATTTGCTCGTATTTTTACTTAAAGACGTAGTTTGAGTGAGTGAGCTTCAAATATTTTCCGGTTATAACAATGTATAACCGGAAATATTGTATAAATAGACTGTTGCATAGTAATGTATGTCAGCCAGGAATTTGTTTGTGTATTCTTATCAGATTTCGTAACTGACATGCTGACCATATAAACTACTGAGATAGAAGCGTTGATGCCATTAAATAAATGAGTGCTCTTCATAATATTAGGAATGTGTTCCAATGTGTCATTGGTGCCTTATGGTTAAGCAAATAGGAGTGAAAGTGATGGCCCCAGATATTGTATATGACTACTATTTCGTTAAGTAAACCTGTTTCATATTGACTCATATTCAAGAATTAAAGCAAGTTTGCTGCAATTTCTTGAAATAATAATCGGATAGAAAATTCTTTCTGCCTGTCAATTTATCTGATAATCAATTTATTTGTGCTTGATGTATGTTTTCCGTTTCCATATCGGAGTCAAATGTTACACTAATATTCACACCTATTTTGCTCATATACTGTATTAAATATGCTTTAATTATATTCTCATAGGATTGTACTCTTAATATGCATTGGTTGAGACAATTTATAAAGTACAAAAAGGTAGCTGTTTTCCTGCAGTTTCACCTACGTAAAATATGACAGAAATGATAGTGATATTTCCAGCAGTAAAATTATTTTTCAAAGCGGTTCATTACTATTTAAATATATTGGTACCAAACAAACTATTTAAATAAAAATTCCTCTTTTATATTAGTATAGAAAATAAATATAGTAAAAGCATTAAACAATCCTTCTCCGTGTGAGAGGAGGCGTGTCCAGCAGTGGGACGATACAAAGGCTGTAACAGTAACAGTAACATTAAACAATTGAAAAGTTAATGAAGCAGTAACTGAATGGGAAGTGAAATATACTTGAAATATGGAATACTCAGTTAATTTCTTTTGTGGTTTGATTGGATAAGCAAGCATTTGCTTGCCCTCTCTGCATGTATGCATGTCTTTTAGTAGCTAATCAATCATTGAGTTAATCAAACTATCGGCAGCCATTTTTTCAAAATTTTTATTTTAAAGCCAATCCAGTAACCATTCATTAAACTGAAAAAACAGATGCAGTAGGGCATACCATGTACAAATTATGTATTTTAAATTCCAATTGGTACATTCCATCTTAATTAAAGAAAAATAAAACAGAATCAAAATGATGGGGTATACAATACCCAGGCAAGATCACAACAGAGTTGGCATGATAATGTGACCCAATTTCTTTCAACATCAATTTATTTCAATAAAGTGATTTCACTATATATAAAAAGAAACAGTTTATATTGGCAATTGTTGACTGCCCTATTGTTCATAACTTTTCTTTTAAACATAACTTCTCTTTAAACAAAGAATTACAGATTTTTTAATTGAGGTTTTCTTTTTTCAGGATAATCGGCTCCTAGTATAATGATGAATCCTCAATATCCACCTCCAGGGCAGAACAATAATGCACCGAACAACCCCATGTTCCCTCCAACGTCTCAGGATTACAACGGAGTCCAAAACGCCAACATCTACAGCCAGATGCCACCAAATGGCCCTCAAATGCAACAGAAACAATTTGACCCACTGGACATGTCCCAGAAAATGCAAAACATGAACTTAAATGGACCCCAAGGCTTTCCGTCTATCCCACCTACCCAACTACCCCCTGGCCAGGCGCCACCTGGACAGTATCCCCCAAGTTTTCCTCCTCAATCATCCAACTTTGGCCCACCTCAAGGTATGCCAGGTAGACCTCCAGTGAGTGGAGCTCCGCAATTCCCTCCAATGGGCCAAAAACCCCAAATACCTCCATCGTCAGCACCAGGACAAGTGCCAACGTCTCTTCCTCCAGGTTATGGAATGCCTCCTCCAAGTCAAACCCCAGACCAGAATAGACAGTTTCAGCAGCCTCCAACTTCAATGCAGCAAAGACCACCAAGTGCTCAACCCAGTCAACCACCGATGGGTCAGCAGCCTGGACCTCAAGGCCCTGGTCAGATGCCTCCACATTCCCAACAAGGTCTGCAAGGTCCCGGGCAAATGCCACCAAGCTCTCAACCAGGTCTTCCGCCTCAGCCAGGCATGGGCAGGCCAGGAATGCCTCCTCCAGGTGGTCAGCCACCAAAACCAGGAATGCCCCCACAACCCCAGATGGGTGGTCCACCCTCCATGCAACCTGGACAGCAAGGAATGCCTCAGCAGATGAACATGGGTCCTCAACCGCAACAGCAACCTGGCATGCCACCCCAGCAACCACAACCTGGTCAGATGCAGAGGCAACCTGGTATGCCTCAACAACCAGGCATGATGTCAGCGCCGGCGCAGCCTGGGCAACAGCAACAGCAAGGTCAAATGCCTGGGCAGCAGCAACAACCGGGTCAGATGCCTGGGCAGCAACAACAGCCCGCCCAGATGCCTGGACCGGGTAAAATGCCGGGCCCACCACAACCTGGAATCCCACCAATGCAGCAGGGGCCGCCTCAATCAGGGATGGGACAAGGAATGCCACCACAGTCTGGTCCTATGGGCCAACCTGGTATGCCTCCACAGCCTGGTCAAATGAGTCAACCTGGAATGCCCCCACAACCTGGCCAACTAAGTCAACCGGGAATGCCACCACAGCCGGGGCAATTAAGTCAACCTGGATTGCCGCCGCAGCCAGGAATGGGCATGCCCGGTATGCCGCCACAGCCTGGCTCGCAACCTGGTTTAGCTCCCCAGTTCCAGCCAGGGCAAATATCTCAGCCTGGAATGCCTCCACAACCGGGTCAAATGCCACCTCAGCCGGGACAAATGCCGGGTCAGCCGGGTTTGCCTCCACAGCCTGGGTTCCCTGGACAGGCGCCAACGATGGGAGGTCTCCCGCACATGCCGCCCCCGCTCTCGCAGCAGAGACAGTTCCCTGGCCAGCAGCCGCAGCCGGGGTATGGACAGCCTGGACAGCAACCTGGTGCTCAGTATCCTAGTGAGTATTTCTATGCTTTTAAATTAATTTAATAAAACAATCACTCCCATCTGGCTGCCACACAACTTTTAAGTATTAAAACCTTAGTTTTCTTTCAACTATTCCTTAAGAATCTAGACAATATCTCAAAAAAAGTTTATATGTTCGAAAAACAAGATTAACAGTACACATTTCCCAAATCCGCAGACATGCCACCGCTACCAAACCAGATGGGTCAGCCCCCCATGCCGGGACAACAACAGCGTGGCTACCAGCAGCCCCCGTCCGGGTACCCGCCGCAGTTCCCGGGACAACAGCCGTATCCGGGACAACAGCCGTACCCGGGTCAACAGTATCAACAGCAGCCGGAGCAGAAGAGATTGGACCCTGATCAGATGCCCAGTCCGGTAAGAAAGTATTTATATGGCGTTAGTGAAATTATGATAAGTCATCATCATCACCATTTGGGGACAGCACAGCATGTTTTCGTCTTCCATACATGAGTATATTATGATAGGTGATTAGTTGTATTGCATGGTAAAATTCTGCAATTTTAAATTGATGACGTGAATGGCTATTCAATCTAAATCAATGCAAAATTGAAATGGCGTGATAATCCCAACTTCTTTTTCTTTTTACACCCGTGAAATTGGCAAAATCGCTCCAGTCAATTGATTCTTCAGTTATTTTATTTTATTTATTTATTTAAATCAGGCATCAAGGCCCATAGAAAACACTATACATAAATATTATAACATTAAATCATATACTAATACATATTCTATATAAACTACTTAAAAACTAATGCACACGAAGTGTCGGCGTCGTGTTACGCTGCGAGGTGTCGTGTAGCCATCCTCGGAACCTCCGATATATGACACCCTTCGGCCAAAACTCTTCCTTTAGGAATATGATGAGTTGATGTTACTCTCATACTCTGTCCAACTGCACATCTAGTTAAGTGACTCCATAACCATCATATCCTGACTTGTCCTCTGTACTCCAGATCCAAGTGATGGCAGATGACCAGCAGAACCGCGGCGGCATCTTCGTGACCAACGAGAAGGGGCTCGTGCCGCCGCTCGCTACCACTGACTTCATAGTCGACGACAAGGGGAATGCCAGTGAGTTTCATACTTTATTTACCTATACTAATATAATAAATAGGAAAACATTTTTTCTCTTCGTTTCTACCTTAAAGGCTCAGAAACTACGGAACCGATTTGAAACATTCTTTCACTATTGGAAAGCTACATTCTTCCAGAAGACAAGAGTAACATAGACTATAGATATAAAACAAAATATAACGAATAAAAAATAAAAAAGCCTTTACATACTACTTTACATGTGCATACACACTCTCACGCACACACACATACACAACAAACAAACAAACACACACACACACGCACGCACACATATTTTTTTTTTTAGTAATAAGTATAGATTTAATAAAACTAAACTAGGTAATAATGATAAGTATTGCAAACCTCTCCTACCTCTTTATGCTGTGCCCTACCGGGTCCATATTGTTTCTAATATATTGTTTAAACTTTATAAAAATACCACCTGTATTACATATGGAACGCAAATAAAGAATTGAAATGATTTTGTCCCGGTACGGACAATAGTTCTCACGGGATGTGTGTGAAATCGTGGGAAAACAGTATGATTGGCCATCAAGGTGTATGCATTTAAAGTAACTCAAAACCACTTAATAAATAATTTCCTGAATTGCAATTTATTATATAATCCAGACAGGTATAATGCAGACATAATGATGAGCACATTATATTGTATGTTTTCAGGTCCTCGCTATATTCGCAGTTCCATGTACACAGTACCGGTAACAGCTGATTTGCTCAAACAGACCTCTATGCCATTCTGTCTTGTTGTAAGTATATCTCTGATCCGTATTAGTTAGTGCAATTAAATCTATACTAATATTATAAAGAGGAAAACTTTGTTTGTTTGTTTGGTTGTAATGGATAAACTCAAAAACTACTGGACCGGTTTTAAATATTCTTTCACCATTAGAAAGCTATATCATCTGCGAGTAACATAGGCTATATTTTATTCCGGCGCGGGCAGTAGCTCCCACGGGATGCGGGTGAAACCGCGGGAAAACGGCTAGTTGATCATAAAGTAATAAAAAAAACTTAATATTTTAAAAATGTATTTTTGAAGAAGCAGATTGTGTTATATTTTACCATAATACTGATGAGGGAATATTTGTCCAGCATTTTAAAGACTTAAGTGTATTTTTATGACTCATGATTCACCGGTTTTAGAGAAAATTAAGAGTGATGGTACAAAGTTAGTATTTTATTAGAGTCATAAAAGAAATCTACCTCAAAAATCTATTCACTGTACCAAATTTTTTTTATCAACTCCCAATATCATCAGTA
The DNA here is from genome assembly GCA_963856015.1 of Helicoverpa assulta. Classification (NCBI taxonomy): domain Eukaryota; kingdom Metazoa; phylum Arthropoda; class Insecta; order Lepidoptera; family Noctuidae; genus Helicoverpa; species Helicoverpa assulta. Next base: position 829,099 of record CAWLCW010000030.1, read on the forward strand.
TCTTTTCCTGTTTTACTTTTAATTTCTTTATGTATTATGCCAATAAAACAATTTTTCTTTCTTTCCCCCCCAGCTGTCCCCCATGGCGGAGCCGGTGGGCACGGAGGCACCGCCCCCGCTGCTGGACTTCGCGGCGCTGACGGGGTCCCCGGCGCTGGGCCCCGTGCGCTGCAGCCGCTGCAAGGCCTACATGTGTCCCAATATGAAGTTTGTTGATGCGGGCAGACATTTCAAGTGTGCCTTTTGTAAGGCTACTACTGAAGGTGTGTTGGATGTTTTTGTTTTTTTGGAACATAATAATTAGTAAGGATATGTAGCGTTAATTCCGCGAGACAATAAATCGAGGCTCGGATGCAGGATGTTGTACTTTCATGCATATGTAGTAAAGGTTAAATTGAGCTGCATTCTCTTCAAATGTGCAAGACCAAAAAATAGTGTTCAGCTTCCGATTATAACGACCGTTATCCACGTCACGGTAGTGATATTATAATTGGGCCACTTGAGATTAACATGAGTGTAAGAAATTGGAAATTAATCTGAGATTGGTGGTTACCATTCGAAGCAGTTGAAAATAGGAATTCTTACAAAAGAGTTACCATCATTACCTTCCATATTTTAGCTAAATATGTATATTTGTTTATGAGTTAATTTCCCGTATTTGTATGTGTTAATGATTGTTTTGTATTCCGCAGTGCCGATGGAGTACACGCAGTACATCAACAGCATGCAGCAGTACGGCCGCGTGCCGGCGGAGATGGCGCTCGGGGCTTACGAGATCGTCGCCACCAAGGAGTACTGCAGGGTAACTGACAAACGGTTCAAATTGGAGGAGGTTTAAACTGGTCCAACATGTACCAAGCTGGTCCATCGTATACCAAGCTGATCCATCACATACCAATCTGCTCCATCGCGTACCAATCATTTCCAAACTGGTCTAACGTGTAGCAAGCAGGTCCAAACTGATACCGAAAGTTTGAGCGAGGTCCAATGTCCAAACTGTTCTGATATGGTTGGCTACCAGCATACGATTATGTAGCTAAGTGCTAGTGTTTTTGTACTACATAGAAGGAAAACAACATGCCAGAGGACAGTATTCCCAAACGATACTCATAGATTTTAAATAGGTATAATGAAGCTTAATCAAAAATAATTATATCTCCGGTTTCAATAAGATTCATGCTAAAATCAATTAATATACGACCGAATCGATTTTGAAAATTAATTTTACCAAAATTGATAAAAATATAGGTACATGGTATTACTTTAAGTTGCACCTCAACTAAGTTATATTATTATTTTTTCCATATTGTTGCAGAATAACACCCTGCCGAACCCGCCGGCGGTGGTGTTCGTGATCGACGTGTCGTACAACGCCATCAAGAGCGGCCTCGTGCAGACCGTCTGCGACAATATCATGGATATTATTGACGTAAGTTTCTTTTTATTCATTATGAATTATATTTCTATAAAAATTGTGCTTGCCCTAATTTATTCAAGAGTGGTAATGTAACCTAATTTATTTGTGGTGTCAAAGTTATTGCTCCTTTTTTATATACTCCCCCTTATAAACTCCCTACTGTTCTCTCCATATTTACTCCCTTTTGTACTTCATTTAGTCTGTTATATTCTTCCCTGTATATTCCCTTACGTTCTTCCCTTATATACTGCCCTATGTAGTCCCTTTATAAACTCCGTCCTTTACTTCTCTATGTACTCACCCTGTGTACTACGTTTCGTTTTTTATGTACTCCCTTTTGTAGGGGTATACTCCCTTATGTACTCGCCTTATATTGTCTCGTATATACTCACTAATGTTCTAATGTACTCCCTTATGTATTTATGTATGTGAATTTTCACTTTAACTTTAATGAGTATGTTTTTGTTCACAGGCAATGCCGCGTGACGAACAAACTGGCAAGAGTTGGACCCGCGTCGGATTCATCACATACAGTTCCACCGTGCACTTCTATAATATCAAGGTAACATATTAATTAATTAAATATATACTTACATAAACATGATTTTTGCACTTCATTAAACTAGTGAAATCACTATATTTCTTTCGCTTCTTAAAATGTGAACTAAAATAGAATTTCTTTGGGTTAGATCACTATAAATCATAATATGATTTGTTAGGGAAATCTCGAAGAAATGTAGTAGGAAAGTTCGGACAAGCAAAGCGATTCTAAACTACAAATATTCACGTCCAAAAAGGCCGAAAGTGGGCCAAAATTATTTGATTTAAATAATGTACTGTTACTGTTACAGCCTTTTTTATCGTCCCACTGCTGGGCACAGGCCTCCTCTCACACGGAGAAGGATTGAGCATAAATAATGTTAATTTTAGTTTTTTTTTTTTTAGATTTTTATGTTCATAATCTATACTCCTTGACCGTGAAAACGTAACCCACCCAAAACAAAAATGTGAAAGACTGCCAAGTTCGATAATATGGGAATGCTTCGCCTATAAAAGAAGTGAGATCTGAATAAGTATCAAGTTCCATACACATACCTCAGTTAAAAATAGTTACTTTTTAATGATGTCACTTGGCAAGTTTTCATACACCTTGTTATAAACCTACTAAACGCAATGAATCAAGTATTTAATTTTCTATTAAAACTTGCCAAGTAACATCATTAAAAAGTAACTATTTTTAACTGAGGTATGTGTATGGAACTTGGTACTTATTCAGATCTCACTTCTTTTATAGGCGAAGCATTCCCATATTATCGAACTTGGCAGTCTTTCACATTTTTGTTTTGGGTGGGATTTCATTTATTTTTGTAAGGTTGTTTATTTTATTTTTTTCTTATGATGAAGTTAGTTAAAGAAATGTCTCATTTATACTATCTTTTAGATTTTTTAATATGCACTATGTTTCTTACAAAGAAATGAACTAGATTAACTAATCATCCTCCGAGCCTTTTTCCCAACAATGTTGGGGTCGGCTTCCAGTCTAACCGGATTCAGCTGAGTACCAGTGCTTTACAAGAAGCGACTGCCTATCTGACCTCCTCAACCCAGTTACCCGGGCAACCCGATACCCCTTGGTTAGACTGGTGTCAGACTTACTGGCTTCTAACTACCCGTAACGACTGCCAAGGATGTTCAATGACAGCCGGGACCTACAGTTTAACGTGCCATCCGAAACACAGCCAATGGTGTCTAAGATATACTTAGAAAGTACATACAAACTTAGAAAAGTTGCATTAGTACTTGCCTGACCTGGGATCGAACCCGCGCCCTTGTACTTGAGAGGTTGGTCCTTTACCGAGTAGGCCACCATGACTTTTTTTTTTTTTACTAGATTAACTAAATGGACTAGATTTACCAACTGACTGACATGACATCTTATCATATATTATGTTCGTGGATCAAAGTTACACATTCGTTATTTTCGAAAGTGACACACTTGGCCGTTTTCAGATTTTTACTTTACTTTGACTAAATACAAACCTTTGTACCATTCGAAGATATATTATATAAATATAGATAAATTTAGGTCGCTTTAGTTCCTTAGGGGTATAAATTTACACCTGGTATAAAACACCTTCATTATTTTGAAACCGACTCACACTTGGTCATTTTCAGATTTTTTCCTTTACCTTGACATAAAGACCTACCTCCATGCCAAATTTCAAGTCAATACGACCATTGGAAGTGGTCTAGGTTTTTGATGAGTGAGTCAGTGAATCAGTGTATAGTAAAAATAGCGATTTTCTGACGTCAATATCTCAAGACCTACAATAGGTATTTTAATGAAATTTTGTATTTTAGATAAGTGAGGGGGTCTCAACAGATACTAGAAATTTGATATGCGTAAATAAAATAGATCTTGAGTTACAGGGGGGTCGAATTTGGCCCGAAATGGTTCGTGTAATATAACCCACGGCCGGTGTGTCGCTTTTTTTGCTCGAACTTGGCGGACACACTGCCGTGTGTCTAGATTATGGCGGGCTATATATTATCCATGTCATAGGACCCTTGGCGGGCCGTGTTACATGCTTTCGCGGGCCTGAGTTGGCCCGCGGGCCGTACTTTGCCCATCACTGATCTAAAACATGTTCTGTCTTCCAGGGCACACTAGCACAACCTCAGATGCTGTCAGTAGGCGACGTGGGCGACATGTTCGTGCCTCTGCTGGAAGGCTTCCTCGTCAGGCCGGAGGACAGCGGCGCAGTGCTGACCTCCCTGCTGCAGCAGCTGCCCGTCATGTTCCGGGATAACAAGGAGACTGAGACTATACTGTTGCCGGCTGTACAGGTCAGTGAAGATTTGGTTAGATCCGGTGTTAACTGGTTATGGATTTTGTTTCGGTCAGATCTGGTGCTAACCGGATATGTGAATGCTTGTGTATTGTCTAGCGCTTGCATATTGTACTGAGGTTCTACTATTTAAATTGGCCGTGAAATTGCTGTCAACATATCAAATCAAATCGTTTATTTTACAACGATCAACGATCGTCGTGTCAGCCGAAAGACGTCGCGTATTTCGAGTCGTGGTTGCCACTCGACAACTTTTCTGCCTCATCGGCCATCTGTTCTGCGAGTTATTTGCCTATTGTCACTTCAGCTTTGTTTGGGTTTGGTTTCAGTGGGTTTGGTTCTTCTGCAGATCTCGTCATTTCTGATTCGAGATTTTCTGATTCTGCAGAGAAACTACTAGCATCATGAATTGCCGCCCATTGCTCAAATCGGCGATTTCACGGCTGCTTATGGTCTCTTTGTCGTTATAGTTGAATGATGTTGAATGATGTACATCCTAATTAATCTATTTTCATTCCAGGCTGGTCTAGAAGCTCTGACAGCAGCGGACACTTCAGGCCAGCTGCTGGTGTTCCACACGTCGCTGCCGACGTACAACGCGCCCGGCAAGCTCGCCAACAGGGAGGACAGGAAGCTGCTCGCCACCGACAAGGAGAAGCAGATACTTGGTGAGTTCCTCCTCATCATTGGTGCCGCCTCACGCCATCTAGCGACACATCGGACAAAACTATAGTACTGCTCATGTGCTGCCGACTAGTATCCTCGACACATTAGATACATCAACCAACCACAGTTCATTTGTCTAATACGTTCATTCAATTAAATCATTAATACGGTCAGTCATTCATTCTGTTATTCATTCAATTTTTCAATCATTCATTCGGTCCTCGTAGGATGGAATGAAGATTTGCCCTTTCCATTTGGAGCTCTCTGACTGAATACACGCAATGCAAACTATATTCGTATTTTTATGGGCCCTGGTTGCCTGTAATAAAGGAATAAATAAATATACTTTTGCTCGTGCCATAGAAGGGCACCGGCCTCGAAAGATTCCAGATCTAAACAGTCCTTGTAAAGAGCTGCAATGATGGCATTGTTTCAGCCAAAAGTGCGAAACCAGACGCAAATCAAAATAAGAAATCTAGGTTCGGAAAGCCAGGCCAGGAAAGGGTCCAACCCCCTTGGTGGGACGAAGATTGCCAAGCTGCAAAAGATGAAAGAAAGGCGGCTGAAAAGCAGTATAACGGAGCCATGACTCCTGAAAACTTGCAGCATTACCTGAAACTTTTGGCCAAGTCTAGGAAAATATTTCGCAAGAAGAAAAAACGGGCAGATCGGGCCAAGATTTACGGTATTGAACAATTAGTAATTTAGGACAACCATTATGGAATTATTGAATTTTCAAAACTATACAAAGCACTGGTACTCGGCTACATCCGGTTAGACTGGAAGCCGACCCTTAACATAGTTGGGAAAAAGGCTCGGAGGATGGACCAACATTATCTATCTATGATAATTATTTCCATCTTCAAGATAGTTACTAAAACCTGGGCGCCGCAAATGTTGCTGGAAGATCGAATTGCTTGCGAACTTTTTGGACAAGCCCTTTAGTGGATTTCTTCAGTCTGTGCTAGACTGAAGAAATCCAAACACATCAATTAAATCAACAAAACATTGATTTCATCTCATTTATCATCGTCTTAAAAAAATCCACCAATTCCAGTTTTGGACAAAAACTCTAAATCTCACTTCCTTATTTATATCTTAAATACAAAATTCTTGATATTCCCTGCATTATTAGAGGCATGACTATATTGAAATATAGTCAGTTGATACAATTATCAACTTTTACAGTATTCTATTTTTGAAATAAAGTTGCTCTCTACACAAAGCGTTTTTAACATGTTTTTTCTTTCCTAGCTCCTCAAACGACAGCATACAACGAGCTGGGCCAGTCGTGCTGCGCAGCCGGCGTCAGCGTGGAGCTGTTCGTGTGCAACAACGCGTACGTGGACGCCGCCACCATCGGCCAGCTGCCTCGCCTGACTGGGGGACAGCTGCACAAGTATACTTACTTTACGGTGAGTGGATAGCTGCCTCAAACGACACCATACAACGAGCTAAGCCAGTCCGGCTGCGCGGCGAACCTGGGCTTCACTTGTCTAAAAATAGACGTGTTTCTAGGTCTTTAAATGATCCATTTAAATCAATAAATGAATTATGTCCTTAGTCCATCTTGTAGAATAATACTGGTTGACAGCTGGTTTGTTCTGTGTTATTGTGATTAACTTGTGAGAGAAAAATATAAAATATGTGACCAATTTTGTGTAGAAAGAATAAAGAATTATTTTGAACATAAATGGAAAAAACAGTGCCGAATATTTCCGTCACCGTTACCGTTACTGCTGAGTACAGGCCTCCTCTCACATGGAGAAGGAATTTCTGTCAGCGGCGGGCAAAAATTCTACTTGTATATGCCGTTCGGCATAAACCAGGCAATACTGTCGCCGACACTGTGTGCAGCAGCTTTTACACAACCCTCTCCTCCCCCTCAGGCGGATCAAGACGGTCCCCGGCTGATAGGCGACGTGCAGCGCGTGGTGTCCCGCGCCACCGCGCACGACGCCGTCATGCGCGTGCGCACGTCCACTGGCGTCAGGCCGACGGACTTCTACGGACACTTCTTCATGTCCAACACTACTGATGTCGAGCTCGCTGCTATCGGTAAGTGTATGAGCTTTATTATGTGCCATATTTAGGAGTAATGAAATTAACACTTTGTTTTTGAAGAATTATGTACTTGTAAAGATCTTTATCAAATACATGATTGGAAGTTTGAAATTACAGTCATCATCACACTATTAAATTTTTGTATACTTTGTTATATACGTCACTATAACGTGTTTTAAATTGTTGAGTTTTGTACTTGATCTAACTTTTCACACATTTTACATCGGGTGAAAAAACTTTTGACGCCATTCCCAACTTTTTCATCAGAAATTAAACTAAAATTAATTGCACACAAATTTTATTTCTCTGCACAGACGCGGACAAAGCAATAGGCATAGAAATAAAGCACGACGACAAGTTAACAGCTGAAGACGGAGTCTACATCCAAGCTGCCTTACTCTACACCCACCGATCAGGACAGAGACGCCTCAGGGTGCTCAACCTGGCGCTGAATGTAGCTCACCAGCTCGCTGACGTGTACCGCAGCATGGAGCTCGACACATGCGTCAACTTCCTCACTAAACAGGGTCAGTCAACACATCATATCGTCTACACCTATACTGCAGTACCTAGAATTGTACCTATGTTTTCAATATTTCTGGATACATTTTAGTAATTTTTAGTGTACCTTAATCAACTAGGAAAACTTATAGTTTCGCCATGTCTTCCGCGTTTTATCTGAGTCACCGTTAGTACTAGAAAGCTGACATTTGGTACCAATGTGTAATTCAGCGTGATCACTATTAGATTTTCCCCTTACACGTAAATTGGGGAGTGATCTGTTGTGACAAAATACCTCATCTTTCCTTACTCCGTGGTTCCATCCTTTTCGTGTGATGTACTGAAGTCAAATTTGTGTGTTATGTTCACAGCTGTGTGGGCCCTCCGCGAGCACAGTCCGCGCTCAGTCCGCGAGACGCTGTCGCAGCGCTGCGCCCGCTCGCTGGCCGCCTACCGCCGCCACTGCGCATCACCGTCGTCAGCCGGCCAGCTCGTGCTGCCCGAGCCCATGAAGCTGCTGCCGCTCTACACCAACTGTGTGCTGCGCTCTGATGCTGTGGCAGGAGGTATGTACTGTCTGTACTGTACCGCCGCCACTGCGCATCACCGTCGTCAGCCGGCCAGCTCGTGCTGCCCGAGCCCATGAAGCTGCTGCCGCTCTACACCAACTGTGTGCTGCGCTCTGATGCTGTGGCAGGAGGTATGTACTGTCTGTACTGTACCGCCGCCACTGCGCATCACCGTCGTCAGCCGGCCAGCTCGTGCTGCCCGAGCCCATGAAGCTGCTGCCGCTCTACACCAACTGTGTGCTGCGCTCTGATGCTGTGGCAGGAGGTATGTACTGTCTGTACTGTACCGCCGCCACTGCGCATCACCGTCGTCAGCCGGCCAGCTCGTGCTGCCCGAGCCCATGAAGCTGCTGCCGCTCTACACCAACTGTGTGCTGCGCTCTGATGCTGTGGCAGGAGGTATGTACTGTCTGTACTGTACCGCCGCCACTGCGCATCACCGTCGTCAGCCGGCCAGCTCGTGCTGCCCGAGCCCATGAAGCTGCTGCCGCTCTACACCAACTGTGTGCTGCGCTCTGATGCTGTGGCAGGAGGTATGTACTGTCTGTACTGTACCGCCGCCACTGCGCATCACCGTCGTCAGCCGGCCAGCTCGTGCTGCCCGAGCCCATGAAGCTGCTGCCGCTCTACACCAACTGTGTGCTGCGCTCTGATGCTGTGGCAGGAGGTATGTACTGTCTGTACTGTACCGCCGCCACTGCGCATCACCGTCGTCAGCCGGCCAGCTCGTGCTGCCCGAGCCCATGAAGCTGCTGCCGCTCTACACCAACTGTGTGCTGCGCTCTGATGCTGTGGCAGGAGGTATGTACTGTCTGTACTGTACCGCCGCCACTGCGCATCACCGTCGTCAGCCGGCCAGCTCGTGCTGCCCGAGCCCATGAAGCTGCTGCCGCTCTACACCAACTGTGTGCTGCGCTCTGATGCTGTGGCAGGAGGTATGTACTGTCTGTACTATCCCAGTCGGAAGTAGGTCATAGACTGTCTCCCTCTAGTTGTGTCGATTTTTCCTCCAAAAATAAAGTAAAGGAATAAATATGTCTTGTATAGTTGGCTGATCTCCTTATTTTGTCCAGGTCCGGACATGACGTGCGACGACCGGTCCTGCGCGATGTACCGAGCCCTCACAGCAGACGTGGCGACGTCGGTGGTGTACACGTACCCGCGCCTGCTGCCGCTGCACCGCCTGCCCGCCAGCCCGCCCGCAGCGCTGCAGCCGCTCAGGGCCTCGGTGGACAAGATGAGCGAGCATGGCGTGTACTTACTGGGTGAGCTTGTGCCCTCACGGCAGACGTGGCGACGTCGGTGCTGTGCACGTACCGACCGAAAGACATACGTCAATTAAAAAAATATGAATTAAAAAAAAAAGACTAACAGTAAGGTCCAAATAAACGGCACATCTTTGATCAGATTTTCAGCACATACACGTCTCTTCGCCGATTCAACTTCAACCTATATTTTAAATCTCACAATGCCCAAAAAAACTATCTCTAACTCTATATACTTAAACCCAACTTATTGTCTCACAGAGAACGGCGTCCACATGCTAATATGGGTAGGGTCCCAAGCGGACCCCGCCTTCATCCGCGACGTGTTCGGAGTGGCGGCGCCTGCGCAGGTCGACACACAGGTATGAACATACATGTTTATTTATTTGCATACAGTGTAGGTCATTATATAATTAGAAGTGTATCATCTGCCTTTAGCCAACTATGTAAATATGTTGGGGTCAGATTCCAGACTACCTGGATGCAGCTGAATACCAGTATTTTACATGGGTCGAGTGCCTAACTGACCTCCACAATCCAGTTACCCGGGTAGCCATTTTTGGTGGTCGTCATTTTTTAGCTTTTAACTACCCGGAACGACTGCCAAAGTTGTTCAAATGACAGCCGGGACCTACAGTTTATCGTGCTTTCCGAAACACAGAAGAACTCGTCATGACAAGATGGTCATCCTTCTACGGGACAAGCGTTGCTCAACTTTTATGATCGATCGATCCGTGCGGTTTTGACTTAACGACGAACTCTTTATTTATTTACTTGTATATAGGAGGACGTCATCATCATATTTATACAGAGATGTTAATCACGTGGTTCTATTGAAGGTGTGCGAGTTGCCGGAGCTGGACACGGCAGCCAGCCACGCTGTCCGCGCTGTCATCGAAGACGCTCGTATACGCAGGCGTACTAACATGCGGGTAAGTTGAAGAGATGGGGTTTTAATGTACTTGTTGTCTAGTTTTGTTTATAGTTTGGCTTGAAATCAGCACTTGGTATGCAAAAATTGTTAAAGAAGTTCTCAAAAGGCCACAGGTTAGGTTTTGACTGCCAAATTGACTTCAATTGCGATGACACTGTGATGACTGATTGCACTAATTTGTTGCACAATTTTTCAGAAGTTATGACGACTAGATAACTTGATTTTGCTTGAAGATATTTTTTATTCACTTACCCGTACAGTTTATTTAGGGACACCAATATATTACTCAATCAATATAACACTTACAAACCAGCTTGAACCAGTTTCAATTGACACTTAATATTTGCATGGTCCTGCTTAAAAATCTCTTATTTATTTTAGATATCCTGTAGAATTTATTTTCTTTATGCTCTGAGAATGAAGCTGGTATTAAGAAACGTTATAGTGGCACAAAGAAACACAATTATGTTTAGTAATTATAATAACTAAACTAGCTAAATGCAAGTTAGACTATAATGTGTCTTAATACAATAGTGCATGTGGTACTTTACGTAGATACCACTTAATTTTGCGCTTCCAAAAGGTTTCACTTAAGTTTTATTTTTCAACCGCAAGACACGCTTGCAAAAGTCTATTATATACTTTCCTTATACCTACGATAGTTTTAACCTTGCTGGGATAGCGTGATTATTTAAAGACTTACGGCGTCCCTGGCCCAAAAAACAGATCTTGGCGGGGTCTTCTAACTTTTTTTCGCTTTCTATTTCTCTCTTCGTCTCTATTTCTTTAGATTTTAGACACTTAACTATCCCAAAAAGGGTACCTACTCTTTACGCTACAAGCATGTTAGCATGGCCTATCTTGCCCCAGCTGACGCTAGCCCGCGAGGGTGCCCCGACCGCGGCGCAGTTCCGGGCGCTACTGATCGAGGACCGGGCCCTGGACGGCTCGCCCGGGTACATCGAGTTCCTCATGACCGTGCACAAGACTGTGCAGAAGATGCTGTATGTTTTTTGGTGAAAATGGGGTGTTTTTGCTTCGGTGGGGGGTGGGATTGAAAGGTGGAATTAAAATTGTGTTTTTTTTTTGTAAAGTAGGATAGTCAGCGGCTGTCCAAAGTTACCCAAAGTTGACAAAAGTTGCTATATAGAAAAACAAGTTCGCGAAAAAAAAATAATCTAAGAAAATTCGTCGAATCGTGTGAGACAAATGCGCGTGCGCATACATGCAAATAAATAATGAAACATACATATTTAGAAAAAAAAAGTAATTCGGTGATTACAGTTCACTTTTTTTTTTGAATATTTAGATTTTTTTTTTCTGATGCGACACCTTTCAATGCCACTACCAACAAATACTTCAAAGGGTTTGAAGAGCTTCAGGATGCATGTTTTGAATTTATTTTCGGGTCTCGAAGGTTCTGCTATTTCAGGGAACAGATGGTGATCATGGTGATACGTGGTGATTTCTGGTGATTCTCGACGAGTTTTGTTATCTCTGGGTTTTGTGTGACGCTTGTTTTTTCATACTGGGCATTTTAACTTGTTTTATTACTTATTTGTAACAATTTAAGGGTCTTATACGTGACACTACATACATACTGTAAAAACAGACGTCTTAAGTGTTATTTATGTATGATTATGTTGTTATATTTATCATATTCATGGAAATCATAGTATGTTATTGTTAGCTCCGGGAAACACCAATTACGATGACATATAAATCCATAATACACTAACATGTTCCCAAAATAAAAATAGTTTTGTAACGATATACTCACATTATTTATTTTTTGGCAAATAATTCAATATATCACTTTAACATAAATTATTATATCATACTTGATAGTAATCATATTAGACTCCAAAGTGACTTACCAATCATCCACTACACAATTCATTAAATGACTGGTTCCATAGTACAATAATAACCAAGATGGCCGTCAAACCTACCTATTTTGGCGAATCTGAGGTTAGCTGCGTAGTGAATAGATAACTTATATTTTTGATTTTATTTTAGGCAGATTTATTTTATCTTATTTAATTCTAGCCTAAAGAAGAGGACGGTCCATTTCGTCTCCTCAACACTCGATCCTTAGAGTGCTTCCATCAATTAAGCTTAAAGAATCATAATTTTACGCCTAAAAAATCGTCTGCGCAGCTAAACAACTTCACCGTCGCCAAGACGCACATACAGGAACCAACTTCTAACTTCCCCCTTCTTGTTGCAGCTAACAACAATGCGACAACACGACAAGCTAGAAACCGTTCTTCGCCATTTCCTCGTCGAAGACCGCGGCGTGGACGGCAGCTCGTCCTACGTGGACTATCTGTGCCACATACACAAGGAGATCAGAGCGCTGCTATAGCATTTGTCCGGCTACTACTAAGACTAAACGCCCACGTCACTGTAGGACAGATTATCGGACCGATTTTTTGTAGGACGGTCCTACAAGGATCTTCTGACCAGTTTTGTAGGACGTGGACGTTCCACTATTGTTGTCCGTGTCCTACAAAAAATCGGACGCCGATTGTCGGACGTGGGCGGGCGGCCTAACGCTGTGGTACGCCTCTACAATGACACACTTGTATGTAGTAGGTTTTATACAAATTCGTTTGGTAACACCCTGTGTAGTGTAGCTATGATGGCCGAGTGTTTTCGAATAATTTGTGTTTATTAATTATTAAAAATGATTTGTTGAGTTATTGTAAAACGCTAGCAAAAGCAATGTTATTGTATATAAATTATGTAGGTGTGTGTAGAAATAAGTAAATAACACACATAAGCGATTTACATAAAAACTGCTACATATAAAAGTGTTTCACATTCGTAACTTGTATAGTTGTGAAATAAATGATTTTGTTTTGAACTTGTTAGTATCAATGCTATTTTAAAAACTACTATTTGAGATTTCTACTAAACTACTAAGCAGGGTTGCCAGTAGTGAAAATTTATAATATGGTAGTTTTAAGCGTGCGTTTTGGTGATGGTTCAAAATGTATAGCTTCCAAAATTAACATACGATAGAAGGAATAAGGCTCGAGCACATTTGAGATTTTGTCGTGTAGGGCCATTGTGTATGAGCCCTTAGTCAATCGATTATAAGGTGTTTTTTTATTGTAAACGTCCAAGATCTATGCGAAGATCAGCATTTAATAAAATACTAGTTCTTCACAATTGTTCCGTTATCACGATGCAATGAAAACACAAATTACGATTCAGACTTTAAGGTGGGCAGAAGTATACTTACAATTAGATATAACCGCCATTTTCTAGAAATCTAGAACTACTTATGAGGTCCTGTTTTTGAAACCTAGGTGATGAATTAGTGCTTTTCAGTGCCCCCAAATAATTAGAATTGTGCATAAATGTATTATATGAATTGGAGTCTCGCAACGTTAGGTAAATGGGGGGGATAAAGTATATAAATTAAGTCGATAAATATTTATGAAAAATAGGAACTTAATTAGTGTTTGTTAACGATTTCTACAAAGTTATTATTGGAAGGCTGCCACAGCCAGCACAGAGTTATTTAGACCAAGTTTTGGTCTAGATATAAATATAAATCTTCACGAGGCAAATGACATGTATGTTAAACTTACAGGGAGTTGCACCATTTAACTATAACGATAACCGAACCATTGTCTGTTGTCATTTGACCAAAAGGCGGCAAGTATACGGCTGGTTATGGTTTGGTTATCGTTATAGTTAAATGGTGACACCCTTAGTATAGGAATGTACAGACTTAAGATGTTAGCAGAGCATTTTATATGACCCCTAAATCTTTAAGGAGTTCGCTTTGAAGAAGTCAATATAGAATTATGTTTTTCTACTTGAACATAACATATAGGGAGTTATTTAAATTACTTTGTTTAAGGCCTATTCTGATGAATAGATATAACGTTTCCTTTACAATATAGAAGTGTTACTCGATAGAAATAAAAATGAAACCAAGTCATAAAACTTCCAATTTGTAGTTTTTGTATTATTTCACATGAAGTATTACAATTATTTTCTCAAATGGCAATACAGTCATACATTCCCTCATAAATATATTGACGAAATAGCCCAAATAGATACAAATAGTGGTGTGTGTTATCATGAGAAATTATTTGCTTATCCTAAGGAGGAAATTATGACCATCAAAAGTATTTACTAAACTGCCAAGTAATTTAAGTGTTGCCACAGAAAAAAAAATACAATTTCGAGAAAAGAAAGTTAAGTTGTTTGTAATCGGAGTAGTATTTGTTTCCTACGATATTAAAATTAGTTATATTTTATGTTTATTGGACTGTATTGTAAATGTAAATAAAATATGGCATTATTTAATTTTTATTTGTTCTTATTCTTAGATTAGTTTTATGCTAGTTGATTTTCGAATTATTTTTTTGGTATTGAAGTATAGCAATATAGCAATAAACCATATGCGCGATTAAAACTATAAATAAATAATGATTTCGAAAATAAACTTGCATCTTTTTAAGACAACATATATAATAGTATATTTTTTTAGCTAAAAAACATTAGATCTAGAAGCAAAGGAGGCGTCTCACGATTATAGAAACATAATATCACAATGAAAGATCTTGTAAACATTATACATAATGTAGACATATTCCCCACACCAATCATATCACTGCATTTTGATAAAGTTACCATTTAGTACTGAGTTAACGGAAATTCCAATACCATTTATAATACTTCCCGTAGTCTGTTTTAGTTTTATTAATAAAATCCTAGAGGTCATACATATTTAAATACTTAGCAGGAGACCGCTTACACTGTGAAACGCTTGAAATACTAATTGCTTTATAAGAGGCACTTATAGGGAGGTTCATAAGGATCCGAGTAGGTTGGATTTGATTTTTATGGTAACTAATTTAAAGCTTGTTACGTTTTATCAAAATGCGGTGAGTACTCCAACCTCAGGCAATAAGCAGCCAAAATAAGCAATTTATCGTCAATAAGCCAATATCTTCCGTTTAACAGTAGTCTAGTTAACCTCGGGTTAGAGCGAGATTTGTTAAATAGTGTATAACCAAGAACTGTATGAGCGTGTAAGTTTTTCATAGTTAATAAAGCCTTTTATATAATATGGTTTTTATTACATTCAGAATAATCTCCAGCAAGTACGTACTTTCTTGAAAAAACACTGCTAAAAAGAGTTAGCCAAAAACATATTAGGATTTTAAGAAAGCTTTTGTAGAAAATGAAAGACGAATGTTATGAAAAACATAGGTATATTTAAATGAACATTAAATTAGGTAATTAAATAAAAATGTGAACATAAATTATTTGAATCGTACAAACCATCAATTTCAATGTTTCTCCAAAACGCGTTTGTTTGGCTGAAAAGAAAAAAGGAAGCATAAAAGTCTCGGCAAATGCTATGCTGAAAGCAGCATCAAAATCGGTTCAGCCAAACGAGATTTAATCGTCACATACAGGTCGAAATGAGAACCTTTTTTTTTGAGTCTTAAATTATTTCTTCTTCATAATATTAGCTATTTCATAGATGAGACCTAAACCACTTTTCTGCCGGGGATGCGGGATAGTACACGCGAGTTGATAGGCCTTTTTATGTACCAGGGCCGCGGTAACTGTACCGCACAATCCCGCAGCCACGTCACAGTAGTGCTTCAGACCTATAGTCATGTATATTATACAATTTCGCAAGACATCTAAACTACTGAATTCATACCGGTTTAGGATAAATAACTTCGATGATGGGTCTCCTGTAGGTGCAGGGCAGACAGTCGGAGGGACAGCGGCGACGACGGCAGGCGACCGCGCGGAGCATCAGCGCGCCCAGCGGCAGCGCCAACAACCATACTAGTGTTAGGCGCACGCGCATGCACTGGGGAGAGGAGTGGGGGGTTAGCATCAGCACAGAATAAAGATGTGGGCTTGATAATGGCCGTTGACAAGTTTTCACCCGACGCAAATTCTTCACGGATGATGGCATTACATGGATTTGAAAAATTCTTTCAGTGTTAGATAGCCCATTTATCGAGAAAGGCTATAGGCTACTTTTTATCCGGGTACGTGCCGAGGTTCCCACGGGATGCGGGTGAAACCGCTGGCAGAAGCTAGTTAACTTATATAATGAATTTTGCATACAAACCATCATTTCTTAGAAGACCTTCATTTCACGATTTTCTTCTGCAACAACAAGATTAATACATTAGTTTACACTTTTTATGATTTTTTATTGAATTAAAGATTTTGCAACATAGTCCCCAAACGCCATTATTCGGAAAGTCCAACTCATAAAATAAGTCTGACCTCTCCTACCTAGCAAACTAGAATTTTATAACAACTTATGTTTTTTTATATATTTTAGTTTGTAATGCTGCTGGTGTGCCAATAATGAAATAAACGATAATACTCACCGGTTTAGGATAAATAACTTCAATGATAGGTCCCCTGTATGTGCAGGGTAGACAGCGGCTCGGTGCCCTGCGCGGGCGCCGCTTGCAGCCGACGACGCGCGTGAGCACCGCGCATAACTGCAGCAAGATCACCATCACCTTGCCGAACTTCATGCGCATTCCGGAGATGGCTGGAAATAAGAGAAACTGGAATTAATTTAAAAAATTAAATTCCAAGATTTTCTTATAAACATAGTTTAATAAAAGCTTGTTAAAAATGTTTTTCATACTTCGTTGTGAAATCGTGGTGGATTCAAGTATGAGTGTGCGTATTCGATTCCGGATCAGGCAAGTACCAATGCAACTTTTCTAAATTTGTATGTACTTTCTAAGTGGGTACCTATATCTTGGACACCTAATGACTGTTTCAGAGGGCATGTTAAACTGTACAAGTAACTTCAACACTATTTCTATGTACTTGTTTAGTTCAGGTTAACAAATGATTTCACAAAATGATTTGCAAGTTTGTCACAACTAGTCACAAGCATACTGTAAGTACAGCACTAAAAACTGTTAACCTATTTGTAAATATGGAAATGAATAGATAGAATAATCTTACTAACGGTAAATATCCAGTGACTGACGGGATCGGAGTTTTAGTAAAGCACCCGGATCACGGAACAGGATTCAGTTTGCTAAAAGCAAAAATAATAAAAATGGTTCAAACTGATTATGGTCCTAGGGCAAGATACACACTTATGTTTCTTCTAGTCTACTCTCTCTAACAAACAGTAGCAAATTGCGCATTATTTCAAAAATGTCCGCGAAATAGACACCTTTTTGTACGATCACATGCTTGCAGCGTAGGAGGTACCTACCTACACCTAAGCATATTTTTTTTTGAAACTCGCGATAACATTGTCAAATTCTGTCAAATTTGTGGTCAGGTATCTACGATGAAAAGGAAAAATATATGCATTGAGCATAGCTTCAATATCGGATTACAGGAAAAGATTACCGACATAAGTATAATTTTTTACATGCATATATGCATGTGATTGCACGCCAAATATTGTTTAGTCTAGTGGTCGCAAGCGCGGCTGCTGTGCTCGAGGTCTCGGGTTCGATTCCCGGGTCGGGCCGAAATCGCTTTGTGGGTTTTCTTAAACTTTCACAAAGCAGCCCGTAGTCTGGAAGTTGGTGATTGATTCACCCGTGCATCGGAGAGCACGTAAATGTCGGTCCTGCGCCAGATCTCTTTCCGGTCGTGTCGGATTGCCGTCCCATCGGGTTATGAGAGTGAAGGAATAGGGAGTGCACCTGTGTCTGCGCAAATGCTCGTGCACTATAATATGTCCTGCGCAGCTGGCTGGGGCCCGATTCTCCTAATTTTACTTAAGCGTCATACGATTCAAGTTCGACTCGGTTCGATTGAGATCCAATCCCGACTCGATTACGATTGAAGCGTATGTGGCATTCCGCTATTTTTTCTTTGAAATAAACGTTTTTATCCTTTTCTATCATTCAATAATGAATCATTTTGTCTGCAAATGATTTACGATTGCAAAATGATTGTACAGCAAACTACCGTATAGACCAAAATCACCAAAATAGCAGACCAATCGCACCAATCAAATGTCAATCGAATACGATTGGTCTTTTATTAGTAGCAGAATGCCCGATATGGTTAAAACTGCTATTACGATCATATTGCGATTCGACTTCTATTCGATTTTGACATTATTAACTTAGGAGAATCGGGCCCCTGATCTCCTTAAATGAGAACAGCCGTCGTGGCCGAAATCGGCCGTGGACGCCATTATTCTTTGGAATTAATTGGCTTCCGCTATTGGTTTCACCCACTTCTTTGGGGAACAACTTCCCCTACCAAGACAAAAAGTGATCTTTATTTCATGTTGATATATGAGCCAAGCTTGGCAAGTTTTATAAATACAGGTACACAACCAAACTTTAGCCTTTATAAGTGTGATAAGGCCGCCAGCCAACGTCCGACATTTTGTAGGACAGATAATTGGATCGATTTTTTGTCGGAAGTGTGCGTTGCATTATTGCTAGTGTCTATTTTCTACTACAAAAAATCGGTCCCCGATTTATCGGATGTGGGCAAGCAGTGATTCTTTCAACCAACTTAATAGACAGACATGTGTTGCTGGGGAGTTTGTTGCGCCACTTCTCCTTCCCTCCTATAGGAAGTTGTGAAGGGTGGGCGTTTTGGGGGCTGACTTTTGTTTGTGACGTTCGAAAAGTGCTGAATTATCAGCCAATTGAATAAACGTTTTTACGTTGCTGCTGCAGCTGGAGAACCCAGACCCTGAGGTGCTGTTTTTTATCAATGTCTGGTCCTTCGGGCAGCAAGCCAGCACGTTCGCCAGGAACAAGATGAAGTACAGGATAAGCACCACCAACTTATTGCACATTTTCACTGGAAACATATTGTACTTGTTAAAAAAATGATGTGTATTGTTCACCTAGTCTTTTTACGTAATTGATGGTGTTAATCATAGTGAGTATAATGGTATACTACTGGTATACTACTATTACTACGAAAATTGGCAAATACTCTAAACGATAACCAGCCGCTAACGTTGGTCAAATCGGCGATTCGACAACTGAAAATGGTTCGTTTGTCGTTATAGTTAAATGGTGCAACTCACCGTAACTAAGAACAAGAAAAGACATCTGAACTTTGGGCGATACCATAATAGTCATAATTCAGAATTTTGGAAAATTTATTTATCTTGCATTTACAAATAGTGTATATCAATGGCTTACTTGTGTGTATAAATCTGGTCAAGCGTGAGTGTGGCCACGTCAACGACTGTGGCTCTTCAGGTAGTGGTTTTGAGCTTGCTGTGGAACAATATGTTACCTTTAGTATCTAATTGTTTATATTCTTTACTTACAGGCTAAGCATATAAATCTTAAGTAAAAAAGACACCAGCATTAGTGGTTGTACGAGTAACTATTTCGTAATTTGTGGATTACCTAAGTATATGCTCGGTTATCCAAAATTTTGTGTAAAACATGGCTCTCCGAGAATACGTTGCTTTAATAGGAACTCAGTGCAAATATAATAAACTACTTATCTACATGTTTTTTCAGCAACTTCTTCCCGCACCTCTTTGATTCAGTGATCGTGACGTTTGTGAGAGAACAAATAAAAATGTTTTCTCATTATCACAATAATTTAGTTAGATATTTCAAATGATTTCTCACCTTGGGTACAATAACTCTGACACTGTTGGACTCGTATCCTATATCAGGCTTGGGTCTGTGGCAGGGCCGGCACGATTCGTCCGGACAGAGGCGGCGCGAGCGCTTGCATCCCTGCGTCATGCTGAACATCGTCACCGCGATGTGCAGGAACACCAGCACGAACTCGTTGAACAGCACCATTTTTAACGATACCTGCAAGTTCAATAGTCAATTACCCAGACCCAGTAACTTGAAATTTGTTTTAACCTGAAATCTTTTAAAAAAAAATTGTTAAGTAGATACTGTCAAAATCTTAGAGGTTTATGTATCTACTAAAAATATCCTAAGTGAAATGGATTGTCTACGGAAGTATTACTGCCCTGTGTCTGTGAAACTGTTTGTTCTCGGCTGCCATTTAATTATCTTTGGCAGTCGTTACGAGTACTCAGAAGCCGGAAAGTCGGACACCAGTCTTACCAAAGGGGTATTGGGTTGCCCGGGTAACTGGGTTGAGGAGGTCAGATAGGCAGTCGCTCCTTGTAAAACTCGTACTCAGCTGAATCCGGTTAGACTGGCTAGCTATCAAACTCACCTATCAGTCAAGCTGACTTCTTAGGCTCGGCGCAGCGCGGGCTGTTCTCGTTACAGTTGGTGTACTCGTGTCTCACGCAGCCGAGGCAGGTCTCCAGGTAGGACAGCAGCAGCGTCACCAGAAGTATCACCACCTCTTGGAGGAACGCTTTATCCATCGCCAACTTACAATGGAACTGGAAGAGACGATTACTTTGGAGTGAACGTTGTTAAAGATAGAGGAATGAAGTTTGGTGAGGTGAGCTAAAATATGAGGATGTATAAGAGCCATAAAAGAGTATAAACATTTACTATATTTGAGCGGTTTTATTTATCTGTCAAAATCTGTAGAGAGCAGCTCGATGGCCCAAAACGATGATGATCGGCGAAAAACTAAAATAAAATGGAATGGAAGGTTCATTCAGTAAAGGTCGTGTCCTATATAAGCTAAGATCAGTTTTACAGGTATTTATGAAGTTTTTAAACAACATTGAAATGGAACTGGGCCGGACACGTCAGCCGAATAATGCATCTGGAAAGATGGGCTACAATTGTCACCAAGTGGACACCTCAGGATAGATACCGCAGGCGGGGTAGTTAGAGATGGCGCGATGGCTCGGTCGAAGGATCGGGAAGTGTGGAAGCGAGATGGTGTGGCCTTTGCCCAGCAGTGGGACATAATAGGCTGTAATTAAAAGTTGTAGTTATACCAATATTTATCTCTTGCAAGGCGGGTTGGTAGGACTACAAGTGATGCGCTTCTGGCCGCAGCCGGCCACGCCCAGCAGCCACGAGGCCAACAGACAGACGGCGAACACCACGCGCTCCCAGCGGGGGGACATCATATACTCTGAAACATTGTTATATATGAATATAGTTGAATATGTCACAAAGTTGTAGAGCAAGATCCCTGAGCCCCCAGACCGTTTTTTTTTAACGACGTCAAAAATTATTAAAAGACCCCACCCGCTGTGGGTTAGCAGCGGTGAGGGAGTGTCAGACTCTTACTGACTAAAAACCGTCGTGTTCCGTCGTAGGCCTTTTATGTACCAGGGCCGCGGTATCTCTTTCGAACAACCCGCAGCCCCGGCAGGCCTTGGCCCTACTGGGCCCCGCTGGGGTTGCTGACATCTATTTGAGGAGCGCGTGGAACAACGCGCGCCGTCGACACGGGTCTGTCGTCTAAGTAGACAGAGGGACGATGAGCCACCCGAACACACAGCCCACAGACCCACGCCTACGGTGGCCCGGAGTCGTCTCGCGACACCCGGCGCCCGTGGTGTCTACCTGGTCCAGCGCGGCGGCCGAGATGAGAGGTGCGAACTCTCTGTCGTTCCGCCTCCTCCTTCTCGAGCATGACTGCTTCGCAGAAGGAGGCGACGGCATCCCATTCCCTCTCGCCCCGGACCATGGCCTGAACCAGGGCCGGACGCGAGAGGTCGCCGCCGCCTAAAGCCTCGACGAGGACCCGGCGTGCCCTTCCCACGCAGGGCACTCCTGGACTGTGTGGTCCACCGTGTCCTCGGGGGGGGGGGGGGGGGCTCCAGACCTTACTTGACGGACAAAACATTTATGGTAGGTTAGTATTAGTGTGTTTAGTGAACAATTTTTACGTGCCATTATGTTTTGTCCATCAGAAAATAAGTATGGTCTGGTGGCCCAGTCATCTTGGACCACTGAATAATTTAATATTTAACAATATTCAACTTTGCTACAAAATAAGTATGTTATGGGTACTGAGAAGACGATGGCTATTGATGATTATGGTGACGGTGAAAATGAAATTGGTATTGATCAAGATTCGATACTATAAAAAGAGAGATGCTAAAGTTTACCCAATGTTAAACCCAATGTAGAGGTATGACAATATAGTTATACTAATTTAGCTCTGTGATAAGTTATAGCCAATGTATGTTCTTATAAACCTTGGAAATTAAAAATAATAAAACTGGTACTTACTGCGTAAGGAGTGTCGTGTCGTAGGCTTACTTCTAGGTTATTTTATGTAATTCGCCATTTCAACTCACGCGTCCATCTTCCCTCTGCAAACGAAAAAGAATCGATTTGAGTCGTTCCACCGAAATACACAAACAAACTAACTAAAGCAGGAACTACTATAGGGAGCTACGTGGAACACAACTAATACAACTACGAGGTGGAATTTGACCCAAATCAATACTTTACGTTTGCAATGGGAACATACACTACGCGAAAACAATATAAAAAAGTAACAAAAATATTTTTCGTAAGATTTATTCCATTTTTTTGTACGTTTTTAACAGTATACCAGAAAAGGATTGTGTTAACTGTGCATGCGGTTTAATCTTTTAAGAATCTAGATCTTACTTCTGGGTCTTTACAAGCGTTTGGTTCTACTGTGGAGGTCTGTTGGGTTTGCCACATGTCGGAGTTGCTGCCGATTCTTTCCATTTTTCTAAATTGTCTAAAGCAGTAGAAGCTGTCCCAACAGCTCTCTGAGAGCCAGAGATTTGAGAAAAATCTATACATTTTGACGCGATTAGTATAAATTAAAATTATATTAAAGTCTTTGGTTGTGAGGTTTTGGTTAAGATTATCGCAGGTATCTCTAATGCCTGTAGGGTCCGCGCCTACAGGGAGCTCGACCAGTACATGGAATCTTCTTCTTGCAGCACGAGGTGCCAACGATTAGCATTGAGAATAAAGCGAACAATATTGTGTACAGCCGGGTCAAGTCAAATTTGGCCATTGTCAGGGACTGAAACAAAGAAAAATATGGATTAGGGAATCAATTTTTAAATAGGTCTGATGATGACGTTGATGAAGAATTAACTAGCTGAAGATGAATTAGTTTGTAACTTCATAGTAGACGAGACTTATAAGGCTATTCATATACACAAAAATGGAACGAAGACGGTACCAACATTTCAAGAAAAGCTTATCGCATTGATACCAGGGTGATTACATGTAACAATTGTAATGTCTTGAAGAGGCCTGAGTATTCTTGACAAATCAAACAAATCTGTCTACCAACGAGTGATGAGACTACGAAGCCCTTTGTAACCAAACGTATAAGCATCTTGTCATCGGTTGGCGCGCAGCGCGGGCGCCGCTCAAAAATAAACAAGGCGTTGAATCAAACGCAAATGATTGCTATTAATCATATGTTCTGTAGTGATTATATGCTTTGAACATGAGTGAAAAACTACAAACGAAATAGTCTATGAGTACAGGAGATTTGGATCAAGGTGAATCGAATGAATGAGAAGTTATTGAAGAATTTGTTTAGGCTATTGTAAAATTGTGTTCGTCTAGTCTCATGTTTATTGGAATTCGAAGAATGGAATGCTAATGAACAATTTATCTGACCCATTTCATAATTAGGTACTTGAAAATGAGAAGGAGACGAAAATTAGATAGGATAGAGAACTCATGTTACCTAGCTTTTAGTACATCAATTTAGAAATGGCGGTATTATAATTTTTGTAGTTCGAATTGTGGTGTCCTGATGATAAATAGGTTACTAAATAACTTGACGACATAATATGGGAGAACCAATGACACACTATTGGCAAATATAGTTGTGAAAAACAAGATTGTCTTACCGTAATCACTTGCTGCAAGGCGCGGGTTGTCTGCAAGCGATGTAAACCTTTTTTGTGCACGCGTTTACCACGCCGAGGAGTGACAGGATCCCACCGAGGAGCAGAAGCAAGGCTCTCTGAACGCCCATGGTCTACAGCGTCATGGCTCCAGACCTGCAAGCCACAGCGGCCACGGCTTGGCCTTACAGCTTATAGAACACGGGTGTAGAAGGTTTTAATACAGCCATGTTTTATGGCTAGGAAGATGGTATGTTGGATGGTATGATGGACTTTTTAAAAAAACAGGAACCATTATGTCTAGATAGAAGTTCACCAAAAAATGTTCATGTTGTGTTTGTGGAGGACTTTTCGTCGGCTCATCCTTTTAAAATTTAGGATACATAATAAGGACATCATCAGGTAAGTGACATTTGCTCGAGACTTGGCTAGGGCACTGCCGTGCCCCCAGATACTTACCCATTCTGGCATTCAATAATTTCAGTTCAGATTATTTAATTCATTATTAAGATTATGTATATCTTTAGCAAACTTCTTTGTTGATATTACCTATTTCTCTTTTGGACAAATGTTTTCTGAACTTACCATCTGTATGTGGCAGTACTAACACGTTTCTACATTCTCATAATAGATGGCACTTGAGAGAATCTTGCCATAACAGCATAATAATTAAACTTTCAGAAAGCTTCTGATTTTAATACAAATCACATATTAAGCGTTCTTGCTAGACTATACGACATAAAATATATAAAAGAATGCATTTAAACCTGTTAACTCACGAATGTTTGCACCTCAAGTATCTATTTGGGTCAAATTCTTAAAATCTACACAAACTATGAAAACACTACGTTTTTACTGAAAAAGATTAACTCACCTGTTTTGTATTAGTTGCAATGGGTGATAATTTTGGAAATTTTACTACTGGGAATTTTGTTTCGTGATTTTCCGCTGAAGTTTGACTTTGTTACAGTTTTGATTGATCTGCCAAATGGAACTGTTCATTTTGAAATAAATGACATTCTGGACTGGCCATTATTGGTTGTAAGAAGTTTGGTAGCAGACGAAGAGGGACTTTTCTGTGACACTCTCTGTATTGTGTTTTTATTAAAATACTTGTGTGTACAATGAAGAATAATAATAAATCTGGGCGATCTAATTTAATTGCCAATAAAATTTTTATGTATTCGTTTATTTATAAATCAATTAAAAATTATGAATAACTAGCTTCTGCCAGCGGTTTCAACCGCATCCCGTGGGAACTACTTCCCGTACCGGGATAAAAAGTAGCCTATAGCCTTCCTTCCTCGATAAATGGGCTATCTAACACTGAAAGAAATTTTCAAATCGAACCAGTAGTTCCTGAGATTAGCGCGTTCAAACAAACAAACAAACTCTTCAGCTTTATAATATTAGTATAGATAGTATAGATGTGTTGGTCTTCCATAATAAGAACCAACCATCCCGGTTTCGGGCAGCCCAGGCAACCGGTGTTTAAAACTACACTTAAAAATTGTGGTACCGAAGAAATAATTTTACAATAAATCATCTAAACATTTAACTGACATGACAAATGTTCAACAATTATACCCAAAACCATTAAACCTACGAGGCAGAAAACTGACCAATAATAATTTCATCTTTACATCTCTTTTAACGCATTACAATTCAAAATAACTGCAGCGGAATCGTTACTAACAAAAATAGGTTTATGGTTAAATTCATGGAGAACAAAATGACTAGCGGAGATGTTATAACTCTTAACCCAAAATCTCCAAAGAAAGTAGCGCGCCAAAATGCTGGTGTTACACCAGCTAAAAATAATAAAATAATGTGCTGGTTCCATAGAAGGCGTTTAGCTCCACCCTTAAACGCCTTCTATGGAACCAGCACATTATTTTCAAAATAAAATCACCAATCAATCAAGACCAATATTTGACAGATTGGTTTTGATTTTACAAGAAACAAGAATGCCACGTTAGTTCTAGTACCTACCTGAGCACGGCTATCGTTGCTTGACCTACAAGAAGGCGCCTGACCTACCTTCCTTATGACATCTCCGCTGTTTCCTTCCTCCGTGGTTGAGTTTAACTGCCTCGTTAAAGGAGATGGTTAAACATAGTCTATAGCACTGCTCTGCTTGTATTTACTTTGAACATTGCAGAGTTAAATGAACTTTTGTTTAGTGCTTCTAAAAGTTTGTGTAAATAAATATGTGTTTTATGGTTGGGGTAACCTATATTTAAAGTACATACCTACTGGTCGAAAACTATGTTTTTTGTGAAGAGAGATTTACAATTCGCAATTGGCATACCTAAACTTTCCATTACTGTTCTTTTGTCAGTGTTCAATTTACTCTTTAGGTACCTACTAATGTTATAAACCTCAAGAGTCTGTTGGTTATATTATAACTGGCACGATCCAGGAATTAAACCTGAGGTCATAACACCCCGTACACCAACCCAACCCGAAGACCGACGAGACAGCATTACTTTAACCCTTAATTTGACAGAGTGAAGCCGGCTGGACATTAGTAACAAAAAAATTTTTAGACGAGTAAACCGTTTATACGAATTTTTATTTTATTTTGGGAACTCCACAATATAGTAAACACTTGATAGAAAAATAAATTAGATGCATGTCAACATTACAATATGTCAAAAGTCGAAATGACATCTTATCAACGGTCGGCTAATGCGACGCAGGTAAGTTTTCAATTATTTTTTAATATGTGGAGAGGTTTATATGGGTTTGCTAAGCATTATTTATTCTTTCTAAGGGACGGTTTATTACATGATACCAAATAATAACCCCATACTGTTTCAACAACTTTGGAATTTTCACTTAAAACTAGTTGTCCAGTATATTTCACATTGCCAGTTGCTTATAATGTTGTCACTGATTTGGTTTGAGAAGCAGGTTGGACACTGCCAACTAATTAGTATTTTGTTTTTTTTTGGGTTGCAAATTTAAAATGAGCTTTTTTATTTTGTTTTAGCGATTAATACGCTCCCGCGCGAATAGGCTAGTTGCTTGATACCTCCTGAAGTGCATACTCAGATTCCAGTGACGTTTCGTCTTCCGAAAAACTTGAAATCACTACATAGTATAATAAAGTCGCTTTTTCAGCCCCAAGGTCCCTATGTGCCTTTGTACGCTTAAATCTTCAAAATTACGCAACCGATTTTCATACGGTTTTTTTTAATAGATAGAGTGATTAAAGAGGATGATTTATATGAATAACAACGTACATTAAATAGTGGTAAAATACTGTTATCCCGTGCGTTAACAATATAAAATCAAACGGCTACGATGCTACGGATGAAAACAGCTCGGTATCTGTGGAGTCGGCCTTAGAGGTCCTGAATATCCGAAGAATTATGATGATGAATGATGATGAAGATGTCTTCCGAAGATGAAATTACAGATAAGAATCTACCACTCACACCAATATTACAAAATGTTTTTCCATCTCAAAATGAGCCATGTTACGATGCCATCTCCACAATAAGTTCTTTACCATCACTTGGTTCAGTACAAACTGAACCACTGACAAGAAGTATGCTCCATTAGAAAACGTAAAAAAGTTCAGAAAAAGAAAGTATAAGATATAAGATAAATGGATAGATATATTAATATAAGCATCAATAATGCATGGCTTTTGAATAGAAAAAATAAATATATAAGGCAAAGTCATTGAAGGAATTTAGGTTACATATATTTGAAATTGTTTTTTGAGTTTTGACCAAAAAATAAAATTAATTACCACATTGATTAATTTTTAATTTATTTTCTCATTATTAAATTAACCTTAGTAAACTTGGTACTGTCCAGTATATTGCACATACGTTCCAGCCTGTTGATCGCTATGTATTTGGTAATGTCCAGTATACTTCACATACAGTTTTCAGAAAACTGAAAACCTCAGATTTTTATTTTTATTTTTTACCATGCCTAAGAAGTGCTAGAAATTGACTCATGACATTAAATATTAAATTTTGTTATTTTTATTACTCTGCCGAATTAAGGGTTAAATTGATGAACAAAGCAATGACACTAAAACGGCTCAACCGATCGTGATGAAATTTCATAGAATAAGAGGTGGTTTAACCTACAGACAAAGACACCTTTGTTTGTGTAGTTTCCTAGGTCGCGGGTGAAACCACAGGCGGAAGCTAATATTCAAAAAGTTCACATCATCACTGTAGTTAGTACCATTTAATCATAAGAATCGAATTATTTTTATAACCGGAAACCAAATGGCATAACATTCAGCAATTCATATCGACCAGTGTTGCCAGTCCAATAAACGATAAAAATGACCAAACATTCCGTGTTGCTATTCTCATGAATGAAAAATACTATTAATTACAAACTGTTGTAATTAATTACGTAGAACACATAACTATAGCTTTGTTTACGCTAGTCAATCTAAATAGCGACATATTTTAAAACAAATGGAATGTAAAATCTTCACGAATTTTGTAAAAAATACTGTTATTTTTATTTGTTATCAGGCATTTTCATGAGGCATTCGGTTCATACACTAACATTATAAAGCAGGAGTTTATTTGTTAGTTTGTTTGAACGCTCTAATCACAGGAACGGTTTAGGTCGGGTTTGAAAACTATGTGCTTCTGTCTTCCTCCTTTTCCAGTCAAGAAAATGTAACAAACTGATAGTTTTCTGAAAGTGGTTTTCCAAGAACGTTGGTGAAACACCGAGGAATAGGTACCCAGTTTCTAATAAGTGGGGAAATCAAAAATTTCTTTCCGCTCTGGGCGTATCATACCTACTCTTACGAAGTTAAAACCATTTGTTACTATAAAACCAAAGATCTTTTTACATTATGAGGCTTTCAACTAATTAGTCTATTTAACGAACCGTAAACTCACAGTTAACTAATCGGTCAGTCATAGAAACCAAATAAATGCACCTAAAGTGCTCAATTAACATAATTTTAATACCGATTGTACCGTGAATTCCCATCAAATGTTAGTTAGTGTTAGTACAGGAATATCGCGTGTAGTTCACTAGTGTTGGAAATTTATCGATATTGTGCTTGTAGTATTCTAATGGTATTCGATAAGCTGTTAGCATGGCGTGTTTGGGTTAAATTGCTGTCATAGTTGGTTATAGTTAATGGCAGAAATGTTTTACTAGGAATCATAGTTTGTAGGTTATATGTCACGAATACCAAGCGTTTTCTTTAAAAGTACTATGTGTATTGGAAAGTCCTACTCGAAATATACATGGGATCATGAAATCGTGAAACTAAGGATGTAAAATGTTTATCAATTAAGTGTGAAGGTGATTTGCGATAGCACATGTCAATAAATCTTGAAAGCTCTTCACTAAACTAAAGTGCGTGATTTGTAAGAAATTGTTTCAGTAGACTGTCATAGTATGGTGAGATATGTAGATATATTATTTGCCTTTATCCAACCTATGCAGGGGTCGGCTTCCAGTCTTAATCTGCTGCATCTGAGTACCAGTGTTTTACAAAGAGCGACTGCATCTCTGACCTCCTCAACCCAGTTACCCGGGCAACCCGTAACCCCTTGGCAAGCATTATTGGTCGTAAGATTTGGTTGTAAGTAAGAAGTACTGTGCTGATCCTCAACAGCTTCAAACAAAACTCCATATCCGTCATATAAGAAATGAATGGAGATTTCCTCTCTACGGTTTTTAATCTGATGCCGTAAACAGAGTCAATTCAAGGTGAAGGTCTTTCTTAAAATAATTTTTAATAACTCTTCTTTTATCTCGGAGATAAGCGGATTAAGTGTTTGTAGAGTTTTTTATCTGATCTAACAGCTTTATCTTAAAGCATCATATCAATTATCTGAGATCTATCTAAACTGAAGAATCTATCATATCAGGTTTTAAAATATTATGGGAAAGAAAATATGCGGAGAATAAGGAGGACGAAACTATTAATATTAAAACGGGTATATTTGTATGTATGGCTATTATTTTATTCACACAAAAATACTGGATAGATTTTGATGATAGCTTATGTATCAGAATAACATACTAGCTTCTTTTTACCTAATGGCGCCAAGAAAATCCCTCGGAACGCGGGTCACATTCGAACCAATTTGCAAACATTGTATTTCGTTATAAAAATATTGAAGTCATCGCTTATTGCATCTGCAGATATTTTCAATAACTCGCCAATCGTTTACGACTAAATATCGGAAAGATCCGCTTCCTTTATTTCTGTTCGTCATTCGAGCTTCCAGGAAGTTCCAGTAAATCGATTCCAGCATCGATAAATGCACGCTCTCGATCCCGCGTGAGGTCACCACTAGTGCATGATCTCGCCAGTTGCGCGTGCGTCGCCACGCGCTCTATTTATAACGAAAACTTCCGATCGACCAAACGAATACATTTTTAAATCATTAAAAATAGATTTTTTATATTCCTTCAACTTCATTTTTAATATTAAACAAACCAATTTAGTTGCAGTCCAACGAAATGTGTAGTGAGTTTTTTAAGTGACGAATTGTAAGAGAATTCCCTTTATGTAATTTCTGAAATTTTTGTTCGGTGAGTGGTGATTATTTTTGCTGAAATTTCTCTGAACTCCGGATGACTGATTCGGTTTAAGAAATTTCTCATTTATTTTAACTCTCCATTCAGTGTTGGTTCGTCATTTCGAGTTGTGCCGTGTGGTGAAGTGAATCAAAGTGTTTATTCAATAGTTTTTCCAAAGCTTTCGTTTAATAATTCAGGTAAGTTTAAATCTATTATTCCCTTTTATATTTTTAAGGACGATCTATCTATTTTGATATAATAAAGACGATTTTTCGTTTCTTAGTTTGTTTGTATCCTAAATGCTCCGAAACTGCTGAACCGATTTGAAAAATCCTATTACTGTTTCAAAGCTACACTCGTGCCATAACATAGGCTATATTTTATCTCGGTACGGACTGTAGTTCCCACGGAACACGGGTGAAACCGCGGTATATCGGCTAGTAATTCAATACACCTATAGGAAGCCACGTTTCACGTTTACAAGACGTTATATGACGGTAGTTTCCGACCATTAAATAACTTCAAAAAATTCCCTCATCTGACGTGTTTGCGTACAAAATGAATTTTGTATATTTTTCATATCAACATAGTAACTGATGTGTGCGATTAGTTTCATGCTATTCGAGATTTATTCAACTTTTTACTGCTCTCTGACAATTTGTTGGAGTGTCGTCGTGAAAGCGATAAAAAACTGAAAATAAAACGTGGTTGTAAAATTACTTATTTTTGAGTCTTCAAATATTGCATCAGCTTTACTTACCTACCTATACAACCAATTTTACTTGTTCTGAGTACAATGTTACCCTAGATTTTTAAGAGTGAACTATACTTTGTCGTAAGGAAATTATGAAATCGGAAAAGTTTCTTATTTTGTTCAGATGGAATGTACCTGTATCTATATATGATTTATTTAAACCTCATATAAAGTTACGCATAAAAGGATGAAAGAAAATGCATTTCATGATAAATCTATACTAATATAGTTAAGAAGAAAATTTTGACTGTTTGTTTGACATGAATAAGCTCCGAAAATACTAGGCCGATTTGAAAAATTCTTTCACTGTACGGAAGCTACGGTAGTTTCCACGGTACGCGAGTAAACCCGCGGGAAAACGGCTATATTTTATAAGTTCTTGTTTCTCCGTGAAATATTTATTATAGCATAAATCATTAGAATACCTTTTCACGAGTGTTTTGTTAAGATCTACGTACCTAATTCTATTATTGTTACACGAGCTAGAGGGTTAAGTCTCATTCAAACTGTCGTAAAGTTCAACTAGGATTGTCGTTAAATATGTTCTGTTATTATGATTATGATGGTAATTAACGTTTTGTTAATGTTTAGGACTAAAGTATATATATATATAGTATACTAAAGTATATGTATATAGGTAGGTAGTATTTAGTAATATTATAAAGATGAATTGGTTGTCTGTTTGTAACGTGTGAACTCAGAAATTACTGGACTGTTGTCAAAATTCTTTTCACCATAAGCTTAAATCACTCTGACAAGTTGAATAGCTAGTAATTCATCTAGAACTCAAGAACGGCTGAACCGTTTAAGCTGAAACTTAGAGAAGAAGTAGTTTTGAATCCTTAAGAAGTACATATTTTGTCACCATCCGGCTGCATTAAAGCCATCTAGGGACGCAGGTGAAACCGCGGGCTAAAGCTAGTATGTAATTGAATAAAGGGAATACTTATACCATTACAACTTGTACTTATAATGTACCTACCAGTTTTGTACATAAAGAATAAATAAATAAGTAAATACTTAAGTTTGATTCTGTAACTTCAAAAAAGAAATGATCTGTGTCCTCTTTTGTTTCTATTCGATTTAAATGAAACAACACTAATATGTCGTTTTAGACAAGTGAATAATGACTTCGGAAATGAACTTTAAAATCTCATAGATGTGTGAACATTTTTTAAAAATTTCGCATTTCAAATGAATTCATGTATGTAATTCGCAATAAAGTCCGCTGTTTCAAACGCGGACAGTTCTTACAATTTGTCACACTCGTTCAGACAAATAGGTTAGACCGTGGGTGGTCTGACATACTGTATGTTTGTTGTCTGTTTCTCCGGAAGTTGGTATCGTTATTCATTATTTTATAGCGATTTGGAACTTGAAAATGACAGTTTTGCGTGTAGGAATAGATTTTGCTTCG
Organism: Helicoverpa assulta; assembly: GCA_963856015.1. Lineage (NCBI taxonomy): Eukaryota > Metazoa > Arthropoda > Insecta > Lepidoptera > Noctuidae > Helicoverpa > Helicoverpa assulta. Next base: position 861,810 of record CAWLCW010000030.1, read on the forward strand.
TGCTGTAAATTCGATTTTTATATTGTTGTTTTAGAGAAACATTTGATTCAATTTGTCACAATGTCTTACTTAAAACTATTTACTCCCCTCTGTTTCACCCACATTTTAGGAGAACCACTTTCCGCAAGCGGATGAAAATAAGGCTATGTCCTTTATTATGCTATTCTTCTTTCGTGTCGATGACATGTTTTATAGTGAGACTACACTTTGTCAGCCCAATATGCCGCCACAGCGAGAGCACGGCCGGATGCGCTCATTAAGCCCTGCCGCGAGCAAGTTTCAGGACACAGTGGACATGCGATGAGGTGGGACATGGTCTGCACAGCAGCCCCGCACTCGCACCCAAGGTCCGCGGTCATGCTATAATACAGATATTTATCCATTTCCTAGGTTTTAGAAAATCCTACTAATATTATAAATGTAAAAGTTTGTGAGAATGTATGGATGTATGTTTGTTATTCTTTCGCGCAAAAACGGCTGGACCGATTTGGTTGAAATTTGGTATGTCGATAGGTGATACCCTGGATTAACATATAGGCTACTTTTTATCAACACACCACGCGGGCGAAGCCGCTGGCGGAAGCTAGTATTTAATAAAAATATGTAGTGTAGTAGTAAAAGAAAATATGAATAAAGAATTGAGTAAGATTGGTATTTGTTTATGTAGGTATATTTATTGATTAAAAGCCGACATAAACATATTTGGTAGAACGCCACGTAGATAATATGCTTCGACTTTTACATATATTCCAGTATCAATTTCCTTATTTTCCCTACCGTTCCATTTGACCGTATATTTAAATCCTGATATAAATACCAATTAGGTCAGAGACTTAATAAAAATGACGTATTTCGCCCGTGAGATATGCGCCTGAGTCGCTTCCTGCTTCGAAGCAATATTTAAACGTGTGAGTTGATCTGTGCCTGAAATATTATGGTATGTGAGAGAAGAAAATAATTTGAAAATTTACTTTGTGGGTTCAGCTTTCATTTTAATGATTTATTGTTGAAAGGCACGTTATACAAGGTGTTGATTTGCATTTGTGCCATACTTCAGGAGGAGGACATACTATACGCAAATAATCGATTGGAATTACAGTAGACGGGAAATAGCTAATATGCACTGCTTTTTTTGTCATTGTAATGTCATAGTATTTCAGAAGTAATCCAATTTTATGAATGAAATTTATGAATAATAGTTGCGTATGCTTTGTGTTTGCGTTTGTGTGAGGGCGCAGCACGGTTTTAAGGCCAGTAACACACGTGCCAAGTTTAAATACGGCTAGATGACATTGACGGATTTCCGAAAAAAAAAAAAAAAACAAAAATCTTTGTACCAATTTTTTTGTTGATTTGGGTTGAGAATCATTAGTATAATTACGTCCTTGACTATGGCACGGATGCAAATCAACAGCTTGTATATCTGAAGAATTTTAATTCGGTATGTGAGGACTATGAAAGTAATACAGAAAATATCATCATGGACTATTAAATTAAACTTATATTAAAACCTCTAGTTTCCAGCTGTTCCATCCGCGTATCGAGGGAATTACTTCGCGTTCTTGGACAAAATATAGCCTATTTATCAGGGATAGTCATCTACTCTGAGGGCTACTCAATAGTTTTTAAATCAATTCATTAGTTTCAGAGCCTTTGCAGTACAAATATCCAAAAAAAAAAATACTTTAGATTAAACTAGCTTCTGCCAGCGGTTTCTTTGCGTAACGGGACTATTTAGAGATGTTTGCAGTCTCACCTTTATACCTTCTTTTGTATCCAGTACAATAACGTCAGAAGCAGTAACATCAGAAGTGACCCAGCAAATTATTGCAATCGACCCTTAACTCAACAGCTTGTTAAGAGCCATCATCTAAATCTTCCCAAAAATCGCCATTACAACACAAATCACATTAAAAACATCTTAATTAATCACCATTTCTGTCATTTTACATCCATTTATAATCGTTAAAGTCTGGTCCTAAGGAAAAAACAATTTATGACTCAACAAACATTATTGTAACACTTAATTTTGGACCTTACCCCATTGTTATAAGGCATCTTTTGATAAGTCTTATTTTATTAGATAAGGAAGTGGATACAGTGATCCAAGTTTACAGAGTTTGAGAAATGATAGTGATTTTTTATACAATTTCGTTCTTAATTACCGAAAATGAAAAAAAGAAAAGATAAATGGTATTTGAATATAATTTTTCCTTACATATATTTTCAATGCGAAAGTAATTTTGTCTGTATGTGTGTCCCACTTTACTACCAGACCTACTGTTCCGATTAAAATGTAAGTTGTAAGAGATCTCTCTATACTCTCCAAGACTTGACGTTTACTAAGCTTTTGTCAAAACTTACGTTACTTCACCTTCTCCACTCCTCTGTACAGTGAAACACGGCAATATAAAAATAGCAAGCGCTGAAAACCAACTTATTACCAGTGTTAAAAGATTTGACAGCTCTCGCACTAAATAATGCGCTGTCAAACAGCAGCATACTTGATGGAAATATTTCGTCAAAATGTCAAGAAGCTGTCACTAGTACTCAGCTATGTCACAGTTTATTTATTTATTTAACCATTTATGTATGTCACCGGAAAATAACAAAACTCGTAAGTTGATGAATTTTCTAGGTAGTTGATCAACTCTCGGAAAATAATAAACGGCAGTTGAAATGGACTATTTAACGTATGTATTTTAGTAAGTTGATTAATTTATGACGGCTTGCCGTTAAATCTACCGACAAAGGCGAGGTGTACGTTGATTGGTTATAAGACTCACGTGCTTATATGCTTATAACTAATGCTGTCGACCAATCTGAGAAAAGTGTATTAAGTGACGGATAATAGTGTACCGTCAAATAGTACACTGGGCAACGATTGGCCCATTTGTGGATGATTTTACTTGTAGCAATATAGTTAATTATTAAATTACGGCTAGGTACCGTAAGTTGACCAATAAGCTAAAATTCAATGCGTTAAATGGTACATTTCAACTGCTGTTTATTATTTTCCGAGAGTTGATCAACTACCTAGAAAATTGATCAACTTACGAGTTTTGTTATTTTCCGGTAAATACATGAAAGAAGTAGAGGTAACATAAAATAGTACAAAGGTTTAAATTAAATTCTCTTGTCACAACTTTTGTGAAGCTACGTACTAAAGTTCGTAACAATGTCACTCACACAACTTTATGTCTGTTACACTTTCACTGATGATGATGGATGATCTGAGACTGATGCATCGATGAACATTATCTTTGGTTTAGACTAGGCAAAATAACGCCTTGAAAACAACGCAAAATCTTCCTTTCCGAAAAAAATTCAATGTGTCTTCCTTTTGCAATTGTTCCAGTCAAAAATGTTTGGAGCGATTGGTTCCTATATTCCAGTGAGTTAAAAAAAGGTGACATTTTGAAAAACGACAGCTTTGTAAGATAAAAACAGATAAACTATAGTAGATATGAGTATCAAGTTGAAACTTGCCCTTTTCACCCTACAGCTACACCACCTTACACACAACTAAATTCCCTTCCATTAAACAAGGTAAATATCAATCGATTTTATAGGAAATATCGGAGGATAGTTGGGCTTGTCGGTATGTCCTTAATAACCTGATGACCTGACCTATTTCCGTATCCGGGCACTGTTACCACAGAATAAAGATGTACAGTTGTGAAAGTACGTACTAACGTTCGTAAAAATGTCAGTCACACACGCATGAGCATCGTCGAGCTTTTACCGGCGCTACCGGTGCTGTCAGTACTGAGTGTCGTGCATCGAGCACATGTACCTGTGAGTGAAACGTTAGTACGTAGCTTCACAACTGAGTGCCTAGTGTGAGTTTCGCAAGTTAACTTTCTCATGCGTAAATTATCATACAAGATATTAGAAATAAATAAATAAATAAATAAATAAATAAATTACGTAGCATTAATTTTAGAACTCTTTATTTAACAAAGGCTGTCATCGGCACTTGGTCGTATTATAAACGCGCTCACTTGCGAAATCGTAAACGTTATTATCCGGCAAAATGAATGAAGGTGTTATATTCAAATCATGTGATGTAGCATACGACTCTTTATTTCAGCCGAGTAATAATTATGTATCGAGCGCGTAGACTTACAAAACACTCTGTTTGCAAGAGAATATATTTAAACTGTGCCGTTACTCAGATTTCATTTAGCGCATATCATGTTGGTGGAATTATTTATTGTGACGCTTTTCCGAGCTTTGGTACAAAGTTTAAATGTTGTTACTGATTCTTGGTATCGGTGATGTTGGGCGGGTATTGTTTTTATGTATGTAAAACGTGTACTTGCCCCACGTACACGTTTTAAAAGTTGTTTTGGTATATTAGCATTTGATATTTTTTTATGTTTGGCTAGATTTCATTATGTTAAAAATGTCGTGTTTGCAAAGTTACTGGATAGATTTGGTTTTGAGAAAGGCGTGACATTTTATGTTCTGCTTTCATAACTAAAATTTTGACGAATTCTTAGTCAAAGTAAAAAAAATACCAAAAAGTTCTGTGCCACATTGAAAGTGTCTCTTCTTTTAGGAAATTGCTTTAACTAGAAGCTAAGTCTAGTTTTTCAGCAGTTCAGTGAAATAATTTAACTAAACTGTTCCCAACTTTCTGGAAAAAGAATATTCAACACCAAACTAGCCTTTTATTTGACTTCATAGCAAACATAAACCAACATATACCCATTACACAACAACTTATCATGACTTATACCATCTCGTTCAATTCATTGTACAGTCGCGCACGTTATTAACAAAGCCTATAACATCGCGAACAAAAGTAGTTCGGTAGTACAGTCGGGTGCTGTGACGTTATCTTTGCGGAACTTGTGGGGCCACGGAGTTAGCGGGGTTAAGATTGAAGAGGATAAATCGGACATTTAAATAAAACTACTTTTACGGATTTTATCGCGGTTATATTAATATGATTTGACTTGACTTGACTTGACTGCCTCGTTGGTCTAGTGGTCGCAAGCGCGGCTGCTGTGCTCGAGGTCTCGGGTTCGATTCCCGGGTCGGGCCGAAATCGCTTTGTGGGTTTTCTTAAAAACTTTCACAAAGCAGCCCGTGGTCTGGAAGTTGGTGATTGATTCACCCGTGCATCGGAGATCACGTAAATGTCGGTCCTGCGCCTGATCTCTTTCCGGTCGTGTCGGATTGCCGTCCCATCGGGTTATAAGAGTGAAGGAATAGGGAGTGCACCTGTGTCTGCGCAAATGCTCGTGCACTATAATATGTCCTGCGCAGCTGGCAGATCTCCTTAAATGAGAACAGCCGCCGTGGCCGAAATCGGCCGTGGACGCCATTATTATTATTATGATTTAATCCCGACGTTTCGGATCCTTTACAGCATCCATGGTCACGGGCAGAACGTCCAACATCGGGATTAAATAATATTAATATAACCGCGATAAAATCCGTAAAAGTAGTTTTATTTAAATGTCTAATATTCGCGTAAGTGTCAGAAATCAATAGGATAAATCGGATTTATTAAGTATTTTTTAAATGTGGAAGATTTTGAAATTTTAAATGGTAATAAATATATTACTTTTTTATCACAGAGCCACAGGTAAATTATGTGTAACTTCTGTATACTCTTATAGTTTATTTAGTTAGCATCTTTCACACATTAAATATTGTATAAGTACCCTAAAGGGTTTGTTATATAATGAACTCAATAAACAGCTTGTTGAGAGCCATCATCTAAATCTTTTCAAAAATCGCCATTTCAACAACAAAATAATCGTTCAAAATATCAAGACTTCTTACTGAAGTTGCCATATGATGAGTTTCCTTTTGTTAACTATTATTAACTCATTTTGTGGTCCTAGCTTCAGGCCACTGTCCGTATTATATACTATCTCCATTGTCTCCCTTCCTATTATCGAACCCTCTAGTTTCGTGGCCCAACTTGACGTGTCACACGGCTGTCACGCCGCGCTCATCGTCACTGAATAATGTAGCACTTTTGTCGGCGATTGTACCCGCGGGACAAACGCTACCTGTTTATTTAAACGTTATAATAACTGTACGCGACTGTACTTCAATGACAGTAATGTATGATGGTATAATGGTATAGATAATGGTTCTGTAAATACTGAGTTGTGGACGAAAAGTGGGTGATGGTGTTTTTTTTTTTGAAATTTTATTGTTGCATGTATGGGTTGAGTAGAAATTCCGGAATTCGTTAATAGGATATAAGAAATGGTGTCATGAAATTGTGAATATTTTTTGATAACTGGTGGCCTGGTTATGTTATGGCACAGTAATACATTATGTATACCTTTTGATCCAAAGCCACCAGAATGTTTTTTTGAAAATGGTCGGAACAGCAAATTCTCGAGAAACAAATGACAGTCTGAAATGTAACGGGATGACAATCCGACACGACCGGAGAGAGATAACAAGCAGGACCGACATTTACGAGGTGATTTCGGCCCGGCCCGGTAATCAAACCCGAGACCTCAGTCACAGTAGTCGCATTTATACAATGTATCTAGTATCTACATATTTAACCTACTAGCTTTTGCCCGCGACTTCGTTCGCGTGGGATAGTGGCATCCGGCAGATTTTTGGTTTGAACAATAGATGGCGCTGTATGTCCGGAATAAATTGTATTTTTTATTTTTATTTTTTGTAAAAAAAACTATCCTTTGTCCTTCTCCTGGCTCTAAACTACCTCCCTGCCAATTTTCAGCTAAATCGGTTCAGCTGTTCTTGAGTTATAACTGGAGTAACTAACACGACTTTCTTTTATATACATAGATGTAATAAAAACGGTTTTTGTGAGTTAATCTTAAAAGATAGACATACACTGTCGCGGACTGTTTTTTAGATCATTAAAAGAGCTATTATTCTTTAATACATATTTTTTGTGTATCTTGAACCGTTTTCACGGCGCACGCAACGGAAGGCTTCAAAGATGAAATAATTTCTCCCGTTTTTTACACATTTACCACTATATCTTTGCTCCTATTGGTCGTAGCGTGATGTTATATAGCCTATAGCCTTCCTCGATAACTGGACTATCCAACACAAAAAGAATTATTCAATTCGAACCAGTAGTTTCGGAGATTATCGCGTTCAAACAAACAAACAAACAAACAAACAAACAAACAAACAAACTCTTCCGCTTTATAATATTAGTATAGAAGTATAGATAATTGTCTACCGATTACAGAACAAAATAGGGTTTCTGTGGACCCGAGACTAAGGTTGTATTAGTCAAAGTTTCAATTTTGTTATAATCATCATAACTATATCCTAATCCTAACTAATATTATAAATGTGAAAGTAACTCTGTCTGTCTGTCTGTCTTTTCTTCACGCCTAAACTACTGAACCGCACCTCGGTGTGTGGAACAGACATAGGTTGGAACTCGAGAAAGGACATAGGATAGTTTTTTATTATAAAAAATATAAAAAATAAAATATACAATTTATTCCGGATGTACGTGGTATAGCGCCATCTATTGGTCAAACCAAAAATCTGCCGGAAGTCACTATTCCACGCGAAGTCGCGGGCAAAAGCTATTTCCGTATAAGTATGAATGAGTCACACAAATCTCGTAGTATATTTGTTGCAATAAGCACGCGTATCAACGATGTGGCTACATAAATAAATATTTACTCAACCGTGTAATGAGCCGTGACTAACAATAGCTCGCATACTAAGATTGTATTCTGTACTAACTTGCATGGATACTACTCCGCGCACGCGGGTAAAAGTTGTCTATATCTGTCTCTATACAACAAGGGCTATCAAACACTGCAATATATTTTCAAATCGGCTGAATATTCGATATTAGAGCGTCTCAGTAGAGAAACAAACTCTAGAACTCTATTATACATACTAGCTTCTGCCAGCGGTTTCACCCGCATCCCGTGGGAACTACTTCCCGTACCGGGATAAAAAGTAGCCTATAGCCTTCCTCGATAAATGGGCTATCTAACACTGAAAGAAATTTTCAAATCGGACCAGTAGTTCCTGAGATTAGCGCGTTCAAACAAACAAACAAACTCTTCAGCTTTATAATATTAGTATAGACTAGCTGTTGCCCGCAACTTCGTCTGCGTGGGCAATATAGAATCGTCAAAATACTACTTATCCCGTAGCTGCATTCTTTCACGTGAAAGTATAATTAGGATTACCACTTGGCAGTCGCATAAATTCATTGATCAAGGTTGTGTTGTGGATGTGACCATTTATCTAAACAAAAGAAGTAAAGTTTGAGACGTTGTGGATATCTCTGGATCTAACAGCCAATTTGGAAAATTATTACGTATGGTGCGTAAGTAATTCTCACAGGAAACAGCTAAAATCAAGGTATATATGCTTTGAGTCTGACAAAGCTGTCATTTGTACATTTTCTGCAGCTGCTGTGACTAATCAGAAGCCAGAAAGTCTGTCAGTCTTACCATGGATAATGTCTTGTAATATGACTGGATTGCAGAGATCAGAAATGAGTCATCATCATCAGCAGGCGCATAGGGTAGGATAGTTTCACTACAGGGGAGAAACGCTTGTATTTTCTGTGCACTCACTCACTATGTTAAGGCTCCCGCCTTAAGTGGGTGAGTGCACAGAAAATCCCCACTCCACCGAAATGTTTGCATTAGTTCACGAATAGGCAAAATTTACGTATCTGTGAGAGTCCACTTCATGTCAATTTGTCATTTCTTGGTGGAGCCAGCAAATCAAAAGAAACATAAGTGTTGTATACTGTGCGTCACTACCGCACACCGGGAAAATTTCGCCTTTATGCATAGCACTTGGAGAGGCCTATGTCCAGCAGTGGACTGCGATAGGCTGATGATGATGCATAGCACACACGTTCGTTCTCTTGCGGAGAACCTTTTACCATATTTTGAGTCACAGGTACATAGGACGACAGTAAGTATCCACCGAAACACTTTCAAAGATTTGATGAACGAACAAATCAGACCTGACTTGGTCACCTGGGGCCAATCAGAGCTCTATGAAGCGATCATACGCTTTGGCTCCTACTGTTATTGTGGTTTCTGAAAATTTATTCACCTCATTCAACGATGAATGTAATTCTAATGGTACTATTAAGAACACTTGCTTAGCGCAAAAGCTGACGTTGGCAGGTCGACTCTTTTGACTTCTCTAATAGGATAAGTACCATTGGTTTTTGTGCAGTGCACACCTGCAATGCATGCTGGATTAAGATAGGATATAGATGGATAGGATTTGCAACAGAGAACAATTATGTTTTGTAATTGAATGATATCAAACGTAGTTTTATATAAAAGGTGTTTTTTTAGACTTGGCTTGGGTCATAGGGGATCTTCACACTGCCCCGCATCACGCTGCATCTTGCGTGTCGACGCACCTACGCGCGTTCCTGCGGGAGTCCAGATCTGCATCATCGTGCGGGTTTTTCGCGCACTCACGCGCGTAGTTGCGTTTTGTTAATTCACGCACGGCGGCTCTCATCGAGTTCCATTTTCAAACATACACGTCACGCCCATTCAAAATCACGCGCGTCACTGCGGGATTCAGTGTGCCATACCTTGCGTCTCGCCCCGCACCTACGCGCGGGCGTGCGTTTTTCTCCGCATGTATGTGCGTGATCCGCATGAACGCGCGTGGATGCATTTTCAGTGTGTTGGACTATGCGTGTTTTCCATACAAAGGCGATTAGGCGATTATCACACTGCCCCGCATGATGCAGCGTAGTGCGTGGATGCGTTTTTTTTCCGTTGTATGGAAATATCTCCGTTTGTATGGAAAACACGCATAGTCCAACACACTGAAAATGCATCCACGCGCGTTCATGCGGATCACGCACATACATGCGGAGAAAAACGCACCCCCGCGCGTAGGTGCGGGGCGAGACGCAAGGTATGGCACACTGAATCCCGCAGTGACGCGCGTGATTTTGAATGGGCGTGACGTGTATGTTTGAAAATGGAACTCGATGAGAGCCGCCGTGCGTGAATTAACAAAACGCAACTACGCGCGTGAGTGCGCGAAAAACCCGCACGATGATGCAGATCTGCACTCCCGCAGGAACGCGCGTAGGTGCGTCGACACGCAAGATGCAGCGTGATGCGGGGCAGTGTGAAGATCCCCTTATCACACTGCCCCGCATGATGCAGCGTAGTGCGTGGATGCGTTTTTTTTTCCGTTGTATGGAAATATCTCCGTTTGTATGGAAAACACGCATAGTCCAACACACTGAAAATGCATCCACGCGCGTTCATGCGGATCACGCACATACATGCGGAGAAAAACGCACCCCCGCGCGTAGGTGCGGGGCGAGACGCAAGGTATGGCACACTGCATCCCGCAGTGACGCGCGTGATTTTGAATGGGCGTGACGTGTATGTTTGAAAATGGAACTCGATGAGAGCCGCCGTGCGTGAATTAACAAAACGCAACTACGCGCGTGAGTGCGCGAAAAACCCGCACGATGATGCAGATCTGCACTCCCGCAGGAACGCGCGTAGGTGCGTCGACACGCAAGATGCAGCGTGATGCGGGGCAGTGTGAAGATCCCCATACGGAGATATTTCCATACAACGGAAAAAAACGCATCCACGCACTACGCTGCATCATGCGGGGCAGTGTGATAATCGCCTTACTGAGACTGTTCGTAATCGTGAACAGTGTATTAATTGCGATCGGAAGTTGAAAGTAAGCATGTCTCTGGTATGCGACGCGTACTTTGTACGTTTTCAGACGCGATAAGGCAGCTCCCATTTCTTATCTGCACTTTGTATCTGGGCTGGTTTTTAAAGCTACAGAAGCCTACATTATCTCACGCAGCGCTTGCGAGAGATAGATCCTGCTTTCTTCTAGGATTAAGTTTACATATTTTGCATCAGAAAAAATAATACTACTCACTCAAAGTAATTTGTTTAAGGCCACCACATTAGTGGAAGATAAGCTAAACTATGTTCATGAAAAAATCCTGATATGAACTCCATCTGTAACTTTAAATTATAATTAATTGTTCCACTAAAGTCATCATTTTGACATAATGTTTAAAAAATAATTTAGATGGCACCGTTTTAAATTTGGCTGAGAACTATTAATTTTCCTTTCATCAAGGTAATAATTATAGTTGGATTTTGATGTGGCACGGCAAACTGACAAACACTATTGAAATGTCTATCGAAAAATTACACCACGTGTTAAAATATGGTGAATTACGGAAAATACACAACTCCATCTATTGAAATAATAATCTATAAAGAATGTAAATGGTAATTCATTGTTATTTACCACCTCGCTCTTTGATGTATTTTATTTACCACAGATGGAGCTACTTTAACCTGTACTGTTTTGTCAAACAGATTGCGTGTCGTAATATTTTACATCTTGAATTCACTAAATTAATCATATTTTTTGATAGAGTGAACCGATTTCGATGAAACAAAGCCTAAGTAATACCCCAAGTTACGTAGAATTTTTGTATATAAGCATTGTCTGCATTAAATTCGTAGATTTCACGTGATGCGCGAACAAACAATCACTTTCTACAGATTTATTATATGTATAGATTAGAATAGATACCAATAGATATCTTAGAAGAAACTTAATAAAAGTTGCGATGACCTATAAAGACCTGCACTTACTCGGGCTTATTCTGAAACGTAAATGGTGACTGAGGATGTGTGTTATTCCAAAAAATATTCATTTACATATTTTTTATTATATACAAACTTACTATCTAAATACTTAATTTTAAATAAGCCTTCAAAACGAACACATAATTTCTAAACCGCAGTTATCAGAAAAATGTGTTCACATAAAAGTACTGGGACATTAGAATAAGCCAGTATTTCGAGAACATTATCACACTTTATCATATTTTGTACAAGCTTAACTTAGTGTATGCAGAATTTTTAAGTTCACCCACAATGTTTGCAAGCGGTCCCTAGGGTCTCGTAGCACTGCAGATGCTTGCTACGACGCTACGACGCTACGCCGTAGTACTTGTAACCAGTTCGTTTATTTATATAGTAACTTTTATGTTGAACGTATTTTCAAATATCTTTATATTTAAAATTACTCAATATATATATTTTTTTATTAATAAAAACCTAAATTATAATTTTCGCCGTTTTGGCCTCACAAACTTATGTCTACTGACTTCTAGTCTTAAGACTATGTGAGTCCACCGCGTATTTATGTATTTACTCAATATATTTATTACATTATGTAATTATGGACATAATTTTTTAACGTAATTAAATGGTAAAATATTTGGAGTGGTTTAAGAGATATATAAAGCTCACTAAAATATTTTATGTGGAAATTGTCACTAAAATATTACTTTACGCTAATGCCAAATGAATGTAAATCTTTATTTGTATTACAATATTTAATTACGTTAAAAACATAATTTATTTACTTTTTACTTCTCAAAGTACCTGCATTCTTGCGAGCGACCTTGAAAAACCTACAAGTTTAATATGAAACCACATCAAATATTCTAAGCACCTAAAGCTAAGCCAAACAGAACCAATTCCGTGCACCTGTGTTCAATACCAATAAAAACACACATTGCATAATTTTCAGCCAAGGACATAGGAAATGTGCAATCGGAAAATATTTTTCTATAGTGGAAAAATCTTAAAAAAAAAATGTTATTGATTTGCTATGAGCTTCCATGTAGGTATAAATATCTCATATGAATAATATCAATAAAGTCGTGGTGGCCTAGTGGGTAAAGGACCAGCCTCTCTAGTATGAGGGCGCGGGTTCGATCCCAGATCAGGCAAGTACTAATGCAACTTTTCTAAGCTTGTATGTACTTTCTAAGTATATCTTAGACACCATTGACTGTGTTTCGGATGGCACGTTAAACTGTAGGTCCCGGCTGTCATTGAACATCCTTGGCAGTCGTTACGGGTAGTCAGAAGCCAGTAAGTCTGACACCAGTCTAACCAAGGGGTATCGGGTTGCCCGGGTAACTGGGTTGAGGAGGTCAGATAGGCAGTCGCTTCTTGTAAAGCACTGGTACTCAGCTGAATCCGGTTAGACTGGAAGCCGACCCCAACATAGTTGGGAAAAAGGCTCGGAGGATGGATGATGAATAATATCTACGTATTTGATTTTTTTTTCTTTATTTAAATACCTTATCATATTACAAAAAAATAATTTCATCATAAAGAGCCATAGTTATGGTCATTCATATATTTTTTAACATATTCATTACATGTTCAAACAATAAAAATATTAAAATCCATACTACATCTCTGCAAGGACTTCATATGAAGCAATCTATTTAATATTGAATATCTATTTTTTATTTCAATGTAACATATCATCATGTATATTCTCCGTAGAATGCAAATGTAATAAAATCTCAGATAACAAGATCTATCAGACCTTGACGTAGCAGATCCCTGACTGTCCTACTGACCTCTCACGTAACATGCTCACTTACAATATATTTCCTTTACAAAAAGTACCATGTGAAGAAAAATATTACAGAAACTTGTGTTCGAAGTGTTACATATTGTGTAAGAGTAATAATCCAATTACATAATCAACAATATGCAATACAATTACAAATAAGAATAACAATAAAAAGATCCAAATGCAAGTGCGTTGCCATTTCAAAAATAATTCATCGCGCACCGAAACCAGGTCAGGTTATTGGCACGAAGTTAGCCGCGTTGCGCCGCGCATCGGAGTGAAGTGAGCCTCAGTGCGCGCGCCGCCCATCGCCACAGCCGCCCATGTTCCACCTGCCATCAAAACCTTTGCATCTTAAAAAAATAATATTAAAAAAAAACACACAATCAAGGCGTGTTCTTAATTTGAAAATTGTAATTGTCATTTGTTAATTCAAGATGGTGGTATTTGAGTGTGAGATGCGTCGCGATCAAGACGTGTCTTAGAGACAATATGTTTCGCTTAGTGCACGGGACCTAGGTTGTACTGTATTGTGAAGTGAATTAGTGTTGTGTGTGACTTGTATTGTTGCTGAGGCTGTACCGAACCCTGTGAGTATCACCCTTGTTGCTACAGAGGGGGTGGAACTTAACCCCCCGGGTGTACATTGCCTTTCATCTGCGTTCTTACAAAAAAGGTACCTTATAGAGTTCGGAGGAGATCGCTGAGCTTATTTTGTTAAATTATTCATCTTAAACCGTTCTAAGGATTCGTAGTAGTAGTTCGTAGGATTCAACGATTTTTATTCCGTCATTTATTTGGTGAGGTCCGAGCACTGGTACCTATGCCAAGGTAGCCTCCTTAGGTGATATAGTTATACAAAATAATAATTTTTTTTTTTGTTTCTATTATATTTTCTTGAGACACAAACGAGAGTATCACCAGGATTTAACGCAAAAAAATATGATAAAAAAACGTTTTTTTTTCTATCACCCATTTAGATAGCACGATATCTATTTTTTTGGGTAAAGACTGTATATGTTAATTTCCTATCCATAAAACAACCATGATAATTACTAGATTAATTTATGATCCCCATAACACTAACATATTCAATTACTTTCCGTTATTACTCGCTAAGTGTTCGACTTTACAATTAATACACTAGTGACATCATTCCGTAGCTCCTACACTATTAAAATAATTGAATGTACTTACATTATGATGATTAGGTACGTATTTTTTTATCGTCATACTAGCTTCTGCATGTTTCAGAAGGCACGATAAACTGTAGGTCCCGACAGTCATTTTCAATATCTTTGGCAGTCGTTACGGGTAGTCAGAAGCCAGTAAGTCTGACAAACAATCTTATCAAGGGGTACTGGGTTGGCCGGGTAACTGGGTTGAGGAAGGCCAGTTGGGCAGTCGCTTCTTGTAAAACACTGGTACTCAGCTGCATTTGGCGTAATTATACCATCATCTTTAGTCCGATAGACATCGTCCGCGGGAACTGGGTACCGCATCCGGATAACAGTAAATAGTGTTATAGCTCGAGCCATTGCCTAACGTGGTGCTAAGTTCGTTTTCCAACTACGACAAAATGTAAGAAAACGGCACTTTGCAAATGCTAGTGATAGATTAAACTTATGTTTGCGAGATAGTTCTCGCAGCCCTGGTACACAAAGGGCTTTAGAAGGAACATGATGGGTTTTAGTCAGTAAGAGTCTGACACTCCCTCATACTGCAACCACATCAGGATGTGATGATTTTTATCTCCGAAAATACTTTAGGTATGTATTTTAAACGATTTCCCAAAAAGAAGGAGATGTTAAATTTGGATGTTTGTGTGTTATTCTTAACGCTTTTGTCATAAGCTTACCTTTCGGAAGCCACAAACCACATTTCCTGTGAACATGATCATTGCATTAAATATGTTTGTATTACGTTTAGGTAGTGCGGTTAGCCATGTAACCACATAATTCCTGGCTGTACAATGTACATAAAATAATGACATACATAATTTACCAAATGACAGGAGAATAAAAAACCTAAAACCTTCTCCTTAGTCCGACAAAAACTATACTGGAAACCACGTCAAAATCGGTGCAGCTAAGCGTAAGATAACTGCGCAGAAACATACAGGTGAAACTGAGGATCTCTTTTGAAGTTAAAAAGTCTTAAATCTTCCATGAAACTTAATTTTATGTAGTTAGCTCCGTAAGACTGCAAACTTTACGCGTAGTGCGCACAGCATAACTATCCGGTATTGGCGGATTAAAAAGTTTAATGACCTTCAAACTAAAGTATCCGACTGTCAGCTGATAACTTAGCCGCTACTCAGTGTTGGATAGCCAATTCTTCAAGGAAGGCCTAGTTTTTTTCCGAGCGCGGAGAGAAGGTCCCTCAGAAAATACTTGAAATACCTGGAGGAAATTAGTCAATTAATAATTATTAAAGTCGGTACGAAAGATGATGAAAACAATCGTTAAAAAAACTTTATTTAGCCATGATTAAGAGTGTATGAATCTCTTTACTCTCTCTCAGATGAATTGAGCAATTTCTCATAAACTAAGGGGGTAACGTAACATGAGTATTAGTCCCAAGTTTACATTCGTTTGTGAATGAAAATGAAAACAAATCAATTGGAATGTTTGCTTCCTGAAACTGCAACAAATAACTACATAAATTAAACCCACTAAAGCCCACGTATTTTCTTTTGGCATTGTTTTTTTTTAATCACGACGCCTTCACACATGCTCCGTTAGCCTCATGGTAAGCTATTTATAAGCTTGTGTTTATAGGTGTTAACACAACTGATAAACTACATAACTACAGCCAAGAAGCATACTCTTCACACAAACGTTCACCGTACCTCGAATCGAACCTGGGACCATCGGTTCGGCAGTAACCATTGCGCCAACGAGATCGTCCGACTTTCTATTATTTTCCTACCATAAGACTAAATAAACTACTTATTGGTTTATTTTCCCGTAATCTTAAACTCTGAGCTTGTAATCCATCGTCACCTGGACCCCGACTGATTGATTCTCGATCAACAATAGGGGTCTGTTTTCACATATATTGAAGGGTAAGAACATGGGGTAACAGGATTAGACGTAATTTGGTATTGTTCGGTAAATACGAACGGTGTTTGGAATTTCGATGTGATTTTAGAAGTCTTTTTTGTGTGTTTTGGAGAACTAGGGATAAACTGGGTGTTTGCAGCATCACAGAGGGTATCAACTTCTCACACCCGGGTAAAATGTAAGCTCTTGACTATGTCCTTTTTAAGGCCTTAAGTATTCTGTGTTGGTACTTTTCATCGTAATTGGTTCAGTACTTTTGTCGTGAAAGGGCGACAGACTGACAGACAGAGTTACTTTGGCATTTTATAATACACTAGCTTCTGCCAGCGGTTTTACCCGCATCCCGTGGGAACTACTTCCCGTACCGGGATAAAAAGTAGCCAGGCCTTCCTCGATAAATGGGCTATTTAACACTGAAAGAATTTTTCAAATCGGACCAGTAGTTCCTGAGATTAGCGCGTTCAAACAAACAAACAAACTCTTCAGCTTTATAATATTAGTATAGATAGGTACATGTCGATGAAAGACTGAAAATATTGGAGTAGGTATCGAAAATATACACGAGTAGCGTAAAAAAATGTATTGAGGAAAGTTCATTTGATATCATACCTAAATATAAAATTATGCGATCTCGTACTTATGTAAGAAAGCGATATTGCCAATGTTTATAAAATTAAGCATATACATACATGATCTTATTATGTTGTGAAGATAAAAAACAATGTAACTTGGTGTCTGTATTACTGCAAAAGAAAACATAATTTTTCTTGCCAATTTGTTATATTTCAGTACCTACGTAAGCAGTAAATAGCCACAAATAAAAATAATGATGGTGATAATATAGAATCGAATTAAAAAACTGAAAACTCTTTCCGGTCATGTCGGATTGCCGTCCCATCAGGTTATGAGAGTGCACTTGTGTCTGCGCAAATGCTCGCGCACTATAATATGTCCTGCACAGCTGGCTGATCTCCTTAAATGAGAACAGCTGCCGTGGCCGAAATCGGCCGTGGACGCCATTATGTCTGTAATTGGCGTACAAGATTAAAATAAATAAAGTACTGTTTAAAATAACTACTTACTACTCAAATGGAGTATAGTGTATCATACTACAATGCTGATACATGTTCGTGAAGTAAGTTAGCAAGAGTTTGTGCAAACTTGGGTAAGCGTTGTCTGTAGTTTCATTTATATTAAATCAATGTTTTGATGGAAGAGCTCTCATCTTCTCAAAATAGGTTTTCCTATTAAGTAGGAATTTCGTTTTTTAAATTAACTTTTTGTATGCGAATGGATTTGATTTGAAAAATCGTGGTGACCTAGTGAGTAAAGGATCAAGCTCTCAAGTATGAGGTCGCAGGTTCGATCCCAGGTCAGGCAAGTACCAATGCAACTTTTCTAAGTTTGTATGTACTTTCTAAGTATATCTTAGACACCAATGACTGTGTTTCGGATGGCACGTTAAACTGTAGGTCCCGGCTGTCATTGAACATCCTTGGCAGTCGTTACGGGTAGTCAGAAGCCAGTAAGTCTGACACCAGTCTAACCAAGGGGTATTGGGTTGCCCGGGTAACTGGGTTGAGGAGGTCAGATAGGCAGTCGCTTCTTGTAAAGCACTGGTACTCAGCTGAATCTGGTTAGACTGGAAGCCGACTCCAACATGGTTGGGAAAAAGGCTCGGAGAATGATGCGAATGTATTTGATAAGTAGATAGAAGATTTTGCGAACCTAAAATTTATTAATCGATCTGTAAAACGGCGAAAAATATATTTATTGTATCTTAGTTTTGAGTGTTTGTTGTTATAACAACATAATTTCAACGGTCTATCACGGTTCATAAAATATAGACTGATGACAGACTGACAGTGAACTCTATGTAACAACTATTTACATGAATTTCAATGCACTTTTAGTGCAAATAAATCGAATTTTTAATGTTCGAAAAGACATCTACCGTGACACACTCTAAAAATATTTGCAACCACGTATGGATTTCCGTAAAGTAAAGCCTGATATTCATGTGTTATTTCTACATGAAACGGTACGAGTGTATGCAGGGTTTTCCATAACTACATAGATAACCAGTACAGCATATATTCCCTTTATTGCTGTTGGTATAAACACAGCATGTTTGTCTGAATTGACGGTGAAGGGTTGATTGCCTCCGAGTCCTGTGTACGCCTGACTTGCTACACGTGTGAGTTGTTGTGTTGTAATACTCTTTTTTTGAAAGTGGTTGAAGAATTTACAAGTGAAGTGTTGGTGGTAGAGTTATTGTCGATTTATATCTCTAGCTAAATAGTGAAGATACCTTTGACTTATAATGATTGCTCTGTGTTGTTTCTGTAACTATTATTTAATTTTAAAAATGGTTTTTGTGATTAAAAATGTTCAAAAAGCACATTTATCCTTATTGCGGGTTTTGAATAGACACAAGAGCAGCAAAATCTTTAAATGTAGAATATACATCCTTATGCGAACGTGAACAAACAATTGTAAACTCTAGTTCAAACGATGACACTTGAAACTCTGCGACAGGTTTTTTGCTGTACGGAATTTAGCGGAGAAAAACCGACCAAAACATCCTCTAGTTTGGAAGCTCTGTTACAATACTACTTCAGTATATTTTTTTTATGAAAAATAGGACAATACGGTATCACTACATAGTACAAAACAAAATCGCTTTTTCTATCCCTATCTCTACGTCCCTTTGTACGCTTAAATCTTCAAAACTACGAAACCAATTTTCATACGGTTTTTATCAGACACAGTGTTTCAAGAGGAAGGTTTATATGTAGAATACATGCATTATATAGTAGAGAATGTACGGTTAGGTACAATTTGCTAATTGTAGAATGGTTGATGGTTGCAGCTAAGTTGGTTGAGTGGAAAGAGAAGAAATCACTGAACTTAGTTTATTGTTGTTACAGCCTTTTTATCGTCCCACTGCTGGGCACAGGCCTCCTCTCACACGGAGAAGGATTGAGCATTAATCACCACGCTTGCTCAATGCGGGTTGATGATTTCAGATTATATAGTCCAGGTTTCCTCAAGATGTTTTCCTTCACCTTTTTATCAGCCATTGGTGTCCAAGATATACTTAGAAAGTACATACAAACTTAGAAAAGTTGCATTGGTACTTGCCTGACCTGGAATCGAACCCACACCCTCCTACTCGAGAGGTTGGTTCTTTACCCACTAGGCCACCACGACTTTTTTAACTTAGTTTTTAGTTTTTTTACTTAGTTTATTACGTAAATATAAAAATACAAAGTTTATAGTTGGCGACTCCTTACTCCTGTCGTTGCTAAAATAGCACTGAGTTATGTTTAATAAACAGTTATAATTATTGTTACGAAATAAAAGAACGTAACGCATTTGCTGCATCAGCAAACGCATGACGTGCATGTACAGTTGAAGATTGTACCTACAGAGAAACACAAACCGTCGTAGCACAAAAACTTTTAAACGTCTGTTGAACACTTGTCAAAAAAAAACTGATTAATTAAATGTTCAACGAATGTTTAAATTTTTGTAGTAAGGCTGTATTAATTTTAAAGGTTACCGAAGAGAAGCGAGGGCGGGCCACTAGTTTATTTTATTTTTTTAACAGACTGGGATAGTACTGCACATAAACTTGAAACTAAAGTTCATTGCCCCTAACTGTTTAGGGAATACTAATTAACGGTCTGTGGGTAAGATATTAATCTCCTAGTTTTACTTAATTAGCTCCGACCAGATGTTAAAAGCAATTGGATGGCTATCACGTGGCAGTTTACTATCTGTCACTCGTTATTTAACTGTGGGTAGAACTGCTCTAGTTTATTTTAAAATGGAAGAAGGAGTTCACTTTGTATGAGTTTCTACAAGTGGCATTGTTGGCGTTGAGGGTATATTTTCTCAAGTTTTGTTTGACCTGCGTCCAGTGACAACTACTTTGCGCATCCAGATAAACAGTAGCCTATACCTGTAACCGATATAGCCCACCGGATTAACAAGTTGAAGTGGCAATGGGCTGGCCATATTGCTCGCAGAGCGGATGGCCGATGGGGTCGAAAAGTGCTGGAGTGAAGACCACGGACTAGCAAGCGCAGCGTAGGACGTCCACCAACAAGGTGGACAGACGACCTTATAAAGGTCGCCGGAAGACGCTGGATGCAGGTCGCCTCCAACAGGTATCTGTGGAGATCTAAGGGGGAGGCCTATGTTCAGCAGTGGACGTCCTATGGCTGAGATGTTGATGATGATGATGATGATACCTGTAACGTTTTAATGGCTTATCTAACACTGACAGATTTCCTCACATGGGGCAGGAAGTTCTTAAGACTATTGCGTACAAACAAACAAACTCTACAGCTTTACAATATTCGTATAGAGACATGATAGTCAATTGTTAGCTGCAAATCATGTCGGAAATTCGCTAGTGTGAAAACGCTATGTCTATTACCTATTACTTTACCTACAACTCTTCCAAAACACATTAAGCACATGACACACTAAGACCCACTGCGTATATTCCAAAAAACTTCATCAATCCAGCTAACTAGACTTGAGCATCATACTGGCTGCATCATTAGGAGGTACTTTGAGTTTGTATGTATGTGTGTGTGTTTGTGTTATATGTAGTGTCTTCTGTGTATGTACTTTGTATACAGCTTTAGCTATAGCTTATATTTATATATTTGTCAGCTAACTAGACTTCAAAAACGCACTAAAAAGCATAACTTTTAAATACATAATCACACTCACTGCATCATTAGGAGGTACTTGTATAAATGCAACGATGACGTCACATATGTTTGCATAAAAAGTGCAATAAAGCTTGGCATTCAGTGCGGACGCTGTAACCGGGTCACGGAAATATAGGGGAAGGTATTGTGTGTGTAGTCGTTGTGTTTGGAGAAAGTGAAAATTGTTGGGGAAAATTAGGAGATGTGATGAAACTGGTTAGTCAATCGTTAATTTTTAATTTCTTATTCAAACTTGAAATTACTTAAAGAGTTTCTTTAATTTTAAGATGTTTGATCAGGTTACATAATATTTTTTTTTTGTTAAATGTGAGGTGTTAGAAAAATTGAGGAGAATCTTGGGAAATGGTTTCAAAGATTCGCCATAAAGCAGTGACCACCTCGCTTTTCCAGATACAGTTGTCAATTTCAGATATTTCAACGAGTTATTGACCTTTTTTCATTAGATACTTGTATTTTTTTTCATGCATCTGGAAACAATCACCACATTGCTAAATAAAACAAATAATCTATGTAATCCATTGATTGAAAACAAGCCACTTCTTTTGTGCTAGTGACCGTGATCTAACTGAAAGCTTGTTATTATTATAATTATTTTTCTCTCTATAGATTTATTAATTACTAGCTTTTGCCCGCAACTTCGTTCGCGTGGATTTTTGGTTTGAACAATAGATGGCGCTGTATGTCCGGAATAAATTGTATTTTTTATTTTTATTTTTTGTAATAAAAACTATCCTATGTCCTTCTCCTGGCTCTAAACTACCTCCCTGCCAGTTTTTAGCTTAATCGGTTCAGCCGTTCTTGAGTTATAAGTGGAGTAACTAACACGACTTTCTTTTATAAATATAGATTATTTTAGTTATAAGTTTAATTTTAATTTTATTTTGCTGTGCCCTACAGGGTCCACTATTGTACTTAGCTCTAAGCCATATTGTTACACCTATTTTATACATTGTGGAATGCAAATAAATAATATGAATATGAATGAATAAATATGAATATTTCTGATTATTTTTCCGACCCAAATATCGACCAATAGAATTGCACCATTCGACGTCACGTGGTACAACCTACATGGTATTATACTGAAAATTTTTTGAATATTTTCTCTGGTCGTTGCTACGTCAAACTGACAGGTTGTGGCCGACATTTGGGACGGAAAAATAATCTCCCGAATACCACACGAGCTTCATAATTATCTGGCATTTCCCTCAAGGTTCCCTGCAAACAAATAAAGTCGTCAAGTTTTTCAGGAAAAATCACTCGCGCTTCGCGCTCGTTATTTTTTAACCTGAAAAACTTGACTCCTTCATTTGTTTGCAACGAACCTATCGGAAAATACCCGATAATTTTGAAGCTCTTGTGGTATTATAAGTGAGAATTCAATGTGTGGGCTAATTGCATCGTGAGTGTCTGTCCATGGGTTTATTTAGTGTTAAAAGATACAATAAAAATACATTAAGATTGTTAGGTTAGGTTAGAAGATTCATCATTATCATCATTTCAGCCATAGGACGTCCACTGCTGAACATAGGCCTCCCCCTTAGATCTCCACAGATACCTGTTGGAGGCGACCTACATCCAGCGTCTTCCGGCGACCTTTATAAGGTCGTCTGTCCACCTTGTTGGTTGGTTAGAAGATTGTTAGGCTGAAACTCTGATGAATATTAAATGTCGACTTAAGTTAAATCATTTGAAAAATGTTTTGATTGTTGGAAATCTACACTATTATACATATACGCTGAAATTTATTTAATCTGGGTATGGAAAATAATTTCAACCGGATGCTGGTGATAATAAAAGACACATATTTTTCCGTGAAAATGTAACGTAGGTAGGTAGAGTGTAATAAATTAGAGTCAAACCGTGTTAATGATTAAATAAAATAACAGACAAACATACTTTTTCAATTTTTATAAAGTTTTGACCTTTTTCATATGTCAGGTCTGTTCAAAACACATACCCGTATATTTTCCTGTGATAGTTGCATCCGTGTTCAACGATGCGATCCTGAACACTGATAATCATGTACACACCTATAACTTAGTTTGTACGTCAGAACTTTGTCAGACATTGATGTCTGATATAAAGGTGAGAGCTGTTTAAAGCACCTATATAAGTGACACTTTACTCGTCGTAGTTTTTAATCACGTCGTTAAGATAACTTAGTAAGTGAAGTGGGCACTACTTATAACATAAACTTACACTTGTACGTGCCTGATCAGGATTCGAACCCGGCCTCAGTTCTTTGGAGGTAGATATTTTAACCACTAGGCCACTTATTTATTACCGCCTTCCTTCCGCACGAGCTTTCACTTACTTCTTGAGGGAACTAGTACCCGTAACTGGATAGAAGTTGCCTGTATATTATTCTGATCAATATTACTGCGAAGTTTTATTAAGCCGTTTTGGCGAGTCAATTAGCAAACATACACACTGAGAAACTTTTGCCTTTAAAATATTAGTGTGGTAATACCACAATACAGATAAGGTACATACAGCATATTCCAAACAATAGAGGAATTCTCAACTCCCACAGTACATCATTCGTCAGTTTTCCTAATCGCTACGCCGAGGAACGTTACAGCGTCGTACTGGATGGGAAAATTCCCATTAACTACCACAAATGAATAGTATACACACTAAGAAAGTTTTGCCTTTATAATATTAGATTGATATAATAACGCAATATGTAATTCTGATAACCAATCTTACCCAGTGGTATTGGGTTGCCCGGGTAACTGGGTTGAGAAGATCAGATCGGCAGTCGCTCCTTGTAAAAACAACTGGTACTCAGCTGCACCACGGTTAGACTGGTAGCCGAATTCAACATAGTTGGGAGTGGCTCAGGGGTTGATGAATAATAGAACAATACAAATAAAATAAAACACTATATATTCCCAACAATAGAGAAATTCCCAGCTCCCACAGTACACCATTCGTCAGTTTTCCTAATCGCTACGCCGAGGAACGTACTGGATGGGAAAATTCCCATTAAGTACGACAAATGGACGCCATTAATACAAGACTTGACTCTTGTCTTATTTGGATAATAATGGATAATCTGCGCTTTATTATTTTACTTGTCTGTAAGGCGGATTTTTGTTACATTTAGTTATGTTGGGTGAATTTAATTGTTTCTTTTTAAAATGTTTTTGAACATAAGCTACCAATTTTAAATGTACGTTATGAACGATGTATGTTATTAACGATTTTTCATGTGTATAAAATAAGAGGATGAAGGACGAGGTTAAATCATTATAGTTTCTCAGCTTAGAATGATTATCTAAGTAACACCTGGGAATAACCATTATTTGAAAGTAAGAAAAAACCACACATTCAAATATTTAAAAAAATTACTACAAATCATTTTATTATTCACAAAAAATACGGAATGGTCTACGGCGTAGCGTCGTAGTCTCGTAGCACTTTTTGCTACGAAACTTTTTTATTTTTACAAAGGAAAAACAAAGATATAAAGATAAAATGATATGCAAATACATTTGTAATGCTAAGTTTAGTAAATTCCGGTGCGATTTAGACAAATCTCCCAGCTTTACTTGAAGTCACGGTGGGATAATGCGGAATTGAAAAAGATGGCTGTTTTTTTGTGAAGCAAAGAATAAATAAATAAATAAAACAAATCTATAGAGGTACTATTATATAGTATATCATGGCGAGATTTCACCAAAAATGTGCGCTCATCAGCACGAATTCACTGTATGTGTTCGCGTACATTTTAGAAAATGTTTGCAAGCAATTTACTATTTGTTAGAGCGAGTAAACCAGAAGAAACATTTTGGTAGAATTCGAATAGAAAAATTCGGTAGAATATCAGAAGTTAACAAGTGGTTAATTAAGATAACGTATATTTATATTACTTAGTAATCAAGATAATTATTGTAGTCACCAGGTAATTTATCGAAACGCAGAAGATTTTAAAAACACACTCATTAAACGTATTGCTGCTGGTGCACCATTAATACATACCTCATTTAGTCTAGAGTGTAGAGCCCGGGTGTTACTCCCTGGACGCGGGTGAAACCACTGAGAACAGTTAGTTTCACCTCGATTTTAATAATAAACCGAATAAGTAAAAGAACCTTCAATGGAAAGTTCCTTCCACAAGTGTTGACGAAGCAATGAATGTAAACTTTCAGTATTCACATTAATTACAGCCATAACCTTCACAAGGTCACGGACTTCGTAAAAATGTAATAAATCTCACAGTTTTCACTAATTTATTGTGTCTGAGAGTGAATCATTTTCCTTCGGGGTGAGTACATGTATGCATTTTATTGTAAACTAGCTATTTACCGCGGTTCCACCCGTATCCCGTAGTATAATACTTAGCAAACTTCGGGGTGAAAAGTAGCCTAAGGCTTCTTCGGTAAAAAATATTACTACAGATTAAAAACAAAAATTGAACTGGTAGTTTCAGAGAATAGAGAGTTCAACCAAACAAACCTCATCTGAATAATATGAGTATAATTTTTCATTTTTTTTTTTTCAAAAAGATTGATAAGTGATATGCAGACGCAACATTTTTTAGTTATTAATTTATCCGTGCAGGAAAATACTTATTATAGACAAAACTTTGTGAAATATCCAGTATAAAAACAAACAAAAATAAAATAACAAACAAACAAAAAGGTATCTGCAAACAAAACATGAAATTCTTTCCCTTCAGCCTAACATCCCACGATGTCACTCATTCCAACATTTCCAACTGAAACCCCTGAATTTCAGAACCATAACATTTAAAAAGTTGTCAGGCTTCACCGCCAATGTTTTTTAATTTATCCTACAAAAAGTTTCATACGAAATTCCATCTAATAAAAAAATACGACTCAAAATGCCATAAACAAAGTTTTTGTCGTATTTTTTTTGACCTGCATGTAAATTTGTTTTTGTGCGATTATCTCACGTTTGGCTGAACCGATTTTAATGCAGTTTTCAGCACAGTATATTTTACACTTAGGTAAAGGTTTAAGGTATGTTTTTGATGCCAGGTTTATAATTTTTTTTTAAGTTTTCAATAAATATGAGTCCTATCAAAGTCGTTCATTGTATCTCGCTGTTCCTAGTAAGAATGAGTAAACGACATTGGTGATGATGGAGTGAATGAATGAATGGCAGAGTGAATGTTTTGTTCGGCGTCAGATCGTGTCCTTTGTTTAGATAGATTTCAATTAACGAGATAACGTAAGAAAGGAAATAGAAGCTGTTGTCTTGTGTATTAAATTATTTTTTACATCTAGCTTTTATATATTTAGCAAAGAAAAAGTTTTTGTTCATCATTTTGCAGCTAACGATATACTGTAGGTCCTGGTTGTCTTTTGAACATGTTTGGCAGTCGTTTCGGGTAGTCAGAAGCCTGTAAGTCTGACAACCAGTATAACCGATGGGTATTGGGTTGCCCGGGTATCTGTTGAGGTCAAGGAAGTTAGATAGACAATCGCTCCTTGTAAAGCACTGATACTCTGCTGCATCGAGTAAGACTGGAAGCCGACCCCAACAAAGTTGAGGAAAGGCTAGAGAGACGATGATACAATTATTACTAGCTCTACTGAAATTTTCTTCTTCAACCAGCGGTCTCAACACGAACAAATTTATTTTCTCCCAAACAAAGTAAACGTGATAAATGGATGTTCCCGTCTATCCTTAACTAGTAATTAACATGCAAATCCTCATTACTTATCCGTGTCATTAGTTCAGTTATAAGGAGATGTGACGTCATTGTTGCTGAGAGTTATCCACTGTTTGTGGGGGAATTTCGTAATAAACAAAAGAAATGGGAATGTACAAGTATGAAAAATAATTTTATTACGATTATCAAGGGTTTCCTTATACATATAAAACAACTAGCTTCTGCCAGCGGTTTCACCCGCATCCCGTGGGAACTACTTCCCGTACCGGGATAAAAAGTAGCCTATAGCCTTCCTCGATAAATGGGCTATCTAACACTGAAAGAAATTTTCAAATCGGACCAGTAGTTCCTGAGATTAGCGCGTTCAAACAAACAAACTCTTCAGCTTTATAATATTAGTATAGATGTATATCATCTAGATCTATCTGTAAAAGACGACGGAGAACTTCGCTATATACTCAAAAACTACTGCATAGTTTTTATGCACTTTTTAGGGTTCCGTACCCAAAGGGTTAAACGGGACCCTATTGTTTTCGCTCCTCTGTCCGTCCGTCCGTCTGTCACCAGGCTGTTTCTCGTGAACCGCGATAGTTAGAGAGTTGAAATTTTCACAGATGATGTATTTTTGTTGCCGCTATAACAATAAATACTGAAAACTAGAATTAAATAAATATTTTGGGGGGCTCCCATACAACAAACGTGATTTTTTTGTCCGTTTTATAAATAATGGTACGGAACCCTTCGTGCGCGAGTCCGACTCGCACTTGGCTGGTTTTTATTATCAATAGATAGAGCGATTGAATAGAAAGCTATAATATAAGTACCTACTCAAGACAAAATGGGCGGACAAGAGGAAAGATGAGCAGGCCTCCAGCCAATAATATTTAATCTTACGTCGCAGATGCATTTGATGGGACTGCTAACGATGACAATGTCCCAGGCTCCATAGAAAATCTATTGGGGACCGCAGTAGTGGGATAACGTTGCGGCATTATGTGTAAACGCCCTAAGAGGTCGGTAGACGGCGCATTTTCCGTCAGATGTGAAATGATCCTTAGTCTAGACTGGAAAAAGTTTTATGATTCAAACGAGACAGAATGAAAGAAAGAAAATGACTCGATCAGTAAAGACAGAGTTACTGCAAGCCCTCAGATGCAATCAATAGTTGTTATTCTACAAGTTTGAGAATCTACAAGTATCAAAAGCAATGCTATAGCTATACTATATTTTTTGACATCTTCACTGTCTTTGAATTCATTATTTTATAATTATATCTCCTCTTTTAGGGCCTAAAGTAATTAAAATATTCTACAGGTGCCAGCATTTTAACTGAATTCAAAGAAAGGAAGTAGGTACTCAGTTCGACCTGTATATAGGTATTTACGTTTGTACGAAATTATGTCACGTTTTTCTGAACCGATTTTTATGAGGTTTTCAGCATAGTATAACTTAAACTAAAGGTTTTAGATATATTACTGAAGCCGATTTTTTTTAAAGTTTTTTGACAGGTCTAGCCACATTAACCCCTTCCAGTGAAGTAATTTAAAAAAGGATAGCAATAATATGTACTTCCGTTTATGTAAAAACAAAATATTGTATCAATGTCAATGTTGTTAACACAATATCTATTACTTGGTTCCTCTTATATTGTAATTAAGGATAAAGCCTACATTTCCCCGAGCGTATATTTGTGGCAAAATAAGGAAAAATACGAGAAAATTGACTTCCACGTTGTCATGAGAATGAAGGCCGTTCGGCTTCAGTTGCTTAAACGTCACGTGTCGGGTTGAAAGTCAAGGATTCTTGTGGTCATATTAGTATAGGCCTATTGAGTTGCTTAGCTTGTACAATTTTACCTATTATGTAGTAGGAAGGTGATTTACAAGAGAAAAATATGTTTTTCAGTAGTAAAAGAAAACATAAATTTTAATACTATTTTCCGCACTAGGATATAAAATGGCTCCTGTACATTCTCAGAATCTGTGTACTATATTTCATTTAAATATTTATATTTTCAATATTCAATATTTATGTCGTAAATGCGCAACAGATAGGTCGTCAGAGTTACTAGCGCATTTATAGATAATATGTAGGTATTAGTAACGATAACATTTTTTCCACATTTTTATCGAATCAAAACCTTGTATAGGTATTCGCCTAATTTAATTTCAAAATTATAGCCCAGCCATATCGCTTCGCACGAAAATTTATGAGCACAAGCTTTATTCTACAGGGTACATTGGCACCCCAGAATTGTTATTAGAAGCTGTAAGTTTGTCTGTCTGTCTGTGCAGTCTGCAGTCTGCACTTGTAATGATGAATTGCTTTGAATACTTTGTTCAAGATATATTTTAGTTGACAAATGTACCTAATACTGTTGCTGGAGTCAAATACCCTATTTGAATAAGTTGTCGTCCATGTAGTTAATGTAAAAGACAACACCTACAATAGGTGAATGAAAACTGTATTTTATTTTAAACTAGCTACGTCCACAGTTTTACCAACTTGAGAGAACTTGTACTTCTCGCACCCTGATAAAGTATCCTATATCATTTCATTTCATTGTCATTCATTCAGTAGTTTTAGCGTTAAAGCATGATAGATAGAGTTACTTCCGCATTTACAATATTAAGTAAGATTAATTAAGCTTTTTCTTAAATAATGTCCCTAATTGCAAGTCGCCATTATCTCTTAAAAAGCTAAGATTATTGTCAAAAGAATCCGTAGATAATCTCCTTGTCCCCTTTCCTTAAAAGGCCGAATTAAAAAGAAATCACAAAAGTTTAATAACCTTGACATTCTTATCAGTTAACCAGTTCATAAAAAAAGGTATTTACTACTTAAACAATGTTTTTTGCTAACCTAAATTGCGAAAAACGAACCGCTTGAAAATATTCGGAGCGTTCGTAAGTGAATGAACGAAAGAGTGATTGATTGAATGATGGCCGTTCGTTCGCCTGAACGAACTTACCGCCAACGGCCCCACACATGTATTACCAGCTTATTTTCGGAGTTCCGTGTAAAATTCAATCTTTTGGAAAGGTGTAAATCATTTTTGTCCTCAAGGTCAAATATGTCTATCACTATGATTTTTTTAACATGTTATTTTGAGAAAATTCATAGGACACAATTAAAGAAATAATGTACCAATGGGGTTGACGGTTATAAGGTTAATATATTTGGTCTCCTGCCGATTTCGAGCTGTGATGTGTGATGAAAACTCACTAGTACCTACCATTACCCTCGAAGTTACCTCAGTGGGCCACTCCCAGTAGCTTTCCTTCGGAAAAAACTGGCCTAGTCATGAAAAAACATCTGACCAAAGGGTATATTACCCTCGCTCGAACCAGATTTGACGTGGCCAAGATTTTGAATTATAAAAAAAAAACATTTGAGTACATATCAACAAAATTTATTTATTTATTTATTAGGTTCACCAACGAATGTTTACACTGATGCATGAGTACTTACAACTATTAACAACCAGAATAAAGTGCAACACTCACTTAAAGGTAAACACCACAAACACAATATTAATATATCACGAGTAATCTAACCAGACTAATGTTATACTAATGCTAACTTATATTATATGTACATACATACAAATAAATATATCTTATCTTATAAGAATGTACAAATGTTATTACAAATCAGACAAGGATTTGGTGATTGCTGTTTTGATCTTAGCCAATGAGTCATGATGCAAGTCAACTAAATCACTACTGCTGTTTATGACCTTGCAAAAACGGGCGTAGGGTGAGTTAGAACCCAAAACAGTTCGTCTATGTGGAGGGCAGAGTGGAGTGATTGAGTTGCGTGGGATTCTTGATGGAGCACGCAAGTTACACAGTGCCAGCAGCCTGGGGCACTCTATATAGTTTTTCAAAATTTTTGAAATAAATATGGCGTCATTAAGTCGCCTCCTTTTGTCCAGACTGCACATGTTGAAGTGTTTCATACGTTCTTTGTACGATGGCTTTTTTCTAGCTATACCAGCCGAGAATGCTAGGTGCCAAAGGAAACGCTTTTGGACACGCTCAACACGCAAGCTATGTACCGCATAGTGTGGTCGCCAAACCACACTGCAGTACTCCAATCTGCTCCTGACCAGACTGTTATATAACATTATTTTAGTTTTAGGTTTACGAAATGCTCTGCAAGTTCTCATTACAAAGCCCAGCATCTTGGACGACGATTTTATAATGTTATCCAGGTGAGGAAGAAAAGTTAGTTTCCTATCGAACAGGACTCCAAGATCTCTTATGCAATCTACTTCTTGTATTACTCCTAAATTGATACGATACTTTGAATTTATTATGCTAATTTTTCTCGTGTATTTTACGTGGTAACATTTACCCGAGTTCAAACACATTCCATTATTATTACACCATTGAATGAGCCTGTTAAGATCCATTTGCAGATACATAGCATCTTGTTCAGATTTCACAACTCTGACAAATTTTAGGTCGTCTGCGTACATAAAAATCTCGGAGTTCTGAAAGCACGCAGGTATGTCATTTATAAAATAGTTGAATAAAACGGGCCCAAGATGTGAGCCCTGCGGAACACCTGAAGAAATTTTAAACATAGAAGATTTAAAGCCGTTAACTACTACGAAAAATGTTCTATCAGTTAAGTACGAACTCAACCAATTCAGCAACGTGCCAGTAATGCCGTAAGCCCTTAACTTCTGTATTAATATTTTGTGACAGATTTTATCGAACGCCTTGCTGAAGTCGGTGTAAATAACATCTGCTTGGTGTCCAGAATCGATAGCCTTTATTAATACTTCAGTAAACGGCACTAGGTTAGTGCTTGTGGAGCGTGCGCCTACGAATCCGTGTTGATCGTCGCTTAGATATAACTTTAAATGATTTTGAATGTATGGGCAGATTAGTGACTCGAATATTTTGGCACACGTCGAGAGAATTGAGATCGGTCTGTAATGTGATACCATATCATCTGTATCTGATTTATGTACGGGAACTACCTTTGCTATCTTCCATTTTGACGGGAAAACGCCTGTAACTAATGATTTTTTAAATATTAGCATGAGGGGATAGACTAACGCTGACGCGCATTCTTTTACAAAAATTGGTGGGATTTCATCTGGACCTGCGCCTTTGTTAGAGTCCAGGTTTTTTAATAATTTAAATAGAATTTCGGGATTTATATCAGGACATGTCAAGCTTTGGCTGTTATTCTCTAAAGAAATAAAGTAGTCAGGTATATCGTATTTAGTTCCAGTATTGTGATCAGTTGTGTAAACAGACGAGAAATACTTAGCAAACATCTCGCACATCTCCGTACCATTAGATGCAGTATTTATCCCGTCTGTCATAGTCACAGGATATACACTAGTTCCTCCGCGCTTGGTTTTTACATGCGTCCAAAACATTTTCGGATTATTTAATATTTCCTCTTCTATATTATTGATGTAGGCGTTATAACAGGTAGTAGCTAATGTATCACAGCGTTTACCAATAACTTTTAATTCAATCGCATCTAATGGATTTTTATATTTACAGTATCGTCTTCTTAACCTATTCTTTAGATTTAATAACTTTATCAAGTTTCGACTAAACCACAATGGATATTTACGGGTTTTTGGAACGCGCGGCGGTATAAATTTTTGAATGGCCATTTGCAGCATCTCGTAAAAAGAATCAAGCATCTCATTCACTCCCTCTAGTCCCTTGAAAATTTCAATCCAATTGAGTTCTAACAGAAATTTTCTTATACAAGCATAATTTGCATTTTTAAAATTACTTTTTAGCTGTGTATGATTATATGGTAACTTTGCACTTTGATTAAATAATATGCTTATTTCTAATGGTGGATGTTGCTGATCAACGTTGGATAGTGGATTCATACTTTCAGTGACACTACATAATGGATGGGTTGATAAAACTAAGTCCAGTATCCGACCAGCGGCATTCATCACCGTGTTAAATTGAGTAAGCCTGTTAACATGAGTAAAATCAATTAGAGTTTCGTATGTGCTGTGCAATGCGTTATCATTATTTGATTCTCCTACTAAACGCCAATCAATGCCACTCATATTAAAGTCTCCCACAATATAAATATTTATATCTTTTATATGCTCAAGAACTGCGCTACAATTATTTAGAAAATACTCTAAAGAAGAACGGCGTATAGGTGGAGGTAAATATACTGCGCAGAGAGCCAATTGACGAACACTTCTCGATAGCGGTAGTTCTAAAGTAACCCAGAGGTCTTCACAGTTACTTTCCCAGTGTTGGATATGTTTAGATTTAAGGTTTTTCTTGACAGCAATTAAGACACCGCCACCTTCTTTACCACAATGCAGACTGGAGCTTTCTCTGTCGCGTCTGTATACAACGTACCGTTCGTCAAATAGCTCACCGCTCAATACAGAACTGTTTAGCCACGTTTCTGTCAAAATTACTACGTCATAATTGTTACAGACTATGCTACGATAAAATACATGTGTTTTTGTCCTCAAACCGCGACTATTTTGATAATATAACTGTAAGTTGTTGAAATTTTTTTTTTTTTTTTTATTTTAGGTACATGCGACATGGTTTTTATTACAGGCTGTTATGGAAATAGCATAAAATAGCAAATAGCAAATAGCATAAAATATACCTAATGCAACGGATGATGGTTCATTTCATGGTAAAATCTCTATAGTAAAGAATTAATTATTTGCATAATATATGAAATTACAGTAAACACACACTATACCACATGAATAACTGACTTTTATGTTGATTGCTGTCTTGTCAGTTGAGTTATTGTAAAAAGTCTACAGGTGATTATGAACACAAAATGATGGTGATCAAGTCAAAAATCATTTAACATACGTCTAAAGCATTAAAGTTTTATCACGATTATCAAATGTATGGTAAACACATAAAGTTGGAAGATCACGCAATCAAATGTATTATGGTTTACGAGACATAAATCATGGAGTTTTATGGCTTTTCATAATTTAATGTGTTGTTATATTCTTGTCGGGTGGGTTACTTTCTTAAATGTTGGTACCTACTAAGTTATGGGGAATTGAATTTTAAGTTTTTACAAGTTCTTCTTCTTCCTAACCTTTTTCCTAACATATGTTGGGGTCTCCTTTCTCTCGGACTGGCCTCAAGCAGCGATGGATAAAGAAAAGTGGAAGGCTTTGGGGGAGGCCTTTGCCCAGCAGTGGGACAGCAATGGCTAACAAACAAAAAAAAAATTTTGGGGTCCGCTTTCAGTCTTACCATATGCAGCTGGGTACTAGTGTTTACTGCTCATCTGACCTCCTCAACCCAGTTAACCCAAAGACCCTTATGCAAGACTAGTTGTCAAACTTGTTGGCTACTGACAACCCAAACGACGTCCAAGGATGTTCAATAACAGCCGGGACCTACAGTTTAACGTGCCATCCGAAACACAGTCATTTGTTGTCCATAACGTAAACATATTTTATTTTAAATTTCAACGTGCATTATTTTAGTTTTCAGAGTTATATACATAGATATTTACAACACAAAAAAAACTATCCTAGTGAAACAATAAAAAAAAAACACTTAACCTAAAAAGCGTCAAAAAATTCATCCCCATCGCTGTCAACTGGGAGCGTACCCAAGAGGCTGGCAGCATTACCTCGTTGGATGGCCATGCTGATCCTTTGTCCGAGGTAATAGCCAGCCTTTTGGTCACGAGAAGCGTCAACCAGCCGCCTAGACAGATCTTTAAATAGGGTGTGCGCATTCGGACCCCACGACCCGAGGGTTTCAACCCCAAACGGTTCGAAAATATAGTTGCCGACAAGGCCACTATATTTCCGCCGCTTGAGGTTCTCCGCGGCCTTAGCGGCAGCAGCAGCACGTTTGTTGTCCATGATATACAATCACATTGTTACCTGGTGACCTGGAATCCTACCCATGAGTGTGTGGGTGAGATTCAAGAGGATGGTTCTTTACCCACTAGGCCATCACTTTTTATATAAGCTAGTATAGGTATGTACTATCAGTATTAAGTTTCAGGAACTTAACCAATGACTAGACTAAGTTAAAGACGTTCACACCTAGTTTCAATCGATAATGTTAATAGCTGCGTGCGTCTAGCGTGACCTTTACACTTAAATAGGTAACGTGGCAATTTTGGTGTTGTCTGTTTTTGCCTAAGTTTAATTTGTGGGTGGCTGTTAAGAGCTTGCTGTAGAGAAGAATGGGCAAGAAACTCCATGTTTGCTCTTTTTAAAACGGTTTTAATCATTTTATTAATGTTGTACATAAGGGCAAAATTGTATGCAGTGATCAAAAATATGCGATGGGTGAGTAAAAATAAATTATTTCATAAGTTTTACGTTGTTTTCTTTGGAAATTAGACGTTAAAATTCTTCTAAAACTGTTTTTTTTAAGAAAAACTTATGTTTTAAATGTTGTCGGTGAACGTAGGCTTAAATACAGCTAGTGGTATTTTAACTCACAATCAGGCCTGCATGAGATAGCTGTATCAATGATATTTTCGGCAATAGAATGCACTCAGGATTTTGGGACACTCTCGTACTAATCCCTGCGTCGAGTTTTTTGACACGTTTCCTTAAAAAATTCGTCCAAACCCCACGTACCAAAAATAGGTGAATGTGTGTCTTATGACATGGCAATTAAAAAATAACATTCAAATCAATGGATTTATTGTGACTAGAACATATATATACATAGTTTTATGAATTTTATACTAAAATTGTGATGTTGTGTCAGTCATTCATCATTTAGAAATGAGAATGTTCGCTAAATTCTTTATCTATATACCTATATACATATAAAAAATAATTATGTACAACCTTGTTGGTATAATCAACAACATCCTCCGAGCCTTTTTTTTCCAACTATGTTGGGGTCGGCTTCCAGTCTAACCATATGCAGCTGAGTACCAGTGCTTGGACCGGCTGCCTATCTGACCTCCTCAACCCAGTTACCCGGGCAACCCGATACCCCTTGGTTAGACTGGTGTCAGACTTACTGGCTTCTGAGGGTGAATTTCAACAGGTCCAATAAAATCTTCATTTCCGTGGATTTTTTATTCTTCAACTTTAGAACAAGAAAAAATAGTGTTTGCTCAAGTTTTTGATAAGATATGTATTCTTACTTAATATCTAGAAGATAGCTTAAAAAACTAACGAGATATACAAGATTAAAATTTTCATGCCACGGCGATGAAACATGCATGCACGGCAATGAAACATGCGTCCATGGCAATGAAAGAACTTTTCACGTCGTTTTTTTCGGACAATCTTTTTGTGTGTGTGCGTGTTTGAATGTCTGTCGTGAGATGGAGTGTCAAATGACAGAGATAGTGGAGTGGTGTGTGTGTGTAAGTTTATCATTTTGTGAGGTGAACGTGAAAATATCTTTTTGTAGTTGACTGTATAGCAAAAGTTTTTTTTTTCTTAATCATGCCGTGGCGATGAAAACATAAGTCACGGTAATGAAACACGTGGCCACGGCAATGAAACGAAATTGTTTTACAAGGCATGGCAATGAAATTTTTTTCATTGCCGTGTATTTTTTTTCATTGCCATAGCAAATTTTGACCACGGAAACCACGGCAATGAGAGCGCGACGATGAATATCAAGGCAAAAACATCAAAAAAACAAAAATCTGTTAATAATTCACAGTAATTAACACGTCACAAATAAACATAAGATAAATGGCATTGTACCGAATGATCAATTAAGAGGACAAACTTATTCAAACAGAAGTTAGACCTATATGCCACGGCGATGAAAGAAAAAATGTCCAGTAATAAAAAAAATTGAATACTTACATTTATGGCGCGAAAACGCAGGCACGTACACACGTCATTCCACGTCGAACACTTGACGTCCACTAATATGCAACATTTAGCGAACAGCGGGAGGGACGCAAACCGTTAGAAAAAGCAAAATTCTCAAATATGTTTAAGACATGGCGATGAATGGTAGTTCTGAGACAAACTATTTTTTATTTACCATTTGTTGTATTGTTTAAATATTTGAACAAATGTAGTCCGTAACAATACTTTAACTATTCACGAATCAAATAAAAGTAGGTTTTAATATAAATAACTAATACATTTTTATCAACAAGATCTAGTACACATCAAGGTGACGTGTGGACAAACACGGCAATGAAAGATTTTGAGGTTTAATTTTTTTTTTGGAGAACCAATTAATCCTATTAACAAAATATTTAGTGCTACACATAGATTACTATTTCACCTACTTAGAAAAAAAGATTAGAAAATTATAACAATGATTTTTAGTACCGATTTCATCGATGCCACGCAATTTTTGGTCCCGGGAAATTCACCCCTGACTACCCGTAACGACTGCCAAGGATGTTCAATGACAGCCGGGACCTGCAGTTTAACGTGCCATCCGAAACACAGTCAATGGTGTCTAAGATATACTTAGAAAGTACATACAAACTTAGAAAAGTTGCATTACCAGCACTAAGTCACCACGCCTTTTTTTTTTGTATAATCAACAACATAAGTTCCAAATATTGTTTCCGTCGACTATTGGAGGTTTTAATAATCAGACTGTTATCTTGTAAATGAAAATGGCCTAAACGTGATATCATGATAACCACCAGTTAAGTAGAAATAGCTGGTAGCCGGACTAACTTCAGGCAATTTGTCTATGCCTACCGTGTTCGCAAACTATGTACGGTAGACTGCACATCAGTGGTAACTGTCATGCACCTTAACTCAATACTTAGTAATAAGTACGATTTTCCTATAAACTGACTGTAAACTGACTGTTACCACTGACTTGATGTTGACTGTACCAATGTTTTAATGATTCAATGTTTTAGTGATTCAATATTTATTCAATTGTTAATGATGTTATTTTGATCTTATTTTAATTTTATTTTATTGTAATCATTTTTAATTGGTCTTGAAGGTATAATTGTGCTTAATTATTAATTTTTGTAACCAAATTACTTCTTTTTATTTTATTTTTTTTAATTCACAATTTTATAACCGTTTTCTTTGCATGTGGTGTTAGCCTTTAAGAAAT
Organism: Helicoverpa assulta; assembly: GCA_963856015.1. Lineage (NCBI taxonomy): Eukaryota > Metazoa > Arthropoda > Insecta > Lepidoptera > Noctuidae > Helicoverpa > Helicoverpa assulta. The sequence continues at coordinate 899,740 of CAWLCW010000030.1, forward strand.
TGTTACACGTACTTTTATATGTATTACTCAAGTTTGTAAAAATGTAATGTGTAAACAGTTGTTGGCTGACCTTAATAAAATAAATAAATAAGTACCTAATATTCCATTTATTGCCCCGGGATAGCTGACCTGACAGATATGATCTAATTACTGGGCTATATCGATTACCTGTTGCCTATTTTGTTAAGGCGGTTAAATAGTGTCTTTTTGGACTTGTTACCGCGATAGACGTAGATTCGATCTCAGGTCGGGTAAAGATATCTATCTATTTTTGTTTTTAAGATTATTCATTATTCATATTCAAGGACGTAATTATGCTAATGATTCTCGACCCAAATCAACAAAAAAAATGGTACGTTTTTTTTTTCGGAATTCCGTCAATGTCATCTAGCCGTATTAAACTTGGCGCGTATGTTACTGGTCTTAAAACCGTGCTGCGCCCTCACACAAACAAAGCATACGCAACGATTGTTCATAAATTTCATTCATAAAATTGGATTACTTCTGAAATACTACGACATTACAATGACAAAAAAAGCAGTGCATATTAGCTATTTCCCGTCTATTGTAATTCCAATCGATTATTTACGTATTTTATGTCCTCCTCCTGAAGTATGGCACAAATGCAAATCAACACCTTGTATAATACCTATATTTTTTGGAACAAATGATAAAGGAAGATATTATTGTAGATATTATTTAATCTAGATAGGTATAGTCAATTATAGGGGCTTTGTTGCAACGAGGTGAGGGCGGAATTTCAACAGTACTTATGCACTTTTCATAGAATTAATTTTCAGTTCCCAAAGAGAACTTACCTGTTCTTTTAGTTCCCAAAAAGAACAGGTAAGTTCTCTTTAGGAACCCAAAGAACCTGAAAGTTCATGATTTTTTCAAAAGCAGGTATTAATGCCTTGTCTACAATAAAACATTTATTAGTGTCTTGTACTCCAAGTCATATCTTGTACGATGCTGAGTTTACAATTTAATTTGGATCTTATTGAATATGCAAGAGGGTGCTGTTTAGACTGAACGTCTTTAATTTATTCATTGAATTGTAAGACCCATGGAATGTGCCAACAGAATGTTTATTTCATTAAGATTTTATTATGATAAGGAGATAAGGGAAGCGTGGGGGAAATAGTTTAATTGGTTTGAAGTCCCAAAAATACAGCCAAAAATGAAAACAAAATGCAAAAAAATTGTAGTGAAAATGTTCTTCTAGATTTCGTCCTCGTGCTGAGGGATATACGTTCTGCACTCGGATAAATGCCTATTCCGTCTCTATGGTATCACTCATGTCATCATCATGTCATTTTCATCTCAGTCTGTCCAGGAGAGTAAATATACAAACTTACTTCCGTAGACTTACTATTTACGTTAAGTATACAATTAAGTATTTCTTATTGATTTCTTGTATCTAATCCTAAAAACATGGTACATAAAGACATTTTGTCGCTAATGATTCTGCATACGTACAAGTATTACAAAAACAACAAAGATCAAAGTTAACAACCACTTTCAATATTAAAATTAACACCTAAGAACCTAACCAAACCACCAATAACTTCATTTTATCACGATAACCTTTGCTTAAACGATAACGAGAGTTTAACACCAAATCGTTAACTGTCAGCACCCTTTGTAGACCGTTGATAAGGGTTAGACCATCAATAGTAAGATCTAACGGCACCGAAGGGTTAAAACGATTCGAGTTTCCAATGTTCCATGTCCCAAATAGACCGGAATTTGACTAAAATGTCCTGCCAATATCCTAATAGGGTATTTGAGTAAGGAAAGATAGTGGAGATGTCATAACGAACGTCAGGCGCTTTCTTGTAGGTCAAATAAGTATCTACGGTAGGTGATCAGTACGTCGGCGTCGATTCTATAAAATTCGAACAACAACTCGCATTTCACTTCACATTTCACTTCGCTATTCACTCTCACTTCACATTCGGTTCAAAACGTTCTAAAAGTCATCTCATACTTTATCTGTCAAAATCTCGAGTTTAATTTAGTTCAACTCGCAAACACGCTCGCAAGAGTAGCGCTAGTGTAGTAACTCACGGCGGATTCAGATGCGAAGTTTAGAGTGAAGTCTTAAAGAATAGCACTACAGCTACGAGTTAACTAAATGAGTGGCGTTCGGATTCTTTGAGATATCTGTCAACGACTTTTGGTATGACCGAAATTGAGCGGTTTTCAAACGAAACCCGTGTAAGAGCGGTGACAGTAACGTTCCTCGTCTCCCGAACATCCGCATTTTGGCGCGCTACTTTCTTAGGAGATTTTGAATTATGGCATCTCCGCTAATCATTTTGTTCTCCATGGTTTTAACCTATTAATAGTTATGTAAATGGTGGTGGTTAGTAGCGAAGATCAACAGATTTAAATGATAATGAGCATGTTTAAACTAAGGACCGTATTCATGGTTCGGAAAACTGCCTGTTTATAGTTTAAATTGAAAGCCGATCAAAGGGGAATAGGTAGTTTTAGGCGATTGAATTGATTTTGTATCGACAGTTAGCGGAATGTAAATTCGCGGTTGGCAAAGTGATATCTATATATATGTTACAGCCAAAGTAATAAGTCTGCATATTATACATATTATCTAGCTATTATTTATAATATCTACTCAATTTGGATAAAGTAATATATATAATGACCAGTGATTATGTATAATATATATTTAATCACTATGGCTGTAACATATATAAAAATCCCGAAACCCGCTTTCCGTTGTCACGACATAACATGAAAACGGCTTGACCGATTTGGCTGAAAATTAGAGGGGAGGTAACTTAGACCCGGGAGAAGGTTTTAGGATAGTTTTTGTCACCATCTGGCTACGGGACGCGGGTGAAACCGCGGGCGAAAGCTAGTTGTCAATACATATAAACTTTACGGGCCTTACTACAAAAACTAAACCACCTGTTTTACACTTGTCTAAAAAAATTGTGGCTGCAAAATGAACCATATGTCAACGTCATAATTTGACATTTTTTTAGACAAGTCTTAAACTGACGTTTAAAAGTTTTTGTAGTAAGACGGTACTAGTTTTAATATGTGGCACTTTTTATAAGTACAAGAAAAATTAAATTGACATTTAATAGTTCTGACCAAAAACTTTTAGAATTTACATCTGTAACTCTTTCGACTTACATACCTATAGCTAGTACAGCCCCTACAAGCTTGGACCCTTTTGTAAATTATACCTATAAACGAAACGCATACAAATACACAAAAATAACCAGATGACGAGGACGATCCTAACTAATGCTGCGACCCTACACTATACAAACCACCACTGATTTTCAGTGATATTTCTAACATTTCTTAGCAAATCCACCTTTCTAAAACTACACAGGTAACAAAGATGGATGCGAATACAATCGTATGCGCGCGCGCTGCGCCTATGACCCACTTGCAGTACAAAAATAGTGCGCTCACTTCACGCCGATCTATAATTGTAATCGCACAATCATATGATTGTGTGCCGTTAAGGGCGAAGGGAATGGGCCAAAATTGTTCGGATAATTCGTAGAAGTTAATCTTTTAATAGGAGTGTTTGAGATAATTTAGGAAGTTCTAAAGATTCGTCATCAAGATCGTTATAATAGTATTATGAATGCAAAAGTAGTTCTATTTGTCTGTACAGCTTTCATGCTAAAACTACTGAACTTTTTGACATATGTTTGCAAAGTACAAAGATAGTCAAAACTTAGAGCCTGAGAAAAGAAATATGCAGCTTTTTATGCGGGAAAGCAGTTCCCTTAAGATAAGGGTAAAACCACTGGGAACAGTCAGTAGATCATATTTTTTTTGTATCGACCATCATAATGTAGGTACCTATATTTTGGCAAATAAATCATTTCATTTCAATTATTTATTAACCCCCACATTCCAATCGCCTTTTCTACTGTCTATTACAGCTCGTGTATCCGCCATTTAATTACCGACGGACATTATGCAGTTTATTGTATCCGCGACATATGCTATTGCAACTGCAGCTGCAGGAAGTGCATACAGAATTACTTCTTATATTATATGCGAGCAGGAAATGTTTCTGTAATTAACTTTGATCTTTTGTTTGCAGTCTGTTTTATCTATACTAATAATATTATAAAGAGGAGAACTTTGTTTGGTTGTAATGGATAAACTCAAAAACGACTAGACCGATTTTAAATATTCTTTCACCATTAGAAAGCTATATTATCTGCGAGTAACATAGGCTATATTTTATCCCAGTGCGGGCAGTAGCTCCCACGGGACGCGGGTGAAACCGCGGGAAAACGGCTAGTTTAATAGTAAAATGTGGTGACTACTTACTCGCTTGCTCAAATGAAAAACTTATTCAATATCACGACGTTTACCTATTTATTGTACGGGCTCGGGAGGTGAAGTGACATACTTCAGTATAAAAATCCTAATCTATTCTTTTTCATAGAACGAATTTAAAATGATTGTCCGGGCAGTACCAAATATAATAAATTAAACCTTACAATGAAAAAGTTTATAACTAAATACACTACAGTACCTAACTATTTACTGCTTCAGCTATTCCAACTGCCACCATCCTCTGTGATTTCTCCCTTCTTTGTAAATTACTCAGATACCACACCCGGATAAAAAGTAGCTTTTGCCCGTTCCAAAGTCAGATACTTAACCCTGTGCCATATTTTATCTGAATCAGGGGCCCGATTCTCCTAATTTTACTTAAGCGACATACGATTCACGTTCGACTCGGTTCGACTGAGATCCAATCCCGACTCGATTACGATTGAAGCGTATGTGGCATTCCGCTATTTTTTCTTTGAAATACCTAAACGTTTTTATCTTTTTCTGTCATTCAATAATGAATCATTTTGTCTGCAAATGATTTACGATTGCAATATGATTGTAGAGCAAACTACCGTATAAATTAAAATCACCAAAATAGCAGACCAATCGCACACCAATCAAATGTCATTCGAATACGATTGGTCTTTTATTAGTAGCAGAATGCCCGATATGGTTAAAACTGCTATTGCGATCATATTGCGATTCGATTTCTATTCGATTTTGACATTATTAACTTAGGAGAATCGGGCCCCAGTTCAGCCGTTTTGTGTGATTGCCTTAGACACAGGTTGAGTTGTTTTTATTGATATATAAAGTTTCATCAAAACCCATTCAGTTGTTTTTTCCTGAAGGATTAACAAACATTGTTATCCATAACATACAAACTTTCACATTTGTAATGCCTATTACTGTATATGCCAGCCAACATAACAACCAGATTATTTAAATCAATAAAGCTTAGCGTATAAAAATCTAGAAAACTTAAAAACAAGGTCAATAAATCTCTTCGAATCTTGCTAAAAACTTGACCTCAAAAGGTGTATTTTAAGCTCCGCTTTTACAGCTAAAAGCTTAATGATATACAAAAATATGTCGCGGTGACATTACACAAATACTTTACAGAAGGTTCATGATGTCGTACAATAAACACATTGCAAACTTTTAGTCGCAATATAATTTGATCGCGTTCATAGGTCAGTACTAAGAAGAATGGAAGTGCGCACATTACAACGATCAGTGATTTGGCTGGTATCAGACCGACTAAAAAGTTTGATTTGATAAGTTGAAAATAAACTGTCAGCCAATCATCTGGATAACTAGCTAACTCTTAGATATGGTCGGATCTAAAAGTATCAGTGAAGCTCTATCCTCGGTAATATTTACTTTTACGTCAATAAAAACTTTCTAAACTATGTTTAAAAATTGTCTTTTATATTCTGATTCATAAAGAAGGAGACGGTGTCCACGAGAAATTGTAGAACTTGTGTTGCCTGTCTCCCGTGGGAACTATTTCGCGAACCTTCGGATCAAAAAATAACCTATAACTAAAACTGAAGGAATTTTACAAATCCAACTTGTACCTACTTCTTGAGATTAGCGTGTTCATCCAAACAAACTCTTGTTACTGTTACTGTTACAGCCTTTTTATCGTCCCACTGCTGGGCACAGGCCTCCTCTCACACGGAGAAGGATTGAGCGTTAATCACCACGCTTGCTCAATGCGGGTTGGTGATTTCAGACTTTATAGTCCAGGTTTCCTCAAGATGTTTTCCTTCACCTTTTTATCAGCCATTGGTGTCTAAGATTTACCCACATACAAACTTAGAAAAGTTGCATTGGTACTTGCCTGACTTGGAATCGAACCCACACCCTCATACTCGAGAGGTTGGTTCTTTACCCAATAGGCCACCACGACTTTTTTTTAACAAACTCGTGGGCTGTATTATATTGGTATAGAACCCTTCCCATTGGTGTAGGAAATAATATGTCAACATTTGAACCGTCCTGGGTGTAACTTTAGCATTTAATTCTTGAATTTTTTCACAAGGAAATATTCCTAGTATTTCTGCACCTCGCTTAACGGTATGAAATCTAATGGATGCTATTCAGCTAGTGTAATGGATACGCGACATCTGTCTTGTCCCACGCCCCACCCCTGTTTTATGTGCCAGTGTACCCCACGTGGAGAAGTTTAATTTGTTATTAATTTTAGAATATTTTAAATATATCTCTTTTTTTTTAGTTTTTTTAAATTATTAGTAGTTTTTATTTACAAATAACTTTTTACATTATCTTAATAATGAAGACAATGCCATTTAGGTACAGGTTTTATTTGAAGTTATCTTTGACAGTTAAATTCTAGTTATTCATGTAAATCCTACGAATAATATGGGATAAAACTGTCTTAGGCCTAAGTTCACTGACAATTTAATATAAGTGTAGATTTTTCTTAAAAAAAAAATTTACATTAAGAATACTGACGTTCTTGTTGTCGGTTAACTTGGGTCTAGCTAGAGCAGTGGTTCTTAACCGGTGGTCCGCGGACCACTGGCGGTCCCTGGAGGCATTCTAAGTGGTCCGCGAAGCATTGCTTCGCGACGTTGCTTTACGTTGTCTAACTTTATTTTTAACGACTTATCTATGCAAACAGGGGTTTTCGAATGGACGTATATAAGATATCCATCTTACTTGTCTAACAGAAAAAAAAATATGTTTGGGCTACATTTTAAGTAATTTTGGCTTTGAGTTTTAAAAAATAATTGAAATTTCGCGCTCGCTTCGCTCGCGTATTCAGAAACTATGTCCCCTTATATTTGCATTTGTCAACAAACAAAAAGTTAAGTACGTTTGGGCTACATTTTACGTAATTTTTGGTTTGAGTCCGAAAAAAATTTCGCGTTCGCTTCGCTCGCGCTTTTGGAAACTAATATAGACGATTGTTTATCACAAAAATCTCATAACATTAAAATCTGTACATTTTTGTTTTTAGCTAAATAATAAAGAAATGAGTGCTAATTATAAAGTGTGCTTGTATTCTTTATCAAAGAACCCTCAATTTAGGTAAACCAATGTGGTGGTCCCCGGCAAGACAAAATTTTGGTAAAGTGGTCCTTCATGCCAAAAAGGTTAAGAACCACTGAGCTAGAGGGTTAAACAAAACCCCATCAGATTTGAGGAATCCACATATTCCCAAAACGATAACCCAATCATCACCTACTTTTCGCATCAAAAACAAAAGCTTCACCGTGCCGGCCACGTCCACGCCACATCAACACCACGTCGACGTCGCTTGCTGTTGACAACACACAGTATTGATGGGTTCAACTGAAAGACGCGGTTTGAACTTCAAAGCGTTGTTTGTTGGTAGTTTTTGAACACAGTTTCTAGAAAGGGAATAGGGGGTGTTTCTTTATAACAATCCTATTGATTGAATTGTATATGGATTGTATTATGTAGGCATGATTAATTATGACGATGATCCTTTCTATTTCTAAACCGCAAGTGCAATGGTGTAATTAAGTTTGGATTCTTATTGTTCAGATTGTATCTATATACTAATATTATAAAGCTGAAGAGTTTGTTTGTTTGTTTGAACGCGCTAATCTCAGGAACTACTGGTCCGATTTGAAAATTTCTTTCAGTGTTAGATAGCCCATTTATCGAGGAAGGCTATAGGCTACTTTTTATCCCGGTACGGGAAGTAGTTCCCATGGGATGCGGGTGAAACCGCTGGCAGAAGCTAGTGGTTTATATTACTAAGTACTACCTTTACTACCATTGTACAACTTAGACATAACATTTACTTTTGGTACCTACATGTAGAAACAATTTAATTTGTTTCAGTTATAAACACTAAACAACAAGTTAAATACAAACTTATCAAAAGAAATACCTAACAAACCTAAGACTCCCTCTACCGGTGACGCAACAGATCAATCAGACTAGTCACCTACCCACCTACCTACCTACCTACAACTGCTAATGGTGCCCATTGAGTCACATTGAGTCTCATCAATGTACTAAATACTAACACCCTCCTCCCCTTACCTTACATACGGGCGATAAGAATGACAAGCTTGTTGCTCAACTCTTAGCTCTACCTTTAGTCTAGCTGACGACGGCAGTTTTACTCGCGTTCAGTGGGAACTACTCTACGCACCCGGATACTAAATAGCTAAAAGCGTTTCTTGATAAATAGGCTATGCAACTCTGAAGAGTTTATCAAATCTGGCCAGCACTTCCTAAGATTGATACGTTCAAACGAACAAGCTCTTTAGCTTTAGGTATAATCTATACTAATACAATAAACTTGAAACATTTTTTGTTTGTTCCCTAAAGGCTCCGAAACTACAGAACCGATTGGGAAAATTATTCCACAGTTGGAACGCCACACTCTTCCCGAGTAACAAAATCTATATTTTATACCGATACGGTCAGCAGGTCCCACGAGACGCGGATGTATCCGCGGGAAATTGGCTAGTTATATGAAGATATAGATAATGGGGAAAAGTTAGCCATCTCGCAAAACAGTCTCAATTAAACCACAAATCTTCAAAATATGATGACGCAGATTTTACGGGTCTTTACCCATTGCCCCAATTACATTGTTCCTTATATCAAATTGTTTGTTGTCATTCCTACAGTCAGTGTGTCACTCACTCAACTCTGACTAGCATGACGTCATCAGTGACTTGCCACTATGTTCAGGATTTAGTACCTACCAATGTCCTGAAGACAGTTCGCTTTAATAATAGATGTTGGTTGAATTATTAATGGGGATTGTCGTAAATAATTTATAGTGGTTGTTTTTCGTTGAAAGGTTAAGGTTCGAAGGAAGTTACCTGGCTGTTGGAAAACATCTTGAAGTTATGTGAAAGAGAGAGGAGGCCTTTCCTTATTATTTTTTTACATACTATAACCATTAACAAAGCTTTTAAAACAGAAAACTATGGAACATTACAGTCAGTTTTCAAGGAAGTTTAAAATAATAATGACCGTAAGGTCCTGTATTGGATCCTAGTTTAGGGTTCTCCGATTCCGTTCTCCGTTTTAGTTTTCTGTCATTCAATAAACGTGCGAGTTGTTCGCAGCTTCAAAATCAGCCAACTGCGCAGGCAGGACATATTATAGTGCACGAGCATTTGCTTGGACACAGGTGCACTCCCTATTCCTTCACTCCCATAACCCGATGGGATAATCCGACTTGACCGAAGAGAGATCAGGCGTAGGACCGATATTTACTCACCCATATTTACTTAGATTAAAATATCATTTTCTTTTGTTTCAGGGGACCAACATACACCAAGATCGTCAAATTCTGCGACATTGCGACAACTCAGCAGTTGTCATACATTTTTTTTTATAAATAAATCTTCATCAAAATTCTTAATCCAGTGATGAATGTTCAGTAGTGTGGTAAAAAACGTCGCATGGAAGTAAAGTGCTTCGTTTCGTTTCTCCGGCTGAGCAAACAGAAGAATAGGTGAGTTAGTTAAACTACCTTTTAATGATTAGTGAAAGTGTTTTTTTAACCGACTTCCCAAAAAGGAGGAGGTTCTCAATTCGTCGGGATCTTTTTGTATGTATCTTTATTTAACGTAGTTTAGTAAACTGAGGAAACTGCACATCGGAAATATACATTTTTGTATTCAACTATAACATAACACTTTAGATTATAATAGGATGTGTGGATGTTTTCTCGTCTTTCATGCAAAAACTGCTGAACGAATTTTAATTAAACTTTACAGTAATATTAATATATAATAGATATTTGATATTCTCCTATGTCCTGCTGTCCTGGTTCCGCCAGCAGGTAATTCTCAGAGGACGCGGGTAGTATAATATAATATATAAATATTTTAGAGTAGATAATATACTTTTTAGGTACTTTTTAGGGTCAGGCACCCAAAGGGTAAAAAAAACCCAATTACTAAGACTTCACTGTCCGTCTGTATGTCACCAAGCTGTACCTATCTCACTTGACCCCTTTTTTCCTTACGCAAAAAGATAGAAAATATCAGATCATATATTTTCTGTATAGACGGGTGAAACTACGGCATAAAGCTAGTCGTAAATGAATATTAATTACTATTAGAAGGAAGTAGTTATGTTAACTGTGTTAGTTAATGTTCGGGGACGTAAGAACCATTTGCTGAACGATTACAGAGCGATAGTTAACACGCACTCTTTGTTGCTATATGGTTTGTGATACTTACTTATTAGTTAAATAGTTATTGAAATGTATGAAGTATTGCTGTAATAGGTTTTGAAATATAGTGAATAATAATTTCTTCAAAAAATAAATAGTAGTCTTTTGACAAACCAAAATCTCTTTAAGTATACGCTAGTACTTAAAATAAAGAAAATTAATGTGTATAATTTTTATATGGAATTATTCTTTCCCTCCATGTCCAAATAGAGATAGATATAAGTACATATGATTCAAAATTACACAGTCAAATATGTCAAATCAAACTAGAAAGAGAACAAGACAAAAAGTTGTGGTGGCCTAGTGGGTAAAGAACCAACCTCTCGAGTATGAGGGCAGGGGAGGCCTGCTCTTACACGGAGAAGGATTGAGCATTAATCACCACGCTTGCTCAATGCGGGTTGGTGATTTCAGACTTAATAGTCCAGGTTTCCTCAAGATGTTTTCCTTCACCTTTTTATCAGCCATTGGTGTCTAAGATTACTTAGAAAGTACATACAAACTTAGAAAAGTTGCATTGGTAGGTACTTGCCTGACCTGGAATCGAACCCACACCAGCGCTGAAAACCAGCGCTGTTGTCTCGTGCCTGCGTGCGCGAGACACAGCATTTATGCTGAGCGCTGTCCCTTTCACGCACGAGTGACGCAATTGCAGCGTTTTTTTTTTTCTTTGTGTTCATTGTTTGTGTTTTGTGCTTTCTTTATTTAATTGTTTCTTGCGTCATTCGTGTGTTTGAAATAAATGGATTTTCTTTCTTTCTTTCTTTCTTTCTTCACCATCATACTCGAGAGGTTGGTTCTTTGCCCACTAGGCCAGCACGACAAGGTTTCTCCCTTACCCCGTGGGAACTATCCCGAATAACCGGATATAAAATAACCTACAACCTTCCTTGATAACTCGAGCTACCTAACACAGACAAAACTTTTTCAAATCGGACCAGTAGTTCCTGAGATGAGACACAAAAACCTTTGCCTTTACCTATACTGTTTAATCTAAATTTAACACATCCAAAAATTCTCAAAACATAACAAAAAATAATACCAACGTTACAACGTGGAAATATTTAGAGTTCCCTCCCCACTTGTCAGGCTGAAGTGTTAAGCAATTTCTGAAGAGTTCCGAAGCCGCTCCCCAGACTTGAGCACCTTCACACAATGGCAGTTCAAGTAGTATTTCACTCGGAAATTATCACAAACTTATTGGGATACTTAGCTTATTGTTAGAAGTTATTTTAGCTTTTTTTGCCAAGCCAAAGGTTTTTGTTTCATACAGACCTATAATTATCTATGGGTTGTCACGTGCCGTCAAAAGCTCTGGAATTTTTGGAAAATTCTAACCTGACACCTAATAGTGAAATTGCCTTTTCATATTTATTGGTCTAGAACACCCAAAATAAACGAACACTCTTATTAAAAAAAAAATATAAAGATAACATTATTTTTATACAATACAGGTCCATCAACTTTTTGTGTGTAACATGAATAATCGTTTTTGATCGCATATAGTTTATGTGGGAACGATTTGTCTTACAATTAACCCAAACCCCTACAATTCATCCTCAAAATGTATCGTTATAATACAACAAAATTTATACGGTAATAAATACCTCGAAGCTAATCCTTGTAATAAACTGCATACACGTAAATCATCGATACTGAAAATATCATAAAATCAGATCAGTGCTTTAAAGAAATAAACTTGTAGACTTTAATAGCTGTGTATATTGAAATCAATTAATAATTTTTATGTTAAACCACAGTACGGCTTACCTTAAAACAACTTTTTATAAGTCAAAATCATTTATTGAAAGTATGCTAATTAGATTAGCACATTTTCACGTCAATATTTACAAAGTATAACACCCCCAAAAAAGGCCCCTTTCATCACTTCCTAGTGTTATGGCTGGAAAGAATTGGTGATGAACAAACTTCCCAGCCAACTTCAACCTTATAAAGGTCGCCGGAAGACGCTGGATGCAGGTCGCCTCCAACAGGTATCTGTGGAGATCTAAGGGGGAGGCCTATGTTCAGCAGTGGACGTCCTTTGGCTGAGATGATGATGATGATGATGAAACTTCCCAGCAACACAGCTGTCTATTACATTACATTACAATTCATTATTTCATAACAATAAGTTTTTTATTTTGGTTTACAACATTTATTAAGATAATTTTATCTGGGTACGCGAAGTAATTCCGCTGGACGCAGTTCAAACAGCTTTCAAAATAAAATTTTCAAATATGGCGACACCACTCTTCCGTAGTAACAACACATTTCATAAAACAACACGTTTAACCGCAGTGATAATAAACCCTCGTCACCGCTTAGACTAGCGTTACCGGCTATGAAACGCGCAAATTTTAGCCTTTATAGGCCAAACGTAGGCAGGAAAAAAGCAGCCCAAAATTACGGCATTTACCCACAAAACGCCCCGTAATGGTTCGCTCAATGGTGCGTTAAAGCAAAACTTCAAAGCGTTTGTTTGAGGCACACGGAGTAATGGAATGTAAGATGAGCGGAGATGACATAATGCAGGTAGGTCAGGCGCCTTCGTCTAGGTCAAATCCTACTGTGAGCATGATCAAAACGATCAGTTACGAGAGGTTATTTGAGACATCTGTCAACGATTTTTGGTAGTACAAAAATTGCTCGGGACCAAAGACGGCGCATAAGGGCGAAAACAATAACGTTCCTTGTCCCCGACTCACCCGCATTTTGGTGCGCTACTTTTAGGTGATTTTCATTTTCCGTTATGGCACCTCCGCTAGTCATTTTGTTCTCCATGGGCACCTCTCAATTATTTTGTTTGGAAGTTCCCTCCGAGTCCCTCTCAGTGCCAGGCCTGAGATCGGGATGTTATACGGAGCTTTAGCGGCTAATCGGCTAAAACGCTTGGCTAATCTTCTGGCAAATTACTTTATCTTAACGCTGTCAAATACATTGTTAGCAGATTTTTCAACGGCTTTTTAGTTTTGTGATTTATAAGAGCCATTAATGTCTGTAGAAAATTGTAGGGTAAACAATGGATTAGGATGTCTGGTTCTACGTATGATGCGTTATTTGATAGTACAATTTTTGTGACATTGTGGTACCCATACCTATGTGATTTTGTTCTATCCGTATTTACATTCATAAGCTGATAAATGTTTTTTTGTTTGAGAGTCCTTATCTCACTGAAACTACTGAGCCGATTTGAAAAAATCTTTCAGTTATAGATAGCCCATTTATAAGGTGGCTAGGCTTTTTGTCCTGGTGCTCAAAGTAGTTCCCAAAAGACGCGGATGAAACCACTGGCAAAAGCTAATCAATAGTGTCTACTTATTTTCAGATTAGTCCTTAAGCACATTAAGCGAATATTTTATCAACATTTTAGCGCTCATGATATGACAAGTTCAGGGTTGCTGACAAAAATCCGCTCGGTAAGCAAAGTGGAACTCAGATAAGATAGATTGATGCTTCCTAATGATGTCATATCTGGCCAACCTTGGAACGGTAATGTGTTCTACCTACTTACTTGTAATAGATTTAAAATGTACCTATAAAGTGCCAGAGTATCTTTTACGATGGTGTTTTTAAAATCATTTTCACATGTTTGCAATGTAACTGGATTGAGGAGGTCAGATAGGCAGTCGTTCCTCAGCTGAATCCGGTAAGACTGGAAGCCGACCCCAACATAGTTGGGAAAAAGGCTCGGAGGATATGATATTCAAGACAATATTGCATATTGTATCCTGCAATATACCTACCCATGGTATACCAATTTATACATAAAACATTGTTGAAAGGTTAAATTACAGACAGACGTGTGTTGCTGGGGAGTTTGTTGCGCCACTTCTTATTCCCAGCAAAAACACATAGGAAGTGGTAAAGGGCGGGCGTTTGTAAAAAGACTTAAATTGACTTTAGCAGACCAAAATGAATTTGATTGATTGTTTGATTTTGAAGAGATATTTATACATATTTTTTTATTATTTATTTCATTTATTAAGTAGCCAGTTTAATAATAGCCCTATAATATTGGGGCTTAAGCCTTGCCCTTCTATTACCCATTTGCAATAAACGATCGCGGCAATTTTTCCTTAAAGCTTAGGCGCAATATACCGTCTATTAAAGAACATACAAGACCTTCGATCCTACCGAAAGTGTATAATATTAATACACGCTACAACCCACCGGACTATATTTATATTGTTACGTTATAACTAAGGAAATTGATCAGTAAACATCGCCCAAAATAAAGTAACAAATTTCGCTTTCAAAAACCCTTTTTAACCCCCGACGCAAAAACGACGGGGTGTTATAAGTTTGACGTGTGTGTGTGTGTGTGTGTGTGTGTGTATGTGGCATCGTAGCTCCCAAACGGATGATCCGATTGTAATGCGGTTTTTTTTGTTTAAAAGGAATGTCATTCGGGAGTGTTCTTAGCTATGTTTGGTGGAAATCGGTTCAGGTCTTCAAGGTCATCAGCTCGTTTGTAAGGTGTGATAGGAATGTTACACGTTTAGTTTACTTGCAAGCATATGTGGGCTCTGAAATTTGAAACACTAATGTCTTCTGGAACCACTGAGCTGGTCTGCTGTTAGGGCACGAAGATAGGAGACGTAACCCTGAACTGCCCTTTAGTAAACCCATCGAGTTTGGGCTCGTTGAATTTGTCTTGACGAGTTCTCTTCACGTTTCTGATTGACGAGAACCTGATGCTAGAAATGGGATGTGGCGGATGAAACTCTCCAATGCCGGAATGAAACGGATAAACCGATTTATATTTTTACTGAAAATCTAGAATGACCAAAGGTTAATCTTTATTGTTTCTCAATCTGTGCAATTCTCCCAGAGCCAGTTTGTCATGAGGATTGTTAAACAGCTCCCTTTGGCCGAGATCGCATATAGCGACCCCATCTTAAAATAAAATAAATTAAATGAAGGAAAAATTAAGGAGCTCCTTCAAAAAGCATGAAATAAAATTAAATTATAAATTTAAAAAAACCCCCGACCCAAAAAAAGTACGCAATTATTATGACAAAAGGTTAAAAACGCTTAACCCTATAAAAAGCAAAAAATAACTTTTAACACTACGTAAGTACCAACTAAAGCATGTCAGACTAAACTAAATTTTGACGTGTCGGGGGACCGCTTTTTACCTGCAAAAATACTTACATAAATCAAATGATAGGTACCTACCTAATTACAACAGTCGTATATAAAAAAAAAACACGAATCTTAATTAGATAATTAGAGCGGTCCCCCGACACGACAAAATTTAGTTTAGTCTGACATGCTTTAGTTGGTACTTACGTAGTGTTAAAAGTTATTTTTTGCTTTTTATAGGGTTAAGCGTTTTTAACCTTTTGTCATAATAATTGCGTACTTTTTTTGGGTCGGGAGTTTTTTTAAATTTATAATTTAATTTTATACAAATTGAGATTGAAGCAAATTGACTTTTTATTTACTTATCGATCGTAAATAACCAATAAAAGAGTCGCTATTTAAATTAAAAGCCTTTGTAAAGCCCTTGTTTATTGAAAGCATAAAGGGTGTTTTTCATTCGCTTGTAATTATCGTTCACTTTCATACCGAACCACGAGCTCGCGTGGCGCGAACATAAAACTCTTTTCTTAATTACTTACATGTTAATTGAATGCTTGTCAAATATAATACAATATTATTAAAGCAACAAGCTTTAGAAATTGGTTGTGGAATAAATAAATTAGCGCCCTGCTGAGAAAATTATGACGAAATATCTTGTGACAAGATGGCGTTTCCCGCCCAAAGTGACGTTTGAACTGTCAAGAAAGTTTACGCTCGCTTTTAGGCTGCGGTGTTTTATATTCTGCCAATTACTTTATGGTTATTAGTATATTATACTTTGTGATTTTGAAGGAAGTTGTTGTAAGTATAATTTATCGTTTTGCAGCTTTTAAATATTATCGCCTAGCAATTTGATGTAACACCACTGCCGTATCCCTAGGGAGTAATAGTGATAAGAAAAAAATGTGTATGTGTATGTATATTTTCAGTTATACTTCCCCAAGTATATCTGTGGATCTATTAATTTATTTGTTTTGGAAGGTGGGTAAATATGTCAATATTTGTATTAGGTATTGCAACCCTCAGGAATGTGCGTAGGATATATTACGATGTCAAAATCGTTTGTCCCGAAGAGCTTATTATTTCTAAACCGGCTCGTTACGGCTCCGGTAATAAGAGATACCTTTTATTAAATTTTTATACGGATCTTGTTCTTATTAGGTTTTACTTCTTCTTTTCTATCGAGTTTCTATACTAATTCAAATAGAATTGTGTAACTGTAAATAAAGAGAAAAAATACATTGGAGTTTTTTGAATCAATTTTGCACCTCCGAATGATTTTGCAGTAGGCACCTTTCCATTAATCTCCATACTGATTTATGCCCGATGAAACTATCGGCTGATTAAAAGTTTGCAGTTTGTGGGACTATTAACTGGTCACCCAAAACATTTTGATGCCACCGCACTCTACAGAATAAACTATTGGCTAACTATCTGGCCAATTATCGGACGAAACCAAACTTTTAAGTCTCGTCCGATGTAATAAGCGCACTATTATAGGCACATTTCCATACTGATTACGATTGCTATCGTCGCGGTCAATTTTATTTGCGTCCGACTTCGTCCAATTCCCTATGAATATGAAACCATTGGTTTCACTTACAGACAGTTACCTACTTAATGTACCTACGTTTTGAATTCTAACTGCTAACTGCAACTGCCGTTCGCACGTGCCGGGACTGCTTGAAATCGGCCGCAACTACATTACTGGTTTGTATGTATCTACATGAAACCGTTTTGAATTGAAGCGGCAGCAGTTGCAGCCGATTTAGTGCAGTCGCTGCATGTGCGGTCGGCAGTCGGCAGCTAGCATTCAGAACGAACCTAAATTTTATGAGGTTTTTTTCAACTACCGTCCGTACTCAAATCGAATAATTTCTAGCTCAGGAACAAGCCTTTATTAAAGAAATACGTATGTGAATATTAGTGAGAATAGTTGGGCGAGTGAAATTGAATGTAGCGTGCGACACGACCGGCGGAGCGCGGCGATCCCCAAACATGTGCTGAGGTATGCGATGCGGTGTAAGCCATAGGCGGTAGCGAGAGCGGGTACGATATACTTGAAATAATTATAATTATTCTCGTGCTGGTTGTGTGTCAAAGACTCTTTAAACCTTTTAAGAGTCTGTTAAAAGTTCGTATGTATTTATTTTTTTATAATTCTTCACTCCGTCGTTTTCCACATGCCCCGATTTGAACAATACCTATTTTTTTTTTTTGGTGATTGTTAACTGGCAAATAAAAAACACTAACATTGTGGAGATTCCGTATTTATGCATGACTGCGCCACCTAAGAGATTGAAGTTCTGTTCAATTTAGAAAATGTAGCTTGAAAGAGCAGCATTTGGTGTGAGAACGCTCGAGATATTTTCTTGTAAAACGTTCAACACTAGGAAATAGATTAATCATAATTATATTTATACAAGTGTTTAAATTCTTTTCGTACCGCTATGAATTACATAACAATAACCTAGATCATAACAAAATTAATCAACCATCAAGGTTGGCAGGGGTTACTGTCCCCAAACACTCATTAAAATATGAACTATGACTTCTACTATAATTTCGTTTCACTATACATATTTATTTTTAGTTACATTCTAGCGAAATATAAATTATGTTCGTAGCGAGTGACACGCGGAATAAAGCTTAACATTTTGTATGTGAGACGAATGTGTTGGTATTTGTGTGGTGTAAGTTATAAGCGGACGCGATTTGAGCATTTTTTTTAACGCCTTTGCTATCTTAAAAGCAAGAGTCCATCTTTTTTATTAACTGTCTTACCGGAATATACACTGATTAATTAATGTTTATATCATATACTTATGTTAGTATTGTAAGTTTGCAAATACCTATAACACAAAACTCCTGTGTAAGTGGTAATTGACAGTAAAAACGTGTATTATGCTGCTCAAATTACAGGCATGCTATTTTTGTCAAAAGGGGTCCATCTTCTAGCCTGAAAGCTGTCAATTTAAGACTTATGTATGAATGCAGAAAAAAAATCTACTCATTATCAATTTAACTTATGAGTCGATAAGTACGTATAAGTATGACAAGAGAGCTTCCACCCGGTGCTTCTCTGGTTACTGGATATGTGGAACGTTTCAAGTACTTAGAACGAGCTGCATGTATGTGTGGATTATGTGTGGGTGGTGTAAGCTATTAGCGATGGCGGGCGAATAATATAGATTCTACGAAATATGGTCAGCGACACAGCCAAAATGTAATTTGAGAATATTTTTTACCATATTTAGCTACATACGAGTATGTATTGGTTAACATAGTAGCAAAATTTTATGAACACGGCCAATATTAAAAAATATCTGAACAATACAATATGCTGCTGCCGCTGCGGCCGCGGAGAACCTCAAGCGGCGGAAATATAGTGGCCTTGTCGGCAACTATATTTTCGAGCCGTTTGGGGTTGAAACCCTCGGGTCGTGGGGTCCGAATGCGCATACCCTATTTAAAGACCTGTCTAGGCGGCTGGTTGACGCTTCTCGTGACCAAAAGGCTGGCTATTACCTCGGACAAAGGATCAGCATGGCCATCCAACGAGGTAATGCTGCCAGCCTCTTGGGTACGCTCCCAGTTGACAGCGATGGGGATGAATTTTTTGACGCCTTTTAGATATAGTGTATATACAGGAATGAATTTTAAGCAGTGCACAAAAAAAAACTGGTGGTCCAGAATCATTAACAGAACATATCTGCATCATCAGTAAAAAAAATTTTTTCACTCTTTTGTCCGCCCTAAAATCAGCAAAATATGGATACCAACTATTCTAACGCGCTTGGAGCAGCGCTCGCGTCAGTAAACCGGTTTCGCGTTGCCGCCGTGCCTACTGTGACGACTGTGACGGTACTATCGGTTACAAAATAAACATCTTTCGATATCAATAACTTTTCTTTTTTGTACTAAAACACAACAAAATAAAAATATACGTATCTATAAAACTTATTTAACTATAAGTTGACGAAGTTTGCGCACTGGATAAAATTCATTCCTGTATATATATATATATATTTTTTTATTGTTCTACTAGGATAGTTTTTTTTGTAAATATCTATGTATATAACTATGTAAATAAATAACTGAATACAATATTAAATGCAAAAGCTGCAATTCTGTAATATCTGTTTTTTGTAATATGATACTTACACGGATATACATAGGTATGAGAGATTTTGATGTTTAGATAATAACCGCTAATTCTTCTCCATTATTACTAAATTCAAAAGGAATACTGTCTCAAAGGAATACACACAAAACAAATTCTATAATGGTTAACCCGCTACCGCTTATGCCTTACACACAAACCACGTCTGATTCACTTCGGAAACGCGTTCCCTGAATTCTGAAATAATTCGCAAATGACTCAAAGAAACAATACAACAGCATATTTCTGAATGAACGTTTATTTTAGTAAACATTGTGTTAATGACTGGAGTAAAAATGTTTTTATTGCAATCTCCACTGAATTGAGACTGCAGAGCTATCGTGAGCCAAAATGTGAATAAATCTTCAATGGTTTACGAGATTTGAGAAATTTTATTGTTTGATAAATCTACAATACTACTGAATTATTAGTGGCGGTTATAAATTATATTCTTGACGTCAGGTTTAATTAATATTACTTCAGAAAGTGCGTGAAGAAGTAACAAACTGACAAACTTACATTTTAATAATATTAGTGTTACAGCTACATCTACACGCATGAATTAAACATACATTTCTAAACTGGGTTGGAAAGCCAGGACTACTCGTCGTGACGTATTTTCCTATAGAGTAGGGGTGATGCCAAGGAAAACGGTAGTACATTGTTAACCTTTTTTATGGGAAATCATCAAATGACTCCCGTCCGCTGTGGGAGTAGCGTGAGGGAGTGTCAGGCTCTTACTGACTAAAACCCATCATGTTCCTTCTTAAGACCTTTATGTACCAGAGCCGCGGTAACTTCAGAGTAGATACCTATTTAAGAGGGTATTTACTAGGTAGATATGTATACGCTATACTAAACTAATTTATAGACACGTTAATTGAGGAGCTCAATTTATGCTTATAACACATGTTGCACTACTATTAGCAAATGTAGTAAACACTACAGACATATTTCGTTCATCGAGAAACTCGATCAAATATTAAAAATAAATAAATATCGTAGTGAAGGGCGTTCGTACCATTAAATATAACTAATGAGACACTGACCTCTAGTGATGTGCAAATATCCCGGAAAACGGGAATGAGATCGCGTTGATGTGTGAATATTTCACAAGAAATTCCCGTTTAATTTTGAATTTTACGGACATTTGTAAACCAATGACAGACTCTTCATCACTTTATGAATACTGTCGTGTATTTTTATTTATTTCCCCGTTAATTACTGAAGTTAAAACCGACGTTTTGGAATGACCTATTTTTTCTTGTCGTGCTACGAAAACATGTCAGAATTAGTAAATATGTCAGCGTCATGTAAAGCAAGCAAAACTTTTAATCAACGCCATGACATTGAAATGTCATGTTAAAGATAGTTGCGAGTCATACTCTATTAAAAGAAACCAATAGATTACCTAAAAACTGTGGGTGGAGACAGTAATTGATTACTAGTATACCTACTGTGCTCGTCACGGTTCACATATATCATGCAAATACTTACATATTTTATCCATAAGATTCCTACAGCTGCAAGGGGAGTTCGATTCTCCTATAATAATAGAATCATTTTTTTGTTTGTTTGAACTCCAAAGGCTCCTGAAACTACTGAACCGATTTGAAAACTTCTTTCACTTTTGGAAAGCTATACTCTTCACGAGTAACATAGGCTATATTTGAACCCGTTACGGGCAGTAGTTCCCACGTGACGCGGATAAAACCGCGGGAAAACGGCTAGTACTCCATACAATTTTGTGAGTAGACTGGACAGACGTGGGCCATGCAGTTATTTCTGAAAAATATTACTCACTACATTTCAAAAACTGATTCACACAAAAACAATCCCGAGAACATGAAAAATCTCGAAGAAATCTAAACAATAACAAAATCAAATTCATTTTTAACGTCAAAACTGGAACAATCGATCCCGATATTCATAAATCCCGGTGTCGAGGTTACATAAGTGACAGCACTATGCAACATCTGGTCCCGGGAACTGTAGGAGCACCATGAGTTCGAATTTCTTGGGATATTCTTCAATTAAAATTGTTGGCATAAGACATGCGTTTCGTGGAATAGTTGATAGTTTTCAAACCATCTGGACGTCCCTAGGTTTTGCGAATTGACTGCGTTTAGTACGATTTGTTGACACATGGCCAGGGTAATTACATAATGCCTTTAGTAACAAGTCTAAGTCGATTATACAAAACAGATTGAATTTAAAATATGCATACAATATCCCCAAAGTAGGCATTTTTTCAAGAACAAATATATAGTTATGAAATCTTTCAAAGTGGCTTGCATCAGAAATATCATGACAGGTTTTCTGCTGATTAAAGATCATTATTGTCTTGTACGAAAGTTCTCGCACAAAACCTAAAGGCATCCTTTAACATTATTACCATTCATAATAAAACCCAAAACATAGCCACCTCCAATAAACTGAAAGTCATAACAAAATTCATTGAATTTACATTTTACATGTAACAACCATTTAACTCTTCAGTTTTCCCGGAATGCAAGTCACAACACTAAACTTTACTATTGATGTTTTACACAAGAAAATGTTATATTAGTCAAATTACTGGAATATAGTTGTAAGTACGTATGCATGTTTATTTCATATCAAAGAAAAGCTAAAATAGTTAACCTTGACTGTATTATTTTATAAGTCACAGATGTTGATATTAAATAGATACTAGCTGCTTATTGTAGTTTCACCCGCGTCCTGTTGTAATTACTTCTTGTATCCGGATTATGTAGCTTTCCAACAGTGACAGAATTCTTCAAATCGTTTCAGAAGTGGCTGAACCTTTCAGGTACAAACAATTAACAAAAACTAGCCACCTTCGAGTACTCGCGCGCCAAGGGCTTCGCACAAAAAATCACGATAATTAAAAGGGAGCCTTCTAAAACAGTTATATTATTATTTAAAACAGTTATAGTTAGTATTTGTAGTTAAAACGGCTACAGAAATACATCATCTGTGAAAATGTTTGCTGTCTAAAGTTACGAACAGCGATGTCTTAGTAATAGGGTCCCGTTTACCGACCCCCTAAAAACCGCTATCCCGCTATTATGAGTAGGAGACCGAAGTCAGTACGCCACGACATTCAATAAATACCATTCTCTCTAAACAAGATGTTTCATACAAATCACTACACAATGAGTAATCCAAGAACCGCTAATGATTTCAGCAGGTGCACATATTCTCAGTGTAACGACTTATTGACTCATGCGCAGATTTAGCCAATTGGACTTCTGTTATCATAGCGTACGGTTGACTTGTAACCTCGTTAGTAACCAAACATACAGTTTTTGATCGTTACTGTAGTTATTTAAGGTTTTAGCAGACTTAATAACTCAGAAACAGATCTTTACTACATTTCCAGTATTGACCTATACTGACGTGTAGACCATACATAAGATCAAGCAACGCTTGGCGCGGCGAGTCCGGGGATAGGTGACTATCTTATAAAAAAAAGGAAATATCTTCCTAATAAAAAGGTGTTTTTACTCAATAAAAGAATACTTCGAAAAATAACAAAGCTAAAATCACTACTTCATAAAATAACATTAGCAACTACCAACATGAATATGTAATATAAAGAAATAAAAACACAATCACCTAATACTACCTACCACATTACATCTAATACGTACTTGTTATTGATTAAAAAAAAATGTCTAGAATATAAGTAATAGACAGTAATTTAGCAATAAGTAATTTAGCAATAAGTAATTTAGCAATAAGCCCTCACATTTTGCAACGCCGACAAAAGGCCGTTAAGCTGAACCTAAACCTATAGAAGTATAAGAACTTTACAACCTTAACATGCAAATAAATATTTTGAGTTTGAGTTTTGAGCTTATCATGTAATGAAGAGTTCTTTCGTGTTTCGGAATACATAAATTGCTGGGTCCCAGCTACAACATCGATGGCAATCATTATGGTTAGTGAGAAGTCAAAAAGTCTGGAATCCATTCTATTCACGAGTACTAAGGGGTATCGTGTTGTGGAGCTCAGATAGGCAGTTGCTCCATGTAAAACATTGGTTCTCAGGTGCATCCAGTGAGTCTGGAAGGCGACCCTAACATGGTTCACAAAAGACTAGCCAGATGATGACATCAAATATTCATCCTGTAACTTACTACCCGAGCCGATAAAGAATGGGATTAGAAATCGCGACAGCTGTATTTACCTCTCGCTCATACACTATAGCACATGAGCGAGAGTTGAATACAGCTGTCGCGATTTCTAATCCCATTCTTTATCGGCACGGGTTGTATATTAGGGAATGCAATCCGGACTATCCGTAATCCGAAAAATCCGGATATCCGCACATTTTTACTCGACTTGTAAATCCGGATTCGAAAATCAAATCCGCGGATTTTCTGAATAATAAGAAACCTACAAAGAAAACGGACAGAAATATAAGAATTAATTTGCAGAACTGTAGAAAACCGTACTAATCCTATAGAAGTGTCTGTTGAATCACATAAAACTATTTCCAGAGAACAAGAGTCTTTAGATCAAGAAATTAGTTTTCGAGAGAGATTAGCATTTGAGTTAAACAAAATCAATAAGGCTAGAGAAGAAAATGTCCTCATCTGCCGAAAGCCTGAAACTGATATTCCCAGTTTGGAGATGGAGATGGCGTTATTTTTTTTTAATAATAAAATTAGCAGGTTAAACGATAGCACTTTAGATACTATATTATTTTTGAGGTCACATTTTGTCTCTTTTTTAATTTATGTTGATTAAAGTGAAGTTAAATTATTTTGTTACTTTTGTTATGTTTATTAATTTGACAAGATGTCTATTATTTATGTTTTCCAGAATTTCTTTAATTTTTACTTTTAATTATTTTACTAACGTTACTCAGCTCACGAGTCACAGACTGATTATTTTAATAATGCGGATTATTTTCGTGTGTAATGTTTAATAATTTGAGAAGAAGTTTATTAATTTGTCTTTATTTTTGATCTCCATAGTTTTTTTTAATTTGTACTTATATGTATCCACCTGCGCAACAGAGAAGCGAGTGGCAACATCCAGTGGCGAGGTGTACCTATCAGCCATTGCAAGCTTCCAAAATATCTGAGTGTAACTCTCGACAGGTCGCTCACTTTTAGGAAATACTGCGAGAATGCCAAGCAGAAAGTTGCCTCGTGCAACAACCTGTTGCGAAGGCTGACGAGCACGACCTGGGGTGCCTCACCATCGGTGTTGCGAACCACTGGCCTGGCTCTGTGCTACTCCGCGGGCGAATATGCATGTCCCGTGTGGTGTCGTTCCGCTCACGCCGGGCAGGTGGATGTAGCACTGAACGAAACGTGCCGCATTATGACTGGCTGCCTCAAGCCGACCCCGGTACAGATGCTGTACCCACTGGCCGGCATTGCCCCACCAGATGTTCGCAGAAGCGTGGCTTCTGGCATCGAGAGAGCCAAACTCGAGGCAGACCAACGACACCCCATGCATGTACAATTACACCCCAGTGCCACAGCGGCTCAAAAGTCGCAGGGGTTTTTACAAGATCGTTGCTCCTGTCGATGGTGAGGCCTCTCTAGCCAGACGGGAACTTTGGCGGTCGAGGAGTTTACTGCCCACAGTTTGTCCCGCTCGTGGAAAGACTCCTTCTTGGACACGGCAGATCGTGTTTTGAGAAGAGTTTGGCAGTCCTTAAACAGACTCCGAAAACAGGTCGGCCGAAGCAAAGACAATCGGTCCAGGTGGGGTTTCACGGGCGGGGCGGACCTTGGGTGCGAGTGCGGGGCTGCTATGCAGACCATGTCCCACCTCATCGTATGTCCACTGTGCCCTGAAACTTGCTCGCGGCAGGACCTCATGAGTGCATCCAGCCGTGCTCTCGCTGTGGCGGCATATTGGGCTGACAAAGTGTAGTCTCACTATAAGACATGTCATCGACACGAAAGAAGAAGAAGAATTTGTACTTATTATTTTACTAACGTTACTCAGCACGCGAGTTGCAAACAGATTTTTTTTATTTTTTATTATATACTGCGATCTGTCTCCACAGTGGGACAATAAACAGTAGATTTGGAGTGTTACAAAGGGACATGTTCAAGGAAGCAGCCAGTGTCGCTTCCTACTCATTTCTATACCCTTAGGATATATCTTGGGGCATCTTTCTCTTTAGTCTCCGTCTACCAGATTTCTCCATTAACTTCTGTGCCAATATGTTTGGGTGACTGGCAATCCTGTTTTTGTAGGTTTTGGTGTGTTTGCGTATTTCATCTTGAACTGTAGATATTTTGAGGTCTTTGTGAAGCTGATCGTTTGACACAAACCATGGGGCATCTGCTATTATCCACAACATTTTGTTTTGGAACCGTTATATTATTTCTATGTTAGAGTGTGAAGCAGTACCTCACAGCTGGATACCATAGGACCATACAGGTTTGAGGATAGCCTTGTAAAGTAGGAGCTTATTTTCTAGTGATAGCTGGGATTTTCGGCCAATGAGCCAGTAGAGTTTCCGCAGCTGAAGGCTTAGCTGCTTACGCTTGGTGAAGATATCTTTTTCCAAGTGAGGCGTTTGTCAAGATGCAACCCTAGGTATCGGACATGGTCTGCTTGGGGGACATTGTTTAATCGAACAGGTGAGCAGGATTCTCTTCTCAAAGTAAATGTGACATTGACAGATTTATTTTCATTGGCCTTGATTCGCCACTCCTTTAGCCAAGTTGCTATGTCGTCTAGGGCAAGTTGGAGTTTTCTGGTTGCTATGTCTGGCTGACTATCAACGGCTAGAATTGCTGTGTCATCTGCGAAACTGATTATTTAATAAGAATATTAAAGCTATAACACCAAAATATTAGTATTAAAATTGATTAGTATTGAAATGGAATAATTCTAAATAACAAAAATAAAATAAATCATATGATTTGATTTTCCAGTGTTTTTATTTTAATCCATTTACACAAATATAAGAAACTTCATAATGGCGTCCACGGCCGATTTCGGCCACGGTGGCTGTTCTCATTTAAGGAGATCAGCCAGCTGCGCAGGACATATTATAGTGCACAAGCATTTGCGCAGACACAGGTGCACTCCCTATTCCTTCACTCTCATAACCCGATGGGACGGCAATCCGACACGACCGGAAAGAGATCAGGCGCAGGACCGACATTTACGTGCTCTCCGATGCACGGGTGAATCAATCACCAACTGCCAGACTACGGGCTGCTTTGTGAAAGTTTAAGAAAACCCACAAAGCGATTTCGGCCCGACCCGGGAATCGAACCCGAGACCTCGAGAACAGCAGCCGCGCTTGCGACCACTAGACCAACGAGGCAGTCAAGTCAAGAAACATCATATTAATAAACTGATATAAGTAGGTTTGTTTATTTTCATGAAAAATCCGTAATATCCGGATAATCCGGATTGGACCAAAAATCCGTTCTTAAAAATCCGGATTTTAAAACAGAACGGATTTGCATTCTCTATTGTATATCTTTAGCTTTTCTATGTACATACATAATTCAAACTTCCTCGATACTAGCAAGAGCTTACACAAACAATTTACCCGGACGTCAACCGGATACTGTAGTGAGTCTCAATATTTTCTAGTTTGTTCAATTGCAAGTTCCGACAGAAAAATAACTGTAAAATCGTTTGCTATCAAGCTGTCATCATCATCATCATCATCTCAGCCATAGGACGTCCACTGCTGAACATAGGCCTCCCCCTTTGATCTCAAGCTGTAAACAAGATATATCGCTGTATGAAGATTATGCTTCACACTAACATAGTGTGATAGATGCTCCAAGAGGTTCCACTCGCATTCCCAACGAACTACTCCCCGAAATAGTCCATGTCCTACACAATCTGTGAACCAATTGTTTTTTTGCATGTCATAAAAGGTATCAGTTACTCATATCAGCTGAAATGTCATGCCCCACTATCGCTACTACTTGAGACCCCACTATCGCCTGCCGGGGCTGCGGGTTGTTCGAAAGAGATACCGCGGCCCTGGTACATAAAAGGCCTATGACGGAACACGACGGTTTTTAGTCAGTAAGAGTCTGATACTCCCTCACCGCTGCTAACCCACAGCGGGAGAGGGGTCATTTGATGATTTTTGACGTCGGAAAAAAAAAAAAAAAAAAACTATCACTACACGGTAGTGGGGGGTGTCATTTCAGTTTAGACAAGACATATGTAAAGGATTTCAAAACATCTTTCATATTAAAACATTCAATAATTTCCTAACCCTATTACCAAAAGCTTTCGCTTCCACCATTCATGGGAAAGTTTTCGGAGTCGAGATAAAGTTGCGTGTTCATTACGCTCGGAGTCGCGCGTCATGTTACAGCGCTGTGTACATCATACATTTTCTGAATTACCTGCAGTAAGGGTGCAGATACAATAAGCTATATTTTTTAAATGTATGTAGCTTTAGCTCGTGGATTTGTTCGTGTCACATGGGAACTTCTTTACTTAACCTGATGAAAATTGCATAAGTATTTCGTTCTTCGTTAAATGAGTTGTCAAGCACTGAAACATTTATTTCATATCGGTTCAGCGGTTCCTGATATTAGTGTGTTCAAGTAAAGAGAGTTTATTTGTTCGTAATCTTTTAATTAAGCCTCATAATATAAGAGTTTTTTTCTCAATGTTTGTTTGGTAGCAAATACATATACCTAATTCGGCTTTTACTAAAGACTGAAATCATTTAAATTAATTTCTGCAATTTGAGTCGCTTTTTAGACGAAGTAGTAATGACAATGGAAGTACGATTTTCACTATAATCAATCAAATTGATGAAATTTCATATCTGCACTCATTTTGGCGATGAGTAATTTAGTATCCAAACGCAAAATAATAATCTCTACCGCATAATCACTCCCACACAAATATGAGCACCCATAACAATAGCACATATTTTTGCGATCAACGCTCACGTCTGAACGCACCCTAAAATGATGTAATAAGAGAGATGGCAGTAACTTTGTCGTGAATAACTGACGCGACGAAGACTGATCGTGTGTGAAGCGCCCTTATCGCGCTAAAGACTGCTCAGTTAATCATTTTTGTGACGTCGTTATGTTCTGTTTTGCGGAATATTTATAAAGAAAAATACACAGGAATATGAAGGGAAATATTCAAAAGATCTTGAGATAGGCATAGATCGATCTACCCGCTTCTTACATACACTTAGTTTACACTTAGTTGAATATTCAAACTGCCCTAGACTGCAGCATTTTTCGCGACTGTCCTTACAATTTTTCTGAAATTAACATAAACACATTATATTAACGTAATTAAAACTACACAATGTACGTTCGACGATTCACACACGATCCAGATACCGTTGTGGTTCTCCTCGCAGTCAGGCAGTTGGCACCGGAATTCCGCTAAAAATATGAATTCGTGGACATCAGAACGATAGGAGCTTCTTTCTTCTGGAAACTTCAACACTAAACGCAACTGAACAAACACCCATGTATGAATCATTTTATCAGCTGGAACTCAACTCCTGACTCTTTCTTCAGCAGGACAAGATGAGCGTCGTAGATGGCGGGGGCCCAGAGGAGCCGGCCCTCACGGCGCCAGCGACCACCCCCACCACGCCGCCCCCCTCCGCACTCGCTCCAGATGGCACCGCACAACTCATACAGGTAGGGATGAAGGTGGATGGTCTATTGGAGTCCTATGTCTTCAAGAACTATCACACCGAGCTAGCTGTTTGATGTCACTATTTTCAGGCATAAACTAGAAGATAGGGTGTTAAAGTTCATGGGACTGGCTTACAACTGAGTCGTGAATTTATAAACAAAAACGCCTTAGCGTGTAGTCAAAACTGTAGCTGTTGTTACGGATATTTATCAAAGTGTCAACTGTTAAAACCACTATTGCAAAAGATTATTTATCAACATAATTTAACCAACCATAAAGCCCAAAAAGTACGAAAATCTTAACAAAACCATGGCTGCAAGTTAGTTATAAGCTTTTAATTACATATGTACCTACTAGGTTTAGGTATAACGGAAATATTCAACCAAACCCTATAAAACTTAAGGTCTCGGCACACATGGGATCGGAAAGGGATCGTAACCGTAACGCCTTTCGCCTCGCTGTCAACCAGGCGTCAACCTACCGTATGCACGTAACGAAAGCGTATCAGCAGCGCCTGTACGTCAACTCGGCTACGGCTAGGCGACACCGCGCTTACGCCTCGCCGCCCCCTGGCTGACCTGGTTGGCTCTAGATCAGTTTGAATCCAAACGTTAAGTGTAGCGCACGGTTATGTCTTGGTTTACAATACGTGAGTTGGCTATCATAGCCATAGCACTTGATGAAGAGGAAAAAGAAAATAGCAAGAAAAAAAGAAAAAGATATTGGGTACACAGTATGAATAAAGCAAGGAGTAAAGGAATAAAGTAAAGTAAAGGGGAAAGGGTGGACGAAGAGATGTGAGCTCGGGTACGGAAAGACGTAAGCGCGGGGACGGAGAAACGTAAGCGCGGGGACGATGAGCCGTAAGCGCGGGAATTCAAGTTCGGAGCCTGTTCCGAGGCGAGGCGATTACGTTATTATTCCGATTAGTGTGCGTTGCAGTAGGGAGTTTAATACAAACCATTCTGAACGGCTCGAGGCGATACGGTGACGATCCCTTTCCGATCCCATATGTGTGCTGAGACCCTAAACCTCCCTCAATTCTAAATAGCACGCACGTCCCCGGCTTCCATGCACCGGGTCACATTAGATTAAGTAATGCAGCTGCCCACGTGACTCGGATGCGATTAAACCCCGACGTGAAATTGGATCCCACCGAGCCCCGTCCGATACTGTTGGGGTTCCGTGGTGGATTGGAAAATGGGAATTTGTTGTTGTTAATGCTAGTAACGTTTAAGAGGTCTGCCGTTTGATATGAAAAAGTAGAATATATAGTCCTGAGAACTTTAAATGCCTTGTACTTTATTTTTGTTTGTCTTAAACTGCCTTGGTTTTGTAGTTTGCAAAACCCTGATACAAAATACTTGGGTAGTTACATATTCATTTATCCTCACATATTCGATGCGGGACAGGTATTTCCAGGCCTCATGTGTAGTCAGGTGATAAAAAGCACTCAACTGACGTTTGAGTATTTTATTACAATCACCGGACTAAGACAATCTCAAAAACAAAGCACTGCCTGGACACCAAAACTATAAAATTAATGAGTAGATCTTCTTCTTTATATAAGGCCTGAATTCTACCATATACTCTTAGGTCCTATAAGGTCCAATATCACTTACTGATGTTTTCCCGTATCAGGTCCCAGTCGCCCCCCGGAAGCCGCCCCGCCGAGGTCCCAAGGTCCAGCAGGAGAGGCCCAAGAGAGCGCTGTTCTGTCTCACGCTCAAGAACCCCATGAGAAAGGCCTTCATTGATATCGTGGAGTGGAAGTATCCTTTTCAAATTGCTTTGGAAGCGGGTAACAGACTGTATTAATAGGATTAGAAAGAATTCTTGAGTAAAAGTTCAATCAGGGTCTAGACATGGTTTCAAAAAGCAGCCCGGTATCTGGAACTTATTACACTCCTGTGTCTGGGAGGGCACGTAAAGCAGGCATCCCAGTCTCAGTAGTAGTCATTGATGCAATTCCATGTTAGAGGCAGTCAGGGTGATTTGAAAACACACAGGGAGACCTGCAAGACACAGTTTATTATAAGTTATGTGTTATTTTTCTGGTACTTGTTACTTTATAAATAATTGAGAATTATTGAATCAATATTATTTAGAAAACCGTTATATATATTATTTAGATTCGTTTGCGTTAAAACAGACAATATACTTCAATGATTATAATCCCAAATTCACAACTGAAACAAAAACTTTATGTATAGTAATACCACAGAGTAATGGTATTCTTCGTTTCGCATAGAACTCATAAATTCCATAGTATTTACATTACACCATCACGAACATTATATTAAAAAATAAACCGCGAAAACTTTGCCGACGATCATAATATTAGGTTATAAATAATTTGCATGATCGATATATTTAAACTGATAGACGGAAGCCGCTGGCAACCTGCCAGGTTACGGCCCCGAGAAATATTGGAAATCACCATCTAAAATATAAATAATGGGCATTTTTTTGTCTATAGCAATGTTTTTTTTTTACGTGGAAAACCAGGTAAACATGCCATCCATGTCAAAATGACCTGAGCCAGATTCAGACCTGCTACATAAGTGATTAAGTATGTACTTTAAATACGGAAATAACTGTATGAAATGAATATACAATCTATACTAATATTATAAAGAGGAAAACTTCGTTTGTTTGTTTGTTTGGTTGTAATGGATAAACTCAAAAACCACTGGACCAATTTTAAATATTCTTTCACCATTAGAAAGCTATATTATCTGCGAGTAACATAGGCTATATTTTATCCCGGTGCGGGCAGTAGCTCCCACGGGACGCGGGTGAAACCGCGGGAAAACGGCTAGTGCAGTATAAAGAGATTAAGTTAATGCCATAATACTCAGATAAAATATAACCTATGTCACCTGAGGATAGTATAGCTATCCAGCAAGAAATAATTTTTTTAAACCACTTCACTAGTTTCGGAGCCATTAAGGTGACACAGACATTACACGGAAACTAATCTTCATAGATTAGTTTCCGGGTATCCATAAGCTTCAAACTTTATCTATAATGTTATTATGTGTAATTCTCTAGTAGTCTATGAACTACTAAATGAGTTGGCTCTTATCCTCAAAGTAGTCTAATTGTAACAGTCGTAAACGCTAGTGCAGCCGGAATCAGGAAATTGTTGCAACGAGAGCGTTTGGCTTCAAAGTAAACGACACACTAAGTATAAGATCGTCGGAACAAAGTTAAAGATGACCCGACTGAACTTTCATTGCTTTTTGTTTTGAGACTTTTTAATATCTCTATTTAACAGTGCCAGTATTTAACACTTTTCCTATATTAATTATAGAATAAACGATATGTATATGAAGAGCTTAAAATCCTGATGTTAACATACCAATGTACAATACGTGTAATACATCCTACAGGTCTCATCAAGAAGTAAAAAACATAGAATGCAATATCGAATACAGTAAACACATAGGATTAACAAAATAACCACAATATTTTGCTAAAAAAACAACTTTTATTCTCTCAGCAGAATGTAAATCTAAAAATTAACACAAACATAAATGTAAAATATCGCGCGATATGTATTTTTGTCACTAAAACGTAGTCGAGCGGAAATCGTTGGCTATAACTCTTTGCGTATCGACAGACAGACAGTTTCAGTAGACATACGTAATCTACATAGTTTATTCGTTTTCAATTACAATTTTATTATACACTAGCTTCTGCCAGCGACTTCGTCCGCCTTAGATTCGTACTTTGTGCAAAGCGAGGAAGAAATACTAAGCACCAGCCTATCCAATTATCTAAATGTATGCGTAGTAGTAGGACTATTTCACCAGAAAGGAAATAAACCTACCTAGTTTATAAAATAACAACAAAAGAAAGTAAAAAAATAATTAATTAAAACCTAAAAGTCGCGCTGATAATGGATGATAAGCAAGATTTGTTAATATCAATTATTGTCGGTCAATAAGGTTGAACACTCTGAACGTCTATTCGCATCAATCGCATCAATAGCCAAATATTGTATGAAGCCCGCGCAGCCACCGCGCCGCGAGCCGCGTCGAGCGACCGGCGACCGTTACACAAAAAAAATGATCCTTATAGCATGATATTCACGCGCGGTGGCTTATTACCGTATTTCATGTATAACTTTGGTTTTTCTCTACCGATTTATATGATTCTTTTTTTATTGAATAGGTAATAATGTTAACTTTTATTATTTAATATGAGTGAGGGTGTTAGAAACGTAATAGTAGACAAAATATAATCAGAAACCTCCGAACTACTAAGCTATCGAGAGTTACACGTGTTATTGTGAGACAACCATAAAAGGTAGACTTGTGCTGTCATGGGATGTTTTTTACATAATTTTATGGAGAACATTTCCGTCATACATAGTTTCTGTGTAGCTTTTACCATTAAGGCTGCACACGCGACGGAAGCTTAAAAAATGGAGTAACTTCGCCCTTTTTCCCGACATTTCCCTTCACTGCTCTGCTCCTATTGGTCGCAGCGTAATGAAAAGTATCCTATAACCTGCCCAGGAGTATGAAGAATAATTGTACTAAGTTTCATTAAAATCCGTCAAGTAGTTTTTGTTTCCATAACGAACATACAGACAGACAGACAGACAGACAGACAGACAGACAGACAGACAAACAGACAGACAAAAATTCTACTGATTGCATTTTTGGCATCAGTATCGATCACTAATCACCCCCTGATAGTTTTTTTGGAAATATATTCAATGTACAGAATTGACCTCTCTACAGATTTATTATAAGTATAGATAATTAAACTATATTAAATAGCAGAGAAGAAGTTCATTTTAATAATTTCAAAAGTCAGTAAAAACATAAACTTAAAGATAACCAATTCGTAACCAGCCGTCATATCGCCAATTTCACCTATGGTTTTTTTTTAGAAATTATGAATTAATTTAGTTTATATGCAATGTTGTATTATAAATAATAATTTGTACTTTTGAAGGAAACACTACGCGACTGCAAAAAAACGTCTAAGTAATCCTTTATCAAAATCAAAAGTGCTTTACTATAAAATAAGCTCTCCACTATACTTTTAAAGCTGTCAATAGAAACCAAATTATCCGCATTAACTTTTACCATGCAATACAGAAATACTCCATATATCTAAGAATACACCACACATTAAATTCCATCATCGAAAAATAAAATGTAACAGCAAAAATATATCAAAGACATTCCGAAACTGCAAATAAAACTCCACGTTTTATAATAAAAACAGAAATAAAGTCAATGTACGCCATTATCTTTAGGTGCGTACGGATAGCGCGTTCCTGTGTTACGCGTAGTTGGGAAACACTGTCCACGCGTACATTGGATACGCGTACAGCTCCTGTACGGACCGCCGCGAACCTGTACGCGAGGTCAATCGATCCAGAGCGCTCCGCGAGCCCCAGTCATTCGCCATGACTCCGACAAACTTAGCGGTTGCGTGCACCACCACTGCTGCGGCGTTAGTCATTATTCAACACATTTTAAATAAAAAAAAAGAGAAACAAACGGAAACCTAGATGGTGGATGAAAAAATTGTTTCGGGAAAGATTACAGGGTGGAAATAGGCTAATGGAAGATATAAATTATGAAGAAAGTGGGGACAAAAATTTTGTGAGAATGAGTTTGCAAGATTTTGAAATAATTCTTGAAAAGGTTGAACCTGAAATAAAAAATAATATTTTCATTATTGAAACTCGAAGAACACGCGTGTTTATTCATTTTGCCGTCCAAATATAGCGTAGCCGGCCGCGTGCGTCCTCTTTGACGCGCAGTCGGTTTTTGGTCGCGCGTCAAAGAGGACGCACGCGGCCGGCTACGCTATATTTGGACGGTAAAATGAATAAACACGCGTGTTCTTCGAGTTTCAATAATGAAAATATTATTAGATTGATTCAACTTTATGAATTTCACCGGGTCTTGTGGGATAGCACACTAACTGATTAATCTTTCCCGAAACAATTTTTTCATCCACCATCTAGGTTTCCGTTTGTTTCTCTTTTTTTTATTTAAAATGTGTTGAATAATGACTAACGCCGCAGCAGTGGTGGTGCACGCAACCGCGAAGTTTGTCGGAGTCATGGCGAATGACTGGGGCTCGCGGAGCGCTCTGGATCGATTGACCTCGCGTACAGGTTCGCGGCGGTCCGTACAGGAGCTGTACGCGTATCCAATGTACGCGTGGACAGTGTTTCCCAACTACGCGTAACACAGGAACGCGCTATCCGTACGCACCTTTACGGAAGCACGTGTCGAGTACGCGTAACCAACTATTTTGGAATCATGATTTCCTAGTGCGAATATACATAGATATATATAGATACACTGGAGTTTATCGATTAGGATAAATATCTAGCCGACTTCCTCGAAAATGAAAAATGTACAGAAAAATTTTACAACGGTTGAGACTCTAGGTCCCACACTAGCATTCCCTGTATTCTGGGATCTAGGCTCCACGTGCGGTCAGCATACGTTTTAACAAATTACTTAGGTATGTCGACATGCGTTTTATTTTTATAAAATAATAATGGTGACATGATGCAAAAAGATCACATGTACACAATGATAACTAAAAGTGGATATGTATTAAAAAAATAAAAACTTCTTTAGTTACTACAGTTTTTCTAAAATAAGGATTGTGAATAAGTTGATGACGATAATAATACTCAAAATTGTATTTAAGTTCGAAAGTCTCAGTACCGATTGTGGTTCATGCGTCTAACAATTGACTTTTTATTTTCAACATTTATGATAACGTAGACGAGTAGGTATGATAGACAAGTTGAAGAGGGTCATACAGGAAAGGTTATTTTGGCGGTCTTTTTGGGCAGATGTCAGAAATATTGCGTTCAAGTATCACTTACCCTTGACCTAAATGGGTAGCTACAGTGGTTTATCCATACTGTATATACTAATGTATAAATATGAAAAATTGGATTGTTTGTTCAAATCCAATAGGCATTGGAACTACTGAACCGATTTTAATCATTATTTCACTATTAGGAAGCTACCTTATTTGCGCTGAACATAGGCTATTTGTCCGAATATGGGAAGAAGTTTTCCCAGGAAGCGGGTGAAACTGCGTGGACCAGCTAGTAACAAATATAACTAAACAGCACATTTCAAACAGTAATTCCATACAAAATACCCCAATAGCAATCATAGACGAAAAAATATTGGCTCACATCCAAAACATTGGAGGAATTTATGAATGAGTGACAGAAAACATAGAAACGTGAATGTAATAAAATAGTAGGCAAATGGGACAAATTCGTGGTGGGCTGCCAATGTCAAGGGTGTGGGTTCATGTCCCGTGTGTCAAGTTCGGTTATATCGCGTTTCCAAGAGAACTCTTCAAAAGTCAGGGATAAAAACTATCCTATGTTCTTTCTCGAGGTCAACTCTATCTCTGTACAAAATTTTAGTAAAATCAGTTCAGTGGTTTAGACGTGAAAGTCTAACAGACAGACAGATAGACAGAGTTATTTTCGCACTTATAATATTAGTAGGGATAATAAAAAGGAAATATTTTTTGTGTGTTAAGGCTCCGAATCTACTGAGCCGATTTGAAAAATTCTTTCACTGTTGGAAAGCTACACTCTTCCCGAGTAACTTAGGCCATATTTTATCCCGGCACGGGCTGTAGTTTCCACGGGACACGGGTGGATCCGCGGGTAATCGGCTACTTACAAAAATGTTCCTTGGTCATTGAAATAGTTCAAGGTTGTAACGTTATTTTTATTGTTGTTTGAACCGATATCTGTAGCGATATAGACTACATTAAAAGTAATGGTGATATTATACTTATGAGCAATATCTGACCCTGTTTCACCTGCTGTAATAGTTTCAGCTGCGCCATTTCGATTTTCACTGATGATGTGTATTCATAGATCTTTCACGGTGTTTTAACCTGTAGGTTATTGTATGCTACAATAATTTCTAGTGTTGTGTTAATGTTTTTTTCTGGCTACATTATCAACATCACGATATATTATATTTTATTAAATATCGTCATGTGCCTAACTTGTTTCCAATTAAGTTAGGGTCAGATTTTAATCTATCAGTTACATAAGCACTGTTTGAAATGACACTATGGTTAGCAAAATCTCTAAAAACATAACCCTCATCTCGTCGCAATCGGATAACTATACCGAACCCTTTGTCTTCCTTAAAAGCTCGGTTACGATGAAACAGGTAGGTTATAGTTTATATTATTTACAGCCAGTTTCTTCATCAAAAGTTAAAGCCAAAGTAAAAGTCAAAGTAACGTCTTAAGTAAAAGTAACGGTTAAATTAAATTTTTCTATTAGTTTTGCTGTCAATTTAGCCTTGAAAAAACGAATTTGACCGTTACTTTTACTTTAGACATTACTTTAACTTTTACTTTTGATGAAGAAACTGGCCGTAAATAAACAAAACCTACATTAATATTGTTTAACTTTACAACACTTTTGCAGAATCTGCAAATAGAATATATAATTGTGGTACATTCGCTGGCAAATTGTTCAGCATATTGCTAAATCGATGTAAATAAATCAATCCATCGGAATATGTTATATGGACGAAACTTGGCACGGATCATATCTAACCTAAAATTGAACTAGTTTCCAAAGAAACAATGGTATTGATATCGTCTTCAAGTGAATGTTGACTGCCATCTGTTGTTTAATCTGAATTGAATCCGACTAGTGTATAGTAAAATTGTATGCTAAAACTATGCTTAGATC
This sequence comes from Helicoverpa assulta, assembly GCA_963856015.1. Lineage (NCBI taxonomy): Eukaryota > Metazoa > Arthropoda > Insecta > Lepidoptera > Noctuidae > Helicoverpa > Helicoverpa assulta. Next base: position 937,924 of record CAWLCW010000030.1, read on the forward strand.
GACTCTAGGTTTTAGAGCTGGTACCTACCAAAAGTTTTCTATCAGAAATTGTTATAAGTAACGCTATTTTCAATTGATTCTTTCGACTAAACAATCGGCCGACAATTAACCCGATGGTTATCAATTATTTTTCCTCAAAGATAATCTTGATTCCATTCTAAGTTTTCAGTCGGTCTGATACCGGCTAAATATCTGATCATTGTAACATACTGATATATATGAACCCAAACAAAGCATAGGCCGACTAAAAGTTTGCACTCTCAAAGTGGTGAGCTTCTGCAATTAAAAATAGACCATAACCGTGTTCTTTTAAGTACAGTTTTTCCTTAACTCTAGCATCAGACCTTTTGAGTATATGATTCTGACCACCATCTTCGCCAATTGCATCGCCCTCGCCGTCTACACACCCTATCCTGCCAGCGATTCTAATTATACCAACTGGGTTCTTGTAAGTATTATCTTTTATATGTTTCTCTTTATTATAATCTTGATATCCAATTGCTTAAGTTTAAATTCTATTGGCAGCAAGACTGTCTCAGCTAAATGTAGTTTATGAATCTCATTAAATGACATGGTGTCCTATTTGTACTTTGTACTTGACCGTGACAAACTATGCTGTAATAAGTTACCTTGTACTACTGAAACAAATAAAATTGCAACCCGTCCTCTGTTTCAAACTATATCTGCCTAGAAAATAATTCCATATCATTTCTGTTTTACTTATGAATTCATCCGGCAAATGATTCCTTCCAAGAATTTATATAACTAGCCCTTATTCTTGTTCCTTTTATACTTCTGCATCTTTAAACATATTCAAAGCAACTTCCATTGATATTCCTCCATCATTTTCTTCGTACTAATCAAAATATTTATTTGTTTCACAGGAAAAGATCGAATACGTGTTCTTAGTAATATTCACCGGTGAATGCGTTATGAAAATCATAGCATACGGGTTTATCATGCATGCTGGCTCCTATCTCAGAAACGGATGGAATTTATTGGATTTCACTATCGTCGTCATTGGGTAAGTGCGGTTTTGCATTAGGTTCAATTGGTACTGTTTTGTCATTGTTATGTTATGAAGTTCATCTGTGGGTGCTTAAGAAGTATCTGGAGTTAATCTTTTAGGTTCATGATTTAGTTTTGTCTTATCTAGGATTGTTGGTTGATGTGATTTTGGTAGTATATCATTGCTAAATTATGTTTCGTTGAAGCAAATGCAAATGAGACGAAAATGTAGGCATGTGTAATATCATTATTTTAGTTTTTAACGTGATGGATAAAACATTGAAAATATTTTTTTTTAATTCTTCATCATCTAAGTTTTTAAGAAATACGTTTTTACTCCCAACATATTTAACTTCAAAGCTTCTAAACACCAAAAATACCAATTTCAAATACCCTATTTATAACACAAGATATTTCTAACCCTCAGAATGGTCAGCACGGTGTTATCAAGTATATTCAAGGACGCGTTTGACGTGAAAGCGTTGAGGGCGTTCAGGGTGCTTCGCCCCTTGCGACTGGTCTCCGGCGTGCCAAGTGAGTCGTCACTAACTTGACCCTTTATAGGCCTGGGTCCCATGTGCAGTCAATGGGATGATTGCGAATTTATTTGGGAAGGTTTAAGCGTTTAAAGGGTTAAGTGGTTTGGGTGTTTTCAATGTTAATGTAATTAAAATATTAGCTGTTGTTGTGGGTTGGTTTGCAGTAAGCTTTATTCATGAAATTACTGCTAAAATATTGTTTGAGTTAACAAACGCATTTATAAATACATTGATGACCTATGTATGTATACAGATATAGCTATAGGTAAAGATATTTTTGCTTCAGCTATTACTTCAATTAATGAGTTGACATTTCAGGATGGAATATTTTTTACAATGAGACATCAATGCTATGCACCTTTATTTCTCCAGGTCTTCAGATCGTGTTGAACTCGATCCTGAAGGCGATGGTGCCGCTGTTGCACATTGCGCTGCTGGTCATCTTCGTCATCATCATCTACGCTATCATCGGGCTCGAGCTGTTCTCCGGCAAGATGCATAAGAGCTGCTATAATAAATATACAGGTTCGGATCTTCTTACTGACTTTACCAAGCATTTCTTAAAGGCAACTGTTAACTGAACTTAACCACTATATGTTGCTAGCTTCTGCCCGCGGTTTCACCCGCATCCAGGATGGTTACAAAAATTATCCTATGTCCTCTTCCCGGGTCTAAGCTACCTCCCCTTTTCAACTTAAACGGTTCAGCCATTCTTGAGTTATAAAATGTGTAACTAACACGACTTTTTTTTATGTACATAAATATTTTAAAATTTTCCGTTGCTTAGAAAATTGGCAAAGTTGAAATGCAACAGGCTATTGCGTGTCGTGATTTCGATAATTGAACAATGTAAAGACTAAAATAGTTAAACTTATTCTGGCAGTTACAAAAGTTCTCCATCAATTAGTAATGTACTAAATACATTAAAATCAGATTTCTTAAAATAACTGTATACTTTGAATTTTCACGTTTTTTCAAACTTAATAGTTGTTTTACGAAAAATGGAAGTTTGTATTAGAAATAGAGAAGTTTATACATATTAGGCTTAAGTCACAATGATCAAGATAATGCTACAACTTGGCCCAATTCACTATTTCCCAGACGAGATAATGGACACCCCTCACCCCTGTGACCTGGACAACGGCTTCAACTGTTCCCTCATCGGCGAGGAGATGGAGTGCAGGGAAGGCTGGATCGGCCCTAACTTCGGCATCACCAACTTCGATAACTTCGGCCTCTCCATGCTAACTGTCTTCCAGTGCATCACTCTTGAAGGCTGGACTGATGTTATGTATAATGTGTGTTACGTTTGTATTCTTGGTTAAGCTAAATCAGATTTCAAATGTTTAATCAAGTATTGTGAAAATGCTTGTGGTATATGAAAAAACATTATCGAAAATAATTTCTATGATAATCATTAGGGGTCAGCCTGACCTTATTTTTAGCATCTATAATCTTATGAAACAAGCCTTAAAGATAATTTCCAAGCGTAAGCAGCCATCAATACTCAATCTAATCATGAGCTAAGTCTTAACAATTTTCTAATAATATTCAATCATCAATCTAAATATGATCTTGTTAACTATCAAAATATCATAAACGTTAGTGTTTCTGAATTCTGATTCATACTGTACAATATAACTCCTTGCCCAGTAATACTATTAACACGATGACTCACAAATTCTCTTCGCCTATTATATTTGCTTAAGCTTGTTCTGATTTCAGATACAAGACGCGATGGGCAATAGTTGGGAATGGATATATTTCGTGTCTATGGTCATCTTGGGAGCTTTTTTCGTTATGAACCTTATTCTTGGTGTGTTGTCTGGGTAAGTTATGTCTTTACCGAATAGTGGATTTGTCCATTATTTTTACCTACGTTCAATATTACAAATACCCCCAATTTTCTTTCCTCCTTACTTAGTCCATAAAAGTGCCTAGATGATATAAATAATTGCCACCATCAGCTCTTGCTGGATATCAAGACATCAGAGAGCAACCAGTACCCTATTAGTACCTCTTATTTTTAACCTATACAATTCCCTGAACAAAGTACCTAACTAAATTAAAATAAAGAAAATACAACCACACAAAACAATCAATTCGAAATCTTAACTTCAAAAATTCCTATAATTCCGCAGAGAGTTCTCAAAAGAAAGAGAAAAGGCAAAGAACAGGGGCGACTTCCAGAAACTTCGAGAGAAGCAACAGTTAGAAGAAGATCTGAAGGGCTACCTCGACTGGATCACACAGGCTGAATACCTGGAGCCACTGGCTGATCAGCATGAACATCATCCACCAGTTGAACAGACTAGGGACTATGGGATAGGTGAGAACACAATTAAAATTATCCTTGACTCTATAAAAAGTATAGGATTCTAACATCCTAAAGCTGCGTCTACGCTAGGAGAGCCGAGCACGAGCGGAGCACGAGCCGAACACAATTCGTCTAGTGTGGACCAACTTACAAGCCTCTAACGAGCGCGCTGGGAGCATTTCGTTCGTGCTCAGCTGCGTTCCGCCTGTTGTCGGTTTTGCCCTTGTGACGCACTTTATAAAAAGGGCTTGGTTGGCTGTATTATTATTAATATCGTCCTTATTTGCCAAGAGCCGCGAACTCACTGCAGAAAACTACGTTCGAGAACAGTGATCGTTGTAGGTTCGTTGTACGTCCACACTTGACGCCGCGAACGACAAGCCGAGAACGGCTCCGCTTGTGCTTCGCTCGTGCTCGGTTTGTCTAGCGTAGACCCGCCTTAAAAGAACACCTACCACAACTACATCCAAATAAAAAATAATTTGCTTTGCCGTTAGTTAATATGAAAATTCAAAACATATTCCTATATTCGATTATAAAAAAATACTTATTAAAAGCCATAATTGTCAGCCAAACATAGAATTTTCCTTATTGCCGCGAGCATCCATCTTCTTAGCTTCTTACCTTCCTGATACCTAATGAAATAAGTAAACTAAGTTACGCATTTAAAGTAATCACAAATAGAACACACACTGAAATGAGATTTTTCAGAATACATTTCAGGTCAAACGCAGAATGAGCACGACTCCACCGACCACCTCGGTATAGAGACCAACGAACAGCAGAAAGTATCCATTTGCAAAGTCTGGAAGAAAGATTTCGATAAAGTAAGTAATACAGAACACAGTAAACTACTTCTAATTAAGATAACTAAACATAAAATTATTCTTAATGTCATGATTGATCTCCTAGACACTAATCCAGATTACTCTGTAAATCTAAAAGCATCAATGTCGTAAACATTCATAATTCCTACTAACATTACAAATCCGAAAGGTTGTAAGGATATTGTATTTTGATGAAAGTTGTCAGTAAGGAAACTTATATGTACGAGTATGTATATCAGAATATAATAAAAGCTAATTTTATCCATGTGTATAAAAATAGCCGTAAAAGAGCAATAAACTTTTTTCAGGTGAACCGTCGAATGAAGCGAGCATGCAGGAAAGCAGTGAAGTCGCAAACTTTCTACTGGCTGATCATAGTGCTTGTGTTTCTGAATACTGTCGTGTTAGCTAGTGAACACTATCAGTAAGTATTTATGTTTGATATATCTTCATAATGTTGTTTATGTAGGCACATGATATTTATAGTTATTGGTGAAGGTATTAAGACCAATAAATTGCATGCTATCTTCCATCACTGAGTTCGTATCTTAACAGTTTCAAGTTTGATTTCAATCTGAGTACCCACCAACGGATTTTAGGTCCTGTATTATTGCTATTATCCAGAATTCAAAGCATCATTCCTTAATGTATTACTATCTGGTTCATCGACTATTTGTGGGATACCATCATAGCAAAATTTTTCATAGGTCTTATTGGTTCTATTATGTAATTTTTGATAATTATTCTCATGCATTTCCAAAACTTGTTCATTACAGGCAGCCAGAATGGTTGGATCTCTTTCAAGAATACGGCAATGCGTTCTTCGTGGCTCTCTTTACGTTGGAGATGTTAGTCAAGATGTACAGCTTAGGTTTGCAAGTAAGTAATCTAGTTTTAAGCTTAATAGATGTTACTATCTTCTTCTTACTTATCACTTTTCACGATTTCATACGCCAAACTGAATAGCAGCTTATCACTTTTGGGTATTTGTCCAGACATTGTAATTATGTAAGTTTAAATTAGCGACAAGGAAATGAACAATGAAATCCCAAACTAATGTGAAATGTAGATAGAGATGAATATTCTATTATATTTTGGTAAGTACATAGCCAAATACCCAATTCAGACGGATCACACACGTCTTATTCCTTAGTGTTAAGTTACTTTAACTTTTCAGTCGATGTCGACGCCCAAACTGATCTTGGAGTTTGAGATTTCGGTCAATGAACTCTCTGTGATTCTACATCGTGACAGTATGATCCGTCTTACCCAGCTAACCCTCACCCACACTCTTCGCAAATAACCTTTGCTTACCGCCTATGCTTTCGTTGCTGTTCTTCTTTCCTTAGACTTCATATTAACCGTCTTCGTCCCCGTTAAGTTGCCCCCCAACATGTTTCAGGGTTATTTCGTCTCGCTGTTCAACCGGTTCGACTGTTTTGTGGTGATCGGGTCTATCAGTGAGATGGTGTTGACGAAGACTGAGGTGATGCCTCCTCTTGGTATCTCTGTGTTGCGGTGTGTCAGGCTGTTGAGGGTCTTCAAAGTTACCAAGTAAGTTCTAACAATGTATGCATGCTGAAAAATAGTCGTTAGTGGTTCTGTGTTATTATCATGTCCAGTTCCTACAGTACCTTTAAGTTCATCCTTACTATCAAGCATAAAAGGGGGTTTGTTTGTTTGTTACGCTTTTACGCTTGAACGGCTGAATCGATTAGTATGAAAGCGGTGAAGGTAGGTTTTATGGGGCACGGGACAGTGAAATCTAGCTAGTGAAACCTCCCCTTGAATCAAACTGTATGACTATAGTAAATTAAGAGCGGTTTTAAAAACCTATGTATATACTTTTAGGCAGGTTTTGAATGTTTATTAAACTTGTGTATTGTAAACTAAACTCTTACTTGTGTACATAATTCTGGACATTACGAGGAATCTTACCCTTCCAGATATTGGCGCTCACTCTCCAACTTGGTAGCGTCACTCCTCAACTCGATCCAGTCCATCGCGTCACTCTTGCTGCTGCTGTTTCTGTTCATCATGATCTTCGCGCTGCTGGGCATGCAGGTCTTCGGGGGGAAGTTCAACTATGACCCAGTGGAGGAGAAGGATCGGCACAACTTTGATTGTTTCTGGCAAGCTTTGCTGACTGTATTTCAGGTTACTTTCTTTATTATTGATATTTAAAACGGATCTACATATTTTAAATGAAGCTTCATAAAACCTAATTCTATGACTTTCTTAAGTGGTCTCATTATAACGATGAAAAGCTTTGTATCACAGTCTTACCTATTAACTAATTTATTATGTAGATCTGGCTAATCTTCAATATTCGAGTTTTTTTCAGATTCTAACAGGTGAAGATTGGAACGCAGTGATGTATGAAGGCATTAAGGCTTATGGTGGAGTGGGCACACCCGGGATTTTAGCTTGTATTTACTTCATCATTCTCTTCATTTGCGGTAACTGTATCCTTTTCAACCAAATGTGAATTTAGGGACTAATGTTTTGTGCTACTCGTTAGTTCTTAATCTTCTTGAAAGAATTTTTTATATGTAGTTAACTGTAGTTAATGTATATCAGAACATACTGTAATTAGGAAAAAAAGTATTTTAACAGCTTCCTCCCAAAAATACGTTTCCTCAACTACTATTCATACAGACATCCTACTGAACGTGTTCTTGGCCATCGCCGTAGATAACTTAGCAGACGCCGAATCATTGACCAATATAGAAAAAGAAGAAACGGTAAGTGGTACAGAACATTTAACTCTAACAGCTTAAATATAAGGACTATACTCGAATGATGATAATCCACAGGCGCCTGAAGAGAAGGAAGGTGGTAGTGTGGCTGCAGCTGAAGGTGTACATATAGATACTGATGATGAATATATACATGATGATGATGTGTATACGTCTGATAAGTGAGTATAACCTTTTACATACCCGCAAGTAAATTACGTATTTTTCCAAATCAGCTTAATCTGCCAGCCTAAGATCATGGTCAAATAAAAATGTTTTTATTCGATTTGATTGAAATCGATCCACATATTTATGAGTATTTATTGAAAGCCTTATAATTTCCAGCTCTGAAAGAGAATACGAAGAAACAGGTTCAGAGGGAGAGCAACAAGATGAGATAGATGGAGAAATGGATGAAATCATAGACGAAGAGAACGAAGCTATCGAAAGAGCTGAAGAGGAACAAGAGAGGGAGGACCAGGAGATGATGGAGGGTCATCAGAGAAACCATATAGGTATAATAGTTTTAGGAATAAGATCTAAACTTGGCAATATCACTTACAAATGTAATGTAAAGATTTTGGGATGGGGCTTAAATTACTCAAACCTTAGTGTAATTTTACTTTCCATTTGTATTGGAACTGTAATTGGTACCTCTATTGAACAGATCGTGGATTTATGTGACTGTAAAACAATTTACTTTTTGAAAACTGAATTAGAATCTTAAAATTATATGGAGACAATAAAAAGTAGAAGAAATCGCAATGAAAAATTGTAAACTGCAATTAACAATGATAAAGTAAATCCTAAATCTACAGAACTATCCATTAATAGCACTACTGCACTTGCTACCAAGCATGGTGACTACCAAACAGATATTACAATAAGCTAACCAACCAAAAACAGTGAACACAGAGTTGGATGAAGAGCCTCGACTGAAACGTAAGCCAACGACTTCATCAGCGCGGCCGCGACGTCTCTCAGAAGTCGATATTTGCGACACTAAGAAACCCATACCTGATGCCACCTCCTTCTTCATATTTGCTAAGACCAACAGGTTAGGGGGGGACAGAAGATTAACAGAAACTTTTTAGATGTTATGTTTTTACGTATTTTGTTTTTTTTTATTTGTCGTTGATGGTCTTTCTTGGATTTCGTGCTTATGATGTTCTGCTGATAGCTTTTTGTTTATTCTATTCAGTATATTTATTGTATTTCATATGTCATCGAGCTGTGTGAATATAGTATGTCAATCTAAAAATGTATTTTTTTTTTAGTTATTCAAGACCAGTAAGCGGTTAGATCATTGAACTTTGTACAAGTATCTTTAATATTATATTTTGCCATTTATAATAATTATTAGTATTGTTTATTACAAACGTCATAAGCACGATATTAATAACAAGTATTATGTTAAAGTTATTCATTTTACCAACACTATCAAAGACAAATTCGTTTTCTACTTTATGCCTTACGTCTTTCTCTTCTTTTAACTTAATTAATTATTAAAAAATAATTTATTATTTACCATTTCTACACATTTAGCTCATTTCTACACTTGTGTTTGCGTTTAATTCAGCATTACTATAATTACTTGATTATTTAGTTGAGGTATTCTAGGTACAGGGATTTCGGCATGGTCAATAGCGATAGTCAGACTATTGGTAATACTAGGTTTAAAATAACTTTAGTGCTAGACGATAGTTTAGAAAATTCTGTCATTTTCCTTCACAAAGATGGCGGCCAATCTGAAGAAGAGGGCACACTGGTAACAGCCAGACCGCGGCGAGTGTCAGAACTGAATATGCCAAATCAGACGCCGCCTATACCGAACGCTAGTAGTTTCTTCATATTCTCACCGACGAACAGGTGAATGGTGATGACTGCATCACCTGGTGGTACCCATGTCTCATTGTGTCGATTGGCCTTGTGTTGTCCTTGCAGTGATTGGCGTTACATATCATCGACTGTGACTGTCCCTGTGTCTGTTGGAAACTGTATCTCCCTGTAGTGTACCCCTAAACCTACTCCACAGGATTCTTTCATCAATCTACTGGTTTCTTTATTTTGTATCATGTTTTAGACTCAACAGTTATCTTCAGTTGATCAAAATTATCATGTTTACCGAATACGATGGGTAAACTTTCTGGTAGCTTTTCATTTTATATTTTTCAAAATTTAAGACTCCTCATTCTTACTTTGAACCTCGCAGTACTGTTTCCAACGTCATCGTCTTCATTCATGTGTCCTCGTTTTGCACGATCGTAACCTCCATTTTGTGTGGAATAATCAAAATTAGATGAACATTCTCTTCCAGCAATGAGTATAGTGGGTACCAAAATCTGTGTTTCCCATTAGCAGTTAGGTGTGTTAATTTGTTTAGATGATAGGTTTCAAAGCATGACCTGAAATCCCTTAGATAACTCATGGAAATTTTCTCTGAATGGCATCTTTTGGTTTGTAGCGTTTACTTCCGAACAAATTGCATGCTTGTTCATGCATGATCGACTTAGCTGTAAAAACTATACACCAAAATGGCCTATTCAGAAAAATGATTTTAATCGAATTGTTGCATGCATGCATGTTGTGTTCCGTATTATATTGATTTGCCCGATTTCAATGCATGTGCTTATATCACTGATTTACGTAACATGTGTCTAGAATATTTATATGTGTATGTTACAGCCAAAGTGATTAAATATATATTATACATAATGACTGGTCATTGTATATAATACCCAAATTGACTAGACAGTGTGATAGATTAATCACTTTATCTGGATCTAATTCATAATAGCTGGTCAAAGTTAGCCAAAGTAATAAATATGGTATAATCATCTGACTACGTACTAATTCTAAGAAACGGCTCAAGTTATTATCGACTCATAAAATGATTCCTCCCACTGTGGGAGAGCAGCGTGAGGGACTCAGAGAGCGTGCAACGTGAGGTCAGACTGTTAATGGCTTAAACCCACGCGTTGAACAACGCGCACCGCCGAGGTGGGTCCGTGTCCCCTAGGAGACGGAAGGCCGATAAGGCACCCGAACTCTTCGCACAGTCTCGTCTACGGTAGCTGGGAGTTGTCTCTCGACCACACAGAAGGAGACGATGGCATCCCAGTACCTCTCGCCCCGGACCTTGGCTTGAACCAGGGCCGGGTGCGAGAGGTCGCCGCTGCCGACTGCCTCGACGAGGACACGGCGGTGCCCTTCCCGGGCAGGGCACACTCCGGGCTGTCGGTACAGTGGCCCGAGCCACACTTCAAAGAGGGGACTTTTCGCTACTATTATGGGGTGCACTGTGCTAACTAGCCTTTTTCGAATTATATTAAGGTCAGCTACCAGGCACTTTAGTTAGTTAACATGAAATAATAATCTTTACCTACTTGTTTTATTACATTATCTAAGTCTATGGAGATATTATATAAAATTGCTAGTTAATGTGATTAATTCTGTGTCAATTATCACTTTATCCAAATTGAGTAGATATTATAAATAATAGCTAGATAATATGTATAATATGCGGACTTATTACTTTGGCTGTAACATGTATATCAATGTTATATTTTAAGTACTAACTTTAAACACTATAATGCAACAATCAAATTCTTACTTACATTTGTCTTTCTTTCAACGAGTGAAGCTAAACTTTTGCTATAAGTTTTTATTCGTCGAATATCTGCAATATTTCAAATTTGGATCAAGCTTCAATTGTTTATTTTACTAATTCAGTTCTATGTCCTTTCTTTGTATCATTTTGATACAGATGAGCTATTTCTAACGTATTTCATTTGAATAATACTCTAATATGTACCAGATTCTTGACACATTTCTTCAATGCTAGGTTCCGAGTGTTTTGCTACAAGATGTCGTCATCATCGACCTTCGGGAACATCATCCTCGTGTGCATCATGCTGTCTTCCGCCATGTTGGCTGCTGAAGACCCGCTGGATGCTGCACAGAATGGGTTTAGGAACTGGGTTAGTATATTTGATAATCAGTGCAATTTTGTCAGAATGAACAAGTTTGATAGATACAATTGTTTAAACAACGGTCTTACTGATATAATATTGTGTCATAAAGCATTTGTCTACCATGTTTTTAAACTTAATGTTCGCTCAGTTAGAAGAATTTTCTTCAATCTATTATTGAAATCACATTTTCAACGGTTTTAGATCTACTTTTGTCACTCTCAAAACACCTTATAAATGCTACTTGTCATGTCAAAGGTTGGCCTTACTGTTTCCAGTTGCTAAGTCAATTCGACGTGTTCTTCACGGGCATCTTCACGCTGGAGCTGTTCCTGAAGCTGATCACGTACGGGCTGATCCTCCACCAGGGTGCCTTCCTGCGCTCCGCCTTCAACGTGCTCGATATGCTCGTCGTCTGCGTCTCTTTAGTCTCTATGAGTTTTAAGTACGTCACCATCTCTTTCTGTAGTATTTACAAGAGTAACTCTGTCTTCTAGTTTCTTTGTTTGTGTATTAGCAACATCAGCCTGACCAGAAAAGCTGCAAAAAATTCAGTATTATTTAGAAGGAATTTTTGCTCGGTTGCTGAACAGTAAGATAACTAGATGATGATGGTATTGGTTAATGACATGAACTAGAGTTTTTAAAGGATGCAAATAAAATGGAGAATAGTTTACTCCAATCTTAAGCTTTTGAGTTCGTACACTGTGTAAATCCAGCAAAAGTGTTGATATAATTGTGTTATTGATTCTAGGTCGGGTAGTATATCGGTGGTGAAAATATTGCGAGTGTTTAGGGTGCTGAGGCCTTTGAGGGCCATCAACAGGGCCAAGGGCCTTAAGGTCAGTATACGTTGAAGAGAAATGCAAATGGTACTACCATTTTTTTAATATTCTTAAGATATACAGTGGCACGCTCTAATGCATATACAATTAATTTGTATACATGGATGATATGACAGTATAATTTAATTATGGAGTCATTTAAACTGCTTTAATTCAGAGTACGAATTCCAGGGTTCAATTCCCTTCAGTAATAAAGTGCGTAAAAAACATTATTGCTAGCGACAAGCTCTGCTATGTAAGGCTTTAAAAATAATAGTTACCATGTATAGGAATACGCCCTGAACCTTTGTGGAATACAGACCAGAGATTATGTATACAATATTTTATGAAAGTACATATGATTTTTCCGTGATTATAGCACGTTGTACAATGCGTGATCGTTGCCATCAAAACGATCGGCAACATATTATTGGTAACATCGTTACTGCAATTCATGTTCGCTGTCATGGGAGTCCAAATGTTCAAGGTAGGGGGCAAACACTATATCCTCAAGAATCACACCAACTCCGTTATATATTGTGTGGCCACGAGTGAATACACGTTCATAAATAAATATATCACCGATATACAATAGCTTTTCAATACACCTTTGGGTATAAATATTTTTTATTTTACACTCTTTTCGTCTTCTTCTCTTATTTCTTACTCATTTCTCATGATTATTTTATTTTTGTATTGGCTTTGATGCCACTTGAATTTTTTATTTTTATATCACACTTTTAAAATTCTACACGGTGTGATTTAAGATTTCTAAATTCTATATACTTACTTGTAATTGGCTTATGTCTGCACACGAGCAAACTCAAAAGCAGACCTAAGGATTATTACTCATTTTTTTATTTTATATTAAGCTTCAACTAACTCTTATGCTTTATATTTTGACGTGTCTGCTAAGCTTCCATACGATATATATTTGGAAAGCTTGCAATTTTACCCTTTTTTATTCTAAAAGTATATACTGTGACATGCTTCATAAACTTTCCTGTGTTCATCAAAAATCATTAGCGAACCTAAACCGGTTGACTAGACAAAAAAAGTTAATCGAACAAACAAAATTCCGAGATCAGCATGTTCAAATCGTCAGTAGAAATAATTTTATTAGTATTTATAATTTAAATGTCGTCAATTAGTTAAAGCATGTGATCATTAATACAACCCAAAGGTGTAGTATATGTGAGACCAATCATTTAGATGACTAATTCTTCCTTTATGTTAGAAGTTATAACCATCCCCCCTACCTTGGCGTTTATTGAGAGATGGAGTTCTAACCTTAGCCACTGGCGTGGTCCCCACGGCCCTTGTAAGATATCCCATGTGATTAAACTTGGTTTGCTTGTCTCCTTATGTTTCCGTGGCTGCGTGGTAACTGGACATGGAATCCTACCCTGGTAACGTATGCCCTGACAACTAACTCACTGAATCCGTTAACAGTATGTGGTGAAGTGTGTGATAGTAGCGATTAAGACTATAGGAAATATAATGCTAGTTACGTATTTATTACAATTTATGTTTGCTGTGGTCGGTGTACAGTTGTTTAAGGTGAGCCTTTGTTAGTAGTTGCAGAAAGATCTCCAAACTTATAAAAAATAAACAAACCAACTACATTCACGACAAAACTAAAATCTAAAATTATCAAAAGATAATCAGAAAACCAAGTTTGATGATCTTCCGAAGCATGTTATGTGTCCTTGTTTTGATCAATAGTAACATAAATGTCGCATGTACTAACAACGATGTTGTAAAAGCTTCTAGTGTAGGAAAAGTCATAATTAGATCATCTAGTTTCACCCCAAAAATAACAATAACGTCAAACCTTTTGGCAATATGTAAATACAATGCTTATTCTGTAAGATTCTATCATGAGAAATGGGTTCATTTGTCAATTTTAATGGGTCATTGTCAGTACTACTTATATTTTCAAAATTGGCTGAACACATTTTAGATGTCGTGGCATGTAACTAATGTAGCATCATGTTGGTATTGTCATTGATTTAATCGCTGAGATTTTGTTTCAGGGCAAATTTTTTAGGTGTAATGATATTTCTAAAATGACAAAGGATGAATGTCAGTAAGTATTAATCCTTCATTCAAGATTTTAATAGTTAAAAAAGTCTCAAAGTTGTTTTAAAAATATGGTTTTCACATTATTATTTTAGGGGAACGTATTTAGTATTTGAGAATCGCAACTATATGGTGAGAGACAGGGAATGGACGCGTTATGATTTCCATTTTGATAACGTGATGAAAGGAATGCTCACTCTGTTCACTGTGTCTACTTTTGAAGGATGGCCAGGGTGAGTGTATATAGATGATTTACTTATTTTTATATTCGTTGATGATTGAATGTAGAGATCTTGGAAATCTTGTAACAAATATATCATTTATGTCTTTTTTCAGGCTATTGTACGTCTCTATAGATTCGAATGCTGAAGATCGGGGTCCCATAACTAACTTCCGTCCAATTGTTGCAGCCTACTATATTATTTATATTATTATAATTGCCTTCTTTATGGTGAGTTCAAATATCAATATTTTGGTCATAAAGAAAAAAAATGACTACCACGATAAAAAATAGTCAATTTTTTACATAAAATATGATGATCATGATATCAAATATTTCTAGGTAAATATATTCGTCGGTTTCGTCATAGTAACCTTCCAAAACGAGGGTGAGCAAGAATATAAAAACTGTGAATTAGATAAAAACCAGAGAAACTGCATAGAATTTGCACTCAAAGCCAAACCCATTAGAAGGTAAGATACACCAACTCATAAATTAAAATTAAATCGAGAAAAAAAGTGAAAGTTGCCACAAAAATATCCAACAACAATAAATTATTTTAACAAATCATCCTTTTCCAGATACATACCAAAACACAGGATCCAATACAAAGTATGGTGGTTTGTGACGTCACAGCCGTTTGAATACGCCATCTTCGTGCTGATCATGATAAACACCATTACCCTCGCCATGAAGTACCACAACCAGCCCCATGAGTACAGCAAGGCGTTGGACTTGTTGAACATGCTGTTCACGGCTGTTTTTGCGTTGGAGTTCATATTTAAATTAGCTGCTTTTAGGTTTAAGGTAGGTATTGCTGTTCAATTATGTCCAGTATTTTTCCTGGTTTATTAAAACAGTATCTTAAGAGAGTGTATTAATTAATCATTTAGTATTGTGTACATGGATATGTAATGAGGAATGTAAATATAATGAGGAGGGTTGGAAGGCTTACCTCGAAGTGTGTATGTTAAGTATAATTGTGGATAAAGAGGAATAGAAAGACAGAAGAAAAGATGGATGGATTGCCCGAGAGATGACAGAGATAAGTGACAGGGATGAATGGAAGCGGAAAACATATTGAACCCATATAAAATTGAGAACAAGGCAGGAAATGAACATTTCTAACCATCACATTAAAACCACTACTATTTCTCTAATCAAAAAAATATTATTCATACAGAATTACTTCGGCGACGCGTGGAACACGTTTGACTTCATCATTGTATTAGGCAGCATCATCGACATCGTCGTCTCCCAAGTAAACGAACTCAAGAACCAGGTAACGGCACGGAGCACTTGTATAGCTACACTTCTTAGTTACACTTTCACTTATGCCGTCTTATTTTGGAATGACAAATAAATTAAGATCAAATTGAAAAAGTTCGTGCATCTGCGGTTTAGTTAATTCTAGAACTTTTACCTCAATCCTTAGTTAAAATGTTGATTAAATAAGTAAGAAAAAGCCATTGATTTCAAGGTAGGCTTGGCTACATGAAGATACAATCTTACTTTGATGATATCATTAATTCATCCAAACAAAAAAAAACATGGTTAATATAAATATGTCACTTATAATTAATAATGCTTAACGTAAAAGTAAATGAAGCTTAAGACGAATTTGTAAATAGATGACATCCTATTTGATCATTCCAAAACCCAGACAGCATAGTTACTGTCCCGAGCATGGGCAACAATATCGATGTTGTAATAACAACAGATGCTAAAGCTCTCACTAAAGATGTACCTGCTGCAATCGCCATTGAAGACGATCGTGTGATTTCAGGGAAGTGGCATGCCTAGGACACACGTTGTCAAGGTAAGAAACGCTTTCACGCTAATTGTTTTAACTAAGATGATGTTAACGTCATTATGGAAATAACAAGCTTAACTAAAGAGTTTACTGCCAATATAGATAAAGAAGATTAACAAACAAATGGCGTTGACAGTTAAATTTAGAATAGTTGTAGTATTAAAACTGATTAAAAATAACCTAACACAATATACAAATAAAAACCACTGTCTAGATGAAAACGCACTTAGATAACAAAATGGAAATAACAGCTTTCATTGTTATATGATACGATGCAACTGATATAAAAGATGGTGCTTTAAATGTGTGTCATGAAAAACTTTGGGACAGTAACGCTAAAGCCATAATCCATAAAACGTATCCTCCTAGTGAAGACTAGGAAGCAGTTCACGGCACAAAAGTACGGCAGCACAGAAATGCACAGAAGATGCAATCAGCAATGAAGTAGAAGCTGTACTAATATGGCTTGAAACGCAAAATCAAACAGTCATTGAAAAATCACATAAATACATAAAGTTAGCTAGAATTCCATCATCAAGCAATACGTTCATACACATTAGAAAAAAATAATTTTATTTACAGACTTGTACATAGTGGATAAGTGCATCGTCGACATCTAATTGCAGAAATTCAAATCATGTTAAAATTGCATCGTGAAGCTCCGCGTTATAGCATTATGGACCGATATAATATATGTACCAAAAACGTGCCTACAATAATGATTTCTAGAGTGTTTTTTGTTAATAGCATCCTGCATCCTTGAAGGATGAACCAAATCTAACATACAAACTACATCATTACAGGAAAGCTCGATACCATCAATAAACTTTTTCCGACTCTTCCGAGTAATGAGGCTGGTGAAGCTGCTATCCAGAGGAGAAGGCATCAGGACATTGCTCTGGACTTTCATCAAATCATTTCAAGCACTGCCATATGTCGCTCTACTTATCCTGATGCTGTTCTTCATTTATGCTGTAGTTGGGATGCAGGTATATACCCAAAAACATTTATTTAACCTTCAAAAATTATACTTCATGATTGGCATAAAGATATATACATATAAAATGTTTATAAAAGTAACGTATATGGATGACATCGTTGTTTTTATCGTTGCAGGTCTTCGGAAAAATAGCGATAGATGATGACTCACCGATTACAAGAAATAATCACTTTCAGACATTTCCACAAGCTTTACTTGTTCTATTTCGATCAGCTACTGGTATGTAGGAATATTCTGTTCTCACATAACAAATGGATGAAAATCTTTTGAACTCGAACGCTCAATAAATTATGTTCTAGGTGAAGCATGGCAAGACATAATGATGGGAGTATCCCCTGAGCCGGAAGTGAAATGTGATAAGAACTATCATGAGGAAGGTGATGTGGAAGTGGAAGACACCGGTGGTACATGCGGCAGCGTGCTCGCCTTTCCATACTTCATTAGTTTCTATGTACTCTGTTCTTTTTTGGTGAGTTCTAGTTTCAATGTGCCTGTTTCAACATGATTATCATTAGACAACGGTGAAAAACTATTTATTTTGAAGTTTTTCTTTTAGTTACGTTTGCACTTAGGTTTCTTTAGATGAGTTTTTACGGTCTTTTTCTTTCAGATCATCAATTTGTTTGTGGCTGTCATTATGGATAATTTTGACTATTTAACTAGAGACTGGTCAATATTGGGACCACACCACTTAGATGAATTTATAAGGTAACATCAGGCACATTTCCATCGCACTATCTTGACTAAAAGCTGTTATGTTTCTGATTAACGTTTCCTATTTTTCAGATTATGGAGTGAATATGACCCTGATGCAAAGGGTAGAATAAAACATTTAGATGTAGTTACTTTATTAAGAAAAATAAGCCCACCTTTAGGTGAGTCTAATTTTCTATATGTACCTTACCAAAAGCTCAGTTTTAAAACAACCTTCTATACACATGAATATCTTCTTTATGCCTAGGTTTCGGTAAGTTATGTCCGCACCGCGTGGCGTGTAAAAGACTCGTGTCTATGAACATGCCGCTGAACTCTGACGGCACCGTACTCTTCAACGCCACGCTATTTGCCGTCGTTAGAACTTCACTCAAGATCAAAACTGAAGGTAAGTAGAAGGCGTAACGTCTATCTGCTCATTTTAATAACCTTTCTGTTGATTCGTTTACTAGAGGTGGCATTTCGATATAAGCCCTATAAAAGTTACTTAAGCCAAATAGCCTATCTCTAGTAAACACATAAATAAATGGATAGGTTATTGAAATTAGCCGTAAGTATTTTTGCACATAACTCCTTTATGCAGAAGAAAAGAAAAGGGAGAAATTATAAATGTATCTAAAGACTATCAAGTACCGTTTATGTAACAGGCAATATAGACGACTGCAACACAGAACTAAGAGCGGTCATCAAAAAGATTTGGAAACGAACATCTCCAAAACTGCTAGACCAAGTAGTACCACCGCCAGGAGATCCGAACGAAATCACAGTGGGCAAGTTCTATGCCACCTTCCTTATACAGGACTACTTCAGAAGGTCAGTCAAACTAGGAAAATATATTATTTTTATATTATTTACTCGTTCTTCTATTGGCAAGTTTTTAAATAAGATTATCTATGTTTTTGTGATACATGATGATTTAATCGATCAAGATTGGTAACTCGAATATGTTTAATTTGAAAATTTTGATACATAAGGTCTCAAATTGTTTAAACCATCATGTATCAAGTTTAAAATTATAATTTAGATTCTTTACTTTAAATCGGTTTTAACGCGCCTTAATCTTTTCTAGAATTTCAAAGAAGGAAGCTTTATTTTTAGACGATTAAGGCCAATAAAACCGATTTAATTAATTTAGTGCTTGATACACATCCTCTAGACAAATGTAAACTTTAAGATAAAATCATAATTGAAGTAATATTGCCATCAAATTATCTATCAGTTAATAAAACAAAAATTGGTCTGGAGGTTGTGAATCACGCAAACAATTAGCAATTTATTCAAAATTCTCTTTCAAAATTATTTGATTATATCCGTTTTGCGTCCTTTATTCCCGAATCTGGTTCACAATTATTGGCGTTTAGAATTTTAGGACACGTTCAAGAAATATAAAAATCGAGAATACACATACAATCAGAAACCATTCGTGGGATACAAAAATATCTTTATCCACGTCTGGTGAAGTTGAGAATTATTTATTTGAATTTGTTTCTTCTTTTATTTCATTTCATTTTAGTTCGGTTAACACTGACAAATACGTTTTTGTTTCATAGGAATCACGCGTGAGTAACAACAGATACGTATGTGTAGGAAAGAATGTTCCCTTTTTTAGTGTTTTTTATCATACAAATGCTGAGATGACCCTTTGCGTTATAGATCTAATAAACTATAGAGGTCGAAGTGTAACCCCTCGAAACAAGTTGGAATTTCATTCAGACATACTGTTTTACCCTGCATGTCCCTATGACGCTCCTACAGAATACCATCATCTTTGGTTAAGCTTTACGAGCCGTTTTGTATACACATTTACGAATTGATGCTACCCAAAGCATGCAGATTTCTACAATCCAACTACCAGTTTTATTTTTTTTATCCAATATTTTTCGTTTCCCGTTGTTATATATGTTGTGTTTTGTGATATTTATGTTATAAATATAATTTTAGTATTAGTTATGAGATGGATAAAAAATAATATTGATTTCTTTGAAGGATTTTTCATCTTCGCGTTTAGAATGTTCTAGGCTATGGCTATCTGAATTTACTCTTTTGGGATATTTTAGACTACAGATATATACGACCATTGTAGCTACAACATCATTGTCAACTTTTTTATATATTTGTATACGCAATAGAACTTTTTCGATTCTTAGAAAAATCTTTTCGAATTCACTTCAACGCTTAGCATAGTTGCACACTGCAAAGGAATAAACTATGTAAGTATTGCTGGCTTTTCTCTTAAGTCTGCAAATTATACTAAAATTGTTTTACGTTATAAGGTTCAAAAAGAGGAAAGAGCAGGAGATGAGGCAGAGTGACGAGCAAACGCATCAGATGACACTGCAGGCTGGGCTGAGAACACTACACGAGGCGGGCCCTGAACTGAAAAGAGCAATCTCTGGGAATTTGGATGATATTTCTGCTGAATGTGATGTGCCTATGCATAGGGTATGTATGATTACAAATGAACTGCTACAAGATATTTAATTAATGGCTGGAATGATGATTCAAATATATTTTCTGCACACAGAGAAACCACTCCTTATTTGGAGGTGTGTGGTCGAGCATACGAAGGCATGGACCAAACAGACACTTTCACAGACATAGAAAACACGGAGAACCTCCGACAGGTAAATACCGAATTTCATGGAACTTCATTACTGTAACATCATGATTAATATTCGATTTAATTCATTACTAATATTCCATAATTCCATATTTCACTAAATAACTTTGCCAGAGATGTATCGACACTATCTATGTATGAAGACAATTGGCAAGTTATTAAAATTCCAAAATTCAATAAAAATTATGATGTGGTCTGATGAACTATTCGTGCCACTTCTTCTGAGATGTGTTGACTTACTGCAAAATGTTTATGTTTCTTTTTCCAAAACTCTTACTCCTGTCTACAAATCATCTCATTTCTGTTTGTCGCATTTCTTGCAAAACTCTTTTCTGATTTATGTCCCTTCATCTATCATGTTCAAAGGCTTGCTAAATTCAAAAAGAAACGTAGGACCATCATAGCCATACATAGATAGTGCTTTGGCTAACAATAACAAAGAGAATGAGTGTGGAATCAAAATGAATGAGTTACCATTCTAATGTCTTCTCTATGCAGATGATCAAATAAAAGTTTCATCGTCCGCCGAAGAACTACTAGAAAAAAATGGTAAATATGCTTATTAAAGCATTCGAGATGAATGGAATGTATTTAAAGTAGGCAAGATGAGTAGTGATCGGAAGCAACGTGAGAAAATTATTGTTCTTAAAGACTTTTAAGACTTTCCCTACTATTTATGACTATAAATAGTAGGAAAAAGTATCAATTCGAATAAACATAGGTACTAATGATATCAAGCAAGCCATATTTGAACCAGATGATAAGGAAGAGATCCTTATCATCGGTATTCAAACAATCGATTTACGTTCTGTCATTACATCAACCCATGATCTTTCATACCTTAACCATGATCAGTCTAACAAGACTAACAGCTACTAATATTAAACCAATACCTAGCGATTATTCTGCATTGTACAATAGTACAAAAAATAATTACATAATTGATGATCATATTTTTACTGATTCAGCTGTTAGGAGCATGAATGTATGTAATATAGGAGAAGTAAAGGAGAATGTAAGAATCATTATTGCACGTGGTGTTCTGTAGTAGCTGCATTCTCCCTGAAGAAATTATATTGATCATAAGAAATGTGTTTTAGATGGAGGTGGCGCTGGCAGCGCTGGCGTGGGCAATCATTTGAGTTCTATGATGCAAAGGGAATATGGAGTCGGACCACTACCTCTTACACCTAATTTGTAAGTAGCATATAAAACTTTGGCAAATGGTATCCATGGTATTTTAATCGATTTTGTCAATCAAATGAGTAAACTAGAAAATAATTATGATCATCCAGGTTGTTTATTTAAAGAAATCCTTCAAACTTTCAGAGCAAATGGACAGCCAAAGGAACAAATACCACTTAGACCTCTAATATTCAACGGGGAATCGGAGAAAATATATCAAGTCCTCGAGTGAGTAGAGAAGTCTAATATTTATTTTAGTAATTTCATATTACCTATTACATCATTCATATCGATAAATCAATTTAATATGCTAATACGAATCAGATTCTAAGTAAAAATTGCTTGCATTACAGAAGAACCACAAATGACCTAAAGAATACTATTTACCAAGGTAGTGAAACGTGTGGTTTTGTAGTTGATTTTCTAAAATTACAGTTTGCATCACCCGCACTCTTGCTCTAATAACCTTTCTAACGCTTTCATCTTCTTTCACCGCTTCTGTGTGGATAACGGTACGTACTAACCAGCAATCAAAAGTCGAACTATCCCGAGATGCTCGGCCAGATCGGTCTCGCCTTCGGCTGCGTCAACTATCTGTCGACGCCGAGCGAGGGCCTGACCGCACCCAAACCGACCGCGACGGTATCGAGACAGAAAGTTCACCCGGAGGACTCGACATCTTCGAGGGAGAAACTATCGATACCTAGAATGGCGTCAATGGAAGATAAGACGCCGTCTCCAAACACGTTCGAGCAGATACAGCCGAAGATATCGCCGCTCCTGGCGAGCGAGTGCACGCCGACGACGGAGTCGCGGACGATGACGCTGTACGGGTACAACGCGGCCGCGAAGCTGCCGTTCGCGTTCTCGCACGCGAAGGAGCGCGCGTGCCGCGGCGGCGAGCGGCGCAGCCTGCGCGCGCTGAAGCCGGCGCCGCGCGGCACAGGTCGGATGGTGCGCAGCGCCTCGTCGGGGGCGGCCTCGCATGCTCCGCCCGCGCGGCTTGTAGATCGCCCGCACTCGCCAGGTCCGCACGCCACAGGGAGCTTCCTTCCGTTTCTATTTACCCTCCCTATAAAGTTTACAACATTGATGCTATCTGATTTACTTTCTTATTGTTTAAACATAGATTTTTGGGTCAATATTTATCTATATTAGACTCTAGTCTGATAGTAGATTACTGTATTTTAGCAGTTCTAATGAAAGTAGATTAAGTCTCAAAAACTTCTGTTACATGAAGGAAGCTTTCTACAATGTAGAATAATGAACGCTCATCAGAAACTTCAAAGCTTACAGGAGTACATTGCAGGCAAACGGAAACCTGACGGTATAAAATAAGAATTGTACACACACTCACACTTTGCTTTAGCAAATTTCATGTTTTGCAACTTCACACGAATATAACGATACACAAATTTGCACTGAAAATTAAATAACTGAGGTAAAATTGTAACTTAATTTATAATTAATATTAATATTATTGACACAGGTTAAAATCATCATCGTAACTAGCATGTAAACTAACATTGAAGGGCTAAATAGTGCATTTTTAGAATGATTGAGGATTTAGAAACGCTTTTAGACGATTTTGAGAAAAAAGTTTTTGTTTTGTATGGTTTGCACGAAAATTTGGACAATCATAAATATCCACGAGGACGCTATTGATTTAGAATTACTGTATAGAGAAATTATTGAGATTCATCGCTTTAAGAATCATTATAGGCTAGCTTAAAGGCTTTTGAAAAATTAGAAAGTTAATAGTTTAGAACTTAGATTTCCAAAAACTAAATTCAGTTGAGGTATGTTTCATAGTACTTAATGATAAATTGATCACTGATTTTAGAAAAGTTGCTAAATAAAATGATTCTTAACGTCAGATTAATGAACAATAAAATCGTCCATATAAACAAGATATTTGCACTGGCATTACAGGAGGAGATAGCTTTGGGCGTGGGGTGGTGTCGCTACCTGGCAGCCCACGTGGAAATAACTCCTCGGGGCCTGTCGTGGTAGGGTCAGCAGAGAGCCTGGTTACAAGGGTATGTAGAACTAAAGTATTTAAGTCAATTTGCTGAAAACCTTGCTCCAAGTCTAGTAATGTAATTAGTAAACTTATAATGTTTGTTTTCTTTCCAGGTGTTAACAGAACAGGGTCTGGGTGAATACTGTGATCCTGAGTTCGTGAGGAACACGTCACGGGAGATGCAAGAGGCGCTGGAAATGACTCAGGAGCAAATGGACAGGTAATAATGGAAAATAATGATCATCATGATTAGGTGCTGTGTAAAGTGATTGTGTTTAATATGAATGTTCTATTGTTTCAGAGCCGCGCATCAGCTGATGGTCAACGAGAAGAACATTAAACAAGCTCAAAGCCAACAACCCCAAGTTGTAAGTATCAGAACTTGTCAAAGAATGCTTTTACTAACACTGCCCATTAATTCCCTTTCAGCTGCGAACTTGCTATCATATTTTATAACGAATGTATAGGGTAACATTTGGGTTGTAGGGCGACATCCTTGCCCGCCAGTACCACCCGTTCCACCAGCCGGCCGCCATGCCGCCGCCGGTGTGCAAGCGGTTATAGCACCCGCCCTCCCGCAGCCCACGCGGCCCGGCGACCCCTCACGCCACACGCATCATAGGAAGAAAAGAAAACGCAAACCAGTACTGGTTTAGCGACCTTTTATTGTATAAATATTGGTTCGGTCATATAGTTTGATAATTTCATTCATCGTCAAATAACTCAGCCGATGATTTCACTGAGTCATTTGACGTTTCACGATATCTATGCTCAAATTCTTCGTTTGTTTCTCAATTTTTCAAACAGGCGGATCAAAATTAGGGTACGTGAGTACATTTTTAAATTCTATACTGTGGTGAACACAGGTAAAGTGAGAATGTAGTTTTTTAGGTAAATAGCATAATTTTAGGGCCATGGACATTGATGGAAAATATTTGTACCTACTCGAAACTACTTGGGTAGCCTTTATAGTCGACATTTCGGAGTATTGGCCCTTTTAAATTCGTAAATTAGAAAATGAAATTTTTCGAACTATAAGAGAAAAATCCTCTCATTAACTAAAATAGATAGAAATTGTAAATCAAAATTAATTTTATCCTTTTTAGATATTCAAATTGATTCTTTGCAATATAGCGCATTGTATTGTGCAAGTTTTAATAAAATTTATATTTAAAAAATATTTATAATCGTATAACTTTAATTAAATTAACTAAATATTTTAGATTTCATAAAACTTGCATGAGACAAAAGCTTCTTTTATTTAAAAAATAAAAGAGTGTTTCGTAAAGCGAGCAATTCTTCCTCTAAGTAGTTTAAATATTTGTTCAAGTAATAAAGCTTTCAAAAACCTTTGAACGCTAGAGCTTTTGTGGTGAATATTATGAAATTTGGTGTGATTTTATTAAAAGAAATCGCTTTAATTGTTACGATTCAGTATTAAGTGGGAAGCTAATTGACGTATTTAGCGATATTTCCGTAAATTCTATAGATGTTGTTTTGTTTCTTAATTTCTAGCACCAGATCCAAGACAATACCGTATTTGAAGACTTTGACGAACTGATTGTAAAACTAGGCCTCGGCGTGGGGAAATCCAATTTTCAGTAGTTTACCTAAAAGCTGAATTTATAAAAATCTATTGCCGTCGGTAATATTTTCAGACAGGGACACAAACAAGTGTGAAACAAAGATTTTTATGAAATCAGCTTAACTGAATAGCTTTGACCACTTTTAGAATAGGCATTAAACAATTGTAGCGTTAATTCTAGGCTTCGCCTACGATGAAACTAAAGATGAGAGTCTGATTTTCATCTTTTCAGTAACTTTACAATATAAAGTAAGCACCCTTTTGAAGTTTTAATAGATTTTATAGATGGCTCGATTTATATACGATTTTTCCATCCATATCCTTCTCGGGTTGTTAGTTAGTCGACTTCTGTTTCATCTTTTGAACTCCGACGTACGAGCTTAGGTGTGGGAACATAGTTTGTCATTTAGATGGCAAATTATAAATAATGTTGGGCAATAATTTTCATATTACTTCCTTGCTCTCCAAAGCTGCGTGTATTTGTAACAATGTCACGGAGTGTTTATTTTGAAATACAATTTTTCGTCTGTAAAAGTCCTGCTAATGGAAGAAAGATTTTTCTTAATTTAAGACTAGTAAAGCTTTCGTCTTTTCAAATATCAAGAGAAAAATATGTTAATGTTTCGTCACCACATCTTTTTGATGACGAATTTAGTGAAAAAACTAAAATTGTTAATGAGAAAAGTCATAAAGGGAATGGCTGTTACTAACCATTTTTTCATAAAGAATTACATAAAAGACAGTTAAAAAGTATGTGTATTTGCGAAGAGGCATTTACTAATCGATTGTCTCGACTTCTAATT
Source organism: Helicoverpa assulta (assembly GCA_963856015.1). Classification (NCBI taxonomy): domain Eukaryota; kingdom Metazoa; phylum Arthropoda; class Insecta; order Lepidoptera; family Noctuidae; genus Helicoverpa; species Helicoverpa assulta. The sequence continues at coordinate 964,193 of CAWLCW010000030.1, forward strand.
AGTTAGGCAGCGGAGTTAGGTAATCATTAACTATTTAGTTTTTAACTCTAGTTAAATTTAGAAGGATTTGCTACATCTTGAACTGTGTGGAAAATTATTTAGGTATAATAATGATAAGGCGGTTTCTTGGTTTGGCCCATTCCGAAAAATTATAACAAATGCAAGAACCAATTATATCTACTACATCTCTAGTCATCCATTTTGTGTAATAAGGAAATAGTAACAATTCCAATCATCAACACCCAACCGCCATATAAAAATAATACATTAAAAAACCAGAGCAAGATGTTGCAACTTTAAAAAAATCTTAGCTCTTTAAGATATTCCCTAGTAAGTGCCCTTTTAAATCTATGAAGCGACGTAGTGTAGATAATCGTCAGCAACTCCATTTACCGTCAACACTCCACATTCCTCTAGGATTAAGGTAAATAATCTATCCGACAATTTAATATTCTGTTCAATCCTCTTCGCTGGACAAAGAAGATTTTTCATATGAACTGGCGACAAAAATTGCAACATATTTTTTTACCAAGGAGGTAGGTCACTTATTTAATACTTTTTGAGTTTTAGGTAATTTTAGCTATACAATATTTTTTCTTTCAGAGATATAGAAATTAAATATTAAATACATGATTGTAGTTGCAGCATTTGTCGTCCAGTCAAAATCTGCCTAGATTCTAGATAAACCTATTTCTTCGACACGTTTAGGCTACGACAGCAAAGACAAAGTGGAGAGGTAACGCACAAAGTAGGGACAAAGATGTTCGTGAAATTCTAAATGTAATATATTTATATCGTTTATTTTTTATAGTTCGTAGTTTTCAATCGGGATATTGTCGTCAAACTCTTATAGGAAAGTCGAAATCTGTGTTATGTAGTCTAAAACGTGCCCATTGAGCGCTGTAGATTACCTAATATCAACGAATTATTTAAACCATGCACAAAACTAGCTACGATAAACAAAATTAGTTTAATTATGCCATTATGTATAAGCAAATGCTCTTCTTTTCTTTGTTGTAAAGTAGCCTAATCTATGCTTCCCCAAACATTTTTGGTGCCAATGTATTAGACGTTTTGTCTTAATTGTTATCTAAACATAAAGTTGCCTTTATATTTTCTGCCATTTTTTAAAACGTTTGAAATTCCTATCCTATTGTTTTTTCTGTTTATCTATATAAGAGTTTATTGAAGTTTGAAAGATTTTTATTGAGGATAGAGTCCCATTATATATAAATAAATAATAAACATAATTATGAATTGCTGCTGTTATTTTTAGCAGTTATTAAAACACTGAGTGCAGTTATGAGCAATGCAATTATCATAATAAATCCTCGAAGTGAGGGAAAATATCTAAAATTTTAAAATATCCATTCGTTAGTGATTTCATCTGTAAATAATGTACAAAATTAACAAAATCTGTACGCGGGAAAGCATGATTTTAAGTACGTTTTTTATATTTCTAGCGTAATAACCGCTAGCCGTAATGGGAATCTCGATTTGTAAATAGTTATGTAAATAAAAAGTGTAAAAGATATATATTCCGTCAATCATATTAAAATTGAGACATTATTAATTACCTATATTTATTGTTTAAAAATGAACATTGTAAAATTGTTTTCATATAAATAAAAAAATGTGGGAAACGCTCTTTGTATTTTATTTTACCAACACCTAATATTAAGCTATTAAATGCCACAGAGCTAGCTGTGCAGTTCCACACAATTCCAATTTTTCTTGGTAAATATCATCTAATGGCAACACCAGATGAAAGAGCGAAGCAATCATATACAGCCTAGCAAAGTCTAAAAGTCCTGCCTAGCAGCTCAAACCTAGTGTGGAGTGGCTCTAATAACTCAAACCCAAAAGGAAATTGTCTAGGTCTACTAAGGAACCCATTTATAGGCAGAGTGCAAATCTGTGGGTAAAGACAAAGTCCAGGACTTTTCATCTTTCCATATGATAAACTTCTGAATTCTGTGCCAGAAATATGCATGAAAAATAAAAACCAATTTATAAAAGAGTATTTCATTTATTTTTCAATCAAAGTTCCTCTAACTCTCTTCTCAGTAGTCTGTGCTGGAGTCTCCGCCTGTCTCTTATTCATTCCTTTCCTCTCCAACTGCTTTTCAATAATCCTTGCATTGTTTGCATAACTGTCTGCCACTTCCCTCGCTTCAATCTCATCTTCCTCTTCATCTATCGTAGAAACTGTCACGGAACTGAACTTGCCCATGTTCTTTGTGTGTTTAGTGACCATAATCTTCTTAGGCTGAGTAAGAGCAACCTGCTTATAGATATCTGTGACCCCCGCTTCACCAGCAGTTTGAACTAAAGCATCTTTCATAATAAAAACCACATTGCTGTCTTGTTCATGCTTGTAGTATATAGGTATGCCACATTTCTTGCATTTTAGCCTGTACTGGCGTTCGATACCCTTCTCCCGTTTTAGATACACTGTCTCGTCAGGGTCTGAGGTGATTTTGTGAGCGTGTTTTGAACCGTCAATGACTCGTGCGCCGTCCGTTGGTCGAAGTGGCAAACGGTCGATAGTACAGTCCAGGATTAAGGACATTTGACTGCAGAGACAGTAGTAGATGTGCAATGGCTTGGTTTCATTGTATTCCTCTTGATCTTTCGTGTCTGAGCAGACTATGCTTCTGGAAACCACTTTTGGCATTTTCACTAGTTACACTTTTCACGAACTGCACAATATATAAACAGTGATTACTATCTAATGTAATGTAACAGAAAATCAGCACAAATCTTTCAAGTATCCACAATATTATTTATTTTACGAAAATCTTTATCAAGTTTTGATTGACGTTTTGTTTGAAGTGTTTTTTTTTTTTGACATTTGTTCATAGACTACATTTTATTTTTTTGAAAAATGAAAAGTACTAAATAAAGCCTTTCAAAGGTTTGTGGGCATTGATTTTTATATAAATTACTATTGAGCACAGGATTTTTTAGTTTTTTTATTTGAATTATTTGTTTAAACTTGCTTCTTCCCCAATAGTTTGTGCATTCCAAATAATCAATACTTCTTGCTGTTTGTGGTCCAAAAATATATAGGTTATGTTGGTATCTCCTGCTGTCAACTTCACGCTACTGCGATTGTCTTTTATTCCAAAGAATTGTGTTTCATTGCACATGTTCATCGATTTCTGTTGAAATTAGAGAAAGTATTGTGAATTGCACTGCAAAATGGGTGGTATATCTAGCAGATTCCGTGTGCACAACTCTGGACTCACAAACATCGACCCAAAACCTGAAGAGAGTGACAACAAACGTGAAAATCCCGGAACGTTAGATGAGATTCATAAAAAGACCAAAGGTATTTTTTACATACATTTTAACTGTCTTAGCGATTATCGGAGGTGATTAACATGTTGATTGGCATCGTAAAAGCATATTGAGGTTACTCGTTCAGTCAGAAAACGGCGGCAAACGTAATTTAGTACCGACTCAAAAGTTGGGTTATCTTGTGATGTAATAATAGATAATTTACAAGAATATTAAGTATGCTCACGTCTAGAATCGTTCGGTCAGACATGCCTGGAAATAAAATGCTGATAAATTGTATGTGTCCATACAGAGTGATTCAGAAGTAATTTACGAACTGATGGACATAGAGTAATGACTTCTACTTATTTGTGTTCTGATAAGAATGTTATCAACCTCCTTGGCGTTCAACCGTCCCGATTTCGAATTTGTCACACACTATCAAATCTTTAATGAGAGCAACATGTATTGTTGCTGAATGCAAAGTCTCGCATTTATCTTGAAAGTAATTATTTCATCTAAAATCCATAAATACTGCTCTTCTGTATCTGATCTCCCTAAAATATCTGACATGCTCTAATAATATGAATCCCTGATAAACACTTAATTTTCAATCAAACGTTTCGAAATATCTATGTGCCAAATTATATTAAAAAATATTAAATCTAACCAACTAAATATTTTTAACTAGCTTCTGCCAGCGGTTTCCCGCATCCCGTGGGAACTACTTCCCGTACCGGGATAAAAAGTAGCCTATAGCCTTCCTCGATAAATGGGCTATCTAACACTGAAAGAAATTTTCAAATCGGACCAGTAGTTCCTGAGATTAGCGCGTTCAAACAAACAAACAAACTCTACAGCTTTATAATATTAGTATAGATTAAATAAATGCACTAAGATGCATACTTCTAAGCCAATTTGCTTATTGAGCTGGAAGATGGCTATGTTTTTAGTTATAATATAAAGAACCATATTTGCTTTTCAGATGTAATGCCAGTAAATTTTGAAGGCGGCAAGCTGATGGTGAATAGGGGTCTGTCTAACCATTTTCAGGTATGTATTAATATGGAAAAATCTATATTTCAATAACTGTACACAGAAATTGCATCATCTTTAACTTTTTTACTTTTATGTTTCACAAAATCATTTTTATTTCTAAAATGCTTTTCCTCACAATGGGCTTTATGGCTAGATTTGTAATCTGTAACTTAATAATGGAAATAAAATATGATGTGAAAGTTGATATAGCTAAAAAGATGGTGAAGAAAGATAGAAGAAAACATGCTGTGCCAACCTCAAACAAAATAGTGATGGGTCAGGAGGACGATGAGCTAAAAATAATAGTACTTGTTCCAATGACAAATAAACACCTGTAATTTTTATTTTTTCAGATGTCCCACACTCTGACAATGAGTTCAGCGCAGAACGGCTACAAACTAGGAGCTACATACATTGGTACTAAGCAAATCTCCCCCACTGAAGCTTTCCCTGTCATACTCGGTGACGTGGACCCTTCAGGCAATGTCAACTTCAGCTTAATTCACCAACTCACTCCTGAAATCAGGCTGAAGGGTGCTGCACAGGTAAAAATTGCTTTATTTGTCTTTGGCATGTCAGCTGCAAGAAGTCCACAGCTGCACAAAACCACCTCCAAAGTGGAAAGCTAAACTCTTCCCGAGTAACATGAGCTATTTATATTTTATCCTGGTGTGTGCAGTAGTTCTCTCGGGACGCGAGTGAAACCGCGGGAAAATGGCTATTTATAATATAAAATAGTTTAAACCAGTACTTTTTAAGCATTTCATATTAAGGTGCTTAAACTTATTAAAATATGACATACACATGAATTTAGAATAAAAGAGTCCCTCTAAAATGTTGGCTCAACTGATTTGATGAAAAGAAAAACCTTTAAATGTCCTTGAGCTGATTAATAACCGGTTTCTGAGCACTTTTATTGTTTTTTAACTACTCGGTTTACCACTGTGCAACAATGCTGTAAAACAAGCAACAAATCAAGAAAATTACTATTCAAGACATTATTTACTATTCTCTGGTAAATCTTGGTAAGAGGCAGTTTTACAAGTATCTAACAATTGTATGATAACATCTCAACGCAATTTCAATGAACGCACGCGAGTGTTCACATTGTAATGCATTGAAGATTTTATCTTGCAAACAAGATAAAACTGAAAAGAATGCTTCGTTTTTTGTCTACACAAAAATTATCACAATAATTGGATGTTGTTAAGCAATATTTTATAGCTAATTATTATAATTATAACCTTATTATAATTTTGATGCGATTTGGAAGCAACTGGACTTCCACTATCCATAACTCTTTCAAAATATTTCTAACTTCATTCAAGAACGCCATCTTTTTTATAATTACTACTACCTGTCGCCAGTGGTTTCACCGGCGGCCCGAAGGAACTGTTCCGCGAAGACGATTAAAAAACCTTCCTGTAAAAATTTGCTATCTTACACTAAAAGAATTTTACAAATCGGTTCAATAGCTGCTGATTTTACCACGTTTAAACAAAGTAAATCACGTGCATAAAAAGATTCAGTTAACCAGAATTATCTTCAGTAAAGACACAAGTCTCTGGTCTTCCAGGTCCAAGAATGCAAGCTGACAGCCACCCAGGGCACACTGGAGTACAAGGGGTCTGACTACACGCTCGCGATGGCTGTGGGCAAGCCTGACTTCAACGAGAAGTCCGCAGTCTTCGTGGGACACTACTTACAGGTACTATTCTTATAAATTTACTAACTGCGAATTTCAATAATGTATGTATCTCTGAATTTACCTATGGAATTTTGACATGAGCCCTATACAAGTGATGTCAAATTCATACTCTCTAGTATTCAAATTAACAGATAGGAAAAACTAGGATACTTTGATGAATACAAGCCTTTTCAAAAATGCGTACTAAAGATTTTATTCTTGCAAGTATTCAAAAAAATTGGACAAGTTGTGGAAAATATACAAATTCACTTTCAGATAAAAATAACTACTGTCTTAAAGCGTTTTTACTGTAAAACCTCTTTATACAGAAATCCTAAAACAAAAAACCTTTTCTATCCATGTGTATTTAACTCTATGTACATCTACAGCTCTTTGAATATTCAATGAATATGTTGAATTATTTACGCATGTGGAAATCGATACCCCCACTAGTTCACCCTTGACTACACTTCACGTGACACGTAATGTTATTCATTGTAACAATCTATAATATAAAAATGAATCGCAAAATGTGTTGGTAAGCGCATAACTCAACAACGCCTGGACCAATTTGGCTAATTCTTTTTTTGTTGTGTTTGTTATTGTCGGGAGAAGGTTCTTATGAAAAAAAAATAGGGTAAAGTAGAGAAGTCAGTTGACGGGAGCGAAGCCGCGGGCAAAAGCTAGTATTTTATGAATTTGACTGCCTCGTTGGTCTAGTGGTCGCAAGCAAGGCTGATCTCGAGGTCTCGGGTTCAATTCCCGGGTCGGGCCGAAATCGCTTTGTGGGTTTTCTTAAACTTTCACAAAGCAGCCCGTAGTCTGGAAGTTAGTGATTAATTCACCCGTGCATCGGTCGTGTCGGATTGCCGTCCCATCGGGTTATGAGAGTGAAGGAATAGGGAGTGCACCTGTGTCTGCGCAAATGCGTCCATATTTTTGTGACAGAGGACAGTAGTCATTCATTCTCTATATGAGAAGAGGCCTGTGCCCTGCAGGGGGCATAAAAAGATATGGTGCTTTGAAGGAATTTAAATCAAATTGAAAAGCCACCTTAATCGGGCCATTTTCGCGCAAATTGCTTTTAACCTTGAACCTTCAAGCATTGTGTTGTTAGATAACTTGATTTTTCAATTACATACGTTAAATACCTAACGACACTATTAAGTGAAGTCCATCAAGTCTTATAGAGGATGGAGGTACAGTCACACAATAATATTCTGTACACAGTCGGTGACAAAACGGTTGGCGCTCGGCACGGAGCTGGTGTACCAGTCGGGAGCCAGGGTCATGGGCGGGGAGATCGCCATCACGTCAGCTGCTGCTAGATATACTATGGATGGTAAGTGGAACACTAGCCTTATTTTTCTTAAAGGCAGTATTACCTACCTCTAGAAGAGTAGTATTTAGATCAGGGACATTTCAAAAAGACATGGTGGAAAATGTCTTTATCGTTTATCACAATCCAATACAGTTTAGGTCTCTTTGAAGAACAGCTTACTTTACTGATATTATAAATCCGAAAACCTGACAGATACTGAACAATTTGAGCATCACAGATAGTCTAGCTAGATAGAGCCTAAAATAAGACAAAGTCGATTTTGACTATTTTTATCCCCGTGCGGGAAGTAGCTGCCTTGGAAAGCGTGTTTTACGCCCAACAAGTGTGTGCCAGATGTGACTTAAGCACAAGTCTTAATGAGTTATTTTTATATCAGCTAACTAAACTGTTTTAATTGCAGACTCTGAAGTGTCAGCGACCCTGAGCACAGCTAACTTCCACTTGTGCTATTTCAAGCAGTGCAGTGAACAATTACAGGTATGTTCATCTTTATAGCTAGACAGTAACAGGATATAGACTTTTAGGTTTTTCATATTACTGATAAGATTTTTCTCGGAATTTGTTTTTTGTCACCTATGTTTCATATAAGTAGCAATCAACTAAAGTTGTACAATCTTGATAAGACTTTAACACATTAAACAAAGTATAAACTTCTGCTTAAAATAATGGTTCAATTGATGAAGTAATTGTTATTAATGGACATTGATTTTAAGATGCATTTAATTTTTAAACAAATTTTTCTCAAATAAAAGTTATATGTTTTTATGGTAAAATTTTACGCTTTCTTAGTTTGCAAAACAAACATCATACAAAAATTTCAATGCTTTCTAAATTTGCAGATTGTGGCTGAAATGGACACCTCATTCCGAGGGATGGAGTCTGTGGGCACCGTAGGCTACCAGGTCAACATACCCAAGGCAGATCTTATCTTTAGAGGTAACACTTTAATTTTACTCTATTTTAATTACATGTCGCCTTCACTTCGTGTGTTTGTCACGCGGGTGCTATCGAAATCTATGGAACTAATTTTGAAGTTCCTAATACCGAAAGTAAGGCATATTCTTGGGGATTGTTGTAGGTTTCTGATTGAGAAATCAAGTCTCATCCTGATCTTAATCTTAAAATCTAGTTTTATTAATAAGAAAATAATCCTGTGCTGATTCTGCCTGATGTGACCAGTTTTTGTGCAAGAAACTTATTTCTGAACAAAAATAAGGCTGCACCTTCTTTAATACTAAAAAACTTCTTCCTTTATTTTTCCAGGAATGGTAGACTCAAATTGGAACATCGGAGCGGTGCTCGAGAAGAAACTACAGCCTCTACCGTTCACATTCGCTCTGTCCGGCATGGCGAACCAGGCCAAACAACAATTCAAATTCGGCTGCGGCCTCATCATCGGTTAATCACCTAATCACCACATGATGGTGATGACTGAATGATGTGTCAAGCTAGTGAACAGTGTGCACCATATTTATATGTGATTAGTGAATTTGAAGCATTTTTCAAGTGATTTTTGCCAGTGAAAAACTAAGACCTGTGTGGTATACCAGAGGAATGCAGAAAGAAAAAAAAAGCGTAGTATATAGTGGCGAAAATAAATTTATTAAAAAATATATATTTCTGCCACTGTATATCTGTATGTTTTAAATATAATGTTTGTGTCTCATTAACATGTTGATGTTTTAAAAATTCGCTTGAACAGTTAATATTTAATTATATGTGTGATAAGTACTGAAATATCAATGTTCTAGTTCCAGCATAGGTGCAATATTCTCACATGTAACCATATTTAAGAATTGTCACTACATTCAAATTTTAAATCCATACATTAGGTATCTTATGGGGAAATCTCGAATAAACCCATGACAACCAGCGTGTGTGTATTCTACCCCCACCTTACTTGAAAATATCACCAAGGGAGGATATTCTTTGAAGATTCGTCAAAAAACACGATACGTAATGGCAGATGATAAATAAGGATCGTAAAAAAACAAAAAGAAAGTGATATATCTGTCATTATCGTAAAACATTTACGATTCACGATTGTTAAAAGACGTATCGTCAAAAGAATAACGAATCGTGATTTTTTTTTCCCTAGACACGTTTCGAATTCGTGTGAACAAGCTCTGAGTGTATTTTTAAATTATAACTTGAAACATAGACGTTCTGTATGGAATTAAAGAGCAATAATATACATTAAATGCTAAATATCAAGTATATGTCAATATTTACGTGATGTAGCTTCTGTAAAGTAAAACTTAGAATATCATTAATGTAACACTGATCACTAGCTCGACGTAGTCAGTGTAATTCTAATTTTAGTCTAATAATGACTTTGTTGGTGTTAGGGGTATATTTTGGACTTCCATTTTTCAAAACCAACATGTTCAAAATTTGGGGACGATTTTTGAACATTTTTACATGCATATTTTGATTTATGCTCGCTCCTCTACCATAGTATTCATAACTTTTGCTCACAATTGTAAAATACCCCTGCATATTCACAAGCTTTAAGTAATTCTTAGCCTAAGTGCATTCTACGCCTAAATAAAGGAAGTCCAAAATATAGGACAAACGAATATTATAGATGATTCCTAAATAAATAATATTGAACTGTACCACAAGATATGTGTGAATGTAATGATATGAGCCCGGTCACCGTGTATATGTATTGATTCTTTTTTCTTTGTACGGTTTACGTATAATTATTTTTATTTGTTATTGTAACGCTATACTGTTTGCTGAACACCAGAATCGCATTTATGACGTATTAACTCACTCTAAGGTGTTAGAGGAAGAAAAATTGTGGAACTTTGCAATTTGCTTTTAAGGGTCCGTTCAGACAGACTGGCTTGGAGAGAAGAGCAAATTCTTAACACGTTAAAAATCGAGTACTTAGTATTTGTAGTAAGGTTTATTTTTGAATGTGCACTGCTTTTGTCATTATGAATGCTCGAAGGCGCTCGGTGTGAAATAATAAGAGGAGCCGACCGGCTCCGATCGTGTACTTTTTCTTGACGTTTGACACCGATTGCATGCTCTTTAATGCTCGCGCAGCCGATCGGCTCCGGTCTGTGTGAAAAGAAAAATGCGCGCCGATGCTCTCCGATCCGGTCTGTTTGAATGGACCCTAAATGGCTCACCTTCAATATAATGTACCTGTTTTAATGTTTCTAAACATTGCATTTACGGCTTTGTTACTTTAATTTTGAAAAGATACTTTTAATGTCAGCATTTATTGGATTATAGTCTGGATATCTTAGAGTGAGTAGCTTATACTGGGACCCCAGTCCCGTAATATCGTCCCCGATATTGATCATGTCCCCCTCTAACTGTGGGGTACCTAGCACAAGCTTTATGTCAAATATTCGCTGCCATCGCTACGGCGTTCCACGAACGCACATTTGCGACATTATATTTATTACATCTTATATTTATTATAAAATAGTCCCTATATTTTTCAAACTTTTCTAAGCTAATACTGACCAAATATTCTTGTTTATGATGATCTGAGTGATCTAAAACGTCTCGATATTTTGCCGCAGATGTGCGCTCGGCCTTATGTATGAGTGTAGATAGGTTATGGCATACTGTACAATGTACATAGCGCCTGTTGTTAAAATGTTTATTTTTAATATAGTTACTTATGTTAATAAATCAATCTGTTGTTTTATTTCGGTTTTAGTTTTATGAACCTTAAAAACTTCCGAAAAAAAATCACTCGCATAATAACAGCAGTTTCAAAATTTTTACACTTAATAGAGAGGAATCAATAAAAGACAGATATAGTTTAAAAATAACGTAAGTTTATTACATGTAATGAAATAAAAATATAATATTATAAACTTTTATTCTGTTACATGTATAAATGATTCCGTGCTGCCGAGCGGATTGCCCGTCATATTTTGGTAATATATTCAACCTCGATTATAATTATATATCCATAAACCAAACAATAGTGACGTGAAGATCGCCAGTCAAGAATTAAAATACCTATTAATCATTATTTTTTATTTATATTGTAATCACGTCACCATTGTTAATTAAACGGAGGTTTTTAAATGCGCCATCTTGCATTTTATAATTTGGCGCCAATTTTTTTTTCGTTTATATTTTTTTACGCCTATTAAAATTTTGAATGTTTGGTCATTCAAAAACCTCCGTCGACCACTTCATAAGTATTACAAGCTACACATTGACACCACAGCGACTTTAATCTAACTGTATGAATCATACCAACAAAAGCTGGGTGGACGAAAATAAAAAAAAAATCCAGAAAAAACCTGTCAACCCAACTTTTTCGAGAAGTACAACTAAGAAATTTTTTAACTTGTTATTTCCTTATTACCAAAAATATAATATATTATTATGGCTGAGTTTTCAAAGATACGATAAATGTCTATCATTAATAATAAATTTCGTGTTGTTTAAACTCTATATTATAGCCTAAGGACTTATATTAAGACGATTGCAACACTTTAGAGTTCGCAATGTGTCATACATCGCGGCCCGTGTACATAATGGCGAATTCTGGGCTTATTGCGACGTACATTGACAATTTTTCTAGCTACGTAGAACTTCTGCTATGTCTCGAACAAGCAATGGATCTGATAGCACTCCTATTAGCCATTATGTACGAAAGCCTTCAAGAGATCTGTATTTTGTTTTAATTTTTTGAAATGTTCTTTTTGATTCGTGCGCAAAACTCACTGATATGTATGCTAATGTCAATTAAAATTACTGCAAAATAATGTCATGTAGTTAAAACTTTTTTCTGTTTGGTACAGTCAGCCGCGTGATACTAGGACATTCATGCCGATACGAAACATTTGTCTTATTCTTTAAATATTCAAAACATACGTACGACTGACACTATATACCATTATTTAAATAAAGGAAGCGCACATTAAGATGATTAAGAATATTAATTATTACCAATACTTATAATGTTTTAAATTAATCATTTTGTAACAAAAAGAACATCACAAAATTAGCTAGAACACCAACAGTGGCAGGAATAGCTTGTCATAGATTTAAAATGATACAAACTGGATTTATTTGAATAAGGACAAATTAACATACCTTTAGAAACCTCCACATATAGCAAAAAAACTGAGTTTAGACATCCCTCAGGATCTATAAAAAAATACATTAATTTATTTTTATTCTAGTGCTAATTTCGGCAATTGTGATAAAAATTGCGATATTTTTATCACAATATCAAATAAACATAACACAATCAAGACCAATTTAAATGTTTTCTGAATACTAGGAAAATATTGTCATTTTTCAAACTTCCAGCAAGAATATTGCCTTTTTTTTTTCAAATCCAGCATTTGGGTCGACTGTACGTGAAAAAAAAAACTATTTTTATTTGGTGAAAGCGTAGACTGCCGTACTAGAAATCTGCTCAGAAACACCGCCACGAAACTATTGTAAAGTCGCTGTTTTTTATATAAAAAAATTATTAATTCAGAACAACTTCCATTTAAAATACGAGTATTTCGGGATACAAATGTAGCAGACATTTTTACGAATAATGTTTGTAAATGACTCAGCCAAAAAGAGAGAATTTGTTTCCAAAAATCCTCAAAATAATCTATCTTACACAATACACAATGTATTAATGATAATAAGAACAATATTGTCAAATATAACCCAAATAGGGAATACCACGAGGAATATTACAACGTTACAATTTTGCGAATATAATAAATGGTGTTGGCAAAATCAGCTTAAAAGTAAAATCCAATAAAATATTAACTAACCGGCGGTGTTCAAAGCAATAAAAAATAATGATTGTGCTAAGAAAAAAAAATAGCAACAAACAAATCTAAAATCGTCAAACAGCAATTATTCTAAGTACAGATTTTATTTTATTTAAATATATATTTCTCAACCTCTTTCGACGAATTGACTTATTTTTTTTCCATTCACACAAAACAAGGGAAGAAATGAAAATCACAGTTTTGTTACTAAAAACACGCCAATTCTTTCAACAGGTAACATTGGCGAGAGCATAGGCAATCTATGTTAGTGTTGCCAACAACGAAAAATATGGGTTGGGTCGAAATGAACCGGCTGTGACAGAACGTGCAGTTTCGAACTTTTGAGGTAGAAAGAATATAATTGATATTAAAGACAGATATTATCAATTTTGAATAATAATAAACTGTAGAGTTGATAGAACCATGAGCAACATATTCGAAGAAAAAGTATTAAAAAAATATCTAATTGATCTACTGTCTTTAAAAACCGTTACTCATTTAGTCCTTGAATATAAAAGGAATATATGAAATACTAAAATAGCCGATATCCCGCCCAACCCAGTCGCCACGAGAGGGAGATCGACATTCCACAATGACACATTGTTTCGAGTACAACTAAAATCATATTAATAAAAAAAAATTAAATACCTATGAGATATAATGATGACTTCAGTCCGACGAGTCGGGCTCATATTAAGTTGGATTTAAACTATGGGACAGATAGGATATTTACAAAATGCTATCTCGCTCACTCACACCGTGTGTGTTGCCAGTCCACAAAAACCTCCACTAAAGAGGTCATGTTAGTCTATGATACATACAAGTATTATTTTTCGAAAGTTATTTTTTAAGAGTAGCATACGTCTTTAATGTTAACATCTAATATTTAAATGTTCGTTACATAAAATTGCAAGTTATTACATTTGTAATTTTACAAGTAATTTAAATCGAGTATTAAACGGTGATGTTTATATTCCTTACGAGTACAAATACATATATATTTAAACACCCATCATGGTACGGTAATTTCAGTATTTTTTGTCAAAAATTACTTGTAATATTAGACATGAAATAAATTCGCATCATTCCTAGACAAAGAGCCGACTGCCCGAGAAACATTGTTATACCGACTCCTTTCAAAAAGAGGTTATTACTTAGCTTCCAGCTATAATCGCCATCCAGTCTAGATCCCGGGCAGTCAGCCTAGACGCAACTAGGGCCAACATCCCCTAACTCCTAAAGCCATGAACAACTATTTCGAAAAACTTTCGCCTCATATCCACATCGCACACTTAGACCTAAAGAGAGTTGACTCAAAAAATGACTTTTTTTTTCAGAAAAGACGAAAAACTGATTACTCCATGACTGAAGAAGTGTTCTGTATAGAAAAATGCTTTTTGTACGCATCCAGAACATATTTTTAAATGTAAGATTGGTTTGGTACTCTTTTAAGGAATTTGATGGTATAACTTAAAAACATCGATTTTTGGGTCAATCCCCTTTAAATCTAAGTGTGCGATTCTCATCCCTAGTTACGCCCCCCAACGAGCCTAAAACCCTACATTTTACAACGATTTCATGAACACTTCCAATCTAACGCCGCTAATCTTAAGCATAGACATTTAAGAAAAGCCACATTCCTATATAACCTTAACATTTTTCCAACACACGGAAACGACAAAGTTTTTTAACCATCAAAATTACATGCATAGTATTTCTAAAATTTTTAAATACATATATATTATATTTAAAGCGTTTTCTGTTCGCCGCCTCGGGGAAATCTGAGCATCATTTCTTTTAAATTTCTAAATTGGCAATAGTCTGTGGTCCATTGTGATATATATTTTTAACTTTTTTTTTTTTCAATAAAAACGGGCAGCGAACTTTCTGTATGTTTACAGACTGGCTTTGGTTGGTAATTCTCGTTGTCTGTGGTCTAATGCAGACATATATAATATGTAGATTAATCTAAGGTTTGCTAGGCTGTTAAAATATTTTCAAACTCGGCCTAAAATCTTTACCGTCTTGTGATGATTTGGAATAAATTCATGGCAACCTATTTTACCTGTACCTTTGAAATATTTTACTTTAAATATCGGCTCAGTACATTTATAAGACTATTAAGTTATCCAAGATGACATTATAGTCAGATAAGAGAAAACAGACACAAATAATTAGCATTTGCTTTATTTCCATCTCTTTCTTGCATTATGTAGTGTTAGTTGTGTGAAAGAGACGGAAAAGCTAACTATAGTCTGTTTACCTGGACATCAAAGTTGGATTTCTATAACATTGATTATTATGTATTTACAAATCTCAATTATAGTGGACACAATATAGATAAGTTTAAAATGTTAAGTAATTGTTATAGCAGACTAGATTTGCATTGAAGTAATATTAAAACCTTTACTTAGAAGTCCATAAAAGAAAATAGTTAAAATATGCGTCCACTCATTGATAAATAAATCATATAAATTGGACCACAATAAGAAGCTAAAATTCACTTGAAAAGTTTACCAGATTAAGGCTCAGTTTTACTTGTTACCGATAAAGTGTCTGTTAGTTATATATTATTCTAACTAATATTATAAATGTGAAAGTAACTCTGTCTATCTGTCTTTTCTTCACGCCTATACTACTGAACCGATTTGTGTGAAATTTGGTACAGACATAGTTTGGAACTTGAGAAAGGACATAGGATAGTTTTTATAATATAAAAATAAAAATAAAATTTATTTCGGACATATAGCGCCATCTATTGGTCAAACCAAAAATCACTATTCCACGCGAACGAAGTCGCGGGCAAAAGCTAGTTATAGATAAAGACTGCTTATAATATCTGCCAGATATTGCTAAGATCCTCATAAGCTACCAGAGACAATCAGTAACCAGTAAAACTAGCCACAAAAACACCACATCAGAAAAAGTAAAAAACCACCAATGGCAACACTGAATACAACTGTCAAATCAGTGTGACCCGGCATTAGACCACAAACAAACGGTTTAGACACACAAGGCAGTGAGCAGTGAGCAAGTACGAGTAATGTGCGGTGTTGTATGTTATAACTCCATGTCGTGGGCCTCGTCGTCGCTGAACTCGCTCATGGAGCTCTCGGTGTCGGAGGCGGCGCCGGGCCGCGCGGCGCCGGAGGCCGCGGGGGCGCCGCCCATGCCCGTGATCGCGTCCTTCTCGAGCAGAGCCTCTTCTGTTGCGAATCTTCGGACGTAGTCTGGAAATAGGGGGTTGTTTTTGAGCTGAGATTATAATATTCTTGATTTTTAATATTTCCTTATGTTTAATGTTCGTCAATACCTGACCGTCGCAACTCGGAACCTCAAGACACAGACTGTAGCTTAGCTTGAGGATCATCACCAATATTTATTGTAAAGGTACAGTTACACATGCTAGTTAGTAGCATGCTTTTTAGTATGCTCATTAGCATACTTGTTTCGAGCATGCTCTGCATTTGTCTACATTTGCCAGATATATATTTATAAGCATGCTAGTTTTAAGTATGCTTCTGAAAGAGTATGCTCAAACCAAACACTCCGGTACACATGACAATTTATAGCGTGCTTACTGTCAGTTCAAACAAAACCATGGACAATCAAACAGCCATTTGTATGGAGTTGAATAGAATTATTCTTTTGGTAGCGTTGCAATGCGTCCAAAAACTTCTCTCAGATAGAAAGAAAAAAACAAGGAATAGGCGAAATTGTGCACGCGCACCTGCTGCTGACGACTGATCGATACTAGCATGCTCAATAAGCAAATCTGTTCACACACGCTATAAGCCCGCCCCCTTCCACCCGCGCTGCAGGTAGCATGCCCAATAATCACACGACCGTTGATTTTCGAGCAAACTCGAAACTAGCATGCTCATTATTAGCAATGTTTCGACACACGTACCACTAAGTAGCAATTGCTCAAAAGTAGCATGCTTTCGTGCTACTAACTAGCATGTGTAACTGTACCTTAATTCTTTTTTGATGAATAAATAAATTTGTTTTTTTTTTTTTGATAGATCTATCTAATCTAGTCTTTGAAAAAATCTTGAATTCAATTTTAACCAGTCATAAAAACTGTAACTAGCAAATGTATCTGGTAATGAGAGTCAGTCTCTTTATCCGAAACAAAGATTTTTGATAAAATAACATTAGAGTTTTGATTAATATACCGAAAGTATAACCAGTTTTTTCAGTTATCTTTTATTCAATGGCTATATGACTAATGTAAATAGCACTTTTTCACTTTTCATATTATGTAGACTACTAAACTAAAAAGTACTATAAATCCACATTCAACCGATCCAACTTAAGTATTTCCAGAATTTTCCCCACTCTTTCAACATTTCACCATTTTCCCAGATGACCAGTCCATCAAAGCTGGCAAGATCACAATACTACGCACGAACATACACATTAAAACACAAGTGTATAGTATTTGGCTGGCCGCCACATTTGCACTCGTCAATGGGAAAATATAGTACGCTCTATTATGATGTCAATGTAGATATATGTTGGAACAGCTGATTGGTAAAATATAGTGATATGAACTATATTTTTTTTATCTATATTAGTATTATAAAGCTGAAGAGTTGTTGTTTGAACGCGGTATATCTATCGGAACTACTAGACCGGTTTGTGAAAATTCTTCCAGTCTTAGATAGCCCAATTATAAAGGAATGCTGTAAGCGATATTGTATCCAGGTGTGCGGAGTAGTTCCCATGGGATATGGGTGAAAATCCTGATGGAAGCTAGTTAATGTCAAAAGTGGAAGCTAATTTTTGTTTCTTTGTTCTAAAGATTCCGAAACTACTGAACCGATTGAAAAGGTTTTTTTCACAATTGCGATGCTACACATCCTGAACATTGAATCGTTACGGGTAGTCAGAAGCCAGTCTAACCAAGGGGGTATCGGGTTGCCCGGGTAACTGGGTTGAGGAGGCAGATAGGCAGTCGCTTCTTGTAAAGCTCTGGTACTCAGCTGAATCCGGTTAGACTGGAAGTCGACCCCAACTTAGTTGGGAAAAGGCTCGGAGGATGATGATGAGTTGCGATGCTACACTATCATCGGGTGGCACAGGCTATACTTTATCCGGGTACGCGAAGCATTTCTAACAATACGCGGATAATAAATGCAAGAAAAATAATCCCATTGGTGAATTTTACCATCCCACTCCAGTAGTGTACTACGCAATAACTATTCCATGTCATTCATGTTTAAATTATAATATAATTTATATGTTTGAGACATGTTTATGGCTTACACGTGTCCCTTCATGGAGTGGCTTCCAGACCTAATTTAGATACTATATTGTTTCGCTTTTACTATACTAAATTACAATGTTTATCTTGCTTTTGGGTAGGGGGGAGATAGATTTTGTTTGTATGTAATTACCCTAGAGTCCGAAACTGCTGAACTGATTTGAAAAATTATTTTACTGTTGTGACATGGACTATATAATATCCAGGTACGGGAAGAAATTTTACCTGGTACAGGGGTGAAACCCCGGCAAACAAATAATATAACTTAATTAATAACCCACCGACATTCAGCATTGTGCACACATGTTTCTTCAGATCTGCTCGCTATAGCAAACAATAACCAATTGATAGCGAACATTCATAAAAAGTACGCCAAATTACAACTGCACAACAGGACATGCACATGCACGGGTAGGTACATAAGCGCGAACATTTTTTTAGAATCTCGCCATCTATTACACATGATTCATTACCATGGGGATAGTTGGCACATATTATTGATAAACAGATTTACCTGATACTTTTTTCTTGTACTCCTCAGGTTTGTGCAGGTACATGGCGGCGGCGTCGCCGTTGAGAGGGTCGATGGGGTTCGGGTACGTCAGCAGCTGCGGCAGGAACGACTCGAAGATGTTCGACAGGTCTGGAAGGCAGTAGGAAATAGATTAACTAAGAGAGTTTACAATGTTTGTTGGTCGGAGCGTGGGAAGTCTCGTAAATAGGGGATAGGGCGCTTAGAAATTATTGTAAATAAGAAAATATGACGACGAATTGATGACCTACTTTTTGAGGAGTCGAAAAGCAGATGTCCACTTGGACATCCAAACCTGTGACGAAGTTTATTCTGAACTGGACTGGAGTAACACAGAAAGTGTTTTTGTAAGAGAGTCTGACGTTTTATCACAACTGCAGAAAGAGAGAGCAGTTAAACAATGATGATACACAAAATCCCACTAGAGTAGGGTAGCTATAACAGATTCAATTAATGAACGGAACTGCAGCGAGGGAACAAATACTACATTTAAGTCCAGTAACTTCATAAAATAATTGTTCCTGCTGTTTATAAAAACACAACCAATAAATTGTACAATGACAATGAATATAAGCCATCAAGGAAAACCGTAATCAACATTAATACCGGAACCTTCATAATTACAAATACAATTACTTATTGTATAACAGTACAATGTCATAGTAAGGCAAGGTACAGGAATTTTTATTACCATTACATACATGATATAACCACACGATATTATCATCTGCCTAGCCTTTTCCGAACTATATTAGGGTCGGCTTCCTGTCTAATTCGATCCAACGGTGTACCAGGTGTTTTACACTGATTGTCAGATTTTCTGGCTTCTGACCACCCGTAAACGACTGCTGAAGATGTTCAAATGACAGCCGGGTCCCAACATTTTGTCGAACCTTCTGAAACTCGGAGGAACTCGTCATGACATGATGGTCACCATGTGGATGGCCTTACGATCGACCCATGTGGCTGTTACTTAGCCACGAGCCTACCAGGCTGCAGTATTGTGGTCAAGTGTCATATGCTGTGTGGTCACTTTGACATCCATATGCAACAAGTCAATTCGAATTCGTTTAGAAACAAGGTTAAATAAATACATTAGGGTTACGGGTTAGCACCCCCAAGACAGCCCCTTATGGCTGGGAAGAGCGATGATGAACCAACTTTCAGCAAAACAGCTGTAGCAACTAAAGAACTAAATCCCAATAGAGAACCCAACTCTCGGTTAAGCTCGCCTTTGTACATAATCAATCTGTATTGTGTGTGTTTTAAAATATTTGTGTGTACAATAAATAATAATAACTAAAGAGAAACAGCTAGGGAGTGGTGCGAAATAGATTTAAAAAATTAATCAATCTCACCATAAAGAGCAGTCCAAGCCTGATTGATGACATCAAGACACACAGTTCCCGAGACCTCGTCGATGTTAGGATGGTAGACCTTGTTCATGAACCCAATGGACGGAGACTTGAAGGGATAGTGGTCGGGGAGGTGCACGCGAACCCGCCATACGCCGCCCTCGTACGGAGCTGGAATTAGGAAGTGAATCAATCAGGTGATATATTGAATCAATCATGTGATAAATATTGATGTGTGTGTAACTTATTGGTTTAAGCGAGACTGAGAAGTTTTACCTATTTTAGTTGAAAATGAGGTATTTCTTATTCGAACTGTTTTAACACAAAAAAAGCACTAAATAAATTTCATAAGTGCACGCTGGTGTGTTTATCATGTCAGAAGTATGCATAAAACTATGAGAAAATAAAATATTCAAAAATGCAATATTTATTACTTTTTTCTTGCTTCTGAATGTACGAAATGAATCAATCAAACCATCTATAAATCAATCACACTCATCATGAATCGATCAAACTGTTTTTTTTTTTTTTTCAAAAAAAAAAAAAAATAATACTCACTGCCTGGAGGACCGAAGAATTTCACGCAGAACTCGTTGAGTCCTCCCAATATAGTCACTTCATGTTTACTTTCGATACTATAGCGTAAATGTTAAGGAAATACGGTAGAATAACAATTGGGAAGAAATAACACAGTATGTAATAATACATCGAAGGAAATGTCAAGGGGTTTTTAGAAAACTTCTTATAGAAACTTGCGTAAGTATCGTGGTCAATTATTAAAATATATAAAGAACTACACTACCATAATACCTACAATAAAGGTAAATATTAGCTTAATTAATCCGATCAGATTAACCCCTTATTTTTAAAGGTGTATCTTGAGAAAAATAAAAGAGTTCACCTAAGCATAAGTAGCAGATATTTTACGAATTGGAAAGGGTTATGAAAAAAACGCAATAAGTATAACAAATACCAGTTATCTCCACTCAAATTTCATCAGCTAAAATTCTGATGCAATATCGTCCCTACATTATAAAAATCTTCTAATTATAGAAGACAGGTTAATTAGTGGTTAATTTTAGGCATATCCCACGCTAAAGTCAGTCGTCTACCAACCTTTTAGTCAGTCAACTGGTAATGACACCCTAGTGAAAAGTGAAAAGGGCATAATCTAAATGGAACCCCATAAAGTGGAGTAACTATGAATAGCATTTCGAAAGTGGGCGTGGCATGTGATTTGTAGTTTCATTACTCAATGTATTTTTTGTTGATTGCCCCTATATAGCCCCATTTGTTGAGGAAGGCTATGATGATGATGATGCTATAGGCCTTCCAGGCTTTTTATCCGTGTGCGCGAAGTAGTTTCAACGGGACGCGGCGAAACCAGCGGACCCGAAACACTAGGAATATACTGCGGATTTTTACAACTTATCCATTCGCTGTTTTACGATTAGATTGAAATCTGACATATTTTCTTTAAAGCTCACGTCAAAATTCGATCTCTACGCATAGATAGATTATAGAAATCCACCATCGGTAAGAATAACAAGTAACATTCTAGTAGTAGGCTACTGGCTTACTTAATGTTTTGTTTAGATACTCCTACTAATTAATTTTTAATTGCATCCTGCAAATGGTAGATGAGTGGCAACAAGAGCACCAGTCGAACGTGAAGGTTTTGTGTAGAAGTAAAAGCACGTTTTATTTAGCAACAATAATACTAAAACAAAAAAAATCAAGCCTTTGGTGAATCAAAATGAAATGACCGCAATTGTTAAGATCGAATTTATCGCATTCGAACAAAATAATTAAAATTTCCATAACATTAAAATTACCATGTTTAGAAATATTGTTTGTTTTTTATCTTTATTATGAGACAATCTAAATTAAAATGAGGCAACCCAAATGGAAGCAAAGAAATCGTATAGGAATAATGACATCATTAAGATATAACAACTAAATTCAAACAAACATATTATGGACCTTTTTGACCAAAATGTGTTCCTACAAACTATAGCCGCAGTTCAAATTCCAAAAGAATTTAACGTTACAAAAATAGTGCGTCATAACGACGAGGAGTTAGCAGACATAATCTTATCATCCTTATCGTCACTTCCTTTTTGTGCACCTAATATACAAATGACTGTTGTTTCTATCCCGGAAACCCTTGTTGGCACTTTTTCTGGGTCAACTTGTCATGATGAACATAACAATATTATGGTCTTATTGGTTAGAATCTACGGTTGGCAAAAAGCCTTACGTATTTTCCACAGATATCTGACATCATGTTTTTTGCTGCCTACTGTATATGAGAGCTCAAATCTTCCAAGAAAATTGTGTGGGCCCATCAAAAAAGCGGATAAGGGTCCGTTCAGACAGACCGGCTCGGAGAGCAGAGCAAATTCTTAACACTTTGAAAATTGAGTACTTAGTATTTCAAGTAAGGTTTATTTTTGCATGCGCACTGCTTTTGTCATTGAGAATGCTCGAATGCGCTCGGTGTGAAATAATAAGAGGAGCCGACCGGCTCCGATCGTGTATTTTTTCTTGACGTTTGGCTCCGTTTGCATGCTCTTTAATGCTCGCGCAGCCGATTGGCTCCGGTCTGTGTGAAAAGAAAAATGCGCGCCGATGCTCTCCGACCCGGTCTATCTGAACGGACCCTAACGTTTCATATTTTACTAGGACATATTTTTACCGACTTTCCAAATTCAAAGTTTCTCAATTTCAATTCGTCAGGATTTTGTTTTTTTTTCACCTTATCTCAGGTCGTCGAGACTTTTTAACTGAAAGCTATTTTTCTCATTTTTTGTTTATGTTTTTCTCATATTGATTACTGACATTCATTGTCATTTATAGTGATACTACTAAAGTACCATATTCCTAGCCACGGAAACACTCCATTCAAAGAAGAATCGACGACACAACAGTAACGACTTATCGTCTACCCTGATAATAATATCTACGCATTTTTACCAAACACGATAGTAAGATAACAGAAGTGTACGTAGCGATAGACGAGTAACGCTTGGTCATACTACGAGTGTTTGTAACAATATCGGAAGATAAGATAGGAGAAACAAAACAGATAGGTGCAGATGGACCCTGGACTGGCGTGTGAAATATTGTTGTTTACTTTGGAAGTCCACTTTAAAGACCGTCAAGATTGAGTCGGATTTGAAAAAAACTCTTAACACTAGGGCTCGTTAGGTTATTAAAATCTATAAGTTCAATAAATAAGTAGATGTTAAAACAATGTTTCTCAGAAGCTACTCAACTTTGGATGCAAATCCTTCAAAAGTAAAAGCACAATATGGTTACATGCATAAATTATTGCCCAGAGGATGCAAAAAAGACCTTTTTTACCCACGACGGAACGGAGCAGGTATATGCGTTTGGGGTGAGAGATGTGCGTTTGTGTGTTTGTGTGTGCGTTTGTGCAAAGTAATGTTCCCACCTATCTTCTAAACTAATGATCTGATTTTGATGCGGTTTTCAATAACAGATTTGCGTTCAACGTGTTCATGTTCTTAGATAGGTGTCATGGCTGTAACTCACTAGGGGGCGCCACAATATTAGTGCAAACAGCAAAGTAATGTTCCCACCTACCTTCTAAACTAATGATCCGATTTTGATGTGGTTTTCAATAACAGATTTGCGTTCAACGTGTTCATGTTCTTAGATAGGTGTCATGGCTGTAACTCACTAGGGGGCGCCACAATATTAGTGCAAACAGCAAAGTAATGTTCCCACCTACCTTCTAAACTAATGATCTGATTTTGATGCGGTTTTCAATAACAGATTTGCGTTCAACGTGTTCATGTTCTTAGATAGGTGTCATGGCTGTAACTCACTAGGGGGCGCCACAATATTAGTGCAAACAGCAAAGTAATGTTCCCACCTACCTTCTAAACTAATGATCCGATTTTGATGTGGTTTTCAATAACAGATTTGCGTTCAACGTGTTCATATTCTTAGATAGGTGTCATGGCTGTAACTCACTAGGGGGCGCCACAATATTAGTGCAAACAGCAAAGTAATGTTCCCACCTACCTTCTAAACTAATGATCCGATTTTGATGTGGTTTTCAATAACAGATTTGCGTTCAACGTGTTCATGTTCTTAGATAGGTGTCATGGCTGTAACTCACTAGGGGGCGCCACAATATTAGTGCAAAACAGCAAAGTAATGTTCCCACCTACCTTCTAAACTAATGATCCGATTTTGATGTGGTTTTCAATAACAGATTTGCGTTCAACGTGTTCATGTTCTTAGATAGGTGTCATGGCTATTAATCACTAGGGGGCGCCACAATATTAGTGCCAAACAATGTTACAATATAATCAAAACGTCCGATTACAATTCTGTTTTCATCAGCAATGTGTACGTGCTTAATGCATGTTCCCAAATAATAAAAATTACGCCTGTAACTCACTAGAGGTCGCTGCAATATCGGTGCAAAATAATATTGCAATAACATATTATATAGACTATAATTCGTATATGTTCTCTAAAAAGTCTGAAATAAAATTAAGCAAAATTAAAAATTTTGAAAAAACCCCCGACGGTAAAAATCTTATTGAAAAATAATAAAATAACTCAAAACCCCCGACTTAACCCAATTATATAGGAATAACCGTCGGGGGCTGCCTTTTCTATATGAAATTTCAACAATTAATTGAGTGTATTTTATGTCATCGTTAAACATCTACAATTCTTCAATAATTGTATTCACGACACTAGAATCCTTTAGCTGGTTTAATGGCAGCTCCCGACGGATATTCCTATATAATTGGGTTAAGTCGGGGGTTTTGAGTTATTTTATTATTTTTCAATAAGATTTTTACCGTCGGGGGTTTTTTCAAAATTTTTAATTTTGAAGAAACATGTTACAACAAGGATATTTTTGAAATACCGTTTCTAATAAAATGGTCATTAACAGAAGTTATTGGACCTATTCGTGTGCGAAAATCACAACATGTCAAAATAAAATCAATTCACGCACATTATATTCGGCCATTCGATTCTCCATCAATCGAATCGATACAAAATGTCGAAATCACAACCCGCCTGTTGCCGGACGATGCAAATGATTGGTAGGTGTAGCTACATGCATGCTATTAATTATGTAAGTGTACGGCAGACGGCTGTCAATCGATTTTGTCTGCTCTTTGTCTGAAACTAGAGTGACCGAGTACGGCGGTCGGAGACCCTGAGCTTTCCAGTTTTGAATGCGGGATGGGAGAGTATATGTGCTGGCAGTTTATGTTTGCCTGGTAGTTTGCATTCGTGGTTTTTAATATAGGAACTGAGAAAAATAATAATAAACCCCACAGTCAAATCATTGAAACGGTTTTGTATAATGGGGCTTAATATAATCTAGACTTACTTTCTTTGTGTGGTAATAAATAAATAAATGAAATTGCAAAAACACGTGAAGTGTTGCTAAATGTTATATTGCGGATATGAGAGGGTCCATTAATATTATAATATCAATGCTAGATAAATGCACTAGTAACTGGTTAGCAAAGCCTGTAAACATTACTTTGCATAAATATTTGAGGTAACTTGCGACAGAGTGACTCATAGACGCATAATTGGTAACGTGAATTATTTACTAGTATTGGCCAGCTACAATGTCAGGCATGACGTCATTAAGAGAAAAAACTGCAATAGTAAAAACAGTTCAAAAGTTAATTCAGATGTTGATAACGAGAGCAGTAATGGAAATAAAATAACATTAGGGAATGTCGAGAACAGATGATGAAAAATGTAAATGATCAATAAAATTGCAAAAATTATGATATTGTAATTACAATTCAACTTCCAATTGGAAGAGTGGTATATAGATAAATAAATGGAATTAAATGCTGAAACCGAAAAATAAAAGTTGCCTTTACACCTAGAAAGCGACGATCCTTTCTGAAGGTATGAATAAAATATCGCAAAAACTTTTCTGAAGACGCTTTTATGTATTTTCAAGAAAACTCTGGAATCGTCTAAAATATCGACAAATGTGCAGAGAAATTCATAAATAATTAATCAAAATTCACTTACGCCAAATCAGTGAACTGAGGTGTATGAACTTTAGGGTCAAATATAAGATATGGGGAACAACAAAACATAGCTCAATTTGATTGGCGAAACTATAAAAATGCGGGGCATTTTATCGAAGAGCATTTAACCAATCGAAGCCGATAAGAGCACAAACTCCATGCGAAAGTCTGCCAATTAATGCAAGGGGGGCATGCAGGGATAGCTCACTCATGCATTTTTGCCCATATTATTGACACATGAGTGGTACTCTCATATCCTTCGCACAGCGGAAGGAATATTACAATGCCTCTCTGGCGTCTCCGGTTTGTTAAATTATCTAAAGAATTTTATTTTTTACAATTTATCGTCTAGTCGGGGGAGTAACAGGTGGGGTTGACAAATTGGGATCCTTTACCGACTAGACAGCCTCTTAGAAAAGTCAATGACCGGCAATTGAGATGAGAGTGCAGTTTCGAATCGGGAGATCGAAAGTGAAGGAGTTTTCAATTTGTTTCTTATTTGAAAAACGAGTTTTCTTTGAAGGCTGAGCCAATACAGCTTCGGGTTTAATTTGTAATAAAATGATGTTTGTTGGTAAGTTCACCAAGCAAAAATTCTTTGATGAGATAGAAACTTCTGGTAAAACGGAAACGATAGCTTTTAACAGTAAACCAACAAATAAGGGGCTGTCCATTAATCACGTGATACTCGAAAGGGGGGAGAGGGGGTCCATAAAAATTCACGAAATATCACAAGAGGGACGGGGGGCTAAAGCAATATATCACGTGTACTTATTTTTTCGGCTAACATGTGAATTTGAATGCACGGTGTTCGTCCTTCCCGCATCCTGTAACACAGGTCTCACCTAGCTCAGGCAGGAGCCAGGACTTCCAATATAATTGTACCTTATTTTTATGCCAATAAATCATTCATTATTTATTTATCCTCAAGCGACGATCGAACGGTAGATCGAGAAAGATTCTCTGCGTAGTGCGCGAAAATGATGACGCCGAGTGGCTTAATGAAACCGATGTTGATCTTTAACAATGCCCTGTGCGAACAACTGACTTGCAAGATGCTTATCCAGTTATTGGTGTTGAAGAAAGTCTTGCTAATCCGTGGTCCGAAAATATTGTCAATAAACTTTTTCACATTTCTTTCATTATTTTAATATCAGCCAAAAACAAACTTCAAGTCTTCAACCGAAAGTCTGCCTCCGAACGTTTATTATATAGTAAGTAGTCCATAATTTTCTATAATAAAATTAGATGATACTTATACCAGTATTTTTTTATAAATGAAGAATAGATTCTTTGAAGGTACGAAAAAATACACGTGATATAGGGGGGAGGGGTAGTCTTAAACCTCACCACATTCACCAAAGGGGAGGGAGGGTCAAAAATTGCCAAAAAAACATCACGAGATTAATGGATGGCCCCTAAGTCGCAAAGCAACAAAATTTCTCCTATCAATGAAAAACTTACGCTAACGAATAAATTAATAAAAAACAATTGCCTAATTCGCGCTATCTATGAAAAAAACCTGAGTTATAACAATAACTGAATGCACTTGTGAAATATGCAATATGCAGTCAAATAGTCGTGACAAAATAATTTACCGAAACGTAGTCATTAAGACTTATGTGGCAATAGTTCTAAGCCTTACCGACCTCCAAAATGCAGTAGTGTTTTAGGAATCATGTGGTTACTATGGTAACTGGGTTGAGGAGGTCAGGCAAGGCAGTCGCTTCTTGTAAAGCACTGGTACTCAGCTACATCCAGTTAGACTGGAAGCCGACCCCAACATAGTTGGGAAAAAGGCTCGGTGGATGTGGTTACTATGGTTTAGTGTTTACCATAATATATCATCAACATAGGATGAGATTTTCTAATGAAGTTGGGTGGTAATTTGGTGAAAAGCTATCGGGATTCGCGATATCTAGTGACCTAATTAGATGTGGGGTTATTTTGATCTTTTAAGTTTCATATATAGGATTATAGTGTTATAGTTGGAATGGGGGTTTGCAAAGTTTGTCATTTGTTAATGGAAAATTTAATGACTACTCATTACATTTTCCATTAACAAATGGAGAACAAAGGGAGAATACACTTACTATACCCTAGTGCAAGGCTTGCAGAGGCTTAGAAAAAGAGCAGCATTCGAAAAAAAAAAGACGTGATGTAAAAATACATGAACAAAATAAACCACTGAAAAGGCAGTAACGTAAATTGTACGGTATATTTTAATACCGTACACGGACATTATTGATTTTACTCGGAACGAATCCCGCAAGCTTTGCATCCTATTCATTACGTTTTCCAGGAATTGCAAATAGTTAGTGCAGTTTTTCTGGGCGTATCCTGTATTTCATGAAAACCCGATAGCGTGTAGTTTGAATTCTCTAAAACCTTTCAACATTTTAGATTCAATTTTTCAACATTTTATTACTTACTTATTTACTCTTATTTTACTAACTACTAAACCGATTAAAAAATTCTTTCACTGTTGGAAAGCTACACTCTTCCTGAGTAACATATGTATAGGCTATATTTTATTCCGGTACGGGCTCATACGGGGTTCATACAGGACGCGGGTGAAACCGCGGGAAAACGGCTAGTAAGGAAACATATGCAATGTTGCCGAAAGAGATCGCACATAAATTTTTCCTTCAACAGTTGAACAAAAACGATTGCAGTAAATTAAAATCCTTTCACTAATTAAAATCAACACAAAGTAAATCCAGACAGTGTTAAAACTGTAATTACATAAATCATCAATTTGCCTTAGACCAGCCACAGTTATAAATTAGCATCATTTCAGTCGGTCTGGGCCCGATTCTGCTCAGTTAATAATGTCAAAATTTAATAGAAATTGAATCGCAATAGCAGTTTTAACCTTAGCGGGCATTCTACTACTAATATAAGACCAATCGTATTCCAATGACATTAGATTGGTCTGTCATTTGGTCAATACGGTAGTTTGCCCTACAATATGATTCATTATTGAATCACAGAAACGGATAAAAACGATTATTTAAAAGAAAAAATAGCGGAATGCCACATACGCTTCAATCGTAATTGAGTCGTGATTAGATCTCAGTCGGATGTGAATCCTATGTTGCTTAAGTAAAATTAGTAGAATCGCGCCCCTGTTTAATTCAATATGCATTCGAGTAGTCTGTATCGAGTAAATCAATAGCCGACGCTAGGTGCGTGATAAACGCCGTAAATTCATTTTATGACTCTGGAAGTTTTCTTAATAATGTTATATTCGACAAGGTAACTGTTTCTGGGATGGTTAAATAAGCGCCTGAAATGGAGAACGGTTATGGGTGCCATAAAATAGCCTGTGGAAAGGCGACAACAAAAAACAAGTAACTATGAATTGATTTTACAGAAAATCAGTTTAACTTAATCGGTCTAACGATTTTGTTAGAATAAACTAGCAGTCCCACTCGTGTCCCTTGGGAATTTAATCGGAGCAGCCGGAAAAAATTTAAAATATTTTTCAATTTGCTCTTATTGGGATCAGGGTATACTGGATGATGATGATGCCTGAGAATAGATTATAGATTTTTTTTTCAGAGTTAGACCATTAATTAAGGAAGGCCGTGGGCTACTTGTTGTCCTGGTTCGTGGAGTCATTTCCACGGGACCCTGATGGAAATGCCTTGACTGGACGTGAAACCGTTGGTGAGGCTAAGGGTAGTGGACCATCTATATGTAGATGAGCCTAAAGGTGAGACCAACTATTACCCCTGATGGCAAAAGACGCTCGCATCTGCTGCCACGCCCCCTGTCCATATAAATAAGGGCGGGGTACATAAAATATTAATAACAGTTTACTTCATTACATATCTGAGTATGTATATAACTTCACATGCCTCTCGATTTACCACATCTGCCGAACATCGACGTTTTTAGAACATTTTTTTTTTTAATTTAAATAATCGTAAAGCAAACAAAGCTTGACATTACATTATTGAGTTACGTTTTCAATGTGTGACGCACGTGTATTTACGTAGATACATACATATAAGTACGTATATACGTCACAATATAATAACGATATGGCCCTGCCTGCGACTGCAAAGTTAATCATGACTTTATGAGATTTATGATAGGTGACGATTATAGCAAACAGATTGTAGGGAAAAAATGGCATCGGATCAGATCTGTGATGGTCCCTGATCAGAATAGGACCTATCCCGAGGGTGTCATATGAGGCGAATAAGGGAATAAAGGCCCAAAAGCATAACATCTGCATTTTACAGCACCCGGCTTATGTGGGAAATGGATGTTAGGATTGTGTGAAAGTCGATATGGTTAGAAAGAATGTTACTTGTGAGGTGACAGCAGATAGAAGAATATGGAAGGAGAACACATGATGTGAAGACTCCAAACCAAATTAGGATGAGGGCAGGAGTACGATATTTGTAGAAAAATAATTGCATTTTAACAATAAATTTAAAGCAAATAAATACATTCTAATTCGTTTAGTTGCTGGGGAGTTGGTTCCACCATATCTTCTTCACAGCAAAAACATAGGCAAAGGGCGGACGTTTTTGGGGTGTGTCTTACTTAAACAAAACCCTCAAAGGGCTTTGCAGCCAAGTTTGAAAAAAAACGACTATTATCTTTATGGTTTTTCATGTAGCTTCATTGCTTATTTAAATTCTGGAATGTTCTCGACTTTTTGAATTTTTTTTTTTAAATTACTTGAATTATAATAATTTCAATTGAAGTACTCTATTAAACCGCTCTTCAGACCATACGATTCGTAATGTTATTTTATATGTAAAAAGAAACAATGATAACAATTTTACAAGGTCACAATTACCACAAACAACAGTATTGTAATAATTACGATATCGGTAACGTATTTGATTACGAAATATAAATTTAATATTAGTTTCCCTACTATTCCCACCATCAGGATAAAATGCCTTTGTTCGTCGCCTAAGTATCACTATCTCTGTGCCAAATTTCATTTTAATCGGTTCAGCCGTTTAAGCGTGATTGTGTAACACACAGACAGTTACATTTTTCGAGAGAAAGTCGGTATTTTTCGAAAACCGACTATTTAAGTATATTCAAGCCCTCTTTTTAGGGTTCCGTACCCAAAGGGTAAAACGGGACCATATTGTTTTCGCTCCTTTCGCACTTGGACGGTTTTTGATTTAGTTCGCAAAGATGGATAATTAGTACGAGTAGGACTGTAGACTTTAATTTTATACGAGTAAGTAATGGGATTAGGTAGATCCCCAGGTCGCGGGTGAAACTACGGATGAAAGCTAGTTAATAATATGAGAGGAATTTGAACACGAAATGTATGCAGGTACTTGTATCTAATTACTTTTTATTACAAAACAACACACAAAAAGTTCTCTATGCCTTCATATTACTACCGTTAGAAAGCTGCTGTTTTTTTTTTAACAAGTCATGTTTGCTATGCTATGTTAATTAATTTCGTTGTAGTTTGAAACTTTTTCGTTTTAAAGTTTTTTTTTGTCAAAAGAAAAAAGGTGTTTGGTTGATAAATATGCCATAAAATATTATTTAGACTTTAAGAAACTATTTTTTTATTTTAAGTATATTTATCGAAATAAAAAAAAAATAAAAAGAATAGGTTTCTTTACACAAAAAAATATTAAAAAATTCTAAACAAAAAAGTAAACAAAAAATACTTTTTTATTACATAGTTTAAGATACTAATTTATTATTTTATCAATAATTAAGAGTCATGGATCTGTAACATCTTTATTTTTATCTATCAAAATTATATTAGGTAGGTTACTGTGCATATTTTAACTAATTAATTTCAGTATCGGACATAAGTTTGTTGAACTCAATGATTTTATCTCAGTTTTTTTACAATGACTAAACAATTTTGCTGTTTCATTGAACTATATAAATGTATGTTATATTTCTCAAACAGGAAGTCAATTGCCTATGTTCTGTGTTTTTATTTATAAAGAAGTTTAAGCTTCTAGAAGAAAACAGACTATAATGAAAAGGCAAACAAGTTAATGAAAAATAATGAATTATTTTAACTCAAGCAAATTAATTTCTTGCCACATTTAAAATTACATGTAGGACTCAGAAATGTAACGATATGAGTCTAGAAAATTCATTAATTTGACTTGTCAATAATTAATAGAAAATAAATATCATTTCACAATAAATAAGATACCTACTTTTTTACAGTTAGCCAAAATAAAAATAAAAGATTAACAAATGCTAATTTATAAAGCAGATAGTGTTAATTAGAATAGTTTACTCAAACAAAACAAGTATGACTCATATTAGATTGTAAAGAAAAATACAACTGTAGGTACAGTTAAATGACTGGCTACAATGGAGATGGAAATAAGACTGGTTTATAAGACAAACTGGTAAACCACCCTGAATTTGCATGGCATAAATTAAATACAAAAACCTTACTGAGGAATCCCTCTATCTATTGGTGAAATTAGCATGTTAATCTGTTCAGTAGTTTTTGAGTTATAGTGTACTGTTAGACTGGAAGCCAACTCCAACATAGCTGGAAAAAGGTGATGCAGATGAGATGAATAGTTTTTTAAATTTATTTCTAACAGACAGATTTAGCAAAGGATTTATTGATTAAAATTATACTGTACATATGCTGCAATAAAGGACTGGGTCTTTGTCAAACCGGACCAGGTCTATCTAGCCCCGGGATCAAGTGCATACGTTATGGAGAAGGCAGTGTTGGGATGGATGTATATTTTGTAATTGATAGACAGAGTACCGAATATATAAGGAATACATAAATAGTATTAGCTACCTATGCATACCAAAACTTTTTTACAGGATGAGTTTAGTTGATCTCAAATTGTTTATCACAAAAAATATACATTTAATAAGCAGATAATAATAAAATTTTAAGATGTTCTTTCATAAACAACATGTTTTCAAGAAACATCTTTGGTAAATATTTACACAGTTGTTCATGTGTAAGGAAGTTATATTTAGAACATATCCATCAATCAGAATCAAAAATATCAGAATGTTCCAAAACATTCTATATGAAATCAAAAGTATATCAATGAAAATGATGAGTATTTAAATACAAATATAAACTTGTTTGCTTACAAAGATAATGCAACAAAGAAATAACAAGGGATAGTAAACCTCCATGCATTAACAATTAATTACACATAATAGACTGTAATCCGTTGTTAATGCCCCAAGCCATAAACATAGAGAAAAAAAAATGCGCAATCGAGACCATGGCCTACATAGTGAATTACGAAATATACGCCACCTAGTATACGGAAGAGTTCTGCGCTAACGTAACGCACCTACCTACTAGTTTATCAACGCGTTATATATAGATACGTTGGCCCACGGAGACGTGAAAAGAATGCACGCTCCTTACCCAGACAAATAGGCAAAGGTCTACATCAATAAGAACCTTCAAATAAAATGTTATTAATAACTTTGCACGGGTGTACAACAAAGAAATGTTCATAAAAACACACCCCATATTGATTTTATAAAGGGTCGTGACAATCAGCTGACGGCCCTACCAGCTACTTATTTACATGGTGGCCCTCGAACGCAATAGGTTCTTTGTAATGACGATAACAAAGAAAGGATACAGTTTGATGACATCGGTGTCCATGCGTCGTTTCCCAGCGCTCGGTGACGACATCTTCGTGATCTATTACTAATAAATCACAATATCGAACACGAACACTAGAACAAACTCACACTAGACGCAGCGAAACCAATTTTTCGTCCACCAGCAGCAGTCAGAAAAATAACATTGTAGAAAAACAATGGACACAAACCATAGACTAAAATTTCGAAGATGATGTGTAATGAAATCGATGTTGCCAACTAGCAAAACGTGTAAAACTGTGGGAATAGCACCAATTTCAGCTTTATGTATAGGCCTCTTTATAATAGACAACGGTTTTTCCAGAAGATTATGCGTCAAAAATTAAAAACTATGCAAAATTGTCTATGCGTCATCAGCGAAACTTCGCGTGTGTGTGATCAAGGAAGATTATTTATAATTCAGTTTTAATTATAGATTTCTTTTACATATACATCCCAAACTTAGTTAGGAAGGAGCGTTTGTGGACTGCGACGCTCCGTCGGCGCGCCACGAATGCGGAAACATGTGTTTTGATGTGAACATCAAATCATGATACATGACAACAAATTATAATTTATCGAAGTTTACTTCGTTGTTAATTGTGCATAGAAGTGATAAAGCGTTGTTGTGAGATCGTGCGGTAGCGGTGATTACTCGCTTGGATCTGTGTGAGGCTGGTGATAAGTGATAAAGTGCGGTCATTTCCGGTGTGTTGTTCGTGATGTGGGCGCCCCGGTGAAGTTCCTGCTGAGTTATTCTGACGTCCTGGTACTGCCATGGCGAACACAGGGATCGGGGTCTCTTTTGACCCTAATGATATGACCAGGTCAGCATGTTTACCTAATGACCTAACCCCAACCACCATTCTTTTAAAACTTTCCTTTACAATTAATTCATATGTAAATTACTTAGTAGCTATGTATTAATAACCATTTTTAAACCCATACCATTACCATACCCATACCATTTGACATACCATCTCTTAAACAACCATTTTGTGAATTCTTAGTACTCCAAGTAACATAAATCCATCATTTTATGACAATGTTATATCAATAAAGAAAACATACCCAAGATATGTGTCACAACCACAATTTAATGGCAATACCAATTAATTGAATCTCAAAATTTGGTCAGTGGGTCGTCTTAGGGGCGTTTACTAAATTACTATTGTGTTTTCCTCAAAAAAATGATGAAAGCCGACTTTCATTGCTTTTCAATATAATGTTTTCAAATTTTTGTATAAACAATAGCAATGATTAATTAAACACAATACATATAACAACATAACAATTAAACCCACTGACTTAATACCTACTTATTATATATTTTATTTTTCACATATACATATTTTTTTAGCTAAGAACTTTTTTGAAATATGATCTCTAAAAATACTTCTCAAATTGAGAAGGTGTTTGTGTTTTGTAAAAATTCTGATAAAATACAATTGGTGTACAATTCCATACATAAAATATGTTTATGGTTATCTATACTTATTCTAAGAATCAAGAGTTCCAGTGAAAATCTGAGTTCAAAGTCCATTAGGGAAACATTTAAACTTGTAATTGTAATAAAGATTTGCTTTTAAGCTAGATAATTTCAAATGTTTATTGGCTTATTGGCTTACTCATAGACATCCTAAAACATTATTTTTTAGCATCTGAATTAAGTTAAACAAAAAGAAAAAATTAAGTAAGACTGGAAGCCGATCCCAACATAGTTGGGAAAATGTTTGGGAGATGATGAATGATAAAAAAAAAAACAAGTTATTAAGATATAAGTCTATCAGTTTCAAATATTTTATATTAGCTAATAAGGCTTATGTCTGACCTTCAGAGGTTTCCCATAAGTATTAATACTTCAATCTCCTTAGCAACTCACTATCAATTTATCTTCTAATGATAAGAGTATAAATAAACTACCTCATTATATTAAATGTTTATGCTTATTATATCAATTGCAGTTTCAAGTACTGTTTGATTGACATACTTATCAATAATCATGGGCAACATGATGTTAGTCTTCAGTTTCCAGTAACTTTGCTCGTCTGAAGTTAGCTACTAGTGCCTTTGCAGCTGTTAAGACCCTTGACACCTTCACGATTGCTAAGATTTTGTAGGCCATATAGGTATGTTGGTCTTTAAAAATTACGTTTGCAGACGATAAAAATGTAGAAGAGCAAAAGCTTGCGACAAAGTCCCCATTTAACACATCATAAGGTTAATCTATGGAAGCCGACCCCAACATAGTTGGGAAAAGGGCTCAGCAGATGATGAAGTTTAATCTATGTCATAATATAAGTATTCCTTCTTTGAAAAGGAAATTAGTTCAAACGGTTAGGCAGAAAACAATGATCTCAAGATATACTCCTTTACATTAATTTTAATTTTATTTTGCTGTGCCCTACAGGGTCCACAATTGTACTTAGCTCTTAGCCATATTCTTCTTTCTCCTGCCCTGTTCCCATATTGTTACACCTATTTTATACATTGTGGAATGCAAATAAATAATATGAATATGAACCATACATTGAATAATATTTTCTTCAAAAAATCAAACCAGGAAGCATTAGAAACCCATTAAATATAATAAAAATACATATTTTAAGAGAACAGGAAATAATTAACCTAATATCATTTCGTAAACAGTAACCTGCAACGTAAAATGTTTTACGACTGTCCCCATTCTAAAAGACAGGTTAATTACCTTTAGAACAAAACATAGATATTTAGGCTAGACTTTGATCTGATCCTAACAGACACATTTTATGTGCACTGCACTTGCAGAGTATTTCAACCTACTAAAGCAACTAATTTTTCAAGAAACTATATGGTTGCTACGGGTTTAAACCCCTTTTTTGAAGATTTGTTATTTTTGTAAATGGTGTGCATACCTGTAAGTGACATATTTACACTGTAAACACGTATGTATGAAACTAAGCAACCATACTTGTTTTGTGAATATGTTGTTGGTTCGCCCGAATAAATAAATAAATACTTTACACAATATTATTACTATATACCATGAAAATCCGTTAGTTTTTGGAGGATCTACTTAGGTGATAAAATACGTTTACGTTCAGGGACCTCTGTGATCTCTACACATAAATAAAAAAACACTCATTATTTACACAGAGTATAATAAGATAGGTAGTTATATTTTTTCTAAACAAGGAAAATTAACTAAATAGTTAATTAGATAATTGTTAAACAGTTAATCAGTGCCTGCAATTTTGATTTGACAATTATCATAATGAAGTAAACTCTTCCTATTATATTATATGTCATGTTTCCTTTAACTATAACCATTCTAACTTCCGGCCGCAGTTTCACTCGCGTCCCAGGGGAACTATTTCCATCATCTGGATACAAAATATAGTCCATGTCCATGATGTCCATTCTAAGTGTACCATCTATCTCTGTGCCAAATTACATCTTGATTGGCTTAGACGTTTTAGCAACATTGCATAACACAAACAAAGATACTGTCTAGTTACAGTTACAATAGAACAAGAAAATAAATAAATTACTAATAATATTGATTAAGTATCTCATAATATGAAAATCTAAGATGACATGAATAGGAAGGGAGTGAGTGTCAGTATGACGAGTGACAGGGAAAAATGGAAGGGGATGACATATTGAGCCGACCCCCAAACAAAATTGGGAACAGGACAGTAAGAAGAAAATTATGAAAATCTAAGCAAATTGCATTCTGCATCTAAAATCTAGACAACGGACAGAACATTGCCTTGAAATGTTCACATGAACATTTCATGAAGTGTAATTAGCAATTAGTACAAAAACATCTTGTATTGAGACAACAAAAACATTTTGTTGGTAATTACCAGCTAAACGTTTTGTCCTTGAACTGCTCGGCTAGAGAAACAGTTAATTCCTAGAGTTGTAAATTATACTTCCTTGGTGTACAAAGAATGGGCATCTCAATTACTTTTATTGCTTGGGCCTATGATTGTACCTTGGGGGATCCCATTTAAATTTAAGCATGTTTCACGTATATTATCATTCTGCATCATTTTGCATTTAGCATTGCATCGGTTAAAAAAGCATATAACAAACTAGTTCCCTGCGGTGCCACCCGTGTCCTGAAGAAAATATTTGTAGCCTATGTTCTTCTCAGGCCCCTAGACTCTATGTTATGTACCTTTCATAAAATATAGGTTCAGTCAAGCATTATTGGCGTGAAAACAAGACAGACACAGTCACTTTCGCAATTATTGTATGACTGGCAGTTCCCGCGGTCTCACCCGCGTCCCTGGGGCCCTTCTTCCTCTGGTAGAAGAACAGTGAAATATTTTTTTAAATCGGTTCGGTATAGTTGGTCATCTCTTTATTTACGTTAGCAGTATATAAAAAGAATAAGGATCATTTCTTTCAAAGTTACCATGTCCCTTTACTATGCTCAAAGTAATTAAAAGATCTATGTAAATAATAATTTCTCATTACTTCAACAGCTGGTACTTCAGAGAGCTGTCCCGCGCTGAAGCGACAAGGTTACTGCTGAACGAGACAGAAAGTGGCGTGTTCCTCGTCAGGGACTCCAAAACTATCACAGGAGACTATGTCTTATGTGTCAGGTATGTTTTGAACACCGTCTATTACTCGTCCCTAAAAAATTCTTTCACCATTACAATGAATGAGTCTCCAAGTAAGGGAAGTATGGGGTATACTTAACTTAATTGGAGTATGGGGTATACTTCCCTTACTTGGAGACTCATTCATTGTAATGGTGAAATAATTTTTCAAAAGAGGTTTGGTAGCTTTTGACATGAAAAATTTTAGACACATAAAAATCTTTCCTCTTCATAAATACATAACTAGCTGTATTCCCGCGGTTTCACCCGCATCAACTTCAGCTCGAATCCGGATAAAATAGTCTATTTTACTCACAGATAATTTTAAATAGGTCCAGTAGTTTTTGAGTTGATCCATTAAAAACAAAAATATTCTAAAGTGTTATTTGAATCTTTGGATAATTTTATCCAAAAACGAAACCAAAGAAAAAAATATTTACTTACCGGGTCATCTCCTTTCGGAATGATAGTGATTTAATAATTATTTTCCTGTTTCTAAATTATATTTTCCTGTTTGTTGATTTGTTTATAGTATTGAAATTATGAAAAATTCCATGTCTATTGCAGAACTGGATACTTTTGCGGATGTTCTCTGATCTGTTCCCTGTTGACTAATATTGGAAGCTTCACAGTTATAGTCTTTGCTTCACAAAAACTAATTGCAGTTTGAATGCACCATTACACCCAATTAATTTCCCATCTTTTCCCTTTTACAGAGAAGACGACCGTGTCTCCCACTATATTATAAACCGCGTGGTCTCCGCGGACGGCGCAATCCGGTTCCGCATAGGAGACCAGCTCTTCGCCGATATGCCAGCACTCCTGGCATTCTATAGACTCCATTACCTGGACACCACGCCGTTGGTTAGGCCTCTGCCTCAGGCGCTGGCGAGGGTGGCGGCGCCTCCGCCCCAGCAGCCCCATCAGGTGTTGGAGCTGGTTATCGCTAAATTCGATTTTTCGGGCAATGTGAGTAGCAACCAATTGTTATTTCGTAAATTGAAATTGTTTTGTGCATGACACCACCTACAAATTGTTTTTGCACGAGGCAATTTTAATGTTACACCTATCAGGTGTTTCAATAAATTAATACAATAATAATTATTTACTAGCTTTGACCCGTGGTTTCAATCGCGTCCATGAAAACTACTTCGCGCAACCATATACAAAGTAGCCTACTAGCCTATATGGTCTTTCTTAGGCGCTAGGACTATAGGTAGGGCTGCCATCTCGAATTTCGCCAAACCCGGACAAACATTAAAAAAACCCGGACATTTGGCGTAAATCGCTTATTTTCCCCGAACGAGTATGATTTTTTTTAAACAAAATAATACCTCATTTGTAATCCATTTACTATTAACATATACTTAAATTCGATAAGGTGCTTCCTTACATGAAAAGTGTCCGGGTTTTCCCCGGACACTTCTTGAAACCCCGCCCGGACGGTCCCCGGACGGCCTCCAAACGAGGACAAATCCGGGGAAACCCGGACAGATGGCAGCCCTAACTATAGGTAATGTTCCTTCTTTAAATCGGTTTAGTTATTTTTACATGAAAGCGCAGTAGATCAAAAACTAACCTGAGCCTCCTCTAAGTGCACATCAGCCCTTCCAGAAGTAGCAGCACCAACCGCAGACCTCTCCCAGGTGGCCTTCTCCTCTAAAGTTACTTTCGCATGG
Source organism: Helicoverpa assulta (assembly GCA_963856015.1). NCBI lineage: Eukaryota > Metazoa > Arthropoda > Insecta > Lepidoptera > Noctuidae > Helicoverpa > Helicoverpa assulta. The sequence continues at coordinate 1,004,401 of CAWLCW010000030.1, forward strand.
TAAAGATTCCTTTCAGGAAACGCCAAAAATGCTTCTCCAAAACTTTCAATAGAACGTAATCCGATATGTTCACGGCAGTTAGTCACGCCGTCACTGACAGATCTCATGCTAATATTAGACCAACATTCTCAACACTGGAGAACTAGTTTTTACGATAATACGATGATACATACCATGTTCCTTGTTTGTAGGCATATTTTTAATTTCGTAACGTTAGTCATTGTGATTATTTTCGATGGGTTGGTTGAATGAAATTGAGGTCAATGGTTGTGCTGTAAATTTGTAAATCAACAACAACCGAACAGCGGGAAATACATAGTATGTATTAAATACATATTGAAATTTGAAAATCTATGAAGTGTTTGTTTGTTTAACCATTTGGTTCCTTGAAACTTCGGCAAGAGTTAGTGGGAGATATTACATGAGACCAAATCTTCAACATATCACCGAACTAGCGACACGCTCCGGCTTCGCACGGGAAAACAGTATTTCCCCACTATTTAATGTATGTTATTATACATATAAACCTTCCTCTTTAATCACTCTATCTATTAAAAAAACCGCATGAAAATCGGTTGCGTATTTTTGAAGATTTAAGCGTGCAAAGGGACATAGGGACAGAAAAAGCGACTTTGTTTTATACTATGTAGTGATAGTGAAGATTAAGGAAATAAGCGCTAGAAAGACCATTAAGAATCTTCTTAGTTTATGACTCTAAAATTATTATCAACATCTTTTGAGTACTTAATTTTCAGTTTTTATTTTGTTTTTTTTTTCATATTTCATACAAGTACAGCTCGTGTATTTCAGCTTAGAGGAGGTGTACTTGTTTCAAGTGGTATTAGACACAAGTGGACAATATTATTACATAAGCAGTAATGCTCGTAATTGAACTTCTGCTCAATGATTATATGGCTTCTGCAAAATATTTATCTTTAGAAATTCATCGGAATAAGATAAAAATAAATGGGAAACTATGCCGGTTTGTGGCAGATGTGTTTGTGTTATGTCAGTAATGACGCGGGTATAGTTATTATTTAGTTTGTGATTGACGTGCCTTTCGGGAGCTTGGTTGGTTTGAGAATTTATCCTACTTCATATACAAATTATAATGGCGAAAGTTTGTACGTATGCTTGAATTGATATTTGTTCCCTATTCACAAAAAAACTGCTTAATGAATTTTGAGGAAACTTAGATCTCATTCTTGAATGAAGTGCCTTAAATAGTAATCACGTTGCGCCGTCCTAATGATTGAGAAAAACTTTTACTTTGAAAACGGTTGTTTTAAGAAAACTGACCGTTATGTTGTCGGTGAACTTGCCCACCATATCGTAGCGTATTGCAAATACATTCAAAACTTGCTGGGGAGTTTGTTCCGCAAAAAAACACTAAATTATTTTGATAGGCTATTATCATAAAATATGTATTTCATAGTCTTTGGCTATAATCTTATTCCGTACTAGCTTCTGCCAGCGACTTCGTCCGCGTTAGATTCGGACTTTGTGCAAAGAGAGGAAGAAATAATAATCACCAGCCTATCCAATTATCAAAATCTATGCGTTCCTAGCCTATTACTACTTAGCTTTAACCACTAAGGCTGCACACGCGACGGAAGCTTAAAAAATGGAGTAACTTCTCCCGATTTCCCAACATTTCCCATCACTGCTCTGCTCCTATTGATTGTAGCGTGATGAAAAGTATCCTATAACCTGCCCAGGAGTATGAAGAATATTTGTGCCAAGTTTCATTAAAATCCGTCGAGTAGTTTTTGTTTCCATAACGAACATACAGACAGACAGACAGAAAGACAGACAGACAGACAGACAGACAGAAAGACAGACAGACAGACAGACAAAAATTTTACTGATTGCATTTTTGGCTTCAGTATCGATCACTAATCACCCCCTGATAGATATTTTGGAAATATATTTAATGTACAGAATTGACCTCTCTACAGATTTATTATAAGTATAGATATTGCAGGACGCAGATGACTTACCCTTCCGTCGCGGGGAACGGCTGATGGTCATCAATCGTGATGAGGAGCAGTGGTGGACCGCTCGCAACAGCCTCGGCCGGACCGGGTCTATACCCGTGCCTTATGTGCAGAGGGTAAGCAAACATATAATATATCCCGAAGAGAACAAAACAAAAAAAAAACGCATTAAAATCTGATCATCGATTTGTGAGCTACAATGCCACATACACATTTACATACACAGACACGTCAAACTATAACACCCCGTCGTTTATGCCTCGGGATTTAAAAATGACGACATGTCATAACGCAAAATTTCCTAAGAAGGTTGCTTCGCCAAAATGCGGGTGTTCGTAGGACGAGAAACCGTTACCAACTCCGTCCTGAAATGACTTCCTTGGAACCCAGACCCGCCCATTTCTAAAGACCAAATCACCAATTAGTCAAGACCGATCTTTGACAGAAATCTTAAGGAACCCGAACGCTTCGTTAGTTTAATGCTAACGTTCATTTACGAGTTTCTATTAACTAAGCGTTCGGGCTCCTTGAGACACTGGTTAACGAGTTTTGGTTAAAAAAAATGTATTAAAGTATTTTATTGTGGTTTACAGATCTTGGACCCGTCGGGTGTGCCGTACCCGCCCACCGAGGCACACAACCACCTGACGGACCCGCCCAGCCCGCCCAGCAGCAAGCCGCAGCAGCGCTCCAATATGCAGGTCTGTTCCATCACCAGACCTTGAAGACATCATTATCATTATCCTCCTGCCCTTATTTTATTTGGGGCCTGCACAGCATGTTTTATCCTTACATACTTTGCTATCTGCCGTCATCTCAGACCAGACCCTGACATCAGCTAGAAATATAATGGAAACGTCTCTCGTTTAGACTCATAAAAGTTCATGAGGGTACAGAATAGGTGAAATCTTTCAAGAGCGTCTTCCGCTTAGGTTATTCGCACGTAAATACGATGCTCTACAGCTCTTCCACAAGCAAGTAAACTCTCTCTGACCTTCGACGGGTCAACTCCAACGGAGTGTCAGAAAAGATCTCAACAAGCCCGCTTTTTTCCGCAAGTCGAGCGACTAATGTTAGAAAGCTGAAGAGTTTGAATGAGTTTGAAAAGATTTCATTGTTAGACAGCCTATCTGTCGAGGAAGGCAATCAGAAGCAAATTTTGCATAACATGGAATGACAAAGTTCTATTTTTCTTTGACAGCGAACTCTCCCGGCGCTGGCGCGGGTGAAGCAGCCGCGGGTGCCCAACGCGTACGACAAGACCGCGCTCAAGCTCGAAGAGGGAGACATTATTAAAGTAAGTCTATATCCCACCCAAAACAAAAATGTGAAAGACTGCCAAGTTCGATAATATGGGAATGCTTCGCCTATAAAAGAAGTGAGATCTGAATAAGTACCAAGTTCCATACACATACCTCAGTTAAAAATAGTTACTTTTTAATGATGTCACTTGGCAAGTTTTCATACACCTTGTTATAAACCTACTAAACGCAATGAATCAAGTATTTAATTTTCTATTAAAACTTGCCAAGTAACATCATTAAAAAGTAACTATTTTTAACTGAGGTATGTGTATGGAACTTGGTACTTATTCAGATCTCACTTCTTTTATAGGCGAAGCATTCCCATATTATCGAACTTGGCAGTCTTTCACATTTTTGTTTTGGGTGGGATTTCATTTATTTTTGTAAGGTTGTTTATTTTATTTTTTTCTTATGATGAAGTTAGTTAAAGAAATGTCTCATTTATACTATCTTTTAGATTTTTTAATATGCACTATGTTTCTTACAAAGAAATGAACTAGATTAACTAATCATCCTCCGAGCCTTTTTCCCAACAATGTTGGGGTCGGCTTCCAGTCTAACCGGATTCAGCTGAGTACCAGTGCTTTACAAGAAGCGACTGCCTATCTGACCTCCTCAACCTAGTTACCCGGGCAACCCGATACCCCTTGGTTAGACTGGTGTCAGACTTACTGGCTTCTAACTACCCGTAACGACTGCCAAGGATGTTCAATGACAGCCGGGACCTACAGTTTAACGTGCCATCCGAAACACAGCCAATGGTGTCTAAGATATACTTATACTTAGAAAGTACATACAAACTTAGAAAAGTTGCATTAGTACTTGCCTGACCTGGGATCGAACCCGCGCCCTTGTACTTGAGAGGTTGGTCCTTTACCCAGTAGGCCACCATGACTTTTTTTTTTTTACTAGATTAACTAAATGGACTAGATTTACCAACTGACTGACATGACATGTTATCATATATTATGTTCGTGGATCAAAGTTACACATTCGTTATTTTCGAAAGTGACACACTTGGCCGTTTTCAGATTTTTACTTTACTTTGACTAAATACAAACCTTTGTACCATTCGAAGATATATTATATAAATATAGATAAATTTAGGTCGCTTTAGTTCCTTAGGGGTATAAATTTACACCTGGTATAAAACACCTTCATTATTTTGAAACCGACTCACACTTGGCCATTTTCAGATTTTTTCCTTTACCTTGACATAAAGACCTACCTCCATGCCAAATTTCAAGTCAATACGACCATTGGAAGTGGTCTAGGTTTTTGATGAGTGAGTCAGTGAATCAGTGAATCAGTGTATAGTAAAAATAGCGATTTTCTGACGTCAATATCTCAAGACCTACAATAGGTATTTTAATGAAATTTTGTATTTTAGATAAGTGAGGGGGTCTCAACAGATACTAGAAATTTGATATGCGTAAATAAAATAGATTTTGAGTTACAGGGGGGTCGAATTTGGCCCGAAATGGTTCGTGTAATATAACCCACGGCCGGTGTGTCGCTTTTTTTGCTCGAACTTGGCGGACACACTGCCGTGTGTCTAGATTATTTACACACACATAGTACACAAACTCACACAGGAACACGGACACGTCTCAAGGGATCTGCTTCCTACACATATATAAAAATGTGCCTTTATGTTATTCTGATATATAAGTTACAATACTACCAGGTTTCATTAAAATCCATTGAGTACTTTTTCCGTGAAAGAAAGCATCTCTATCGCTCTAAGCTTGCTGTTAGAGAAGCTGGGTTAAGCTTGTCTTTGTACATTACTTATCTGTATTGTGGTTGTATAAAATATTTTTGTGTACAATAAAAAAGAATAATAAAAAGTAACAAACGTACATATATTTTCACAAACATACGTAGATTTAAGCATACATAAGGATATAGGGACAGAGAAAACGACTTTGTTTTATACTTAGTAGTGATAAATAAAATGCGCCCAAGTATTGTAAGCTACTGTTAAAAATCGCCAAGTTTTCTAAAAATAATGTAATATTTGTTAAATTACTTTCAGGTAACGAAAATCAACATAAACGGGCAATGGGAGGGCGAGTTACACGGCAAAGTAGGTCATTTCCCATTCACCTGCGTCGAATTCCTAGACGAAAACCAGGCTAGTTAAGATTGTGACCTCACAGCACCATAGACACGCTTGTCTATGGTATAGGCTTTATGGACTGTGCCCACCGATTTGGGCTTCTCATTGCACAATAGTCATGGTGAAAAGTGTATTTTATTGTGAATTTTTAGAATTCCATATTTAAATTGTATCATAGACAATTTTTTGTAGATGACAGAATCTATGGTGTCTGTTTTTTTGTATACGGCAATACTTTACAGAAACTGGTGTTGCCTATAACCTGTGTTTAGATTGTTTTTGGTATGGAATTCGAAAATAAATCATACTGCTATAGACTAATAAATACTTTGTGTAAAAAACTTTTAATTATTTCCATTTTTGTAAAACAGTTTTATTAGTGAATAAACTAACATAGCTCACGCAGGACGCACAAACATGTATGTTATACATCATTATTTACACTTTATATAAAAAATATTGTAATAATATAATTTTTTTGTAATCGAAATCTACTAAAAACTAAAAATATTTTAAAAATCGATATTGAGATTATTCGAAACTCATTTTCACGTGTATTTATTATTATTGTTTTTTCGTGCATTTTACTGCATTTTTCTAATGTTTATAGATCGTGTAAAAATTGTATTGTCGCATCATTTTAAATGTATGACATTTTTTGAGTATAATTCGTGTCAAAATTACATTATTTCTTTGGGAATAATGTTAACTAGAAATTAAAAATCATGTCAGAAGCTTATTCGGCTCGAAGGACCATTATAAATGTCTAGCTACTAATAAAAAGCTTGATGTTAAACTAACTTTAGAACAATTAGACATTGTACTAATTCATTCAATTGTTGATTTTTCTACCATTTTTAACATAGACGGAAGTATGACTACATCAAGGTATTACATACAAAATTCTGCATGTAAAAGTGTGAAAATTTTGTATCATGGACTAAAATACTAAAACACCAAAACATAGACTAAAGAAAGACGTGTATCATCTTTTTGTAACGTCAAGAAAACTATCCTACATACATCCTATTGTTAAGGTTCGTTTCGAATGCTAGCTGCCGACTGCAACTGCCGACCGCACTACTCGGTTGTATGTATTTACATAAAACCGCTTTGGATTGAAGCAGCAGCAGCTTGTGCAGTCGCCCTCAGATATCGACCGATTTCATGCAGTCACTGCACGTGCGATCGACCACTAGTTTTCATGACGCACCTTTAAATTGCTTTTAAATAACTTACTAAAAACATTAATTTTATTAGGTACCACAATAAAGCGAAATGGTTTAAAGGAATACTATTTTAACTTATATACCATAAAAAGGTTAGTTTACACAAAGCTTTTCTCTGACCCAAAAACTTGCACTTACTTGCATTTGAAAGTAATACTTGTCAAAAAGTGATGGCGGCGTCGTTAGATCAATTTGTTGATTCAATTGATTTAGTTTTAAGTGTAATAGACCGGGCATTGTATACTCTGGTAATATATACTACAATGTATAGTATAATATTTTGTAATAAGCAGTTACCTAAATTTTGTGGAGACCGAAATTGCGTGAGGTCATTTTTGTGACTATCTAAATTCATGTAAAAACATTTTGTTTTAAGAAAACTGATATTTATGTTGTATGTGAAATTGAGCCTCTGTTTTATGTGAAATCATGAAATGACCGCTCTCACTGTGTGTGCAGCGTGAGGGAGTGTCAGACTCTTACTGACTAAACCCATCATGTTCCTTCTGAAGCCCGCCATGTACCAGCGCCGCGGTAACCTTTCGTAAAATCCCGCAGCCCCGGCAGGCTTTGGCCGTGATGGGCCGTACTGGGCCTTTTTTTTTTAACGACGTCAAAAATCATCAAATGACCCCTTCCGCTGTGGGTTAGCAGCGGTGAGGGAGTGTCAGACTCTTACTGACTAAAAACCGTCGTGTTCCGTCGTAGGCCTTTTATGTACCAGGGCCGCGGTATTTCTTTCGAACAACCCGCAGCCCCGGCAGGCGCCGTACTGGGCCTTAGTATGATATTTGGGATTCTTTACATTTATGTAAATATATGGTTATTTGACAAAACCAACTTCCCACAATTTCGGTCTTCACACTATCAACAAATGTTTCCAATTAGGAATTGAATATTTATATTGTATACATCGAACGTTGACTGTTAGCATTTAACGTTTATAGTTATATACATTTTTGACATGACGTTGATTATTACATGCTTTCAGATGGCATATTAATCCCACTAACTCATAATTTTTCGTATTATGATATCACTGCTAGACGGAGATGAGAATTGATAGCACTGTCTCTTTTTGCAGTGAAATCAAATACCTCTATTACGGCTCAGGCTTATAATGTTGCGAAACTATAGGTCATGGCACATATAAACGGTATGACACGGTGCAGCTCAAACCAGCGATTAACTTGTCATTTGCATTTGACCCTTAAATCCTATCTCAAATAAAACATTTTATAATGTCATCATAAAAAGCCAATGGGTGACAACTTGCAGCCACCTAACTACAGCTGCGCAGTACCGTTCATATGTGCAACGACCTTTATAGGTCGGGAGATTATGATGGCGAATATGTAAAAAATATTGGCAATTGTTGACAGTAAAATGTGTCTAAAGCTTGATACATTTATTTGAACTGAGGTGTAATGATTATAATATGAATTTCGGTAATGAAAACAATCATCGTATATTGGTGTTGCGAATATACAAAACGATGTAACATTACACCTTTGAAAAAATAATACGATTGTGAGATAGATCAGTTTTTAAATAAATCACTAGATTATAGCGAGCTCGATCATTAAAAAGTTGGTCAAATATATATTTTTAGGGTAAGCTCACTTGAAATATACTCGAGTCACAGGTAAAAAAAGGTTTTAAAAGATACAAATCTTTATCTTTTAAGTGAATATATTTTTCTTTTTCTATACAAATCAATCTTGTTCTTCCAGTTTCATTTTTGTACCATTAATTTATAGTTTAAGGTTTTATTGTAGTGATGACGTCGTAAAGTTATGTAAATATATAATTTTCCACCGATATTTCTTGTGACTTGAGTTATTTTTGAAGTACCACCTTGTTTCTGATAGTATGCCATTCAAAAATAGCCTTTATGAGCTTCGTAATAAGAGTGTATTTAGAGTTGCTTGTATTTTTGGTAATCGCCAAAAATCATTGAAATATAGTAGACTTTGGCATCTTACATTGCATAATCATTATAATCAATTAAAATTGTCATATTAAGGCCAAAGTATGCCGACAACATGAACGTACGGTTTCTGACAACCAGTCTAGGAGTACTGGGTTGCCTGGGTAACCGGGTTGAGGAGGTTAGATAGGCTCGTTAGTCGCTCCGTTCCGTTTTTCTTAAAACGACTGTTTACTTTGAAACTTGTATGTGAAAATTCATAGTAAACAGTTTTTTTTTAAAGAAAATTTATGTTTATGTTGTCGTTGAACTTTGGCGCCAAATTATTCGCCTAGATATTCATGCTTGTATACGATTCAATTATTATTCGTGTTTATGTGAAAACTTATAATTGCTGTTTTTGATCATCTGAGCGTAAATCAACGGTCGTTGAACTCTCAGAAATGAGGTGTAAATCTTCCAAAATATATCATAGTCAATATTTTTATAATCGCGCAGGTGCAAGAAGTATTTAGTTTAGTATTATGGTAGATGTTGGCCAAGTTTATACACATTGTAGTGGTTTTTTCTTATCATTCATATTGAGGTACGTTTTGAAAGCTGGCTGCCGACTGCCAGCTGCGCTACTGGGGCCCGATTCTCCTAAGTTAATAATGTCATAATCGAATAGAAATTGAATCGCAATATGGTCGCAATAGCAGTTTTAACCATATCGGGCATTCTGCTACTAATATAAGACCAATCGTATTCCAACGACATTCGATTGGTTTGCGATTGGTCTGCTATTTTGGTGATTTTGGTCTATACTGTAGTTTGCTCTACAATCATATTGCAATCGTAAATCATTTGCAGACAAAATGATTCTTTATTGAATGACAGAAAAGGATAAAAACGTTTATTTCAAAGAAAAAATAGCGGAATGCCACATACGCTTCAATCGTAATTGAGTCGGGATTGGATCTCAGTCGATTGTGAATCGTGTGTCGCTAAGTAAAATTAGGAGAATCGGGCCCCTGGTTTGCATGATTTATATGACACCGTTTTGGATCGAAGCGGCAGTCGCTGCAAGTGTGGTCGGCAGTTGCAGTTGGCAGCTAGCATTCAAAACGCACCTTTACTTGAGACTTCAGCCTGTGCTTCAGCTCCGTTTTTATTCGAGTAGCTATTTTTTGTATCAGCTGTTTTCAGTTCTCTTTTTTTGTAATTCTTACATAATGACCATGATTTTTTCTTTTTCGGGATAAAGATATTTTATTTTTCCTAACAATGTCATTGAACTTAGCCAACATAAGTGAAAGTATTGAATTTTAAAGGAGAATGCTCGTCATCATTATTTAATTCGGGACTAGTACATACCAAAATGTTATTGTCATTGTATAGAACCATTATATTTTGAGATTATGTGTCATATTATAATGCATTGTACACTCTTTTAAGTCATATAAAAAAGTTAAAAAATAATCTAATTTTTTATTAAGTTATGTGTGACGGTTCGAAATAAATTTTAGGAAAGATTTGCTTGTTTTATTGTGATACCTATGAATAATAAAACATATTTAACTTGTTCAATGGTGGGACAAACTGGACGCCTACGGAACAAATTCACCTGGATAAAGGTGAGTATAGACTTCAACATTTTCTGGAGCATTTCTGTGTAATGTAACGTTCTAGCGAATAGTATAATACAGGCAAAAGCTCAGTCTCCAAATCGCGCAAAAAACCGCTTCCCTCGCGCTCCGCCGTGCTCCGATCGTGCTCCAGTCGCGCTCAGCAATCACGACGTATCCATTATGTTTGGTTTGCGGAGCGGGCGCGTTCGCAAACCACGGCGAACCTAAGTGGATACCCGGCTTAACAAACAGGCGAGCGTGCTGGACGTTATGTTCGTAAAAGGATGATACACTAGAACATCTCATAGAGCGGCTCGTTGTTCTGTTACAAGTAAATGTTATAGTCTATACTCGCCTTAAGAAATACTAATACTGGGGCCCGATTCTCCTAAGTTAACAATGTCAAAATTGAATAGAAATCGAATCGCAATATGATCGCAATAGCAGTTTTAACCATATCGGGCATTCTGGGATAAGACCAATCGTGTTCCAATGACATTCGATTGGTTTGTGATTGGTCTGCTATTTTGGTGATTTTGGTCTATATCTACGGTAGTTTGCTTTACAATCATATTGCAATCGTTAATCATTTGCAGACAAAATGATTCATTATTGAATGACAGAAAAGGATAAAAACGTTTATTTCAAAGAACAAATAGCCGTTATGCCACATACGCTTCAATCGTAATCGAGTCGTGATTGGATCAAAGTCGAATGTGAATTGTATGTCGCTCAAGTAAAATTAGGAGAATCGGGCCCCTGATAATACCGAATTTGATCTCAATCGGTTCAACTGTTTTGCCGTGCAAGAAAACTGACGCGTTTACAATTTTTACGCGCTAACGGATGTTAATGAAACATGGCAGTAAATATAACTTTTACAGTAGAATAACATTAAGCTACTTTTTATCCTACTACGGGAAGTAGATAGCTATTTTTCACTTTTTCTAAACCCACGGAGTCTGTAGTAAACGTTGATGGTATGGTGTGGCCTGAGCAAAATTGCAACTTCTGATGAAGTTTCAAACAACGTAATGATGTTATCTATTGAAATTGTAGAAAGTTATCACGAATTTATAACCGAATTAGTTAATTGGTCGAAGGCAGTTATTTCTAAAAATCCGCTTTTTGTCTAAAAAGGGAGATTTAGAGTTGTGTTACATATCTACATAGTGTACAAGGATCTTTGCATGGTAGAAATCAGTTACGAAGAAGGTATGCTACGTCGATTTCAAAAAAATAAATTGTATGACGGCATGGGGATGATGATGATATAGATAATTTTATATATTAAGTTTCATTTTGAGAAAATTGATATAAATTTGCGTTTAATTTATGCACTTACAAACTAAACGCATTGATCATGGATTATGTCAATTTTGACAGTTCTAGTTGGGTTGAATTTTTTAATCGATATGGATTAGAAATTTAGAGAAAAAAGGCATTATAGAGGAACTATTTATAAAAACTGTCTAGATTATATTCCGATTATTATCTAGTTTCGATTCTTGGCCCAGTTAATAGTATATACACCGGTGTTTGAAAGAATGGCAAGTTTGAGTTATATCACAGAGCTTAGCCGGTAGTAGTTAGTTTCAGAATATTGACCGTAGTGACTGAAAATCTGCAATAACCGTGAAGTTTTCTGTAAAATAGAGTAAATAAACTTATTAACTGCGACTATTTACGTTGCAAACAAGACGCGGAAGCAATTATTGTTACAAAATACGCTTAAAAACATTCTAAATGATCGATCGTGATTACTTTTTTCTGCTTGATTAAACTAGTTTCTGTGACCGTAAGTGGGTTAGCAATGGAAGACACAGTAAAATCGCCGCTTTTAGTGGAAGTAACTGTGAAACCTGAACCTATGGACGCTGAGGGACCAGAAGATAGTGAAAATAGTGGAAAAAAACAATCTACTGCAGGTCAGTGTTATAATTTGTTTATCTTTTGTGATAAAATCGCAAAACACACAGAATTTAATTTTTCATGATCATTTTAAAAAACTACCTGTACATCATTTGATAAGGTATATATAATTTAACTAAAGGTAAACAAACTTGATTAAATACATTAGACAAATACATCTATACTAATACATATAAAAAAAGAAGAAACATTGGTCAGTGGGTTGTCTTGGGGACATTTTTTGTTTGTTTGTTTGTACCCTAAAAGCTCTGAAACTACTGAGCCCATTTTAAAAAATCTATCACTGTTGGAAAGCTGCTCTCTTAGGGCGTACGTAGCATAGGCTATTATTTATCCCAGTACGGGCAGTATAGTTCCCACAAGCTCCCACGGGACACAGGTGAAAACTGCAGGAAAATAGTAACTCATAAAATAAAAATTCTTTGAGTATTCATTATTGTATTACATAGATTTTTAGCTGCATATCAGTTTAAAAATGATAATAAAAGAATCTTATTAAGTCCTTTAAGTTAAATATACACTTTTTACCAAATCAACAAAAAAAATTAAACCTGTAAAGTCAAAACCTAGGACCATAGTTAAACGAACCACAATACTATAGGAATGTTATTAAAATTATCCTCATCTTCTTGCCCTGTTCCCAAGTCATTTGGGGTTGGCGCAACATCCACTCCCTTTTGCTTCATGTCCTCTTTCAGGCAATCAATCCATCTTTTCTTCGGTCTACCTCTGCCTCTCCATCCTTTCACATTCATACTTAGCACACTCTTTGTAGCATGCATTTCACACCGTCTCATCACATGCCCATACCACAACAAACAACAGGATAATTATTAGAATTATCCTGTTTTTCAATCATTTATTTCATTGTAACCAATATTGTAATATTATTTCAGTCAAAGAGGAAGAAGTGTGGATAAAACCGGAGCCAATTGAGAGTGAATCTCAAAATTCTGATGAGAAAGAGGATCAGGAGACAGAATCTGAAACTGACAGCAGTTCTAATGAAGATGACGACAAGAGTAAGTACATTATAAAGAAAACTTAAATATGTAACGTTAAATGTGCAAAATTAGAAAATAGTTTGATTAGAACTATAACTAGAATCAATTAAACCACTTTCTACTATTCTCGCCATTTCAAATCCATGCAGCACCACCACCAAATAACAATTGCGTTAAGAGTAGGAGGATGATGATGAAACCCGTCAACATCACAATAGATTATCCCTAGGGCAATGTTATTTATAAAAAACTCTTTAATACATATCAATGTTCTATTGGAAGCAGGTGAAATAAATCTATACAAATATTATAAAGCTGAAGAGTTTGTTTGTTTGTTTGAACGCGCTAATCTCAGGAACTACTGGTCCGATTTGAAAATTTCTTTCAGTGTTAGATAGCCCATTTATCGAGGAAGGCTGTAGGCTACTTTTTATCCCGGTGCGGGAAGTAGTTCCCACGGGATGCGGGTGAAACCGCTGGCAGAAGCTAGTATACAATATCAAACATCAATTTGTTTTTAGGGTTTCCATACTTAAGGCAAACGAGAACTCTAATAACATCACTCCGTCTTCCGTCTCGTAATTGCGTGAAGGTATCGAGTTGTTCAAATGAGATTGTATAAAACCTAACTTCTAATTTACCTAATAATAAGATACCTTCGTTTATTCCGCTCGAAAACGGACATGTCTTCACTCTCAAGGGAATCAAAACTACTAAGCTGGGGCACAGCAGACAGGGAAGCCTTTTTACAGGAAAATCAATCTTAACATTATTGAAATAAAGTGCATATTCGCTTGAATCAGACGAAAAGTACTCGTGCGTCTGCGACCATACGCGGGAATGCTCGTGCGACCTTATTTCAATAATGTTAAAGTTGATTTTCGAGTGCCTTATAAATATCCTCTCTGCTTCGCCTGTACCTGCCTAGGCTGCGCCTTTGAGTACTTCCCGTTTTATCTGATCAAAAATTTATCAGAATCTTACATATATGTCTGCAATTAATATAAAAGAAATCCATTTACTTAGATTCCTCTTTACGAAGAACGATGGATATCGGAAGTAAATCGATGTCCGGGTTTGCGAGCTAGTGCCCTCGGGACACGGGTGAAGTCGTGCGAATAGCTATAGATAGATAAAAAGGCGAGCTATATCTGTACGGGTAACAAGATGGACGCAGGAGAATAGGATAGTGGGGTGAGACGGGGTTGTTCTATTTCCTGGTGCATCTGCGTCGCGCGGAATTTCTGGAGTTATTCCCAATTTGTTATTAGTACCGATTGGTCACCAACTATTTTTTCCATACACCAAATCCCAATTGGTCATTCGAGCAAAATAAATAATTTAATATTTAAATTTTGAGTTTCGTTTCGTCACCCGCATAAAATTTCACGTTGCAGAATACCGTCAGAAATAAAAGTGTTTGAAGAAATTTTAAATGAAAAACTTCGATGTAGGTAAAGGTTTTAATAGCTCTCATATAAGTATAATCTTAATATATAAAATTCTCGTGTCACAGTTTTCGTTCCCATACTCCTCCGAAACGGCTTGACCGATTCTCATGAAATTTTGTGAGCGTATTGAATAGGTCTGAGAATCGGCCAACATCTATTTTTCATCCCCCTAAATGTTAGGGGTAGTCCACCCCTGATTCCCGGGACGGGAGTGATTAGACAAAAACCAACTTACGGAATGCCGCAGAACCACAAAAGTAAAGTACTAGGACAGCAGAATTTACCGGAGTATAAGTATACCAATAACGAAATTTCGATGCAACTGCTCACCATGTACCAGGGTAGCATAACTTATATGAGTATACCAATACCGAGTGTAGACGCTACTGCTCACCATGTACCAGGGCGGCAAAAAATACACCGGGACGCGGGTGAAACCGCGGGGAACGGCTAGTAAAATAATAAAATTTACATTAAAACACAGGTGAAGACAACATGGGCATTTTATATAAACCCGAAAATGTGACTCGATACTTTTTGTACCGGTAACAAAAGTACCAGGAGCCCATAACTAGCAAAGAGATTGTATACATAAAAATATTCACAAACAAAAATAATTTGAATCTAGTCAGCAGTTGTGTTGCAAATACTGCAGTTTTTTTTTAATTGGACCTTGTTCGTATAAACAGAACGTTTCAGATCAATTATCTTCTTAAACTTCTTGTTCTTACTATTTATTTATATATTTAAAATACTTTTTGCACATTGTACAACGGCGGGCTTAACGCCTTAGGCGTTCTCTACCAGTCTACCTTAGGGTGGTGGTGAAATAGACAATTACCATCCATACACAACTAAGAAAATATGTTTATTTTATTTTATTTATTTAAATGAGCTTAAGTTTTGGTCACAAATTGTGCTATTTACTGTTTTTCCGGTATTCATTTTTACTAACTCAACAACCAACTAATAATGCATTTACACCACATGTTTTTTTGCTAATACCGATAATAGTAAATAGTTACTTACACAAAACAATAGAAACCGGACCATACTTTGCCCCTTCTTCTATATTTTGTCTCTTTCTAGAAAACAAAAGTCTTCTGTTTTATTACCTGATTTTATATATCGTAATTATATATTATATATCGTGACACTCTTGACTGCTATACTCCTGTAAGTTATGCGGTCCTAGTACACGGTGGGCAGTTCCATGGACACTCGTTGATTGGTATATTACTTATCTGATTTATGCGATCCTGGTATTTTGGTTTTGGTCGTGCGTTGTGTGACGCCGTTGAAATCGCGATTTTATTAATAGCGTCTTGCCATATTCGGAAAAAAACATATACAACATAAATAAAAAAAAACATATTACAATATTGTAAAGCTTTTCTTGTTGACAGTACTTTTTACAAAATAAAGTACGGATGACGAATTGAGACTAAGCAAAATAAAATATTTTATCGAATGACAAATCGGGACACGTTTTTTATGGATGCCAAATCACTAAAATGACGAATTGGGCATAACTCAATTTCTGCAGTAGTAATATTGATCACTTAAGTTTTTTCTTTGCAGAATGATATAATGTGTATTTTGCAAAGCATATGATAATTTTCCTCAAAAAGGTTAATGGAGATGTAGCAGTTATATCAACTTTTTGGCAATCATGTTCAAGTTTTTCGAAGCTTTGATGCCGGTCGCACCCGTAGCTTGACAAGGCTTCTAACTAACTTCACGACAAGACCTGTAGCTTCACGATAATTTTTTCAAAAACTTCGTTACGCATATCTCTCTAATGACGACTATTTTGTTTATTGCTTATACTGATAGTTCGGACCGCCTTTTCCTTGGCAAAACTCCAAAAAATTCACCGATGTATAGATTGAGATTTGTACTTTTACTAATATTGTAAATCCAGATGAGACCAAAGATCTGAAGTCAAAATCTCTGAAAAAGTCGCTGAAGAAGAAATTGCACCAAGAAGTCAAATTGGAGAATGATGTCAAGGAAGAAGATGGGAAGTCTTCTGAGAAACCGGACGATAAGGATGAAAAGGTGAGTTTTCTGTTCATTGAAGCACGTACCAAATCTATAATAATCCATGAAGATAGTGTTCACTTATATCCAATTCATGAATAGAAAAAATCTTTCCTTGAGTAGTAAAAAAAACAACTTTCGGGTAGTATTCTACAAATGATTTCGGCGTTTTAAAATTGCTTTTTTTTTGTTCTAGACTGCCACTGAAAATAGCAATGAGAAGCAAGCGGAAAATACTCAGCCTAAAAGTGAGTACGGTAAAACTTATTTCAATTCATTTAATTACTAAAACTTGCCTTAAATATCTGCAGTACCATCAACCTTTACCTTATAGTTTTAAATACATATCTTAAATATTTTTTACATAAGCTGCAGGCCTAATACAGGTGTTGAAAAACAATTTTCTCTAAACTTGGCCCTTTTGTCTATGGTCATAAGGCTTAACAACAAACTGAAAAAAAAAATATTGTCATACTGTCATAGCATAAATTTCTTCCAGTGGAAACCCCTGTAATGTACTCCTACGAGGTGACAAAAAACATAGAAATAGTGACGATCAACGAGGAAGAACGGCAGAAGGAATACGAGGAGACGCTGAAGACTCGACAGCATATGCGGCACGTGTGCGAACACTGCGCCGTCGGCTTCGTGCTCAAGCATGCCTATGATGTGCATATGAAGGTGCACTCGCCTGTGAGTAGTCTATTATAGACCTTATTGTTAGGGTGGCAAGGTTTAGTTTAGACTGACTGGATCTAAGATCAAAAATATACCACAGAGTGGCCCAACAGGGCCGAGGCCTGCCGGGGCTGCGGGGTTGTTCGAAAGAGTTACCGCGGATCTGGTACATAAAAGACCTACGAAGGAACGCTGTTACTGTTACTGTTACAGCCTTTTTATCGTCCCACTGCTGGGCACAGGCCTCCTCTCACACGGAGAAGGATTAAGCGTTAATCACCACGCTTGCTCAATGCGGGTTGGTGATTTCAGACTTTATATAGTCCAGGTTTCCTCAAAATGTTTTCCTTCACCTCACGAAGGAACGCGATGGATGTTTAGTCAGTAAGAGTCTGACACTCCCTCATCGCTGCTTACCCACAGCGGAATCATTTGATGATTTTTGCCATCGCTAAAAAAAACGTCAAAAATGTAAAATTGGTGTACCTAATAAAGTATGTATCTATATATTCTTTCAGGCTTCAGGCGACCACGAATGCCTAATCTGCCACTCCCGTCTGAAAACAGCGGACATGTTATACCGTCACCGTCTACGTCACTACCGGCGGTACCGCTGTCTGCTGTGCTGGACGCGGTTCAAGGACAAAGATACAGCCGCGTGCCATGTCATGAACGATCATACGGGCGAGACTTTCGAGTGTGATCATTGTGGTAGGGGGTTTAAGTAAGTATTTTGGGAATTTAATGGGATATTGGAAGTAGATCTGAATTATGTATGAGGTTATAATATACTAGCTTCTGCCAGCGGTTTCACCCGCATCCCGTGGGAACCTCGGCAC
This sequence comes from Helicoverpa assulta, assembly GCA_963856015.1. Lineage (NCBI taxonomy): Eukaryota > Metazoa > Arthropoda > Insecta > Lepidoptera > Noctuidae > Helicoverpa > Helicoverpa assulta. Next base: position 1,022,540 of record CAWLCW010000030.1, read on the forward strand.
GGACCCGGATAAAAAGTAGCCTATAGCCTTCCTCGATAAATGGGCTATCTAACACTGAAAGAATTTTTCAAATCGGACCAGTAGTTCCTGAGATTAGCGCGTTCAAACAAACAAACAATCAAACAAACAAACTCTTTAGCTTTATAATATTAGTATATATTCTTTTACATACTTTTCCTCAGTTTTCAATTATTAGTAGGGTGGTGAGTGTGACGCGAAATACTTTGTTTTACTAGAGAGTTTGGTTACCAAATTACTATAGAATTGCATCAACTTATTTAAAGGAGCTTTTGTGAGGTCCATTTCTACGATATGTAGTTTTTGACGAATTAGTCATTATTGAAGAAAAAGTTAAATTAAAATTCACATTTTTTAAGTTACGATAAAAAATCCAGTAAAAATATTTTTGTAAGGAAGTCTCCAATTTTTGTCTATTCTACATACGTATCCATCACTTTGGTCATAATTAAAAACTTGTAATATACCCAGACGTCCTCAATACCTGAAGCGGCACGTGGAACAGTACCACACGAAGCCGCACCGGCTTGTATGCGGCGTCTGCTTCCGAGTGTTCCACGAGCGAGGCTGGTACAGGTCTCATATCAGGTGAGGATATTATTATATACCTTACATCCCCAGCATCCTCAATACCTGACGCGGCACGTGGAACAGGACTACTCTACTAGTTATCCAGACATCAAGTTACACCACTACTAGGCCACGTCTGAGCAACCTTTGGGCCACAGCTGGAATTAGCCACGAAATCACAGGAATCATAAAAAAATCCTCAGTATTTTTGTCGTTGTAGATAGTAGTGTCAAAAGAAAAAAAAAGAAACAAGTGTGTGCGTGTCTGTAATACCATTTCAAAATTAGATTTATGGGGGTACCGAAATTGTGCAGTTAACAGCTGTCGATTTTCAGGGGAGAATACGAACACCATTTTCAGATTAAAAAAATAATATTTTTCACGCTAAATTCGAACCGAACTATACCTCTTTGAAATCTTCACACCTTCTTGAAAAGTACTTTTCCTCAACTCTAGAACACACAATGAAGAAGTAAGAGCCAAAACGGTGAAGCTGCCCGCTACCTGCGAGATCTGCTCCCGTGACTACAAGAACAAAGCCAGCTTGAAACGTCATTTGCTCACTCACGACGAAGACGTACACTGTGACATATGTTACGAGAAGTGTAAGAATAGGATCACTTTGGGCAGACATTATTTGAAGGTGCATAATGAGAAATATGTTGGGTAAGTATTTTGAAACTATTTTGCTGTTTTTATGGGAATTCTAAGTTATATTTGTGTATTTTCGGAATGCGTAGTCTCTCTCTAAAAAAAAAAAATGCTGGGAGCGGAAAAGGGAAGATCGGGTGCTAAAGCGAACTTTCAGCAGTCCATAATTCCCAATGTTTTATTGTTTCTTTCACTCAGTATATTATTATGTAAGTCCTTTCCACAGTCAATAATGACTGACACACTGAGGCTTAATTTCTCAGATCTGAGTTTCACTTACTGTTACTTAAAAAAAACTGATTCTTATCCCACATAGTGGTGGTATCAGTATTTCTTCTTTTCCAATTCGCTCCATCTTCAACTTCGCTCTCAGACATTTAGCATTATTTCCCATAGCTTTCCCATTATTTTCACATAATGATATAATGTATAAATATAACATATGATCCCAGCACGGACGAGGAGACGTGCGAGCTGTGCTCGCGTGTGTGCGCGACGCGAGCGATGCTCAAGCGACACGTGCAGCGCATGCACCAGGACAGGACCAAGAAGTTAGTCTATTATAACTCTTATTTTACTTTTACATATAGGCTACATACAACAAAATCAAGCTCATGACCTATCTAGTGTTCGATAAATCATCAAACATAAAATGTTAGGATATTTATCCTATTTATTTCATTTCCCGAGATAATAAATCGAGGCTTGGGATGCAGGATGTAGTTGTACTCTCAACATTTAATTAATGTCATGGAATTCCGCAATGTAACGCCCGATTCCATCATCTCCCGAGCCTTATCCCAACTAGGTTGGGGTCGGCTTCCAGTCTAACCAGATTCAGCTGACTACCAGTGCTTTACAAGGAGCGACTGCCTATCTGACCTCCTCAACCCAGTTACCCGGGCAACCCGATACCCCTTGGTTAGACTGGTGTCAGACTTACTGGCTTCTGACTACCCGTAACGACTGCCAAGGATGTTCAATGACAGCCGGGACCTACAGTTTAACGTGCCATCCGAAACACAGTCATTAGTGTCTAAGATATACTTAGGAAGTATATACAAACATAGAAAAGTTGCATTGGTACTTGCCTGACCTGGAATCGAACCTGCGCCTTCATACTCGAGAGATTGGTTCTTTGCCCACTAGGCCACCACGACTTCTGATTCCATGATAAACATTAAATTATTCACCTCTATTAAGGTCTGTCATGACAGCATTACAAGAAGCAGCTAGTAAATTTTATGAAAAGTCCATTAGAAAATTAAATAAATGATATGTCCAGTAGAAAATTGTGGAACTATATATTTTTGTATGTATTTACTGAGCTATCGCATAGACCCTAGCACTGCGTCTGCGATACTTCTTTCGTGAAATGGACTTTAAATGACATGATAATGGCGTGCAACGCAAATTGTAATTAACCTGTAGAGGCTGCTTTTGGGCATCAATGGGTCACTTTTTTTGAGATAGGATTTCATTAGAAGCTGTGACGAAAAGTTTGTTGCTCTTCAACACACTTTTTGCCTATATTGACCGCTATTTTTCCATAACACAGACTTTAGTATATCCCCAAACTTGTTAGATACCAATGCGACTACTGCCAGCGGCTGTACCTGACTAAAGGCGAGGTGCGGTCGCACATCACGTGGTCGCACATGCCGGGGTCGCGCGGCCACACGTGCGCGTGTGGCCGGGTGTTCCGCACCCCCTCGCTGCTTCGAGACCACACGGCGCGGTTCCACGCGGCTGAACCGCCTCCCAGGGTGCATCAGTGTGATGTTTGTGAGAAGGCTTTTGCGGTAAGTTTTGCAATAATAAGTAACAATATCATCATCTTCCTGCCCTAATCCCATTAACATGACTTCTATACTCTTCTGTCTGCCGTCATTTCACAAGTACCTAACATTCTTTCCAGTCATGTCGACTTTGACACAATGCGTCCATCGTTTCTTTGGTCGCCCCCTTCTTCTATATTCATCCACATTCATGCTCATCACCTTCCTCACAACATGACTCTCATCTCATTCCTTTGCATCACATGCTCATAGCGTATTTGTGACTGTAAAATGGTTTGTGTATTGTTATATAATTCTTAAACGTAAATTCCAATCTTTCACAGAACAAGCAAGTTCTAAACCGCCACAAGAAGAGTCATTCAAACGAGATGTACCCTTGCAACGAATGTGGACTACTCTTCAAAACTCAGCCTTACGTAAAAGTGCATTACCAACTCAAACACCTAAACATGACTCGAGCCGAAATCAACGCCCAAAGAAAAGCGAACAGAAACAAACCAATACACACTAACATACATAAAACCACGAATTGGGAACCGCCCATTTCGAAAAAGAAGAGCACAACTGCAGTTGAGAAGGCAGTGGATCCCCTTTTGGTGAAAGAAAGTGAAATTGAGATCAAAGTTGAGATGGAAGATGAGCTTCAAGTCCCGACCTTCCAGACTTTTGCTGATATTTCTCGGAATAGCGATTGAGCCAAAGCTTTTAGTAGATAATAATTTTTATAAGAGTAGATTTGCCTGATAGAATGTTGCAGGTCAACGCTTGGAGAAACCCAGTGCATAAATTATAGATATCTTTAAATTGCAATATTTTAATTTACTTTGTCATCAAAATAAGGATGAAAACATCACAGTCAACCTTACCTTCAAATCTCCTTGAAACTAACTGCCCCGTTGTGTGACTGCCGTGCATGAGGTTTCAGATTCGATTCCTGGGTTGGGCCGATATCACAAAAGTTTCTTGAACCCACGAAGGGTTCAAGAAACTTTTACAAAGTCCAGAGTCTGGAAGTTGCACCCTCGTGTCTTGGAGGGCACGTGTCGCCGGCGTCCCCGAATGCTTCTCAGTAGCAGTCGTTGTTATAATTCCACGTCAGAGGCCGTCAGGTAGATTTGAGTAAACTCTGACTCTAGGGCTTGTTAAGGGATAAAACCTCACAGCTCACTCGATAATAAGACCATAAAACTAACGGGATAGTCAAAAGCATTTAGCTACCTAGTTTTTAACATAACCTATTGTATCCACTTCTGGATAAACCTACCCTCCGCACAAAACCAATCCAAACTATACTTTATGTTTAACATCCATATATTATATTGTCTCTGACATCAAGATAAGAACCGTTATTTTATTTTTGTTATGTTGGACAATAATTTTAATTATTATTAAAAAGAAGCATAGTGGTTGATACCATCTTCTGTTAATAAGAAGAAACGTAAGCCGATGAAATAGCCAGAAACTCTCCAGGGTAGATTTTAGAAGCTTTATAGTCATAGTTTAATTTTAAACTTAGGTATACTCCGTTTGAGTAGTCTTTTAAAAAAAGGCAAACAATCTTGATACTTTTTATACAAAATGCACATTAAATAAATAAACTACTGTTTAAAATAATAAGTCAATTTTATTAAGTAATTGTTATTATTGTATTTACACTGATTTTGACCCGCAATTATTTTTAAACAATATTTTGAAAATATCAAGTATCAAGATTGCTTATCTTTAGTGCCTACTGCAGTGACTAAATTGATTGATATTGATATCGTCAGCAAGAGGGTTAAAATGACCTCGCTAATATAGTTCTGCAATCTAGGAAGATAATTAATTGGATAAGATAAGTAGGTGTAAGTTTATTGAAATGAAATATAGATAAAATACAGATTAATTTCTGTTTGTTTATACACCTGAGCAGTGATACGAATATTTATAATAATATTTTGTAATTAGATAAATGTCTGTCTGGATAAGATTGTAATGAAGTGACTTGCAGACATATACTATAAGTTTTAAAACAAAGTTCCACTTGATTCGATTTCAACTGGTATTATGACAAGTGTGACTAACAATACGACAATTTCAACTGGATTACGACAATTTCAACTGAATTACGACAATTTCAACTGTATTACGACAATTTTAACTGTAATACTACAACTTCAACTCATATACAACAAACTGATGTGATGATCAAGTGATGATTTTTCATACTTCTGGCAATTTTATATAAATGTAGGTCATTTAAAAATATCTAGACAGCCTTGCTTTAGATAACATAGTGTTCCTATTACGAGTATTAAGTAGCGTCTAGTAATTTATTTGTACTAATTGTTTTAATGTTTGTATAGGGGACATTCCACGCGAAGCGGACAGGTAAAAAATGATGATGTTTCGGATTTCTGAAATATCTGAGTATGTTCTTCCTATACGGGTCCTTGATACGTGTATCAAGAATTTTTATAATTTAATGATTGGTTATAGAGTTAAGGGACTTTGAACTTTTGACCAACTGGTGGGCATGCCCTAATTAAAAGCCGATTATCAAGTCATACAATTATAGATAAAAATAATTTAACCACTGGATTCGTTACTTCATTAAATTGACTTTTTTGTAGTATTTTTGGAAACCAAGAAAAACATTTTTTTTTTCAACAATTTTTACATAAAATTATTTTAAACTTGATTTTCACAAAGTTAGACCACCTCGATTTTTTTGATTTTTTTTACGAAAATAGCTAATATTGTATAGAATATCCTTGCTAAGTTTTATAATGGGCGTGGAAGTGGATTACGAGCTAGGTTGAAAAAACTGCCGCGCACAACTGCGCAAACTCACGTAAGTGGCGGACACGCGCATTATACGGCGTAGGACGCGCCGCGCTTCGACAGTTTTTTCAACCTAGCTCATAATCCACTTTCACGCCCATTATAAAACTTAGCAAGGATGTTTTATACAATATTAGCTATTTTCGTAAAAAAAATAAAAAAAATCGAGGTGGTCTAACATTGTGAAAATCAAGTTTAAAATAATTTTGTGTAAAAATTGTTGAAAAAAAAAAATGTTTTTCTTGGTTTTCAAAAATACTACAAAAAAGTCAATTTAATGAAGTAACGAATCCAGTGGTTAAATTATTTTTATCTATAATTTTGTGACTTGATAATCGGCTTTTAATTAGGGCATGCCCACCAGTTGGTCAAAAGTTCAAAGTCCCTTAACTCTATAACCAATCATTAAATTATAAAAATATTTGATACACGCATCAAGGACCCGAATAGGAAGAACATACTCAGATATTTCAGAAATCCGAAACATCATCATTTTTTACCTGTCCGCTTCGCGTGGAATGTCCCATAGTTAAGTGATCTCTTACATGAATTGTAGTTGTAATTCTTGTTTTCAATAAACTAAGGTATGATTTCTGATTGTTTGTTGTTGTTTTATTTATTTTCCTTAAGATATTTAACACTGAAAGATTTTTTCAAATTGGACCCGTAGTTTCTGAGATTAGCGCGACCATTCAAACCAACTCTTAAGCTTTATAATATCAAGTATGCGTAAAATAAAAAATGGTAAATTACATTTATTCACATTGTTTATTTAGACCAACTTCTTAGATGATAATTCATAACAACTTATTCTATAACACAGTCTAAATAAGGCGCACCTGACACTTCACAACAAAATAGATAATTTATCTTATCGTAACAAAATGGTCAATCACTTGATAAATCCCATTCACACTATTATGATAACAGAGATACCTAATGATAATATATAAATCTATACTAATATTATAAAGCGGAAGAGTTTGTTTGTTTGTTTGTTTGTTTGTTTGTTTGTTTGAACGCGATAATCTCCGAAACTACTGGTTCGAATTGAATAATTCTTTTTGTGTTGGATAGTCCAGTTATCGAGGAAGGCTATAGGCTATATAACATCACGCTACGACCAATAGGAGCAAAGATATAGTGGTAAATGTGTAAAAAACGGGAGAAATTATTTCATCTTTGAAGCCTTCCGTTGCGTGCGCCGTGAAAACGGTTCAAGATACACAAAAAATATGTATTAAAGAATAATAGCTCTTTTAATGATCTAAAAAACAGTCCGCGACAGTGTATGTCTATCTTTTAAGATTAACTCACAAAAACCGTTTTTATTACATCTATGTATATAAAAGAAAGTCGTGTTAGTTACTCCACTTATAACTCAAGAACAGCTGAACCGATTTAGCTGAAAATTGGCAGGGAGGTAGTTTAGAGCCAGGAGAAGGACAAAGGATAGTTTTTTTTACAAAAAATAAAAATAAAAAATACAATTTATTCCGGACATACAGCGCCATCTATTGTTCAAACCAAAAATCTGCCGGATGCCACTATCCCACGCGAACGAAGTCGCGGGCAAAAGCTAGTTAAAAAAATATATCGATAGGAACCAACAATTTCATGATTCATAGACCTGAATCAAACATGGTACATTTTTTTGTTATTTTTCTCATAATTTTTGTACCTAAAGGATAAAAAATAAAACTTGTTGCTGGGGAGTTTGTTCCGCCACTTCTTCTTCATCCTAGCAAAAAACACATAGGAAGTGGTGAAGGGTGGGCGTTTTGGGGGCTGTCTCTTGTAAATTTCTGACGTTCTAAAAGTGTTGTTTTGCAGCCAAGTTTGAATAAACGAATTTTGATGTTGATTTTTGAAAACGAACAGCCTAATTAGGGAAGTTGACAAATAAAGCTTTGCATCACCTTTAACTTATCAAAATCCAAAGGCAAAGATTTGAAGACTTATAACCCCCCTTCATACTAAAGTGGTGCTATTTTTTTTTTATTAAAACTAGATGAGAACATTATTTAATTATTTTAGGTAATAATGATTAATAACCGGGGCTCTTAGAAATAACATTGCTATCCCACTGGACAATGTCCTTGTCGTGCCACAAATATTTGCCTCTTACGGAATCAGGGGCGTCTAAAGCGAGGTAAAGTGGAGCTGCCGCGCCTTCGTCGATCGTCAGAGGCCCTTGGTGTGAAGTCATGTCTGTGTCTACGTAGCCTGGGTGCACGGAGTTCACCTTTATGTCTGTGGATAATGGGTAAGATAAATAAGCACCTATACGCAGGAATTAAAGCACGTGGGATAGTATGTAAGGATGTATGTAGGGACAGTAAATAAGTAAGTAGTATTAACGGGAGGTAACGATTATGTCCATAGTGCTCAATCCATTTTAGGTACCTACTACATAAAAAAAAACTTTCTAATATTGTAATCAATAAAGTTGAATTAAACTTACCTCTATCATTAACCAGTCTCTGCTGAATATTCGTCAAAGCACTCACACCAACTTTAGACACAACATACGAGGACTTGCCCCACTCCTCAGCATAAGACCCTCGCTTCACAGCATCTACGTAATCCTGCATCAACTTAGACAGTTCTGGTATCGTCAACTTTTCATCAGAAAGTCGGTCTTTAAGCGCTTGGCTCGGAATCCTGGACAAATGTCCCGCAGAACTAGAAACATTGACCACTCTAGCGCCGTTTCTCAGTATCGGGAAGAGAATTTCGCATGTTGACACCAAACTAAAGTAATTTACAAACAGGGTTTGCTCAGCTTGGACTGATTGAGGTTCCGTAGCGGCTGCTTTAAATGCAATAGCTGCATTGTTCACCAAAACATCAATTCCGCCATATTTTTCCTTGATATAGTCTCTAAAAATTTCCAAACTTTTCTTGTCTGTGATATCCAATTGATGGAATTTAGGTTTTAAGCCTTCCTTCTCAAGGTCGGCTACAGCTTTTTTCCCGCGCTCAATGTCTCGGGAAGTCAAGTAAACCACGCCATCAAAACGCTTGCATAATCCGCGGACAATTGCAAATCCTATGCCTTTATTAGCACCGGTAACTATGGCAACTTTAGATGACATTTTTGTATTATTAAATTATTGAATTTGACTAGGATTTGAATACACAACCTGTTAAGTCAACGGACATTTAAATACTGAGCTACATACCACTGCATTCAGTATTTATAAGGAGCTGGCCAGTCATTATGATATCGCAGTTAATCTTGAAAATAAGCAAGTCATTGTACGATCGATCGAAGTTTTGTTTTGTAGAATATAGTCGTTACGTTAGTCACTAACTCAGTCATTCTATTTTCGTCACAGTGACTCACTCACAAGGACGTTTTTTTTATACTTTGGGGTTTTTCTCAAAAAGTTTTTAGTGAATTGATTGAATTCACTTAATATGAGAAGTAAAAGTTAATCTTGAAACGAATACATACGAATTACTTAAAACAAAAGGTGGGTACTCTTAAATAAAATAAACAAAGCAGGGGCCCGATTCTCCTAAGTTAATAATGTCAAAATTGAATAGAAATCGAATCGCAATATGATCGCAATAGCAGTTTTAACCATATCGGCCATTCTGCTACTAAAATAAGACCAATCGTATTCCAACGACATTCGATTGGTTTGCGATTGGTCTGCTATTTTGGTGATTTTGGTCTATACGGTAGTTTGCTCTACAATCATATTGCAATCGTAAATCTTTTGCAGACAAAATGATTCATTATTGAATGACAGAAAAGGATAAAAACGTTTATTTCAAAGAAAAAATAGCGGAATGCCACATACGCTTCAATCGTAATTGAGTCGTGGTTGGATCGCAGTCGAACGTGAATCGTATGTCGCTTAAGTAAAATTAGGAGAATCGGGCCCCAGTAAGAACAATATAAAAATTTTGTGGGTAGATATAAAGGAAATCTGAGTATAATTATGGCGTATCGAATGTTTTTTTTAGATTTTTTTTTAAAGTTGTTTAGGTACAGAAACTAGGTTTTTAGGTACTACATGATTCGAAAAAATTCAGTGTTAGATAGCTATATAGTTTACTTATTAACAAATACTATATAGGTAAGTAGGTACTTACCACTTACATCAGACGTCTAATGTAAATGGAATAGATAGATCAGGAAAACGCGTTTTCAGGTTGATGGAGCAATCAGGCAACAGGCAAAAACCTTTTCTGATTTGTAGAGCCGAGAAAACGCGATATACCATTCCTGTTTTTAAACGGTTTTATTAAACGGTTTTTATTATTAAACGGTTTTATTTAGCTCACCCCGTTTGTTTTATTATTTATTCTTGGGTCAAATTTAGTAATTCAAATTTAAGTACCTTCCTGTTGTCAGATTGATCTGAAATTTGGTACACACCTTTAATTCCGATGACAATACAATATAGTAATATCAATAACATTGTAAATCCAAGATGGCCGCCGGTATAAAATGGCGGGTTACATATTTTTCCACAACCCCCTCAATATGGGTATCAAATGAAAGGGCTACACAAGTACAATACTGTCAGCAACCCCAGCGGGGCCCAACAGGGCCAAGGCCTGCCTGGGCTGCGGGATTGTTCGAAAGAGTTACCGTGGCCCTGGTACATAAAAGGCCTACGGCGAAACACAACGGTTTTTAGTCAGTAAAAGTCTGGCACTCCCTCACCGCTGCCACCACAGCGGGAGGGGTCATTGGATGATTTTTGGCGTCGTTAAAAAAAAAGTCTCTGGAAGGGCTATGTATTGAGGAATTAGATTGTAATAAATTATCAGGTAAGAGACCATGTAATATGATGCACTAAATGAATTAGATAGAATGAGGAATATTCGGTAGGCATTTTCATTAAATACTAAAAACTAGAAAATAAAAAATCTGTAAAAAAACTTTTAAGTTAAACGGTTTTATCTTATGTGCACTGAAAACTAGAAAATAAAAAAATTGTTACTTACCTGTCAACCTACGTAGGTGGTCCCGGTCATATTAGACTAAAATAAAAACGTGGGGCCCCTCTGAAATCCTACCTATGGCAAAGCATATCTTTATACTTTGGTAGATCATGAGCTCGGCGTTCGCTGGTGAAGCCGCTACGGCTGATTATTGATTGTCAAAATCTCCAGTTACGATTATAGTAAGTCGATGTAATCCACACCTATTATAGGTACCTCTAGCTAGAAGAAAGTACTACAGCAATAGTTAATGGGCCCCACGTTTTTATTTTAGTCTAATATGACCGGGACCACCTACGTAGGTTGACAGGTAAGTAACAATTTTTTTATTTTCTAGTTTTCAGTGCACATAAGATAAAACCGTTTAACTTAAAAGTTTTTTTACAGATTTTTTATTTTAAGCTCGCACTTCATATAAATCAAATTATTTTTAAGAAACTGTGTAATTTGCTAAATATTGCACAATAAAGCGTAATAACCAAAAATAATATTACGCCGTGATTACACCACTTTTGCAATTTATTGTTATGTAAATGTTGGGTAGGGGTCTGAAAAGACGAGTAGGCAAGAGATATTTTTTTATAAATATTATCATTCACATTGTTATGCAGGTCATTTAGTGGGTAAAAAATCAATCTCTCAAGTATGCGGGTTCGATTCTATGTCAGTATGTACCTTCTAAGTATACCTAGGACAAAAATGAATGAGGGCACGATTAGGTCCCGGCTGTCATTTGAATATCTGTAGCAGTCGTTACAGATAGTCAGAAGCCAGTAAGTTTGACAAACTATCTTACCAAGGGGTATTGGGTTGCCCAGGTAACTGGTTGAGATCTGATAGACAGGCCTTGTACAGCACTGGTACTCAGCTGCATTTGGTTAAACTGGAAGCTGATCCTAGCACATTTAGGAAAAAAGTTCGGCAGATCATTTATCGAGGAAGAAGTTGGACTATTATTTAATCAAGGAAACTAGTCACCTATAGATATACCCGCCTAAACTTTAGCTTATTACGCACATTAATTTTTATATTGTACTTATCGATTAGTATGATGAAATGTGTCGCATGTGTGTGCAGGTATCTAATCTTGCCACTACAACGTGATAGTATTTCGTAAAATCATAACTATATGGGAGTACAATTCCTATCAAAACGGAAAGAAAAATGTCAATGGTGCAAACCGGAAATTTAGTGACTTCATAGAAGTAAGATCAGTCATGTATTTTGAGGGATATCTAATAAAAATATGCCAATAAGATGTGTATATCAATTTATTAGGTCTTTTAAGTTAAAGGCACTTATAACTTAAATTATTTAAAGTTTCTTGTGTTCACTGGTCATCTTGTAATACCAAGATTGTAATGTCAAAAAATTAAGTAAACATACATTCCTAAAACGTTAATATTGTCTATTCAATCAGTTTTTCTTTTTATATAAATAAAATATTTCCTATTTAGCCTTACAATTAAAATCTGTGATTACATTTTAAAAGTTAATTCTTTAATTATAAAATCTGATACAATAGCAACACTTGAGTGTGTACCATACATTTTTTGTAACATTACAATGTTTATTTTATAAAATTAATTTTTGACACATAATTATGTAACTCTATTTAAAATATTAATTTAACTACAACCAAGAAGGTATAGAAATAACCAGACACCAAAGTGAAGAAAAACAACTCAAATCAAAGTGCTTGATAAAAAACGTACACAATGTTAAATATTACAAAGTTAAACAGACCTTAGATACTTGTTTTAGAAAATAAATATTATTTGTACAATCTAGTCCCTTTTCAGTACACTAACGCTGTTCTTAATCTGGTTTTATCAAAATCATGTTAAATAAGTCATACATTTCTCAATATTCTGAGACTACATATTTTTCCTTTGGCCCCCAGTTATACCTAATACCTTCTTGAATTACAACTAACATTTAGTTGGAAGGAATGATCGCTTGCACAAGCAGAGCACCGTAAAGATACGTCTCGAATGCTAGCTGCCGACTGCAACTGCCGACCGCACTTGCCGCGACTGCATGAAATCGGCTGTAGCTGCACTAATAGTTTGTATGTACTTACATGAAACCGTTTTGGATCGAAGCGGCAGCAGCAAGTGCAGTTACCCTCAGATAAAGACAGATTTTATGCAGTCGCTGCATGTGCGGTCAGCAGTCGCAGTCGGTAGCTAGCATTCCAAAACGCACCGTAAAACACTTATATCTTACATACTGGCTTATAGTAGTTGCTATTTCACTATTTCCCAAAATATAACAATTAACGGCCAATTTCTTCATCAAAAGTAAAAGCCAAAGTAAAAGTCAAAGTAATGTCTAAAGTAAAAGTAACGGTCAAATTCGTTTTTTCAAGGCTAAAGTAACAGCAAAACTAATAGAAAAAACGAATTTGACTGTTACTTTTACTTTAGACATTACTTTGACTTTTACTTTTGATGAAGAAACTGGCTGTAAGTAAATAAATGGGCGTTTCTGAGAAATGGTGAAACAGGAACATAGAATTCTATGATAAATAACACTATATGTAATAGGCCACTGTTTTAAAACGACGTGCATACACAACTACAATACGGATTTTCATGTTGTTTTTAACAATAGATAGAGCGGTTCATGAGGAACGTTTGGGTACATGTATATCTCAGACGTAAAAGGAGCGGGTTAGTTAAAAAATCTGTCCACAATTTTTTGCTCCGTCAAAAATACATACAAATCGTAGATTCAATAAAAACTGGGTTTTAGAAAAAAATGAGCCAACTGGCCTGTTAACTTTACTATGTCGAAAATTTCCAAAATGTTTTGATCAGTAGCCTATTCACTATTCACACCAACTCTCCCTAACCTAACGCTCAGCATTCAACAGATAAGGTATGACGTCATCGATGCTGACGTCACCGACGAAGCCCACAAAGAACACGTCTTCCAGGAAGGGCCCGGAGAAGCTCCTGAGCACCGGCAGCTGCAGCAGCAGCGTGGCCAGCCGCTCCTCGTCGGGCTGGCAGCTCGCGCGGAGGGAACGGAGGACCTTGATTTGGTAGTCTTGTAGTTTGCGGGTTAGGAAGTCTGGTACGCCGTCTGGGGGAGAATAAATATGATATTAATTGGTGTTGTAGTTACCATAAAAGAGTGTTTTACTTATGGGCGGTAGTTTTTTGGATGTGAAAAACCTACCAAAGTAAACAAAACAAACCTTTTTTTATAAGAACTGAGCATTCCTAATATAACGATACATTGGTTATACATGACATCACCTCTCCCATGTACTCTACACCTTTTATCATTCTCTATACTAAATAGCTATAGTAAAACTTTAATGATGGTAAAACCAAGGTTTTAGGTTGCGTTTAGAGGTGAATAAAAACGATATTTGAGTGGTGCAAGTGGTTGGTAAAGTTGTCGCCAAACTTGATGGCAGCTTGCAAATAATTTCCGATCCTGTTTCAATATTTAGATATATTTGGTGTGAATGAAAACTAAGCCATAGATTGTCGGGCTAAGTCCAACACCTGAGCTTAGAAAAATGTAGAAAAAGAGCTAAAAAGATGACATGACGTCACAGTCTAACCTTCATCCTTTGATTAAGAAGCCAGGTGGATATTCTCTTCATTGAACACTATATGTATAGCTTTATATTGGTAACAAAGAAGTCTCATTTATATCAAAATCCCAGTAGTCTACTCACCAGGCGAGAACAGACACAGCGCCCTAAGATGAGCATGCTCCCGCTGTTGAACACGAAGTTGCTCCATGTTGCTGATGAACTGCTGCAGTCGCGTCAAACTGCTGCTCACTTCAGCTATCCGCTCGTCTGAGTAGTCTGATGCTGTGATCTGGAAATGAAAGTTATTAACAATAACTGACCAGGTGAAGTTAAAAAGTTATATGAAGTGTTTTGTTACATCACCACCAATGTATATATTTATTTATTTATCTACATACATTTACTATTACAAGTTACCCCAATGCGATAAATGCGCCTTATTTACACATAAATTATTTATACTTAAAACTAATAAAATATGACTGCAATAAACAGTTATTTTCTTCCAAACTATCACTGTTCGTGAGATACACCATGGTGGTAGATAGACGGTCAGCTATGTCTTAGGGTCCAGTTTTTGCCTTTGTGTACGCAGCCCTTAAAAAAACTAAATCATAGTCTAAAAATATCCATTGATGGATAAAGTACACTTTAAAGTATACATTAAAGTCCAACTAAGAAAAATGCGAAACTTTTGATAAAACTTCAGCAATTATAGCTACATCACCATACTTTAGAACAATGGTCCTCTTTTTCAGGCATTTTTGAAACCAGGACAAAACATAAAAATAATTCCGCTGGGCAACGGCTGAATGGGAAATCTGGGAGAAAATACTTTTTTATGATATAAATCCTACCTCAGGCACAGCCATATCATGCGATCTATCCACGCAGTCACTACTAGCTCTGTCCCTCAGCACTTGCTGCAAGTGGCTGACCATCTGCGGCACATTCCTTACCTCAGGCACAGCCATATCATGCGATCTATCCACGCAGTCACTACTAGCTCTGTCCCTCAGCACTTGCTGCAAGTGGCTGACCATCTGCGGCACATTCCTTACCTCAGGCACAGACATATTATGCGATCTATCCACGCAGTCACTACTAGCTCTGTCCCTCAGCACTTGCTGCAAGTGGCTGACCATCTGCGGCACATTCCTTACCTCAGGCACAGACATATTATGCGATCTATCCACGCAGTCACTACTGGCTCTGTCCCTCAGCACTTGCTGCAAGTGGCTGACCATCTGCGGCACATTCCTTACCTCAGGCACAGACATATCATGCGATCTATCCACGCAGTCACTACTAGCTCTGTCCCTCAGCACTTGCTGCAAGTGGCTGACCATCTGCGGCACATTCCTTACCTCAGGCACAGACATATCATGCGATCTATCCACGCAGTCACTACTAGCTCTGTCCCTCAGCACTTGCTGCAAGTGGCTGACCATCTGCGGCACATTCCTTACCTCAGGCACAGACATATTATGCGATCTATCCACGCAGTCACTACTGGCTCTGTCCCTCAGCACTTGCTGCAAGTGGCTGACCATCTGCGGCACATTCCTTACCTCAGGCACAGACATATTATGCGATCTATCCACGCAGTCACTACTGGCTCTGTCCCTCAGCACTTGCTGCAAGTGGCTGACCATCTGCGGCACATTCCTTACCTCAGACACAGACATATCATGCGATCTATCCACGCAGTCACTACTAGCTCTGTCCCTCAGCACTTGCTGCAAGTGGCTGACCATCTGCGGCACATTCCTTACCTCAGGCACAGACATATTATGCGATCTATCCACGCAGTCACTACTAGCTCTGTCCCTCAGCACTTGCTGCAAGTGGCTGACCATCTGCGGCACATTCCTTACCTCAGGCACAGACATATCATGCGATCTATCCACGCAGTCACTACTGGCTCTGTCCCTCAGCACTTGCTGCAAGTGGCTGACCATCTGCGGCACATTCCTTACCTCAGGCACAGCCATATCATGCGATCTATCCACGCAGTCACTACTGGCTCTGTCCCTCAGCACTTGCTGAAGGTGGCTGACCATCTGCGGCAGCAGCGAGTTCAGTGACAACTGCTGGCTGAACATCGACAGCGACAGCACGAACAGCTCCGGCCAGCACTTCTTTAGAAGAGTCACTTGGATCTCGAAACTGTGGGGGAGAGAAAACAGTTTTAAAAGAAGATATAGAAAGGTATATGTGCAGTATCTCAAAAGATCTATGAATTCGGGAAAAATACAGATAAATTGCTTAAATGCATACTATTTTTGTAATAAGTTGATATGGAGTTTGCACAGCGATAAACCGCAATCCGTATAGTTTAATGGTCCGAGGCAGTTTTGTCGAGTGGACATCGGCGATAGAACCGCTCGCGTTAAATCATCGCTTTTTGTTGTGTGTTGCTATCTCAAGTGGATATTTTTGTGTCTTACAGCCAAGCAAAGCTGTCTTAAATTAATTGAATCATTTAATTTTTTAAAATTATTTTTCCCATTTTTTGTATGGTGTACCAAGAGCAGAGCCTCTGTATTTCGAAAAATCTCCTTTTCGTGATATAACAATGTCAGATTCAATAAGGTCTTATGTATAGTTACGGCAAGGCATGCGCAGCAGGCACAGCTCGCAGCCAGCGGGCGGCGGCCGCCAGAAGTCGGGCGCCGGCCTCGCACACCGCGTGCAGGCGCAGGTGCGCGGGCGCAGCGCCCGGCAGCGACACGCACAGCTGCACCGACTCGGGGGTGCTGAGGATACCGCCGCCGCCCTCCGCTGGGTAACATACAAGGACAATTATCGTCAAAGTAATCAATTATAAATAACTAATATTATAAATGTGAAAGTAACTCTGTCTGTCTGTCTGTCTGTCTGTCTTTCTGTCTGTCTGTCTGTCTTTCTGTCTGTCTGTCTGTCTTTTCTTCACGCCTATACTACTGAACCGATTTGTGTGAAATTTGGTACAGACATAGTTTGGAACTTGAGAAAGGTCATAGGATAGTTTTTATTACAAAAAAATATAAAAATAAAAATAAAATGTATTTCGGACATATAGCGCCATCTATTGGTCAAACCAAAAATCACTATTCCACGCGAACGAAGTCGCGGGCAAAAGCTAGTCAATTATAAATGGCCGAATAACCGACATTACGCAATGCCAACGACGCTGTACACTAGCAATTTCAGTACCCAGTATCAAGCCCTGTGGAACACCTTTTAAGAATACTACAAATGCATTTAAATAGAATTTAGAACACAAACAAATATAGTGTGTCAAATTATCTTCGACGAGATTTCAAAGCTAGAAAATACGTCACAGCCGATAAATGTCCACTGCTAGAGTGCTGGTTTCCCGCACGCTGGGCACACAATGTGAACAAAACAAATGTTAGGGCTTTTTCTCACTCTTAGTTTTGTGGGGATTAATATATAATTTATGTAAATGTGTTTTAAATAAACTACCATTACAAGTTTATCTTAACCTATGATACGATGGATAGGACTCAATAATAAATCAATAACACATAATACTTATAAATTGTAACAATATGCACTTACGTTCACTCTGTTGTGTTTCGGCGGCGGCGTGTAGGGCTGCTAGTGGGACTTCTGGCTGCGTCGAGCCGTAGGCCGACTGAAGATACTCATTTATTGCACCTGAACAAAGATATTATGGGACTTTCATTAATTTGAGTGATATACATACCTCGTTTGTCATTATGGCTGCTGTAGGGAATATGAAAATTCTACTTTTTAAAAATCGTCTAATAAACAAATACAGGATTCGTTTTCGCAACAATTAAAAAGTAATCAAAGGTAATTTCAAATTATGTACTGTATTTCATAAAGTATTTATTTGTAAGTAATGTCTGAATCGCCGTATATAACTCAATAAGATCCCAACATAAAAAAAATAGACTTGACTGTATTGGTATGTAGCTTAAAAACCAGAAAACGGACATGGGAGACTTTTTAGCCTCATCCTGGTACAGAAAGTCATTTTTTCATAATGGAAGCCATTCACTTTAAGAGTTACTTACCAAACTGTCCCATCTTGAAGAGATTCTTGGCGAGCTGTGTTTGCAACATTAACTGTTGTCTGCGAGCGCCTTCTATGTCACCCGCGTTACCCGGGGTTAAGTATGGTGATACTGCAACAAATATCTTGTTTTAAATACCTGTCTTGGTAATGTTTATAAGGGTTATGGGGTATTGGGGTCTGTCTGTCCATGTCAGAATTGTAGTACCTAATATATGTAGGGTGATTGGTAATTAATGACCGATACTAGAAATAACTTTCAAAAGAGACTTTTTATTTATTCCCATCGGGAGAATGTGCGCGTGCAAAGTTCAGTTTCATACTGTTTGTATGTTTCAGCTGTTTTGGTATTGTAATTAAACTAATGAGTATAAAAAAAAAACCCAGCAGTGGGACGAAAAAAAGGTTGATGATGGTATAATACAGTTTTATGTTTTTAACCCCCGACGCAAAAACGACGGGGTGTTATAAGTTTGACGTGTGTGTGTGTGTGTGTGTGTGTGTGTGTGTGTGTGTGTGTGTGTGGGTGTATGTGGCATCGTAGCTCCCAAACGGATGATCCGATTGTAATGCGGTTTTTTTTGTTTAAAAGGAATGTCATTCGGGAGTGTTCTTAGCTATGTTTGGTGGAAATCGGTTCAGGTCTTCAAGGTCATCAGCTCGTTTGTAAGGTGTGATAGGAATGTTACACGTTTAGTTTACTTGCAAGCATATGTGGGATCTGAAATTTGAAACACTAATGTCTTCTGGAACCACTGAGCTGGTCTGCTGTTAGGGCACGAAGATAGGAGACGTAACCCTGAACTGCCTTTTAGTAAACCCATCGAGTTTGGGCTCGTTGAATTTGTCTTGACGAGTTATCTTCATGTTTCTAATTGACGAGAACCTGATGCTGGAAATGGGATGTGGCGGATGAAACCCTGGAATGCCGGAATGAAACCCTGGAATGCCGGAATGAAACGTATAAACCGATTTATATTTTCACTGAAAATCTAGAATGACCAAAGGTTAATCTTTATTGTTTCTCAATCTGTGCAATTCTCCCAGATCCAGTTTGTCATGGATTGTTAAACAGCTTCCTTCGGCCGAGATCGCCTATAGCGACCCCATCTTAAAATAAAATAAATTAAATGAAGGAAAAATTAAGGAGCTCCTTCAAAAAGCATGAAATAAAATTAAATTATAAATTAAAAAAAACCCCCGACCCAAAAAAAGTACGCAATTATTATGACAAAAGGTTAAAAACGCTAAACCCTATAAAAAGCAAAAAATAACTTTTAACACTACGTAAGTACCAACTAACTAAAGCATGTCAGACTAAACTCAATTTTGACGTGTCGGGGGACCGCTTTTTACCTTCAAAAATACTTACATAAATCAAATGATAGGTACCTTCCTAATTACAACATTCGTATATAAAAAAAAAACACGAATCTTAGATATAATTAGTGCGGTCCCCCGACACGTCAAAATTGAGTTTAGTCTGACATGCTTTAGTTAGTTGGTACTTACGTAGTGTTAAAAGTTATTTTTTGCTTTTTATAGGGTTTAGCGTTTTTAACCTTTTGTCATAATAATTGCGTACTTTTTTTGGGTCGGGGGTTTTTTTAAATTTTTATATTTATACTAGCTTTTGCCCGCGACTTCGTTCGCGTGGAATAGGGACTTCGGCAGATTTTTGGTTTGACCAATAGATGGCGCTATATGTCCGGAATAATTTTTAGTTTTTATATTTTTTGTGAAATAATTTCCAAACTATGTCTGTACCAAATTTCACATAAATCGGTTCAGTAGTTTAGGCGTGAAGAATAGATAGACAGACAGACAGACAGACAGACAGACAGAAAGACAGACAGACAGAGTTACTTTCACATTTATAATATTAGTTAGGATATTCTATGTACCTAAAAATAAAGTTTAAAGGGCCACTATTATACTACTTTCTATACTGACACTGACCAGGGTTCCCCTTATTGAAAGCGACGGCGGCGGCGAGCGCGAAGTTGATGGCGGGCGCCGGCGACACCGCGCTGTACGTGTCGTGAGGCTCCTCCTTGGGATTGATCTGAGAATATACGTCCTGCTTATATGAGTATAGTATATGTGTTATAATGAACTATGATTATTGAAAATTGATTGTCTTTCAACTCTTTCTTCTTCTTCCTGCCCTGTTCCCAATTTTATTTGGGGTCAGCGCAATATGTCATCCTCTTCCATTTTTCCCTGTCACTCGTCATACTGACACTCACTCCCTTCTTATTCATGTCATCTTTCAGGCAATCCATCCATCTTTTCTTAGGTCTATTGTCTTTCAACTCTTTATAAGATAAAAATAATAGACGGAGAAATTGGAAAATGAAGTGTGGACCATTTTGTCGGTGAGTATTTGTGAAGACATTTCCATATAATTGGGGAGGAAGAAAAAGGTCGAAAAGGAAGTAAATATCGAGAGTAAATGAAAGGGAAAACAGGTGCTACATTGCACAAAATATAACAAAGTAGGATCATCAGAATTGAAAACCTCCTCTTTTTGGGATATTTAGCAACAGTACAACATTAAAGAAAGCGTTGAAAACCTCATCTACATTATGTTCCAGAACGGTTTATACTCTAAACTGATATAATATTATCTCTTATCGTTGTGCAATATTCAAAAATCTCTTTTAGCTACTTTCATTGAACTTATATGGCTTAAAATATTCTTACCTGCCCCGCCTGAGCTTGACCAGCCAGCCCCAAGAACTTGGAGTAAGCAGCCTGTCTATCGTGCAGGCCTTCCCTCTGCTCGCCCTTAGACTTGTCCACGATGGGCTTGCGTTCATGCTGGACCGCTGTCGCATACAGTGCAAGAATTATTGCTCATCAGAATTAACTTTAAATAGGCAGACAGATTTTGTTAGAAATATTTTTTTGTTAGTGGTTAGAGTAAAAGATGCAAATGAGGGTTTTCTAAAATGGCAATCCACGAGGTGGCAGCACCGAGCGTCAGGTCCAGATAACTGTCAAAGTGCTTATCTTTACTATGAATAGTGAACGATTTTAGTGTTTTTTTTATTTTATAATTAAAGCACTGCATTATTGTTTTACTATTGCGATTGAGTAAATAAAAAAAACTAAATCATATTGTGTTAACAAATTTTTCAACAAGCTTTTCCTTAGTACCAGTGACTTTTGCACCCTCTCTCTTAGCTCAATTTTTAGTTCGGAAACCTTATTCTGACCGTAGTCCATAATAAAATCAATAACACTTCCAATATAACAGAATTTCAATAAACAATAAGTTCGGCACCTACAATTCCATACTATTTGACAGCTGTTTGGACCAGACGCATACGTGGCGCCACCCGGTGGCAGAAAAAATTTCAAAAACCCTCATTGGTGAAGCTATACTTATGCTGTAAAACTGAAGAGTTTGCTAGGGTGTGCAAATCTCAGGAACTAGAGGGCGAACGAAGGCTTTACAATGTATTGCTGTAATATGCAAAGTAGTTCATATGGGATCGGATGAAATCACTAGTGGAAACTTTGAAATGTTATAACAGAAAGGTTTTACATTATTTGTGTTGTAGTAGGCACACAACTTGCACTAAAGAATTCATACATTTTGCCACAAATGCGTTCAAGTTTTACTACCCTATATTTTCATGAAATAAGCCTTTTGGATTTTTCAGAATCTAACCAGGGCTTAAACAATCCTACTTCTTACTAAGATTTTTAATTTTTTTATGGGTCTAAAACAATCCTACATAAATCTAAAAGTTTAAGACACTCACAGTCGCTCCTCATGCCGCAAGCCAAACACTTCTGCAGGCGACAGTACTGGCATCTATTGCGGTGATGCTTGGTCACCTCGCAGTTCATACTGCCTCTGCACTGGTAGCCCAGCTTCTTGCGGATCGAGCGCTTGAAGAATCCTTTGCAGCCTGGAATAAGAAAGTTTTATTTGAGTGATGAAAGAAGGTTGCTATAGCTTGATATTTCGAAAAAGTTTTTATATTACTTATTTTTTTATTGACTATTTGAAATAAAACATTTTGAGTTTAACACATGAGATGTGGATGTGGGAATTTTGGGGCTCTTTTGTAATTTTGATGTTCAAAAAATGCTGTTTTGTAGAAAAGTTTGAATGATTTTGAGTCTTAGCAAACGATTGTGATACTTTTTATTTAAAAACTCAATTCAAAAATAAACTGCAGCCAAAACCAATACAAATACATGAATGACTATTACCTAATCAATTGTATCATCATTTGAATATGTATTGTATCAAGATAATGCCTACTCAAAGAGTAACTATCTTGGATATATATTTTTTGTGACAATAGTCTTACTTAATTTAAAGGGTTTTGGGTTTCCCAGGTAACTGGGTTGAGGAGGTCAGATAGCCAGTCGCTCCTTGTAAAAAACTGGTATTCAGATACATCGGGTAAGACTAGGGCCTCTGCCTCGAATTTTGCGGGCAGCGGGGCGGCAGCGGCGGCGGCGCGGGCGGTCACCGTTTTGACTGGAGCTCACCGCTCTTTGCCCGCTCCCGCGCCGCTGTATTCGAGGGCCGGTCCATTTGATTATACGCGTAAGATCCTGCCGCTCCCGCGCCGCCGCCGCTGCCGCCCCGCTGCCCGCAAAATTCGAGGCAGAGGCCTTAAAGCTGATCCCAACATAGTTGGGAAAAGCCTCAGGAGATGATGAAAATCCTTTTTACGTATTTTTAAAGTTACCCACCTTCACAGCTGATAGCTCCATAATGTCTGCCGGAAGCCCTATCTCCACAGACTATGCAGAGCTCCAGGCCGCCCACCTCGCTGTTGCCACTGAACTTCATCTCCATCTGGTCTTGACCTTCCATTGTCACTGGCGACATGAGAACATTCTGTTAGTGCGCATTTTTAAAGAGGTTTAACCAAGAGAGGATGCCTCTGGGAGCTTGTTGTAATGTTTCAGTTATATGTACTAGTTAACAATCATATGGATGAATTATGGCCCATTTTCACTGACAATATAAACAGCCATTATCCTCAAAGCAACTGTTTACTTTGGAAATTGAATGGTTTTAAATATTATTCATAGTAAACAGTTGTTTTGAAGAAAACTGATGTTTATGTTGTAGTTGAAGTTGGAAATCAGTGAAGATGATTATGACAATATACTAAATTGTATGACAACAAGCCTATCTTCAATTTTTAAAGTATAAAGTATAGGTATTATTGGTGATCTAAACCAGATACATTGACAAGTTAATTAAAGGGTACTGCTGTGAGATCCTAACATTTCCATTGCAATTGAAATTAAGTTGCCATTTTGTTGGTAATATAGTTCACACCTCGAAAGTGAGCTGTTAGCAGAAACTACTAAGTATTCCACATAAAATACATCGAGTCAGTACCATTAGAACTATTTCACACATCATATTTGCACTTGGTTTGTCTTATTTAAATAACAGAAGTCCTTCATGTATGTCAAAATACAATGAACAATGTTATGACAACCTTTGAGCCATATTTTGACCTTCAAAAAAGAACGCTCAAGATTTTTGCATGGTAATTTACTTGAGAAAGCATCCGTGAGGCCATGAATACGCTTATGTACCATAGGAACGACAAAAAAAACAACTTGCATACATTTACCTTTCACTTTTTGAGATCATGGGATTTTTCTTATTCCAGACACTGATTATTTTGTTTCTTATTACTAAAGAGCTTCTAAAGAGGTGCATAGGATAAAGTTGTGTTGTAGCAAACTATAAATATCGTATGGAAGGCAAGCCAAGAGCACTGAAGTGAAAAATACAGCCACAAATACAGTTATCCTTACGAGCTCACCTTTTGTTTTGTGTCGAAAGTTTCTGCGTGTTTCACATTTATTGTGTGGCACAACGGTGTTGTAGTACAAGGAATGTCACCATTTACGATTTATTATGATTTTTCACTATATTCATCACTAATTTTCCACGATACAACAAAACAAAAGTAAATAAAAAAAAAGTTACGAATGGTCATGAATGAATGGTGTTGTGTTGGTGAACGAATCAAAATGAAAACGAATGAATCAAAGATCGATGAAGTAGGAATTTTTTTATTTGCAATTGATTTACAATAACTATTATTATTTAATTCACAGTATTTTTATTGTATAAATATAAAGAAAACTTGTTTTAACAACATCACATATTTTGGTTTCATTACATTTCTGAATCAAACGCTTTTTTATCTGTTTTGATTATGCGAACATTGACATTGACATAACATCGACACATGACAACTCGGATATAAACGAAACCGCGTGTGATTTTGTTGTAATCAAAGGTTCTCTTCTCATTTATTTTCATGTGAAATCTACAGTGAAACGTAATATAATTACTGTTAAAAACAGAAGGCACCATGGCTTGTCCAAAGTTAAATAATATCATAGACAAATTCAATGTTTTCACAGAAAAACCAGCCAAGTTTTTAACTGTGCAAAGTGAACTCAAAGATGATATTCAAAACCTGGTTAAATCTCTTTACGACTATACGAAATCGCAGGAAACTGTCGATAAGAAGGTGAAGAAGGCTGCGTTACCCAAGTTGATAGTCGAGGACTTTGATGAGGAGCAGATTTGGCAGCAAATTGAACTCCAGAACTCTGAGTGTTGGGATCAACTTGTGTGGGAGGTTGCTAACTGTATGTCCACTAAAACTAACTTAGAATTCCCAGTTAAGACTTCTGAAGATAAACCTAAAGATAATAAAGATGTAGATAGTGAAGAATCCATGTCAGAAGGTGAGGAATCTGATTTAGACAATCAGGATGATGAAAATGACAATATCAAAGAAAAACCTAAGAAAAAGAAGCCATCGTTACCAAAATCTAAAGCCAAACCCTCAATAGTAGATGATAACTTCTTCAAGCTGCAGGATATGGAGAAGTTCTTGCTCAGTGAAGAGAAGAATGAAGGGAAAGCGAAAGGTTCTGACAGTGAAGATGATGCTATTGATATGTTCGAGGACATTGATGATGAGGATGGTTCTGATGGTGAAGAAGGAGGCAAGGAAGCCATGTATTCTGACTTCTTTAACCAGGAAGGTGAGGAAAATGATGACAGTCAAATAAATGGTGATAAAATGGATGATGAGGATGATGATGGTGAAGATATGGATGGTATAGAGGATGATGAAGAGAGTGATCAAGAAACTTCAAAGAAAGGTGATAAGAAAAAAGTCAGATTTGCTCTCGAAGCCTCTTCAGATGATGATGATGATGAGTCAGTGGACAGTGATGTACCAAACAACAATCTACAAAAACTGCCTGGTGAAAAGCAATCAGAATTTGAACTACGACAGCAACGCTTGAAGCAACAGATAGAAAAATTGGAGCAGAAAACGCTCTCTGAAGCACCTTGGCAGTTGAAGGGAGAGGTTGATGCTACCCGTCGTCCACAAAACTCACTCCTTGAAGAAGTCGTAGACTTTGACCTAACCAGTAGACCACCGCCCATCATCACCGAACAAACTACGGTCACACTAGAAGAATTAATAAGACGCAGAATCAAAGACAAAGCTTGGGACGATGTTGTAAAGAAAGAGAAACCAGTTGACGATCAACTGTCATTCCGTAAAACGGAAGTACTAGATCATGCTAAAAGCAAGTTAAGCTTAGCTCAAGTTTACGAAGCTGAGTATTTAAAACAAAAGCAGGCACAGTCAGGTGAAGTACAAGAGGAGAAAGAACCGGAAAGCCATACGGAGATCAGAGACACAATGAGCAAGTTGTTTGCTAAATTAGATGCATTATGCCATTACCATTACACTCCGAAAGCACCGCAAGCCGAAGTCAAGATTGTTAGCAATACTCCAGCCATTTCCATGGAAGAAGTGGCCCCAGTTGCTACCAGTGATGCAGCCTTACTTGCCCCAGAAGAGGTCAAGAAAAAACGTAGAGGAGAACTAATGAGTAAAGAGGAACGGACTACAACAGACAAGAATAGAGAAAGAAGGAAAAAGAAGAAGCATCAAAGACAGAAGGGTAAAGTGGAGAAAGTTACAGAGCATAGGAATACAGAGAAAGGTGCGGTTTCAGATGATAAGTCTCTGAAGACGTCCAAAGCATTCTTCCAGCAGTTGACAGATGATTCTAGAAGTATGATTAAGAAGCGTAATGTTAAGAATAAAGGACAATAAAAATAAATGTTTGTTGTGTTTATTGTTGTTATTATTTTTCAAGGAAACCTGCCGTAATTGTTTATAATATAAGCTTATTTTTGATAAGCAGATCCAAGTAGGTATTGAGCGATTAGTGTATATCTTAGTCAATCACTGAAATTGATGGTAAAAATTTGTAAAAGTACTCTTTAGTATGTTAGTCGTTATTGCGACTGCTCTGAGTACAAAGGCCGGGGTTCGATTCCCCGTCAAACTATTGGTATGTATTATGTAGTTGTTTCGTCATTTGTGAAATGCTTTTGTATGCACAAAAATCTTAGTAACACTTAAAAATATGTCAAGTAGCCCGACTTCTAGCCTGTTTATTTACTTAAATGGATTATTTCTTCCCAGTGGCGGATTTACCAATAGGCCAAGTAGGCCAGTGCCTAGAGCGGCAGATTTAGAGGGGCGGCAAATTTAGCCATTTTTTTACAGATTTTTTTTATAATTATACGTGTACACAATCCATATATAAATAAACGATTAATAAACGCACTGTAATATATACTTAGGTACTTATGTGATCATGAAATTTAAAGTATTCCAATAGCGTTTCAATAAAAATAAAATAAAAAACTCGTAACACCTCCTTCAAAGGTGACCTTCGGAGCCTAGCACGAGCACCATCTCTCCACACCTTCGTGTATATTGTTTTATTACCAATCCTTGGTCTTTCTGTTTATCTTAGCTCAGTAGCGTAGCGTGAGGGGGGGGGGGCAAATGCCCCGGGCGGCACGATTTAGGGGGAGGCAAAATTAAGCCATAATTACTGAATTATAAAATAAAAATATTTTTACTATAAATTGATAAGTACATTAGCAATAAAATTTCTTTAAAAAGCCGCCCTCGCTTTGGTCGTGTCCTGTCAATTTTGACTTGTTCACCCTTTGCATCCCCAAAAAAAATCGCGCTCGAGGCTCCATGTCAGTAGTGGCGTGTCGTGGGGGGGCGGGGGGCAGGGGGGCAAATGCCCCGGGCGGCACGTTTTAGAGGGCGGCGAAATTTCACCATAATTACCAAATAAAAATATTTTGACTAAACATAATAGGTAGGTAAGCCATAAAAAATCGCCCTCGTGGCCTGTCAATTTTGACAGTTTCACCCTTTGCATCCACGAACTAAGAAAAACTCGCGCTCACTGCGCTCACTGCACTCGCGACTCCATGCCGCCTAGATTCCTCTAGTTATTTTTGTTTAAACCTCCGTCGTGGTTTTTTGTTCACTTTTTCTTTTACTTTGTGACTATACTCGAAGGAAAAAATCGCGCTTGGCATATACATTTGCACTTTATTTCTGTGCCTACCTTATTTTTTGAGTTTACTTGTGTTAATTTACGAAGGTTTTAATTTATTTTGCGTCCTTAAGCAAAAAAATTTTCGCGCTCGCTTTGCTCGCGCTTCTTTCAATGCTTCACGTTTCTTGTGAATTGGCTTCTTAAAAGTTAAGCCCAGCAAAAAGGTTGACGCTATCAACGACTTTTATTGAATTTAAACATTTGTAAATTCGTTAACTTACTGAAAAAACATAATTTATCCCATGAACTGCGCTAAGTACTTTGATCTATTTTGGTACTACTCACAATCTCCCAATACATAGGAGCCACTTGGGTATTAATTGCACAAGGGAGCATAGCACATTTACGGACATTAGCTAGAGACGCCTTTGGCTCCCCTCGCGCCATTTCAGTTACCTCCACTTACTTTTCAGCCCTTAAACAAAAAAAAAATTCGCGCTCGCTTCGCTCGCGCCATTTTACGTTAACTTCTCTCTTTTGCATCGCACTAAGCGCACTAAAATTTGTTCAGTTCATCGGTTGTAGTGATATTGACAATAACAATTAATTGTTAACCCAAAAACGAGATTCTAACAACCTTTTACATATTAAAGTCGGGGGTGACAAATCGACTCCTGCCCCGGGCAGATAGCCACGCTACGCCACTGCATGTAGATCAGATATCACAATTTATTTTTGTTTAATTGTTGAGGCATTCAATTCCGAAAAAAACATTTTTCGCGCACGTCCGTTATGGTTTTATGTTCACTTTGGCATTTTATGATATGAAAACTAAGGAAAAAATATTTTTTTTTAACGTACGTACGTACGTATTTATGTTATAACGTAACGTAACTAACGTATTGAATTTCAAAAGTCAGTAGGGGCGGCAAAAATTGAATGGCCTACTAGCGGCAAATTTGTAAATCCGCCACTGTTTCTTCCATTTACACACTTTGCAAGGTGTATATCATTACACCAATAATAAGACTACAATACATTACAGAGTACATACTATTATCTTAGCATTCTATGTTTTAAGTCGTGAGTTATGTTAGCATCAAATCCCACCCAAAACAAAAATGTGAAAGGGTGCCAAGTTCGATAATATGGAAATCCTTCGCCTATAAAAGAAGTGAGATCTGAATAAGTACCAAGTTCCATACACATACCTCAGTTAAAAATAGTTACTTTTTAATGATTTTACTTGGCAAGTAACATCATGGCCTTTACGTACGGGCTTGACTGTGGTGTGAGGCAGGGGGGGTTGACTTCACCTAGTTTGTTTAACTTATATGTAAATAGTTTGATTGGTGAGCTGAGCAGCACTAAGGTTGGTTGCTCTGTTGATGGGCAAATGATAAACAATATAAGTTACGCCGATGATATGGTGCTGCTCAGCCCATCAATCTGTGGTTTGAGAAAACTGTTGGCGGTCTGTGAGGGGTATGCTGAGACTCACGGGCTGAGGTATAATGCCACCAAGAGTGAGGTGATGGTATTTAAGGCTGGCAACAAAGCACCCACGAACATTGCACCAATTATGTTAGGAGGTACGCCTCTCCAAGTGGTCACTTGTTTTAAGTACCTTGGCCACGTGATCACGGATTGTCTCGCAGATAATCAGGACATTGACAAGGAGCGCAGGGCGTTGGCAGCCCGAGGTAGTATGCTTGCTCGCAGGTTCGCGCGATGTACTACAGAAGTAAAGATGACTCTGTTTAGGGCATATTGCCAGTCATTTTACTCGTGCAGCCTGTGGGTCAGGTATACGCAGAAGGCTTACAACGCTCTGCGCGTGCAGTATAATAACGTGTTGAGGATGCTGTTAGGGCTGCCCAGGTTTTGCAGTGCTTCGGGTATGTTTGCTGATGCGCGGCTGGATGACTTTAACGCCATCATGCGCAAGCGATGTGCCTCGATGCTGCGAAGATTTAGGGTCAGTACTAACAGTATTCTCGCCACGTTGGCGGACAAAATTGATGGTCCATTTATTAGGCACTGGGTGGGTGTACATGTTCGAGAAGGGGTACATGTACCTAATTAATTTGTTAATTTTTAATATCTGTTGGGCTTCATACATAAATATCTAATTTCTACTAACATTAGTTTTAAGTTTTTTTTACTAACAATTTATATGGATCTGTGATCTGCAATAAAGAATTTATTATTATTATTATAAACCTACTAAACGCAATGAATCAAGTATTTAATTTTCTATTAAAACTTGCCAAGTAACATTATTAAAAAGTAACTATTTTTAACTGAGGTATGTGTATGGAACTTGGTACTTATTCAGATCTCACTTCTTTTATAGGCGAAGGATTTCCATATTATCGAACTTGGCACCCTTTCACATTTTTGTTTTGGGTGGGATTTCATTTATTTTTGTAAGGTTGTTTATTTTATTTTTTTCTTATGATTAAGTTAGTTAAGGAAATGTCTCATTTATACTATCTTTCAGATTTTTGAATATGCACTATGCTTCTTACAAAGAAATGAACTAGATTAACTAAATGGATTAGATTTACCAATTGACTGACATGACATGTTATCATATAGGTACATATTATGTTCGTGGATCAAAGTTACACATTCGTTATTTTCGAAAGTGACTCACACTTGGCCGTTTTCAGATTTTTACTTTGACTAAATACAAACCTTTGTAACGAATTTCAGATCGGTACGACCATTCGAAGATATATTATATTATATAAATATAGATAAATTTAGTTCGTTTTAGTTCCTTAGGGGTATAAATTTACACTGAGTATTTTACACCTTCATTATTTTGAAACCGACTCACACTTGGCCATTTTCAGATTTTTTCCTTTACCTTGACATAAAGACCTACCTCCATGCCAAATTTCAAGTCAATACGACCATTGGAAGTGGTCTAGGTTTTTGATGAGTGAGTCAGTCAGTCAGTCAGTCAGTCAGTGAGTGTATAGTAAAAA
This sequence comes from Helicoverpa assulta, assembly GCA_963856015.1. NCBI lineage: Eukaryota > Metazoa > Arthropoda > Insecta > Lepidoptera > Noctuidae > Helicoverpa > Helicoverpa assulta. The sequence continues at coordinate 1,053,380 of CAWLCW010000030.1, forward strand.
TAGCGATTTTCTGATGTCAATATCTCAAGACCTACAATAGGTATATTAATGAAATTTTGTATTTTAGATAAGTGAGGGGGTCTCAACAGATACTAGAAATTTGATATGCGTAAATAAAATAGATTTTGAGTTATAGGGGGGTCGAATTTGGCCCGAAATGGTTCGTGTAATATAACCCACGGCCGGTGTGTCGCTTTTTTGCTTGAACTTGGCGGACACACTGCCGTGTGTCTAGATACTTACAATAACAACATTTCTACACATTCTATCTTCTTTCAAGTAAACAGACAAAGCCTACACAGCTACATATGTACGGGAATACAATGAAATCCCCAAACTGTTGGCTTTCGGGAGCAACTCGGTCGTAACTGCGCACTGGCAGTAATTAGCAGTGGAAAAACCTAGCGATATGGCCCGAGACGAATCAGACGACATGCGAGCTAGGAAGAAGTTTGGAGTGGAGTGGGTATTTGTCGGTGGCTATCTAATTCATGTGCTTAAGAGAAGAAGTTACAGAAGAGTTTGTTTTCTTGAACGCGCTAATTTCAAGAAAAACTGGTGACTGGTGTGATTTAAACAAATCTTTGGCTGGAAGTAGTGCTTCATCAAAGACTAGGCTAGGCCCTTTTCATATGCACACGGTCACGTTGCCGTGTAAAATGATACCGATAAATATATGACCTTCCTTTGCATTGTGCAGTCGGGTATAAAAAAGGCTTCTTATAGGAAATAGGTTTCTCATTCTCACACAGGTTTTGGTGTTTAATGGCCTATGCATCAAAGAATACTGTACGCCATTCTTATCCAGGTGCGCGAAGTACTTCCCACAGGATATGGGTGACAGGTGCTAGTAACTTAATAAACTTACTTCGTCGTACCGCCTCCATGCTCAGAGACAACAGCTTCGTACTTCAACGCGACCCATAGCAGTTAGCCGACGACTGAAAGTTACATAACGGTGGCCGTTACTTTTTAGTTTTAGACTACAAATGTTAAATACCTAAGCACACTTGCTATTGTGCTTATGATACGTAGCTAAGTGCGGTTTTCAATAGACTTTTTTTATGAAAACTAAAGACGCTAATAAAATGTTTTGTCTGTCACTTCGTTTTAATTAAGCAGCGGTTTAATTTTAAGTTTTGATTAACAGCCATTCTCAATGTTCAATCTATCTTGGATTTGCTTACTTACTAAAAATACGAATTTCACATTATTTCTATGGTGCTAATGGGTAAATTCTATCTTTTGTATGCACGCCCATAGGAATGGCCGTTGATAGGTCTAATTGACCACCAATGAGTGTTTTCTAGGTATGCAGGCAACCAAACAACTAGTTCTGATACCTACGTTTTACATAAAAAAAGAGTTTTCCAAATCGGTCCAGGTGTCTTCGATAAATCGAATACCTACTTACCAAGGTATATACCTAGGTGTAAAATATAAATTCAAAAATTCTACACACCATTTAGGCTGTGAGTTCCTCTATGTCCGAGTAGAAATACAAAATGGTCCCAAAAACAGACAAGCGCCTAATATTGCGACCACAGTCGCGCTTACTACAAATTGCTTCGAGTTTTTTTGTAGGAACTACGAAATTTTTAATTTCATCTGGTGGGCTTCCGTATTTCGGCTATTAGGATAGTTTCTATTTTTTTGTATCTATTTATTGACAAGAAGTCTAAATATTTTTTGAAGTAGGTAACTGTGCATGTCGTGGAGGCCTAGTGGGTACCTAATGCACCGACTTTTCATGTATGAGTGTGTGGGATCGATTGCAGGTCAATTAACCTGCCAATGCAACTTTTCTAAGTTTGTATGCACTTTCTAAAGTTTATCTTGAACACCAAAAAAACTTTTTACAAAAACATAAAACCGACTTCAAATAACATCGACATCGACCTAGAAGTCGGTGTCCAATGGATGTCCCTAAGTTAATTTTGCCACCGACTTCTAGGCTTATAATTAATATACTGGGGTTCCCAAACGTACGTCGCTTATTTATTGATATATGAATTTGGGTGTAACTCAGTACGTTTAAAATGTAGGTAAGCACGCAACATGCAGCAAGTATGGCTTCTGTCACGGCTCCGACGCTGCGGGGCTCCGGCGGTCCCATGCAAGCTGCGACCGCCTCGCCCCTCCGCGCCTACGCGGTTTTGAATTGCACTCTAGGGTTAGGGCAGACAAGACTACGTGGAGTCGGTTTTGCAGCGATTCGTTTTCGTCACTGACTTTGATTTTTGGTAGTAATATTAATCTTTGAGTTGGATAGAATTTGGTGACCGTTGATCCATTTTAGGAACCAAAAATAATATTTGTGCAAGGGTTGTGATTTTTCTGATGTTATTTCATTTATTTTGGATCATAATATTATATAGTTTAGGGCCCTCATAATAAAGTCAAAAAGATTTTTTTTGGAGTTGTTTATTTTATTTGGTGCCTAGGCTTAGAGTCTTAGAAATATTTTTGGGAGCCGTCTAAATTATACCCCATTAAATATAGGCTCAATGAATCAATAAGCTACACACTTAAAAGGTTTTTATGATCTAAGTACCCATGGACGTATATAAGGGGGGGTCCAGGGGGTCCGGACCCCCCCCATTGGTCTTGTCCTAAAAAAATAATTATATATTGCATAGCGCCGATTGTAGATAACGATAGTTATTGCTGTGGGTAGAGCGTATCATCTGTCGTGCGAGTATCGCGATTCGCGATGCGTTCACTCGCGTATTCAGAAACTTTGCATTTGTCAAAAAACAAAAATTCAAGTAGGTACGTTCGGGCTACATTTTACGTAATGTTGGCTCTGAGTAGGGCTGCCATCCGTCCGGGTTTTCCCGGATTTGTCCTCGTTTGGAGGCGTCCGGGGGCCGTCCGGGCGGGGTTTCAAGAAGTGCATGGTATGCGAATAATCCGAGCGCCGCGCCGTGGGCTCAGAGGCGCCGCAGAGCGCCCACGCCAACGCCATACAAGCCTAGGGCCAGCAGATTTCAGAGGACGATCACTCGATTTCAGAGGATAAGAAGTCAAACAGATTTTTCAATAACAATCGCTAAATCCAGCAACCAAGCCATTCCTAGCCTGCCTCGCGTTCATCAACTACGAGTTGAAAACATAATTTACATGAGATTGCTTGCCTTGTATGGAAGTTTAACCTTGTAAAATTACAAATAGACAAGCATTTGCTGCAGAAGTCGAAGTGTCCCAAAACTCAAAAATTTTCGCGCTCGCTTCGCTCGCGGCTTCTTTTCTTCACACTATTTATTTTACGTTTATCTACTTTAATATCCCAATAATCAAATAATTTTGCGCTCGCTTCGCTTGCAGCTTCTTCACTTTGCGGATTTTTTTATTATACATGTTTAGGTGCTTTAGTGACCCAAAACTCAAAAATTTTCGCGCTCGCTTCGCTCGCGGCAACTTCACTTTATAGTTGTTTGTATTTTCCAACATTTTTTGTCTAGCTTATCAAAAAGGTAGTGCCGTTTTAAAGTCCTATTACTAACAAGAAGGGAACTCCTAGTTTCCATATGAGCTTTCTTATTGGGTAGTATTTAAACGAAAATCAAAAAATATCCTTTTTCTATGCAATAAGATTCCGAATTCCCATCAAAATTACTGATTGCACAGCAAAATATTCAACTCAAAATATCACTAAACACACTACAATTTATTTTCGCAAGAAGGGAACTCCTAGTTTCCATATGAGCTTTCTTATTTATCGAAATACGTTATATATTTTTATATATAATTAAGTCACAATCTTTCAATACCAGGTACTACATGAGCTAGAGACGGTCCTGACTTTTCATGTAAGGAAGCACCTCATTGAATATAAGTAGGTATATGGTAGATAATATTAAAAATTAGGTCTTGTTTTGTTTAAAAAAAAAAATCGAACTCGTCCGGGGAAAAAGTGCGATTTACGCCAAATGTCCGGGTTTTTTTTTATGTTTGTCCAGGTTTGGCGAAATTCGAAATGGCAGCCCTGGTTCTGAGTCTTAAAAAATAATTAAAAATTTCCCGCTCGCTTCGCTCGCGTATTCAGAAACTATATGCCCTCATTTTTGCATTTGTCAACGAACAAACAGTTAAGTACGTTTAAGCTACGTTTTACGTCCGTACGAGTCCGAAAAAAATTTCGCGCTCGCTTCGCTCGCGCATTTATACCTACATAGGCTTGTGAATGTCTTTCTTCGCATTTACTTACTAACAAAAGAATAGAGTACTTGCGTTTTATAAACGCTAAACATTGCGTTTGTAAGTGAAAGATTTAGTCGGAGCTAAAACTGTTTTTTTTTTTACCTAGTGGACCCCCCCCTTGTCAAAGCTATAAATACGTCCGTGTAAGTACCTGTACTAAGATTTTTTCGTTGGTACCATAAAGGCTCCGAATCTAATGAATCGATTTAAATATTTTTCCACTATTGAAAAGCTACACTTCTCGAGTAACAAAGGCTATATTTTTGTCCAGGTACGGGCCGTAAAAGTCGTGGTGGCCTAGTGGGTAAAGAACCAACCTCTCGAGTATGAGGGTGTGGGTTCGATTCCAGGTCAGGCAAGTACCAATGCAACTTTTCTAAGTTTGTATGTACTTTCTAAGTAATCTTAGACACCAATGGCTGATAAAAAGGTGAAGGAAAACATCTTGAGGAAACCTGGACTATATATATAGTCTGAAATCACCAACCCGCATTGAGCAAGCGTGGTGATTAATGCTCAATCCTTCTCCGTGTGAGAGGAGGCCTGTGCCCAGCAGTGGGACGATAAAAAAAAAAAAAGGCTGTAACAGTAACAGTAACAGTAACGGGCCGTAGTGCTCACGGTACCTATGCAGGTGTGACCGTGGGAAAACTTAAAACTTGTGTAAAAAAAAATACATTACGAGCAGTTACCACTATAATAGGTACCTACTTAACTGTATTTTTAATAGGTAAAAGGGTAAACCGCAATCCTAATCATAAAGGGTTGAGTAAAGAAAATATGTTACCGAACTTTCATGGAAGAAGGCTCCAGGGTTTATATTTATCTCAAAGTAACCACTGCATTAGACTAAACGTCTTCATACTGGTGCTTTAGAACGAAAATCACAATGCATACATGTTAATATAAATGGCTTTAATAAACAAAACACTGCGGGCGATAACGCCACTGCAAACGTTATTCAGAAATTCTAGTTTTCATGGTCATTCAGATTTGAAAAGAAACCTAGATAATTATTCTTTAGAGGTATAATCATTGCATAGAACCTTTCTTAAAGTCTATCTTTATATGACAAAAGTCTACTTATACTCCTCCTGCTCTTATTCCAATTTTATTTGGGGTCGTTGGTCACGTATTTTTTTCTGTCATATTCTTCTATATGCCGTCATCTCATAAGTAACATTCCATGTTATACAGGTGGTACATGTTACAGTCTATAAATAATATGGATCCTATAGGGCACAGCTTAAAGAAGTTGAAGAGTTTATCAGTAGCTTATTACAAATTAAAAATCAGTAGCTAATTGATCTATAAGACCTTCTGCTACATAGACTGCGGGAGTGTTCGTAAGAGTTACCGCGGCCCTGGTATATAAAAGACCTACGAAGGAACATGATGGGTTTTAGTCAGTCAGAGTCTGACACTCAATCACGCTGCTAACCCACAGTGGGAGGAGTCATTTGATGACTTCCCATAAAAAGCACAGCTTAAAGTAGTTGGAGGGCTAATCAGTAGCATATTGCAAATTACAAGTAAAAAATCAGTAGGTAATTGACCAAAAGGACCTTCTGCTCATACTACGCGTTGCGACGCGATTGCGACGCCGCGGCGACTGCGCTGCGACCGCGCGGCGAGTAGAGCGCGCGATTTAATCCCACAACAGCGGCAGTCGGTAACAAATAATGCATACAATATGGAACATAATAGGGCACAGCTTTAAGAAGTTGGAGAGTTTATCAGTAGCTTATTACACATCAGTAGCTAATTGACCAAAAGGACCTTCTGCAGTTATTTACTTGGTGTACGCGATGCGACGCGACTGCAACGCCGCGGCGACTGCGCCGCGACCACGCGGCGAGTAGAGCGCGCGATTTAATCCCGCAACAGCGGCAGTCGGTCACAAATTTATAATTTGTACAATTACCAGCGCCCCCGAGACTTGGGGAGTGTAGAGTTATGTAGTGTAGATGGGGAATGAAATATTTTTTGAACTTTTTTTTTTTTTGGTGAAGAGAAACAAGATGAAACTGAGTTAGTACTGTAGGTATCTATAACACATTTCTAATTAGTAAAATTGCTTTTAATTTTTTGGGACTATTTTATCTCCATGATTAGAGCCATTTCAAATGTTGATAGGCAACTTTCTGTAATTAAATGAAAAGCCAATTATATATCAGGTAGGCACTGTTCAAGCGATGGATACAAAGATACTAAAGAGCGATATTTAAGATTTTTTTTTGTTATTTTTACATACTCTAATAACTAAACCGTATTCCTGACTTGATATACCATCAAAACAAAAAAAACAAAACCCAACAAAAAAACTTCACATCCACCCTTAATTTTCCTCTGCTCTATCTAAACATTCACAACCCAAGTACCAGGCCAGCATCGCCGGGAAGCAACGCAGACAAATAAATTTAGCAGCCAGATAAGCGACGTATAAATCAGGCGACTACAACGCACGCTTACCACGGGAAAAATGCTCTGTGCAGCTAACTTCAGAGGTAACCTAGTGACTTGAGAAAACCGGTTTTAACTGGTCTAATCTGGCTTGGAATTTGCTCGTTGGACTTTCTTTGAGAGTTCTTGTGTGAAGAAAATTATGTATATTGGTAACTAATTGGGAATGTCTTTCTATGTTTGGTGAATAACTTTCATAACTCTAATTTCTTCTGTTTATAAGAAGAAGCTTGTGTCTCGCAGGGGGACACTAAGATAATGATGTTTTGTATGAAATCATAGTACATAATTTATTGTTATTCTGAAGAACGTTTGAGATACAACGTACAGCCAATAATACATAATATACAGGATATATATATGTACCTACGTCAAGATGTTGAAAGACGAGGTTTATTAGCACATTTTCACCATCCCCAAATGTAAGAAGAAGTCGCAAGACCAAGCTAGTCCATAACCACCTAACTTAAACAAAATAACAAGCCTAACCCAAACATACGCTAACCCGTGGTTTTAAAAGCGTTTTACATAAAACTATTTCCAAAATGTTTTATGAGGGCGACGAGTGGGGCAGAGAAAATTGCAATTTGCCCCCTACATTACAACGCTCTGCCTCAAATTTGTGAATATTGGTTTGGAATTTATATTACGTTGGTATTATACGAAGGAAGGATTAGAAAGTGTTAGAATTTTTAGAACAGCCTTTTATGGTTGGGATTTATAGGTTGGTGGTAAGGCGTGATTTCTTTGGGATGTTTTCTTGAGGTAGTTTGTCTTTAGGGAAAGAAAATGTGGGAGGTGGTTCGGAGGTCAGATATACGTGCTTTTAGTAATTTTAATGCTAGGAAGGTTTATTTTGCACAAGTCTGAAACAGTTTAATTAAAAAAAATAACATTACTTTTTTGTTCTTAATGTGATTGCTACGAGAGCTACGAAATGTACTACGAATTCTGCGTAGCACGTTCTAGATTCTATTGGTTTTGCTGTTCTGAAAAAAAATTGCGTACTCAGGTTTTTTATAAATAATTCATTGCTCGAGTCTTAAGCACTGATAAATCTGGTATCTTATCTCATAGGGAACTAATGAGCATTTTAACTTAGGTGGACATAACGGACACACAACATTGAAAGTCTGGACGTTCTAAATGAGAATTCATTTTTGGTTTAAGAATGAATCTTTCATTAAAGCATTTGAATTATACCAAAAGCACCTAAGGTCACAACCCTCAATTAAAAACCCACAACCCGCAATAAACCTGCAACTAACATTTACCCTGTAGTGTTGCGCCAATTTTCAAATAAACATAAAACGATATTCGATAGATAGTGCTGCGCAGTTACTGTTATCGACAAAATAAACTGGTGTTGTTCGAAATTAAAAAGAATAACGGTCAGTAGCGTCGCTTGAGGCGGTTTGTGAATGGTTCCCTGATATTTTGTTCGCTTTATGGCTTTGGTTTTTGTCACAATTATCGAGGGTTTGATGTAAAAGACCTTTTTGGGATAAGGGTGGGAGAGATTAGGGTTGTTATTGGTCATTTAGGGTTGTGCTCTTTTTTAGGTGTGGTATAATAAACAATGTCGGGACATCTTTTCACACACGGTCGGTTAGCCCCATGGTAAGTTATTAATTGTGTTATGGGTGCTAACACAACTGATACAGTACATAATATAGCTACATGTATACATATTTATAAATACATATTATATATTATAATACCCAGACCACGGCCAAAAAGAGCCTGCTCATCACACAAATATCGACCGAACCGGGAATCGGACCCGGGACCTCAGGTTCGGCAGTCTGGCATGGTCTGGTAAATGGCTTGTTTTGCCTTTAGAATATTCTTCTTTTCTATTATGCGCTCCGTGAAAACTATGCTGTTAATAAATAGACTATCTAACATTCGAATAATTTATCAAATTGGACGAGTCCTGTCTGAATGTTGTTCTGTTTGCCGGAAGGTAAAGAGAACAGTGTTTTAATATAATGTGTATTTCGTTCCCCAATTCAACAAAGACACAAGGTTATCTATTTTCATTACAACAAAAAAAAAATACATCTTACAGTGTTTTCGTACTGGCGGAATTTCCGCTCGATTTTCCCGAGCGACATCACCTGACAAGTGCCGGTATAAAAGATGACGTTTTACAGCGCTGTCACACTAGCGGATTTACGTCGTGCGTAACAAATCCCTCTTAATACTCTGTGGAAGTTATACGATCACCAGTCTGTCGCCAGAGTATCATTTGGGTCAGCTTCCAGTCTAACCGGATGCAGCTGAGTACCAGTGTTTTACAAAGAGTAAATGCCTATCTGATCTCAACCCAGGCAGTCAGGCAACTCAATACCCCTAGGAAAGCAGTCACCAGAGATTCTTCTGTTTTTCAGCAGGGTACGTCACAGGCTGTTGAGGTGACCAATTAATGCAGGACTTTATTGGTTTGGCCACCCTTTTGCCCTCTTATACCCTTCCCTTACGCAACAAATACCGAGCGGAAAATCCAATAGTATGAAAGCGTCAGGCCCGCCGCTAGCTGTTTGTTCGCCCGTGTGCAAAACTGTTTATGCCGCCCTACGACTACCTATTATACCTACTGGGTTTTGTCAAAAAATAAAAATTCGTTAAGATTATATAATATGTATTTTAATTAGGTACAATGATTATATTTGATTACTGAAGTGTTAACTAAGCGATTTTTTTTTGAGTTTTGGGACACAAAAGTACCCAAAGCAGTTAAAACAAAGCACTATAAATTGTAATAGTCGCGAGCGTAGCGAGCGCGAAATTTTTTGAGTTATAAGACACAAAAGTACCCAAAGCAGTTTAAAAGAAAATAGTATAAAGTGAAAAAGCCGCGAGCGTAGATAGCGCGAATTTTTTTGAGTTTTGGGTCACAAAAGTACCCAAAGCAGTTAAAACAAAGGACCCTAAATTGTAAAAGCCGCGAGCGTAGCGAGCGCGAAATTTTTTGAGTTTTGGGACACAAAAGTACCCAAAGCAGTTAAAACAAAGGACTATAAATTGTAAAAGCCGCGAGCGTAGCGAGCGCGAAATTTTTTGAGTTTTGGGTCACAAAAGTACCTGGACCACTTATAAAAAAAAAACACCTTAAAGATTTTTTTTAATTGTTGGTTTCAGGACCCTCAAATTAAACTCAGTATTAAGCACAAATTAAAAGAAACCGTGACTAAAGCGAGCACTAATGATTTTTGTCACTTCGGTGCCTTAATGGTCTCTGCACACAGCGGGCGCGGCGCGGCGGGACGGGACGGCGACGTGACACAATGTACTAGATCGTCGCGTCGCGTCGCGTCGAGCGGGACGGGTCTGTGTGGCGGCCTCCGTAATATCTAGTACATTACAACTGCTCAACGTCGCGTCGCCGTCCCGTCCCGTCGCGCCCCGCCCGCTGTGTGCAGCGACCATAACTTTTTGTTAGATTGAGGACTCAAAAAGTAAGCGCAGAATAACTTAAAATGTTTAAAGAAAAAACCGCGAGCGAAGCGAGCGCTTTTTTCTAAATTAATTAAAATAATTAAGGAATTAATTTAAGTAATCAGTCAATTTATTGTGATTTTGGTGCGAGCGGGCGTATGGCAAGGACGCGGGTGGAAAAGATAGGGTTGACAGTCGGACTGTGTCACCTCTCTCAGTCCCGTGGCGATGTCTCGGGCCTGCACTGCGATTGGTAGTGAACCTAGGCTTTGTAGATTACAAAAGCACCCTCCGTGGATGATCCCTTTTGCCCGTGCCATCCTGGTCGTGCAGATATGTGCCGACCGAGATGGCACCCCCCTAGACGTGGTACCCGGGCCGGACCGTGATTGAAACTAGGTATAGCTAAATTACTCAGTCTCTGCTGGAGCATTGTTGATCTTAAATAGTTTTTAATAATGTTTAATTTTGAAAATGATCTTTCAACAGACGCTACTAAAACTGGCAGTGTAAATAATATTCTTTGCGCTATTGCTGTGTTCGGAAATATTGAAATGAAGTAATTGGTAAAAAGATATTGTATTTTTTAAATATTACGTGATAAGTCGCTCGATTTGCCGCCCCCTAGGACATGCCGCCCGCGTGCGGTGCACGCCTTGCACGCCCGCTTACGGCGGGCCTGGAAAGCGTCGTTAAACGTGTGATATTCAATCACAATGTTATCACCATAGCGACAGGTTACAAGTGTCGCGTCAACTCCGTCGCGTCAATCAACAGTCTTGGCAACGGTTATAGTGTTGGTTCATGAAGATAAGCTGTTTTTGTAGGAAGCTGTTGAATCTTTGAATGAAGAGGCCTGGTGCCTAGCAGAATGTCAAGAAGCGGCCAAATGTGAGACGGTTATGTATCATTATCCATTAAACGGCAAAAAAATCACGTGTATTGAATGGGTCTCGCTTAAAATATTTATTGTATTCTAGATTGCAGTATTTATTTGTTTTTGTACTGGCCTTAGAAATACATCATCTGTTATGTGTAGGTATTTCAACTGTCTAACTATAACTGAGCCTATTACCTAGTAAGTATCTCACAAAGATACTTACTAGGTAATAGGCTCAGTATTCACTTTATACTTACCTTATAAATTGTCTAAATAAAAGTAGGTATTCATGTGTAATTTAAAAGTTATTAAACCAAGAAGAAAGAAAATTAAGATCTTCCTACAAAAAAAAATCTTTAAAAATAAATCTCACATAATAACAACCTTAAAAATTCACCTCACTCACAAGGAAATCAGAATTTCTCCGCGTCCTAAATCAAATCATCCATTAGGCCGCTCCCACACTGCGACACGTGATTAGGCAGTGCGCACACGAGCGACACGTGAGCTATTTAAGCTGAGTTCAGCTCTGTAATATAATAAAGCGCCAGACTTGTTGTACTGTATTAGATTTACTACTCAACTATTGTTTACAGAGTAGTTAGGGATAGAGGGTGCAGATTTTTATAACATTTTCTTATATAAAGTTTTAAGGATAAAATTCCATTACATTTTCGTGCGGTTAACTACTAAACTTTAGGCTACGTTTAAAATTAAATAAACAAATTATCGTTATATTGTATCTTTATATTAATGAAGAGCGAGAAATTCTGGAGCAACCTACTTACTTAAAAAACTTTTATATTAAAAATCTACGGCTTGAAAAATATAACGTAAATACAATCAACGCCAAAAAAAAGTATCAATCGTTACAATTATTTCACAAGGACTACCCAGTAAAATATATTCTTTTCACCGACCTTGTCTAAAAGTGTGTGAGAAAATAGTTATACAAAGAAAATGAAACAGACTTTGCGAATTGAAAGCCAAAAAAAAAACTTGAAGAATCGAGTAACGAAGATAAAAAAATCTGCTCCTGAAAATTGCTGGAACTCAGGACTATAATAAATAAAAAAACAAAACGGAAATAAGAAAAGATTATGTATTTTTTATATTACTTTTGATCTAAAAAAATAACACATTTTTTCAAGTTTTGTACGAACTAAAAACTATTTTTCTCATTTTGTTGTTACAAATATTCCATTTCTTATTTACATAACTCTCTACAATCACCACGAAAACTACTCTGTGCTACTGCAATAATATTACACTGCACACCTTACGTAACACAGCTAATCACTTACACACATAAATTATCAATACTGCGCCTGTGTGGGTGCCGTAGCGCCGTAGCTCGTAGCCGCGTAGCGCTACGAGATAGGACCTGTCTACGAGAGTTGTGTTTTCTGGGGAGTATTTTTTTTTGCTTTTGGTAGTTTTTTTTTTTTGTTGTGGAAATGAATTTGTGTTTAGTTTTCTTATGAGGTAAGTAAGGAAAAAGTGGTTGCTATATTTGTAGTAAAATAATTAATACATAAAAGCAAATAAAAAATACGTAGGTTCAAAGATATATACCTGGTCATTGTATTTTTAGGCTTGTAAAATATTTGTCATTAATTTACATAGCTTATTTATAGCAATAGAATATTGGGGACAAGTTTGTAAATTATAAAAACAGAATAACTGACACTAACAGAAACCAATTGAATTTGAATTGAAAGTAATTGTTCGAAATTAACCTCAACTGATTACATTATCCAATGGACGTTACACAAAATGTTTAACTGGTTAAAAACAACTGTTACTGTTACAGCCTTTTTATTGACCCGCTGCTGGGCTGCGGCCTCCTCTCACACGGAGAAGGATTGAGCATTAATTACCACGCTTGCTCAATGCGGGTTGATGTTTCAGACTATGTAGTCCAGGTTTCCTCAAGATGTTTTCCTTCACATTTTTCAGCCCTTGGTGTCCAAGATATACTTAGAAAGTACTTACAAACTGACCTGGAATCGAACCCACACCCACATACTCGAGAAGTTGGTTCTTTACTCTCCACGACTAAAAACAACTGCAGACTTCAGATTTCGATTATCAGATGAAAAGAAGAAAGTACATGTGTTTCATATAGAGTAATATTTTTGCAAAGTAGTAGTATTAAAGACTTATACCCCAATGGATGTCATTGTAGACTTACCTTTATAATGTAAGATTTTAAATAAATAAATTGGTTTTAATTGTAGGTATAGTCGCAAAGATGTACATATGAATTCATGAAATGAAAGTATAAAGAACGTTTTAATATACATTTTTTTAATTACTTTGGCCTCATTTCAATTTAATTTCGCGTACTGTTACTGTTGTTACTGTTACAGCCTTTTTATCGTCCCACTGTTGGGCACAGGTCTTCTCTCACACGGAGAAGGATTGAGCATTAATTACCACGCTTGCTCAATACAGGTTGGTGATTTCAGACTTTATAGTCTAGGTTTCCTCGTCACACTATTTGCACGGTTCCAAAAAGTTGGTCTCAGGGAGAAGAGCCGGCAACACTCTTTTTAAAAAGTAATATGTTCACAAACCTTCTATTACATATAATTGACTGCCTCGTTGGTTTAGTGGTCGCAAGCGCGGCTGCTGTTCTCGAGGTCTCGGGTTCGATTCCCGGGTCGGTCCGAAATCGCTTTGTGGGTTTTCTTGAACTTTCACAAAGCAGCCCGTAGTCTGGAAGTTGGTGATTGATTCACCCGTGCATCGGAGAGCATGTAAATGTCGGTCCTGCGCCTGATCTCTTTCCGGTCGTGTCGAATTGCCGTCCCATCGGGTTATGAGAGTGAAGGAATAGGGAGTGCACCTGTGTCTGCGCAAATGCTCGTGCACTATAATATGTCCTGCGCAGCTGGCAGATCTCCTTAAATGAGAGCAGCCGCCGTGACCGAAATTGGCCGTGGACGCCATTATTTTTAGATAATTATAGTAGGCTGATAAGTTATACAATGCAACTGAAAGGTAAATTGCAAATCTGTACAATCCAAAGAGAAAAGAAAAAGTCGTTTAATTGCCAGGGAAGCCACACATGGAGAGATGAGTTATCGCCATATATCTTTATCGTCAACGAAGTCTTTTCTTTTAAATAGGGTGGATTTTACAGTGTTTCTAAATTTAATTTAGTCTTGGTAATTTGTTTGGAGGCAAGATGGGGAGGCCTTTGCCCAGCAGTGGGACATTATGGGCTAAAAAAAAATAATAATAATTGGTAATTTGTCAGATGTGGTAATTTTGAATCTTGGTAATTCAAGACTCAAAATTACAAAACTTATCGGGTTTGGTAATTTTGAGTCTTGATGATTTGTCAGACGTATAATGTACTCCTCTTATGTACTTTCTTATATACTTCCTTATCTACTCCCTTTATGGACTCCATTTATGAACTTCCCTATGTACTCCTATAGGGTCCGTTCAGACAGACCGGCTCGGAGAGCAGAGCAAATTCTTAACACGTTGAAAATTGAGTACTTAGTATTTGAAATAAGGTTTACTTTTGCATGCGCACTGCTTTTGTCATTAAGAATACTCGAATGCGCTCGGTGTGAAATAATAAGAGGAGCCGACCGGCTCCGATCGTGTATTTTTTCTTGACGTTTGGCTTCGTTTGCATGCTCTTTAATGCTCGCGCAGCCGATTGGCTCCGGTCTGTGTGAAAAGAAAAATGCGCGCTGATGCTCTCCGACCCGGTCTATCTGAACGGACCCATATTGTAAATACTGTAATCCCTTATCTTCTCTAATCTACAAACTTCCTTGTGTACTCCCCTCATATACTTCCTTATGTTCTCTCTTATGTGCTCCTCTTATTATTTTTTATGAACCTTAGGCACTCCTCTTATGGACTTTTTTATGTACTGAATTAAAGTTACCAAAGTCAAAGTAACTAGGTAAAGTCAAAGTTACTAAGGAAGTTTATAAGGGGAGTACATAAGAGCAGTGTTTTACTTGAGCGACTGCCAATCTGACCTCCTCTTGCCCAAAACCTAGGTAACGGAGTCATCAGAGTATCTGGTTCCTAACTATCCGTAACGACTACCAAAGATCCACAAAAGTCAAAAAGAACCCAATTTAGTCATTTATTCAACGCGTCTTTAAATTTTTTCATTAAACTTCAACTTTCCAAAAGTCCGTTCAGTTTTAAATGATACACACAGACACACACACATAAACTTTTTAAACAGCGGAAAACGTTTCAGGGTTACCATTTATTATTTTATTCGCTGACCTACTTGACTTTTCATAAAAACAAGACGTCCTAAGTATAAGAAAATTATTATTATCTAACAGGGAAAAAATCTGCCTAAATTCGCTCCACCACGGTCCGCCCAAGATGTGTTTTTAACCCACACATCCAAAAAAAACACGCACACAAACGCACATAATGTGACATTTATAGACGCGTCAGCTGAAAAAGGCATGCGGGCTAAATTGAACCCTCCCACAATTCAATAAGAGTTAAAATACTCAGCAAAAACTGAGCTAAATTAGGATATTTCAAAAGTCAAACACAACACTTGAACTTTTTTTTGTCAAAGAAAAATAAACTCTATTACTTACTACATAGGTTTGAAATTGCATTGTTAACGAAAACAGATATGTCATGTCTATGTTCCGAGTTTGAAAGAGCTTTCCGAGGGAACCCGAGCGCTTACCGATCGGGTCCGAGTGGCGCCGAGACGAGGCGAGTGCCGCGAATGCATTACGACGTACGGATGTAGGGCTGGTACACGAGAAAATGCTATTTTTACATATACATACATTTTGTTGTTATGCTTGTGTAATTATGCGTTTTTTTAGGAGTATAATATTTGGAGTTGTGGTTGTTTTAGGGGGTTTTAGAGATGACAGAAATGGGCTTCTTATCAGAGTTTGGATAAAATTATTTTATTATTCAAACTTATTATATCTAATTCAATCAATAATTATGTAGTACAATTCTTATACAAATTCGTTTTAAGTGCAATTTTATCAGCATTCTACATACCAAACCATAAAATAATGCACATAAAATCAATACTTCGAATAGCTTTCATCTAACCTGAAAATAGCACCCACAGCCTAAAAAAACCTTAGGAAAAAGCCGGAAAAGCTTGCCGTCAGCCCTGTGCGTAGGGCGGGGCGGGGCGGGGCGGCGAGCGCGGGGAGGGGGTCGGCGAGTCGCGCCAGTCGGTCGCGGGGCGCCGCGCAGCCCACACGCGATATGCGCGCCCTCTAGCGTATTATGTTCCTCCCCGACCTCCCGCGAGCCTGCATGGTGGACGACGTAGCGACTTACTTGCAAGCGCCCTCCTCGGGACAGGTGGCTACAATTATTAACAACAAACCCATATGTAATTAACAATGATCATATTAACAGATGTTGTGAGCTAATGTTGCTTACCTAAACTGCGTCGGCCGCCCGGGTATTTTCGGGACGTACCGATTTCGCCGTCAGATCGATGTGTGGACGCACGTGATCCTCTAATGTTGTAGGCTGGATGCGACTTGCCCACATCACTAGTAACAAGGTAACATAAAAAAATTAAAGAAAAATAAAAAACACGTGTTCGACGCTCAACTTCAAGATTGAGAAGAATTCAAATTAAGAATCAAGTGTAACGGTTCTCGTTATGGTAAATTTTGTGTTCAAAACAGTCCGTGTAAACAGATCGATAAGCATGCTTTCGTACAAGATTGACAGTTACGAGCTGTGTTGTACGTTGAATTTAAAACAATTCAGTGCAGAATTAAAATGCCGAAGCTGCTGTGATTCCTCGACAAAAAGCTACGAGGTACCGAATAATGGTAAATATAGGATGCAATCATTATAATACAAAAGCATATTATATAAATATTAAACTAGATTTCATTGCGAATCTTTATGAGAGAGCATAACCTTCAAATGTTACTAAATTATTTATTTATAATAAAGAATCATCATAAAATGTTAACGTCTTAAACTCGTGTTCTCTCTAATGAAAAAACTAAAATTAAGTTCGTAACATTGCTATAAAAGAAACAATTCGATGACTAAGAAATGAATGTAAAATGACTCAGAATGACAATCATTTTCGTTTATTGTCATCCTTAAATAAATCATAAAGATTATTCACAGCTACTAATAATGAAAATCCCCATCAAATTCATCAAAACCACAATTATAGAATAACTTAACCACATTCAAAATCCAAAAACATAAAAAAAATAAACACTAAAACAAACTTTTTAACACCAAAAAAGCTACAACTAAACTCCTTGCTAAAACTCAACGCTAATCAATAAAAAAAAACAATACAGAACCACAGATTAAACAATAATAGATACGTAAAAAGGTTGGTGAATCAATATGGTATGGCTAAGATGTGAATAAGTTGACTGCAGGGAAACTACGGCATAGCATAGCATAACGCCCATCGCCTCTGCAGTTTAGCCTGTTTTGCTAAAATCGGCTTTATCTGACTGCAAAAACAATTTACTTGCAGTTTTGTGAAAACTTTTTGGATTTCAAGGAGGTTTTATGCGGGTTATGGAACCTCTTTTGTAGTGTTTATGCTGTAATGCTTTTTAGGTTAGGATAACATGGTTTTTTGAAACGTGCTCGGTATTTTTTTCTCTTATTTCGTTTTAGTTAATCTTTATTGAGTTTAAATATATTTGGTTATATAAACGCCCTATATTCTATTGATTAGGGCACTTAATTTCATAATATTTCGTAAATTAATAAGCTCTCGCATAAAAGTCGGGTTTACGTTTTTATGCATTTAAAAGCCAATTGTTTTACAAATTCTTCTTTATTGTTTGTTTATTTATACAGTATTAGTTAAGTGTTGAAAAGCTTTCGTTTATTTTGTTCACATCTTGGAGATTTTGGAGTTATTGGCTCCGTGCCCTAATACTTCGCCCTTGATCTTGATGATGAGTATTCGTAGTATAAACATTTAGTTTTTATGTTATACTGATAAATCGATTGGTTTTACTATTTATTTACGTTTAGTAAATAGTTGAGATTTTTTTTTCGGTTATCTCGTTTTGGTGTTGGACAATCTCGTAGGTACTTTATACAATTAATTAATTGATTTATTATCACAGAAATAAGAAAAAAAAAATACAGGAATTTACTACATAGGCTTTTTCAATATTTTACACCATATTTCCTCATGAGTAACTAAACATTTTTATCCACCACTATTAAAATTAAAACCCGGTAAACAACGTAAAAAATACAGCTTCTAAATACGTAATATATTTAAGTATAAATTGAGTTTAGGCAAGGTAACATGGACCAAGTTAGTCGAGCCGGCATTCAAAGCTTATTCAGCAGAGATAACCCGACCAGAAACTTGAAATTCTAATTTAATTTCGTACATTTCACTTTGGAAAACTAAGCATTTGATTAAAACTTATTTCTTTTAGAAAAATACCTTTAAAAGATGGCGATGTATATTCATGTGGAATAAGAATTTTAAAGGATAAATGGATGTAGAATATTTACGAATCAATAAAAGAAAACTAGCAACGTCTGTCATTTGAACATCTTTGGCAGTCGTTACGAGTAGTCAGAAGTCAGTAAGTCTGACAACCAGTCTTACCAAGGGGTATCGGGTTGCCCGGGTAACTGGGTTGAGGAGGTCAGATAGGCAGTCGCTCCTTGTAAAACACTGGTACTCATCTTCGCCTTCGGTTAAACTGGAAGCTGACCCCAACATAATTGGGAAAAGGCTCGGGAGATGATGATGTAAAAGAAAATGAGTGCGTTGTACAACTCGATGGATTACAATAAGAAATCAGTGAAACTATAAATAAATAATAATAAATCCTTTAAGGAAGAAATAAGAATTTTATGATGTTTTCGCCATTTTTATGTTACGGAAACGCAAAGAGCGATGTTATTCGGCAAATAAATGTCAATAAAAATAAGAGAGTAATTTTTGATAAAAGAGACAGAAAGAGGAATAAGATTAATAACAGTGTTATGAAATTACAGTTATGAAAATCTGAAATCGAAAAAACTGAAAAGCATAATTTTACTGAATTAACTGATAATGAAGACTTTCGTTTTTGAGCTTTTCGTGTAGGAATATGATTTAAACTTGGATCTTAGAAATATCCAGACATATTTCCAATAAGAGAAAGTTCAAAAAGGAAATCTTTGTAACAAAATAATAAGTGGTTATAAGATTTTATATAAACAAATGACATTTAAAAACTATCTTCAAAAAACATCGGATTCTATAAAAATACAAAATCGAGCAATTAAAAAAGACAAAAACCTGCCATTTCTAAAAACTTTCAAAAAAAGAACAACTCAATCGCGGTCTTCAAAAAAAGGTTTGCAATGTCTAAAAAGGTTGAACATGATTAAAACCTCTACGGCCAAAGTACCCGGCCGGCTGGCGTTGAAGATCGCGACGCATCGGTGTTTCGATGTATACCCCTATTATTTCTTCTATCACCCTTTTTGCCACTCGATGTATGAATGTTTTTCACTAACTGTTAATGTTGATATTTTAATGTATCCCTAATAATTGTTAGTTTGTCATTTTTTTTCTATGTTTCTCTTGGGATGCGCGAATAATACTTAACTTTGACAGCTATTTGACAGCTCAATCATTTCTTGGTATCGTATTTAAAATTCCACAAATTAATGACTAAAAGTTAATTTTGGAATAGATCAGTCATATTGTAATGATTCACGCATCCCAATGTGTATATTTTTATTTGTAATTGAATTGCTACATTGATTTTTCTAATATCTCATTAAGAAACAATATATTTTACTTACGACCGATTCTAAAACGACAGAATTTAATTCTATACCTAAAAAGAAAATGGAAAACCAATGTAGCATTAAATTCATTTACAAAAGTGACTGAGGAAATAAAAAACATCTTTGACAGTCGTTATGGGTAGTCAGTAGCCTGAAAGTCCGACTCCATTCTTACCAAGGGGTATCATCGGGTTGTCCTGGTAACTCGGTGGAGGAGGTCAGACTGGTAGTCTCTCCTTGTAAAACACTGGTACTCAGCTGCATCCAGTGAGACTGGAAGAGGACCCCAACATAGTTGGGAAAAGGCTCGGGAAATGATGATGATAACACGAGGGATAAAATTAACTATTTTTCTGCAGATTTAGTGAGTTTTTTATTTCCTCAGCCGGTGTGTTTAGTCGATAATTCTGTATATGTGCATGATTCCCGAATGCACTACCCTGAGCGAGAATGTGTTGCACGTACCTGTTATTTTTTTAAATTTCCCTTTTTTTAATTTCACTACTCCAAGCAAAGGAATCCATTAGTAAATTGGATCTGTATATTGATGTTTTTTTCGATTTCAGCTCACAGGTAAATTGTATTCTGCCTGTATATAACCTCATGTATTTTTGACTGTTTTTTACGTGTTTCTTTCTAGAGTAAAAGGGGCAAGTTTTTAAATGGAAACTTGTGAAACTGTGAAGATATTTTAATAGTGAAATGGGTTAATATGATCTTGCCACGACATTAGGAAGCGTGTTTAATAAAACAGCGGATTTTGGGTCTATAAATAAACTGAAATTATGTTTAGTCGTGACCGTTTAAATATTACGAATCTTATTTGTTTTTCGGTGTGAAATATTCTCGGTGTTTTTTGTTTTTCTGAATGACGTCAGCGAATTTTATTGTAGGCTTAGTATTCGGTGGAAATTATTTACATTTTTCTTTTGAAGACACGTCTAATTTTAATGTTATTTATGAAATCGTACTAAAACATGAAATCCTCTTACTTCGAAAATCCTATTAAAAATGTGGGGGCTATTGTAAGACACAAAAAGTACCTACATAAAATAGTGCACCTAGGATTTAATTAATTTCTAAAATAACTTAGTTCAGAGTCGGTGATTTATTTTAATTTTTAATCTATGTACTCATTTTCATGTTTCATATATTATTCTACGTACCTACTTTTATAAAACTGCAGTAAATGCGTTTGAAATGATAAACTTCTCATTAAAACGCCCCATAAAATCTCCCATTTAAATTGCCACATCTATCATTTGAACCCATTACGAACAAGTTTAACCATTATTTTCAAATACATGAAGTTTTGTAGAATACTAGATACACAAATACGTACGTAAAAACATATTGAGGAGAAACAGAAATAAATTTTATTGTCTCTCTGCAAGAAACAATAAAAAATAAGGAAGAAATAAATACGCATAGACTAGGAGGGGTTACTTCTAATATCTATGTAGAGAGGTCGTAAATCCTTGATACAACCTTTTTATGTGTTTCATTTGGCTAATTGTCTATGATATTTAATGGGGATGTTATGGTAATACGGTGTTTTGCTGTTGTGGTGAATAATATTTTCTATTCATACTGTGAAATCTAATTTGCTTAGGACTTAAACGCGGTCTCAAAGTAAATTCACATTCTTAAAATGCTCTTGATGATAATGTTTATTATAAACCTGCTAATTTAACAAAGGTATGATTTGTTTTCACTTGCGGTGATTTGCATCATTTAACTATAACGATAATTGGACCATCTTCAGTTGTCAAATCGTCAATTTGATCAATGGGCGGCAATTTCACGGCTGGTTATGGTTTGTTATTGTTATAGTGAAATGGTGCAATTTAGTCTAAGTTTTACTTAACCAACATTTACATATTTTTAGTTCGTCCTGTCTCATAGGACAAAATAATAAGCAATCGGATTGCCTAAAACATAAATTATTCCAGTTTCAATTTACTTTCAATATTTTTTTTCACACCCGCCGTATTGATTTTCCAATATAAGAACAACCCGTTAACTGACGCCTAGCTTACTAACCTAATACGATGATAAGCCTAACAAACGCGCACAAAGTGGATTATTTCCCAGAAAACCTTTAGCTTTTACCCTCATGTTTTCCCTTCCATGATTTACAACATCAATATAAGGTTTTATCTCGTAAACAAGAATAGTGGAACGCATACTGATGTTGAAGCAAGTTATTACATAAATTGTAGACGAAGTTAGTGCTATGTATCATGGAGTTAGAAGTCAGTGGTTGTAGTGTTAAAGTGGGCCTTGAGATAGCAGTAGTTATTAAGGTTGCAGTATTTTTAAAGAAGAGAATTCAGTTATTTTCTAAATAATATAGTGGGGGTAGTACTTCTAGGTCTCGAGCATGAAGTTGATCATGTCTTTTCAGTCGATTGTCGGACACGGCGGCTGTTCTCACGTAATGAGATCAGCTAGAGCTGCGTAGGACATATGCATGAAGCTATGGAGGTACTATCTCCGAGTAACATCCTAACTAATATTATAAATGTGAAAGTAACTCTGTCTGTCTGTCTTTCTGTCCATCCGTCTGTCTGTCTTTTCTTCACGCCTAAACTACTGAACCGATTTGTGTGAAATTTGGTACAGACATAGTATGGAACTTGAGAAAGGATATAGGATATTTATTACAAAAAATATAAAAATAATAAAATTTAATCCGGACATATAGCGCCATCTATTGGTCAAACCAAAAATCTGCCGGAAGTCACTATTCCACGCGAACGAAGTCGCGGGCAAAAGCTAGTATGCTATATTTTATTTAGTTACGGGAAAACCAGTCCCCAGGAAGCGGATAAAACCTTGGGTAAATATCTAACTTAGGTAAAATCAATTTTGACCACTAATGTTCTTTTAGTATTTAGAGTGGTCATTATAAACCTATAGTTTATTCGTTTGTTTCAATATGCTAATCTTAGGAACTGCTTTCTCGATATGGAAAATTCTTTCAGCGTTATTTATCGAAGAAGGCAATTAGGTTACTTTTTGTCTGGGTACGCAGAGTAGCTTCCATGAGATGCAGGTGAAGCCGCTGGTGTAAACTAGTCTAGTTACTATTAACAAACCTAACATCTAGGCACTAAAACAGACCGCCAAAAATCCCCCAAAAACAAGTCATCTTCGCGTTAAAAATAAAAGTTAATTCGTGTTAAAAACTGCTGGAAACTCAGGAACGGCAATCTGAGTTAAGTTTAAATGGTGGCACATAACAGTTAGGTTAGGAGATAGCGAGATATGGTGCCAACTGAGGCTGCTGTGCCAACGGACTGAGGAACCGACCTTGACGGTTAAAAGTCGCGGGTTTTGGTTGACAGGGTAGAACTTTCATCTATACTAACATTATAAAGCTGAAGAGTTTGTTTGTTTGAACGCGCTAATCTCAGGAACTACTGGTCTGATTTGAAAAATTCTTTCAGTGTTAGATAGCCCATTTATCGAGGAAGGCTATAGGCTACTTTTTATCCAGGTCCGTGCCGAGGTTCCCACGGGATGCGGGTGAAACCGCTGGCAGAAGCTAGTTATAGATATATATAGTCTTCCTTATCGATTTCGATAACGGCGACCCATGGCAAATTCACCTCCTAGCATAAGCCCTGATATGACTGGCCAAACCGAGATTTGATTTGAAGACTCGGTCGCAAGCGCTGCAGTTCAACTGACCCGCAGCATTGAGAGTGTAGGTGTACGAAGGCTTAGGTCTCTCCTTTTGTAATTGGCGTTTTTCGTCTAAAGCCTCGAGTCTTTTTGCTAGAACTTTCTTTAGAGACACCCTGGTCATGTAATGTCGTCTAGTTTCTGAGCTACTTTTGTCCAGAGTACCTCCCATTATCCCTTCATTATCCCTTTCCATTTCATAACGTAAGAAAGTATCTGGCCGAGAAGCTTCGATAAAGATTTTAGTAATCCGGTTTTGGGATTTGTTTGCCAGTGGTGAAACACTCTAGAAATTACGCATGTACTGTTTCAATGCAAAATTATTTTACATTCGGGTAGATCAAAATCCCTTGTTCTAAACTAGCGACTTACCCTAATTCACTGATTGACACTGGTGTCAATAAGTTGAGCTGCGCGGTTATTCGCGCGAGTTTTTTAATTTTACGGCGAGTTGCACCTATAACGATATCTGAACCATTTTTTTCTGTTGTCAAGTCGCACATTTGACCAAGGGACAGCATTTTCACTGCACAACCAACCCTTAGTAAGAGTCTAACGACTACACCCTCAGCAGGACATCATAGATGATGTTAAAACGCTTATCTAAGTCAAAAATAAGGGTCACTCCAACTAACTACTCCTGCCCACCCCGCACTGGTAACCTGATTGAGGAAACATGACAGGCTCGCACGTGGCATGGCGTGTTCCTCACGAGTCACGACTATGCGCGGGCGCAGCCGTGTGAGGAATTAAACTGACCACCGCGAGTATGATCGTAGGTACTGGTTGTAATTAGTAATTAGCTGTTGAGTTGTAGAATTTACGACTGCTAAGGTTACTAAGGTTTATGTTTTATCACATGACTTCCAAAAAGGATATTCGGAATTTAGATGTGGCGTTTTGTGATAGGTAATTTTCGAAAGTCCTGCGAAAGAATCAGTTGTGTAGGATACATAATTATAGTTTCTTACTGTCAAAACTATCTGTCTTTAGGTTTTAATCTATTTCAAAAGGACATACTAGCGGTTCTTATCACCCAAGTATCACTTCCCGCAATTGGAAACTAGTAGCCTTTCCTTTCTCAGAATCAAGAATATCTGAGTACTTAAAACATTCGGTTCAGTAGTTATATCGTGAAACCTTGTAAGAGAAACAGAGATACTTTCGTATTTACGTTATTAGGTAGGACTTTTCAATAGTCTAACCGTGAAATAGACAAGATATGGCCTACCTATGTAAATAATTTTCAACCAGCTATTTCTTAATCGTATAATTTGTCATCGGTTTGCTCTATACTAGTCTGTAACAGTTACCCTTTAGACCTTCGTTCACAGTTTTGGCACAGATTACTATAATAGTAAAACTGTTAAAAAACTTATCAAAACGATGATAGCTCAACCCCGGAATCGAATCCAAAACCGCAGAACTTTACTGTGCTTCGTAAGCCTCGTTAAAATGTAGTTAATGGTATCCCATGGGTTATTTTAAGGCGTCTACACACTGTCCCAGTTTCTTACACATTGTGTAACCCCGTGATTTTCAGGTCAGTCTAATTAAGCTTTTATAGATAGCTGTGCTTTGAGAAGATGTCGAAAAAATCAAGTAGAAACTTTACTAATATTATGATGAGAAAGTCTCTGTTAGTCTGTCGCCCTTTCATGCCAAAACTGCTGAACCAATTTTCATGAATTAATTTGGTATACAAATAGTGCCATGTCTGAAAAAGGACATAGGTATTTACTTTAATTCGGGTACACGGAGAAGTTCCTTTAGGACGCAAAAGGAACTTGGGACCAGCTAGTATTATCTATAGAATCTAGTATTACTTGATGTGTTGCTACGACGGTATATTATAAGCACAGAGTACTTTTTATATTATGAAATAGAGGTCCAACTCGACTACCAAACTAAGTAAGACAAGTGGCGCCTTCTGAACGCAGGTTTAAGAAACTATTTGTCAATATATATACATATAGCTACATAAAGCAGTGGTTACTGGGTCTAGGTAGATTTTTGTTTCTTTTTGTTTAATATTTATAAGATGTTTTTCAATAAATAAAACACTGATAACCTTTAATATAATTTATTTTTTTCTTTTAAAACATTTCATGTATAATTTTTTCGCTTTTAGCTTATAGGAATCCGTATCATCATCACACTCTCTCCTATTTATTAATATTTTATTAATATCTTTACAGTAATTGTAAATAAAGAATCTGCAGGATATATTGATTAAAAAGTCTATTAATTTTTCTTTATGAATTTCACATTTTATGAAATCGAATTTCAAATGTATAAATATTAATGTTTTGATGAAATCTTTTAAATATTTTTTTTCCAAACATTTTTTAATTATTGTGTAATTTATATCCTGCAGATTCGAAACACAATTTAAGAGAGAGTCGCTGGGACTGCAAAGCCATTTTTTATTAGCATACTCTCTATATTTTAAATAATCGTGTTCCTGATCGGACATTAAATTTTTTTTACATTCACTACAACCCTTGAAGACTTTCTTCTTAGCGGTTTTAATAAAATAACCGCTAACATATTGTAGCCCCCCAATTATACGGGGGTCGCTTTTGTCTTCAAGGGCTGTAAATTCAATGTCCGGAATCTCAGAGAGCTCACAATTTA
The DNA here is from genome assembly GCA_963856015.1 of Helicoverpa assulta. Classification (NCBI taxonomy): domain Eukaryota; kingdom Metazoa; phylum Arthropoda; class Insecta; order Lepidoptera; family Noctuidae; genus Helicoverpa; species Helicoverpa assulta. The sequence goes on from CAWLCW010000030.1 coordinate 1,079,484, forward strand.
TTTGTTCTTTGCAGGCCCCGCTTGTGATGAGAACTTCATGCAAAGCGTGGCAATTATCTGCCTCACAATTTGTCCCTGGGGCATGGACACTAGATAGGCTGTTTATTAAAAGGCTGCTAAATGCTGCTTCAAATCCATCTGGAGTAGGGTTTACGTTGCGGCATCCTTGACTCCTTATCGATCCAAAAAAATTTTCTATTGGATCCTGATTCAGATGCCGCAACCAAACCGATGTCACTCCGTACTTCGCAGCAATTTTTTTTAAAAGCAGTTCTATTCCTTCTAGTGTCCATACCCAGTTACTTAAGGTGGGAACATACTCCACATTCGAGGTTTTTACATTCACAAATTTCATATTTTTTAAAAATATTTTTGCCTCCATCCATGTTTTGTGATGTATTGAGTTCGGCGTCGCAGGTCCCAGCAGTGGTTTACTGTGCTTCCTTTTCCCGAAGCTTCCGTTAATGGAGTCAAAAAGTTTGTCAAAAAACAAGATGACGTCCGCTGTATTTTGCGCATCTTGAGAGATTATTCCTTTTTCTGCAAAAAAATAAGAAAAAAAATATTAATAAATATTCCTCACACGTTCTTACAACGCAATCTAGTCCCAAACAAAGCATTGCTTGCTTGTAATTTGGGTACAGCAGACAACCAATAAATGAACTTATATAAATATAAATATTTTATAAATAACATAACATAGTGTACATATGTAGAAACACCCACACACATAAATGTTTGACTTATGCGGGAATCGAACCCGCGACCTCCTGTGGCAGGCAGATACACTGGCTACTATGGCATCTAGTCATCAATAAGAAACTTGTTATTATTAAATCTGAACTGGGAGCAGTTTTTAATTTGTGAAAACTTTTACTATACAATCTTCCGCCCGCGGTTCTACCGCATCCCGTGAAAGCTACTTCGCGCACCCAGATTAAAAGTCACTTTTAGTCTTCCTCAATAAATGAGCTATCTAACGGTGAAAGATTATTTCAAATTAGACCTGATCGACCTTGGTGATTGGATTGGTTCTTCAGATTAGCATGGTTAAGAAAACATACAAACAAAAAAATCTTCAGCTTTATAATATATAAGTATCGATAAAATAATGCAATGTGAAAACATTATGTAATAAAGTTTATTTACCTGCTAGGTAGCCCATATTTGATGCTACAGTTTGGCTGAATAGTTGCGTAGCAAATTTAACTTTCATCCGTGGAATTTTACTGGGAATGCAGTGGGAGTCTGTTAATTTTGGCACCAGTCTTATGCCTTTGTAGCCTGGGTTTTCTTGGTGCAGTGCAGTTATGTGTTCCCACTTTGCCATTAGCATTTTGTTGTCTTTTTTATATAGTAGATTTTTCGTTATTAAATTATTTCTTATACATTTCATTAAGTGAGGTGGGTCATACAAGGGAATGATTTCCTGTTTATTTATTAAAATAATATTTCCCTCAGGTTCTTCTGATTTTCTTAACAGAATACCTCTTGTTTCTTGTAACAAGAATTTAATGCAGTTAACATTATTTGTTCCTTGGTCGCACACTGTTGCTACCACATTAAGACCAGCATTTTGTAGTTCTGTGATGACAGCCTTTAATTGTTTTGCCAGTTCTGGTCCCTTTGTGGCAGACTGAGAAAATGTGTATGCAACGGGTTGCTTATAATTTTTTATAAGTCCTCTTATCATAAATACCTGCGCATGATCTGCATACTCAGGCAGTGTCTCTTGCCCATTGGTTACAAACCCACTCACTCTGTCCTTCCTTTCATTGTATGCCACATTCGGTTTTAGTGACATTTCGTCAAAAAGAACCACACATAATTTGTGCTCTGGTTTCATTTTAAGTGTGGCTTTTTTTATTTGTGCCATCAAATTTTTATTGATACCAGCATTTATATCTGCCATATTAATTAATTTTATTAAAATTTGGCGTGATGGCAGGATAAAGATTTTCCTCAGGAATCTGTATCCTTTTGGGCTTTGCTTGAGGATAGTCAAAGCTACAATTTTTTCCTCTAATGTGAAACGCCGGCCTTTTTTTTCCTTTTTGTGCTCCCTGAACTGCAGCAAAGTTAAAATTTTTGATGTGCTAGACATTTTGTCTAGAGTTTCTAAAAATTGAGGGTTTGTAGTAATATTTTGCAGGGCCTTGATCTTGATTGCCTGCTTTTTAACCTTGCTACGGCATTTGCTGAGTTTCACACCAACTTGCAGCATTTTCTGATACAGAGCACGCTCAGTTTTCGTAACAGCAACCTGTTTTACCGCCTTCTTACTAACACATTTAACTTTGCGATGCACTGAAAAAATAATAAGAATCATATGAATAAAAATTGCAGAATTTAAGAGTACATATGAGTGAGATAGCATCAAAGCTAGTTGTGTGTGAAAGTATCCCATGATTGAAATATGTATTAAATCTATAAATCAGTACCTAGTTAATAAACCATGATAGTGAGTGTAACAAGCAAACTCAGCTTTGAAGTTATTAAGTTTGATTACAATTGTGTTGCTTACCAAGATCTTTCACCACCTCAACATTTTCTTCTTCACTATGAGGCTGTCTATCACTGTGTACAGACTGAGATTCTGAAGTGACAGGATCTGAAAGGTCATTAACATATTTGGTAAGAAATGTGTGCCTATTATATACAAACCAATTAAGCTGATGATCATTACCATCATCATGAATGTAGCAGTTCATATTGAGTAACCATTATTTGAATCATATTGAATTAATTAAAGCCAGCCCACTACTAGACAAAGTTACTTTTTCTTTTATATAGTTTATAATATCAACTAGCGACCCGCCCCGGCTTCGCACGGGATAACAGTATTTCCCCAGTATTTAATGTATGTTATTATACATAAAAACCTTCCTCTTGAATCACTCTACCTATTACAAAAAACCGCATCAAAATCCGTTGCGTAGTTTTAAAGATTTGAGCGTTCATAGGGACATACAACATGACACATGACAGAAAAAGCGACTTTGTTTTATACTATGTAGTGATAAGGATGTTAACATTTTAGGACTTATGCATATGACATATAAATGTAATTTAACAAACTGTATTTCATCAATCACTCTTGTCTTAAGGGATAGGTTTATAGAGAGGCTAGTTTACTTTAATTGTTTGCAAAATTATAACTCAGGAACAACAAAAATAATTCAATTTAAGATGATTTTAAGGTAAATTAGCACATTTATCGAGAGAGGCTACATTTTATCCGGGCGCATGAAGGAGTTCCAGGACAGAATATGTGTAAAATAATTGCTGATTAAATGCTTGTATGTAGGATCACTCACCAAGATTCTCTTTCATTTGTACATCTTCAATTGAACCTTGTGAGTGTATATGTAGATGCGCAGGTTCTGTAAATAATAATATTCAGTGATTAGTATATGTTATTATTACATCATTTATTGCTAGTGTCTATCTATCAATTACACTATATGCTGTCCGCATGGGTGCCGCATATTATGCACAAATATGTTGACATTATTGAAAAGAAACAAGTATTAAACAAAACAAAGTAATACAAAAGTAAATTATTTCAGACATGGTAATGGTTTTTTGTATGCCTAAGTGAGAGTAGTAGAAATCATAATTGACATGTACCTTGAAAACTAGACGTTATGGATACCACATATTATGTTTGGAACATTTGATCTATGATTCATTACCTATTCATTCAGTCAAGAGGGTACCAAAATTGTGTAATGCAGTGCTATTTAAGTATTACAACAAATTAAAAATAGCAAAGGATTTTTGGTAAATGTGACATTCAAGTTACTCAATTTCAGCCTAATTTGTAGGAATAAATGATCTTTGAAATAACTTCACTCAAAAATGGCTGGACCGATTTGGTTGAAATTTGGTATGTAGATAGGTGATACCCTGGATTAAGACATAGGCCACTTTTTATCAATACACCATGCGGACGAAGCCGCAAGTGGAAGCTAGTACATACGTAATGTAAATGTATGTATGTATGTATAAAAATGAATTGCTTGTTTATATGTATATGATAAAATATACCTTTTGATGTAGACGGTCCTGAAATCTGAAGAGGTCTTAGTGCTCTTTTTTCAATGCTGAATTTCGAGCAAGATAATCCTGTAAACAACGATAAAATAATATGAATTATAAATATAGTAAATTTTGAAATGTAATATAGAAACTCTTGTATGACATACTGCGTACATACAGAAATTGTGGCTCCAAAGAAATCTCTATTCAGATGTTTTAGACTTACTGCAGCTTTTCATTTTGTGATTTGGAAAGTTTACTTTAAACTCAAATAACATGACTGTTTATTTCTTTCTAACATCAACTCTAGAAATTTGAGACTTAGGTACTCTTTAAGGTAAACAGGTACCTTAATTTGGGTATTTTACTAAAACTAACCTGGCATGTTTTTTGTAGGTACAGCTCCTTTGGCAAGTCGGTTATTCCGGCACCAATATTTTGGTTCGAAATGATCATTACAGACGCGGCGGTATTTGAAAATATGGTTATTTTCAAGTTGCAAAATGTCACCACCAATATGAAAGACCCATGTATTAAATAGCTGCCTATCCTTATCTGGATTAGGGAATTTATGTAAATACCCCGTAGTGTCTGAAAAAAAGGGTAACAAGTTAGAATTCAGTGGAGTCGTGACAAAATGACGACTATTTGTTTTAAGGATGTTGATAAATGCTTACCTAAGCCATTTGTACATCCGGGAACACAACACTTTCTATTAGACATGATAAATATTAATTATCACAAAACGGGTCAACGAGTCCTATCTCAAGCACAAAATTCACAAGATTTCGATCACCTCAAGCACAAAATCGACACGGCCGAAGGAGCAGAGGCTCAACTTAACGGACTTAGGTGGATAAAGCACTAATAGGGATAAAAATCTGGAAAAACAAACAAGACACCGAAAAGCACTTCAGCGCAAACCGGCAGCCAAATTTGTTTGATTGACAATTTTTGCATAATGTTGCATGTAGAAAATGGATTTAATGTTGCCAGTAGAAAATAAATTCTTGAATTTTATTTTATTTCTGGCTAATTGATAATAAACATTAAATTTTAGTAATTGCTTCAATATGCAACTCAAAATTTTTATTATTTATTTTTTTATTTTAGCTGAAAAAAAAGATAGGGTAAGAGTAGAACCAATAAAAGATGTGATAGCGCCCTCTTACACACCTAAGCATAACTACTACGCAATCGCGCATCATCGTCATTACAAATAACGCCATCTATATTTCAGTTTCTTTAATATCTTACATTATAATACTACCAAATTAAAATGACACTTCCATGTAAGGACCTCAATGTATTTACTGTCTCACTTCATTTTGCAGACCTATAATGATACGTTTTCTCGTTTGCCACTATTAAGATTGTCACCCCTGATTATAAGGCTCTATAGACTTTACTACGGCGTAGCCAGTTTGCACGATGTATTTCATAGAACTCGCCTTCACACTAAAAACAATACGATGTTGGTTCTGAATAAAAAAATATATCTTTACTATCGATGAAGTATATTTCGAAAGAAATGAAATGCATATTACTAAGTTTATATAAAAAAATAAAGTAATGATTATCATCACTCAAAAAAATCGGAATCAATTTCATAATATTGTCTATGATAGAAAGACCGACACAATCCATTCACTCATTCCAAATTCGAATCCCAAAAAAAAAAGAACAAACGTCAAACTTCACCAAGCAGTTCTCACCTGTGTGACGTCACAACATGGCCGCTACCACGTGTTATTGCCAGACTGCCAACTGGCATATACCGCCCTTGACACTGCTTATTCCTTCTGACTAACTGGCTTTATGAAATATTATTTCCTTGCGGTTTTTGGGTTTAATTAGGAGATATTTGGTTGGATTTATTGAGGTTTTAGAATTTACTGGAATCAGTTATCAATGTCCTCTTCACGTTTCGTGAATGTCCTCGTGTGTTCTCGTCCTGAATGTCACTTGTTTTTGATAATCTTTGTGAACGACTTTGAGATAAACTTCGGTTAACTGTCTGACTGAAAATGTCTGGCTAACCTCAGAAAATCTGACTACCAGTCCTCGGGTTGCCTGGGTAACTGAAATGACCAGTCGCTCTATGTAAAATACTGGTACTCAGCTTCATCTGGTTAAACTGGACTGGAAGCCGACCCCAAGTTAGTTGGAAAAAGGCTAGGCACATGACTGATATTGTAAGACTACAGCTTCCTTGACATAGCGAAATAATTGCTTCTTATATATTTTAAATAACCTTAAACAGTCTCAAACCAATATTAAACATTTTGCAGACGATTGTGCAAATTCGATTTCCGTCTGTTAACTTCAAAAACTTGGTGCAGACCTGTGGCTGACAACAAAAGCTTCTGAGAAATAGATACGGCCATATTTTATACGTATTTCAGAAGATGTGTATCATTTTATATCGGCTGTCGGTTAGATACGGTCCCTGATAAATGCTCGTTCATGTGGAAAAACTGTACCTGAAAGTTTACCTTTATTTTTTGGAGAGAGACCTCTTGACGTGTTTTTTGACTTTAATATTGGTACTGTAAAATGTGGCTACCTATTCCTTATTTATTGCAGACGTCAAATTGGTTTTTGAAGTTCCTTTTTCATCATTTTTATACGTGGGTTTGTGACAATAAGCTTGCTAGGACTGTAGGTCAGATGTGAGTTTTGATACTATGATTATGTTTTCAAGAAATAAAATACTTTGGTGGCTTGCTAATTTCTCGATAGAGTTTGTGGATACTTGGGCCCCATGCCCCTCGGTCCAGAGGTTCAACCCTTTTGTTTGCTAAGCTTACTTTATGTTGTCTAAGTCCATCACTTAAAACATCCGAATTGAGAACCTCCTCCTTTTTAAGAATCGGTCAAAGTACATGTGTCGTGTAGGTACGTCCAATTCACAAGTACATTTTCTTATTTTTTTGGTTTCAAGCCTTTAAATGCAGTTTTTTCTTAGCAATTTTCTTCGAATACATATCAGATGAATCACCATCACAATATAAATACGAGTACTGATATTATTGTGCACAGATCACGCTTGCCAGACGTGTCATTACGTGGATGACATAGCTGGGTAAAGTGCAACAATATTTACTAGATATACCTACAAATCTGGGTAAAATTAGGACGACTAGTTTCAGTATTACGGTCATAAATGGACGTTAAAACTTTTGTAAAAGCTGATTCAAATTATAACATTTTCCATGTACACAAAATATGTGTTTGTATAGTCTTCGACAAGCGGTTTCAGTCACGGCCAGTGGGTGTTAATAGGCTATCTAACATTTGTTTTAAATCGGACCTGTAGTTCAGTTTTATAATACGAGAGATACTATAAGAAAAAAAACATTATTCATTATAATTTTATTCCGGTCACAAAATCTCCGCAATTAGCATTAATTCATCTCATGCTAAGATGCTCGAAAATATGACTAAGAGCTTGCACTCTGGTGCAATCCGTATGCAATATTTTGGTGCCTACAAAATTTAAGAAGAAAACATGAATGCACATAAATATTTTTTGTCATATATCACGACAATTCTTTATCTCATATGGTCTATTCGTAAGTGACAATGGACTTTTTAACTGTTTTCCAAAAAGGAGGAATTTCTCAATTTGGATGTTTATTTACCTACATTAATCCTACGGGTTGGTCTTGGGTTTAAATTCAGATATCTTTTATTTGTGTTGCAGTTACAGTGTTTCGTTATACTCATTCACACACAAGTTCGAAACGAAAATATTGTTCGACCCCAATTGATTAATGATTTATTACAAGTTCGATTGCCTCAACAAGAACAAGTCCATATCAACATTATATTTAGCCGTGACGATTCCCGATAAACCGACATCATATTTCAACGTCACGCTCATACATCATAGGACGAAAAACTAGCGAATGAGCGACAGATTCCTCGTATGTATCAATCAGGCTCCGACTCTGTATCCCGACGGGAATCAAAGATCCGAGACTTGCGGCCGACGTCCGTTGCGTTCATTTTTCCGATAATAGACCGCGCCGTCTCCCTCGCACCACGTTGCGCAAACGCCACCAAGCCGAGCTAAAACAGGGGCTCGGGCATACTAAATTTAGTTCTGCAACACTGCACCGTGTCATGCCCATAGAAAACATTAACAGCGATACACCACACGATATATGGACACCGCATATTCCCAGCCAGATTTTCGCGATCACAAATTGGTGTATAATATTCAATTAGGTCGGCCGATATTGATGGCAGAGCCGGCCGGCCGGCAATTTTGGTTAGCGCATCTGCTGCTCCTATACGCGTAACGTTTGATATACGATTAGTTTTCGAACCGTTTTCACCGGTTTACCCGGTCGATAGTCCATTATCCGACCGGGTGTTGGCGTGCCGGGCCGGCTGCCGCGCCGTTTGTCCCTCAAGGTGCGTCGCGGGGACAGCTAAATATAACCGCACACGCGGCCGGTCGTCTCCACAATTTTTCCTCGGTCCGGCGTACTCCCGGCATGCTGCCAGCTCGACGTCATACCTCTATTACCTCATAAACGCCAAACTTTGAGAAAGGACTTTAAAATTAGCAAGGACGCGGGTTCAATCGGCTACAGACAGGCCGCGGCCCGGGTATTTCTGTCCCGCGACACCAGCGCTCCTGATCATTACGCAAGCCTCGGAGCATCGAAGATGGCCGCCGCCGGCGCGCAGAAGACGCGGGAGAGGAGAGATGAGCTGTCACGGGATATTTATGAAATTGGAACTAAAATAGATTCAGTAGTAGCTTGGAGCGAGTCACCTTGACGCGCGTGTCTTATGTAACACGCGCCACGCGAATCGAACGCGACGCGCTCCAAAATCGAAATTCGAAAATGTCAAAAACGTGACGCAATCGGTGACGTGTCGATGTGTGACGTAAGTTTAGTGTTGCCACTCCTCCGTTCGACTAATAAATTTATTGTTTGGCATGTAAACGGATGCGTTCGAGCCAAGAAATTACAGCGTTCGGTAAAAAAAATATTGAATGAAGCAACGGAATGATGGCGCAGTGTAATCGGGCCCGCCTTGCAGCTTTGCCAAACACTATCTTGTTTATAGTTCAACAGTTGCACAAGATTTTTGATTATGGAATGTTTACACCTTCCAGTTTCCTTGTTTCATTGTGATCGGCCGGACTTTTGTTCTCTCGCTCTATTTTTTATAGAACTTTTAATTACTCCTTTCTCCTAATGACGGCGGCGCCTATTGAAACGGTGGACCACTTAACTTAAGTGTAGAAATGACTTTTTATTTTTGCCGTCTGTAGGTAGTTCCCTAATGATTTTTCAGCGGTACTTACTTGTTTCAGTCGGTCCAAGTTTCGTTTCCATGTATTGTTTGATGAGTAAAGTTGGGGATTATGTTTGGATGTTTTTGGCGTTGGCAATACTGGGTAATGTCAGTTCGTATTTTGTTATAAAGACGTTTGCAACATTGTGTATCTCAATAAACAGTTATGGTCGCTAATCTTGTACCGTTGGTTTCTAAATGTGTGTAGTTTAATGGCATTGTAACATTTTAGCTTTGTTTATGAATAAGAATTGAAGTAAATCGTTTAGATTTCTGTCCATTAGTTTGGTTTCCATTATTTTAATCGTGTTATTTATTAAGATTCCTCTTGTTTCTCAATTTGGGGTGTACTTATGTATTTGGCTCCATAAATAATGCTTCTATCGATTTAAAATAACTCTTTGATTGTTTCTATCCATTTTCATTCGCATCAGCCAGAAGCATTTAAGATATGTAGAATATAAAAATTCAGATCCCTTAAAAACGATTTATTGTTTCTTTTCTATTAAAAAAATGAAAAACTACTTAACTCCAGCTCTGTAATTAAGGTGAAACTTTTGGAAACAACAAGATCTCATAAAACAATCATGCTACACCCAAAGAAATGTCACCATTTATGTATTTATGTCAAAAATCACCCATAACCTATCACAACTTTTAGACAAGCAAAACTATCCTAATATGGTTTTAAATATTCTGCTACCGTATCACGCGTGGTATAGAATCATAAACTAAGTGTGAACGCATGTTTTACTGAAGATTTAATGGCGGACCTACTCAGTATGAGTATGGCAACACTAGGCGATGTTGTCCTTTACATAAACTGTGATACTGATCCGATTGTGATGGGATTTTTTTGGAACACTCTCTTTTGTTTTTGGGTGAAAGTGTAAGTGCTTTTTTTGGTCTAGTGTTTTGAGTATTTTTTTTGGTTAAGAAAGTCAGGAAAGAAATTAATAGTGTGGATAGGGAAAAACATGTTAGTCTCTATGACGTTTGTGAAAGATCTTGAATGTATAAAGCCCAGGTTCACTAACATCATAAAAGTCAGTTTTCTCAAAACGCTACAAAATTTTCACGACCAGTTTTCAAAGTAAACAGTGGTTTTCAGAATAACGGCAGTTTATATTTTCGGTACAAGACACTTATCTTTCTTGGGAGTTAGAGATAAAAGGACATCTATAAAGTTCTTATATATAGTGACGTCAATTACTTAAGAAACAAAACAGATACCAATCAGACAACCAAAACTGTTACCCACACAAACAATTAACACAAACAGGGTATAATCATCAATTTTTCCGGCAGCCGCCATGATGGAAACGCGGGCGCTTCGCCAACATCCACCATTGCAAATCATGAACCACAAACCGCCAATAGGCTGCCAGTTATCATAACTTCAAACACAAACACAACACTACTCCATATCTTACCATAAGCCGCTGACAACCCTACCAGCCGAGGATTAGTGACGTGGGTAGCCTGTAATCCCGGCATATCCCGGGACAACACGGGAACTATTTGCATACGATTGCAGTTAAACGTCATCTGCGGGATTTGAGACAGTGGTGCGTCTTAGCGGGATTGCAGCAAGTCGGTAGTAATTTTGTGTAATTTCGCCCCGGGATTATAGGGGGTTGTATGGGGTAGGTTGGGCCGGGGGCTTGTTGTAACATCGTTATGGTTCGGATTGAAGTTATGGGATACGGTCTTGGTCTGCAGTGTTTATGTTGTTAAAGTTCTGTACTGTTCATGGTGTACTTATTTATTTACCTGTTTTTATATCAAAGACTAGCTTCTGCCAGCGGTTTCACCCGCATCCCGTGGGAACCTCGGCACGGACCCGGATAAAAAGTAGCCTATAGCCTTCCTCGATAAATGGGCTATCTAACACTGAAAGAATTTTTCAAATCGGACCAGTAGTTCCTGAGATTAGCGCGTTCAAACAAACAAACTCTTTAGCTTTATAATATTAGTATAGATAAATAAAAATAAGAAAATTCGACCAACAGTCATCTCTCGCAATTCTTATGAAGCAAATATTCAACTTACAATCTTTTCCTTATTCGTGACAAAGCAATACTTATTTGTTGTTGCATACTAAGGTACTTACATTAAAAACAACGGTAAGCCATAATAAATACTGAATTCATCGATATACGTAAGGTGCAATATAAAACACTAATTACATTCTATCACTTCTTCAATAATTCCATCAGATCCCAAACGAATCCAAAAAGTACCTAAAAATCGCCACCAAATCCCTAAAGGTCAGACAAACCATTTGACCCAAATAGCAAGCAAACCCGGGTGAATGCACGTCACTTACGCAACAATGACAGTTGACAATACGATTAACATAACATATTTATTATACGTACCGTCAAGCCATTGTAAAAAAAAGTCGTGGCGCGTGATCTGACTTCTAGTGGCGAATTTGCAAATAATTGTTGAGAGTGCATTGGCCGAAGCTTACCTTGTGTTACGTGAAAGGAATTTAACTAAATGGCGATCTTGTGTTGGGTTTTTTGGTCTAACGGTGGTTCAGGATTAACTGGGAAGGTTGGATATTAATATCTTTGGTTTATGAAGTGTTTTTGGTTAGATTGAAAGGTTGAATTGGGTCATTTGTTTTGGAAATAGCTGTTAAATTGTGTCTCGAGGGAACTGCTACCCGCAGCTGGATGAAAAGTAGCCTGTATTCTTTTTTTAGTTTTAGACTATCTGTGTAACACCCTTCAATGGGTTCAGATTTGGTGTAATGTTTTCCAGACAGATTTTCTTTCGCGTTTACCTCTACATAATAATGAACTAGCCGTTTTCCCTCGGTTTAACTCGCGTCCCGTGGGAACTACTTCCCGTAACGGGATAAAATATATGCCTATGTTACTCAGGAAGACTGTAGCTTTTCAACGGTGAATTAAATTAAATAAGAAAACAAAACAGTGAATTTCTTTTTACAAAAAAAAAATGTTTCCTTTTTATTATATTCGTATAGATGGTATCATAGATAGAATATAAGGATTAGGAAAGGCTTGTTGAGATTGAACTTTCCCTTACATGTGTATTTGATATATGTATCGTTTTCTTTCGACGGCGCCATACGAGATCGGTAATTCACAATGCGTTTAGAGTTCGGACATCTGACTACTAAGTAGATCAGTAAGCTTTTCCTTAAACTTCCTTATAAGTCAAAAGTGAAACACGTGAAAAATTTAAATCATTTGTTTTATATATTGAAAAAATTATGACGTAACTAAACTTGTCTAGCCACTATATTGTCTCGTCGACTTTTAAACCTAACAATGGCATATTTTATGAATAGTAAATAAGTACTCCTTTTTATTTAATTGGCTCTTATAATTTTTGTTATTGGCAATAATATCAAATTCCAAATTCAAACCTTCGCTAGAGAATATAAAATGTCATTCTATAATCAAAACTCCCGCGACAACATGCCTTCTATTTTTAAACACCCAATTTCCCTTCAAATTGAACCATAAACAATTAATCTTCGTATTTAAAACTTTTTGGTGGAAAATCGAGGCCGGTGACATGAATAGATATATGAAAGTTTTGCAAGATTTCTAGGTTATAAAATAGGGTTTGCTGACGTGTCGTTTAATTTAGGACGGATAGAACCTTGGGGTATTTGTGTTCGGATACAATGTGTGCACAATGTTGTGGTGAGATGTTTGGCGGTAATCGACGTTTAGTTGCTTCTGTTTCTAAGATAAATCGACAATACAAATACAGTGTAGTCTTAAAAAAAAGCCTTAAAAGACTACACTGTATCGGAGATGCGTTTTTGGGAGATAATGTTAATGTATTTTTTGTTATTGAAATGATAATTATGGTAGTTGTGAATGCGTCTGGCTTGATTTTTTTATTCTTGATGGTTTTCTATCGAGTAAACAACAAACAATGGCACAGAATGGAAAAGTGTCTAAGAAAACAAGTTTTTAAGAAGGTTCAGAAAACGTGAACTATGGTCAAAAGTGACTTAAAAAAGAAATAGCTTGGAAAGAATACGAAAAGTAAGGGGCTGTTTATTTTGTAAGGCTCTGATATCTAGAATGCTTCGAACTAAAGAAAATTTAAAGTCATTATTAACTACGAAAAACATAATAACTTCGCTACATAAAATATAGCACCTATTAACATACCCATAAAGCCATTCCCCGATACTTTAAAACTATTAGCATAACCTTGGGGATTTGAGAAGGCAACCATTTGAGAGGATGCCAAGGAAAATATTAGCTTCTTAAAATGGTTGGGTTACACAATCTGAGAGATAAATAAATCAGAAAGTTTGGAAGGTAGTACGATAATACAGTCCCATGCAATTTTCCGTATCACTGCAGTATCTATTGAGTTTAATGATTTGTGGGTAGTTTTGTTTTTGTTTCTTCATGATTTTACTGCAGTGGAGTATCGGCCTTTGGATCATCATCATCATCTCAGCCATAGGACGTCCACTGCTGAACATAGGCCTCCCCCTTTGATCTCCACAGATACCTGTTGGAAGCGACCTGCATCCAGCGTCTTCCGGCGACCTTTATAAGGTCGTCTGTCCACCTCGCTGGTGGACGTCCTACGCTGCGCTTGCTAGTCCGTGGTCTCCACTCCAGCACTTTTCGGCCCCATCGGCCATCTGCTCTGCGAGCAATATGGCCTGCCCATTGCCACTTCAGCTTGCTAATCCGGTGGGCTATATCGGTGACTTTGGTTCGTCTACGGATCTCCTCATTTCGGATTCGATCACGTAGAGAAACACCGAGCATAGCCCTCTCCATAGCTCGTTGAGCGACTTTGAGCTTTGAGATGAGGCCGATAGTGAGAGACCACGTTTCGGTGCCGTAAGTCATCACTGGTAACACACATTGGTTGAAGACTTTCGTCTTGAGGCACTGAGGTATGTCGGACGAAAAGACATTGCGTAGTTTCCCGAACGCTGCCCAGCCGAGTTGGATTCGGCGGTTGACCTCTTTCTCGAAGTTGGACCTACCTAATTGGACTACTTGTCCTAGGTAGATATATGAGCCTTCGGCCTTTGGATAGGAAGGTCGTTTTAATTGATATATGTTTTATGTGTTGAGTATATTTTAAATTATATTTAATCTATTTGTACACATTTTATAAAGTATCGTCAAAGTCGTTATTAAAACTTTTTTCATTAGCAGATTGTAGAGTTGATAACGTATTGACTTCAACAACAATGTTAATTTTTCTGAGATAAAATAATACAAAAATCTCGTAATATGCATTGTCCTTCTTTACATCTTTGTTACCTGCATACCTCATATTCACTTTCTTTTTTACCAGTTTTTTTTTCTGATCAAATAGTTGATCACAATTCTCCCTTACTGCAGAAATCAATTCTCGCCTAAATAAAAGCGAATCAAAACTATCATACTCACACACACGTGACATAAACTCCTAACATCGGAAAACCCGCGAACATCACATTAAAACGCATCAGCTTTATTAGAATTCTTCCCAGTGAGTGTATTTATTAGTACATGTAGGTACTGCAGCCTGCATTCTGCATTGCATCCGGGAGCATGCACGATTATCCACAATTACTTGTACTAGGCTACAAACTTCACTTATGTATGCACTATGCAGTACGGATTCTTGAAGAGCGAAATCGATATGCCGAACTGCCAATAGGTTTGGAAAATCTTGCAGTTGGTGTTACACCTGTGGTTTGTGCATTTGTTAGCGGTTGCTTTGATGAGGGTAGTCGTGGTGGCCTAGTGGGTAAAGGATCAGCCTCTCAAGTATGAGGGCGCGGGTTCGATCCCAGGTCAGGCAAGTACCAATGCAACTTTTCCAAGTTTGTATGTACTTTCTAAGTATACAGGAATTAATATTAAGCAGTGCACAAAAAAAAACTGGTGGTCCAGAATCATTAACAGAACATATCTGCATCATCAGTAAAAAAATTTTTTTCATTCTTTTGTCCGCCCTAAAATCAGCAAAATATGGGTACCAACTATTCTTACGCGCTTGGAGCAGCGCTCGCGTCAGTAAACCAGTTTCGCGTTGCTGCCGTGCCTACTATGACGACTGCGACCGTACAATCGGTTACAAAATAAACATCTTTCGATATCAATAACTTTTCTTTTTTGTACTAAAGCACGACAAAATAAAAATATACGTATCTATAAAACTTATTTAACTACAAGTTGACAAAGTTTGCGCACTGGATAAAATTCATTCCTGTATATTAGACACCATTGACTGTGTTTCGGATAGCACGTTAAACTGTAGGTCCCGGCTGTCATTGAACATCCTTGGCAGTCGTTACGGGTAGTCAGAAGCCAGTAAGTCTGACACCAGTCTAACCAAGGGGTACTGGGTTGCCCGGGTAACTGGGTTGAGGAGGTCAGATAGGCAGTCGCTTCTTGTAAAGCACTGGTACTCAGCTGAATCCGGTTAGACTGGAAGCCGACCCCAACATGGTTGGGAAAAAGGCTCGGGAAATGATGATGCTTTGATGAGGGTAGTTGATTATTAAGACCTTGATTGGATGTAACTAGCTTTTATGTCTTTGATGTCCAAGTCAGTCTTTGTTTCAACCTTTTATGGTGAGTTTCCAGTAATTAGTCCCAGCATTACTTGAAATTGGATAATTTGATGCAATGCATGTCTTTCTGCGGACTTCAATAGCTATATCTATCTGTCGTGAGCTTTCTTCAGATATAATTTTCACGTCGACCTAGGTGATAAAGAGCCTTCTGAATCAATTAGACAGTGATACTTATCTATATATATATAAATGAAACCCGCTTTCCGTTGTCACGACATAACATGAAAACGGCTTGACCGATTTGACTGAAAATTAGAGGGGAGGTAACTTAGACCCGGGAGAAGGTTTTAGGTTTTGTCACCATCCGGCTACGGGACGAGGGTGAAACCGCGGGCGAAAGCTAGTAATATAATGAAAAGTATACGTATTGTCAAAGGAAATATGGTTATTGATAAAATAAACATTTGCCCTAGTGCGGCTGTCTGTTCCCGACGTGCTTCATATTGAGAGGCTTATCGTTTGCCTTCGATATAAGTTGATAACTTTAAATAATTAGGTCGAGCTGACATAAGAGAATCAAACGAAGATTCTACCATGTTAGTTACAACTTATTATGGGGTTATTAAGCTGTTTACTCCTTAAGATCTATATAATGGATAGTTTTGTCTTTGCAATGTTAACATCTTTCCTTTCGCTTAACAACAGCTACAGCATTTGGCAATATGGATTCGTTCATTTTAGATCCACCGGTGTCTTCTCACGAAATATTTCTTCGTACTTTCTTTTTGCTTTTTTACATTACATGTAGCATTATTTATTGTAAAACAATCGCTCCTTGTAAAACACTGGTACTCAGCTGCATTTGGTTAGACTGGAAGCCGGCCCCAATACAGTTGGGAAAAAGGCAGGCGGGTGATAATGATGTAGCATTATTTATTTCCTAAAAACGCAATCTTTTTCTCTCAACTCTTCACGTCTTACATTCCTGCCTTCTCCATTTGGGCTAGGCAGATGATGACGATGTAGGATTTTATTTATTGCCTAAAAGTCTGTATCACCTTCATCTCTCATCTCTTCACGACCCACATTCCTGCCTACCCTCATCCCAACCATACATAAGACTGCGTCGTAAAAAACGCTAATGTTTTGCGTCGCCCGAACTTTGAACGAAACAACTTGATGTAAGGTCTGCCTCGGAAGGTCGCTGGATTGCGCCTGAGGTACGGCCTCTGTTGCAGCGATATTTAATGTGTTCCCTATTTTTTATATAGGTACCTCTAGAGTTGTTATTTGTTGGTTGTACTTTTATCTGTTTACTTAAATAATAATCAATCTTTATTTTCAATCATTCTAGTTTTACGTATCATTGCTCTACATAACAGTCTAATGTGCTTCATTGCCTAGTCTTTAAATCTAATCGTTTTGCTCATTCAGAGAGTTGGACCAGTATTTTCTCACTGATTATTGGCTGTCCTAATTCCATCCTAGTCTTTTTTGTATATTAACTAGATGATGCTCTAATTTATGATCATCTTCTCTAATCATAGTCATCTTGATAGTAATCTATCAAGTAATAGTTGTTGCAACATCAGTTTCGTCACCTATTTCTTAACTAACAAGCTGAAGCGTTTTCTCTAACTCTCGCTGCTACTGAAGCCACAACTTTAGTTCTTGAAACTATTTTCTATTTGTGCGCCAGTGTTCAGCTGTTACTATTACTTAAGTTGTTCAGTATAAATACCTATACTGTCCGCACCTAGGATCGGAACAAATCTATTTATTTGTAGGTATGTTATTGCAATGTATTGCGAACCCTTCGTGTTTCAGAAAGCAACATATTCTTTAGAAAGTATTTGTCTTCTTGCCTGTCTTCTTTAACGATCATTATTGTAAAAATATGCACTTTTCATACAAGGTAATTTGGTTGTCAAAGTCGTAGCGAAGTCAGTCACAGTCGTAGTAACTAGATGAATGGACGTTAAAAAATAAATTCATGACACAAATGCGTTAAGTGATTCTAGTTATTAGTTCCATGCCATACTCGTTGAGGCTATGTTGATGACGTTATAAGTTGTGTGTCTTAAAAATGTTTTTTCATCTTATATTCATACATTATTTACTTAAGATCAATTATTTTCTTATGAATTTATTGTTTAATTTTTTACACTACACAAGTTGACATTAGAAGTTATCTACATAAATCAAAAACTTTCTAATTTCCAACCGGTATTTGCTAAAACCCGCACAGAAAGTCTAGTGAAGTCAACTATGTTTTTCAAAGATAAACTATCATCACGTTACGAAATTATTGTATTTTCTTGACACCATATCGCTTTTACGATCGAGCTCGTAAAACCAGCCACGTGTGCTGAAAAATGTTCGTGATGGTTTCAATGCATTATATCTATGCTATTTTGGATTAGCCCAATCTTATTGGGCAAGCTAAAGAATTATATGATGTAGCTCTCTTTTATGATAATTTGAGAACAAAAAAAAAGTGCTACAATAGTTAGGTAATTATTCACCTCTATTTACTCACTACTTGCATAGTTTTTGACAGTTATGCAGATAGAGACTTTCCGTCGTACCACAAAAACTTTTAAACGTCTGTTGAACACTTGTCTAAAAAAAACGATTGTGACGTTGACATAAGGTCCATTTTGCAGCCACACTTTTTTAGAGAAGTGTTCAACAGCTGTTTAAGTTTTTGTAGTAAGGCCATTCATGTCTACGCATATTTAGCGGACTCGATTCCAAATGTATCCATACGTTAAAGTATGTATGTAAAAATTATAGCATTTATTTTCTGTGCAGGTAAAATGAGGTTTTTCTTAACCACTACTTATGTATGACAATTTATTATGAGCATAAAAGACCTTGGCTTTAGGAAAATGGCTATGAGTAACAAGTGCATTATTATAAAAGGAATATGTAGTTATTCTTTGATTAGGTATGGTAAAGATTACGAAGAAAAACGCATTTAAATAAATCATTTACGTATAGAGTCAACGTTTATGATTATTTTATTGAAACTTTCTGATTGCTCTTTATTTTGGTATTATTTCACCAAATGTTTTATGTAATTCCAAACAATGGACGAAATATGTATGTATCAAATAAGTACAAATATAGAAGCTTCGTTAGGTTAAACAAAAACGTATGAAAACCTTGAAAACTACATTGCACATGCATGCATGTAACTCAATTTTCTGAAAACTAGCTCGCATAACAATTTTCCCTCAGTAAAGCAGATTGCGCCGTTCCATAGCACATTGTGCATATCGATGTATTTGATAGTTCATTAGCGGCTCTCTAATCCGCCGCAAACAGTTTAACATACAAATATATGCAACAAGACAGGTGCACTGCACACATGTTTCTTAGAAGCTTTTCAACATATTTCGAATGCATACCGTTTAAGTACCTAAATACATATAATCGCACAAACATTTTGCATTCCACTTACAATAGGATTTATTGTAAATTTACGTGCTGCGTGCGATGAGCGCCTTCGTACGCATCACTTGTTGCGCGCCAAAACCGCGCGTGGCAAGATGGCCGCCGCGCGCTTTTTTTCACGGCGTCTTTCCGCGTGTGCCGTGATTTTGGCCAGTTCTCCTGTGTGACGTCGACGACCCAGTTAGGTACGCCAACCGGTGCCACGGCCAAGTCCATCCGGGCATCCCCAATGAACCAGCGCCAATGTCTATAAAATAAATTGTACGCACGAAATAAAGAGAAAAAAAATTATAATGAAGTAAACGTCAGCTCCTGATTTGCCGCCAAAACCTGGGTGAACGCACTCCAGTGTTTTGGCATGGCTCGTTGGAAGTTGTCCTAATAGTTCGTTTATTTGATAAGGCGTTTTATTATTGCCACACGGCCTTTTAATCAGTTCGCAATGGTGTGACATTAATGCTGTCGTTACTGAGAATTATTTTAGGATAGTTGCAGTGCCAATGTTGAGGAGCTAAACATTTTCTGCGCTGGTCACATTGACAGTGAGAGCGCGTCCCATAGTTTATCTATTCACGACAAAATAATCGCAGGATCGTTCGATTGGGCTGCGGTTTGACTTAGTATTCGTGTTCCAGATTGCAGTTCGTTAGCCGTCAACTATCTACGAGCGGTCGATTTTATCGTCAATGTGCGCCTCGTCTAAAAGTATAATAACATGAATATCGCGATTCCCGTGTATGATATCATCATAGTAGCAGAGCCGGCTCGTACCGAGAATCCACTATGAGCGAACCATTGCCAACAATCTTACTATTCAGCATTTGTTGTTCTTATATTTGCCAAATATTTGCACCTTATCGCCAGAGTATTGTGATAGTTTTACGAGCACCATTTTTATATTTTTATTTCGCGCGCATTTTGGCCGTGTTTCCAATATGGTGGCTGTTTGTTTTGGATAATGAGCTTGTGTTAAGCTTTTTAAATGTTATCATGAGGATGTTTGTTCATTTTCGTTGAGTATATTGAGCGATCAAAGTTAAAAATATTGGCTTTAAAGATTAATTTTAGATGATGCCAAATTTTGAACACCAGTGAGAGGGTAAAGATATTCAAAGCTGAAAGTTACAGCAACAAAATTAAAGAGCGGAAATAATTGAAAGGCAGACGTCGAAATCTATAAACAGTTGCCTGCACTTGAAAATACGGGCGAAGAAATAACTGCGCGCGAAAAATTTCGGTGAGGCTATTGACTCTGACATTTGGCATGATAAAACCGATAATTTTATAACAAGGGGATTCCGTCCACGTGTGACCATGGATCCTGCCAAGGGAAGACACCAGGCGCTGGCACTGGCAATGGTTCGTCTACAGCAGCAGCCAACTCAATGTTTTGACTAGACCTTTTTGTTTATACCCGCGGAAGTCGACCGGTTTTGTTTGGCCAATCAATCATTTGGAGTTTGGAAGTTTTTCCTTCTATTTTCTTAGATTTGTTGTCGATTGGCTGAGGTGTGTGGGTTCATTGAGTTGTAAACTTGTGTGATGTTGTGAACTTTGATTTGGTTCTTTCATTCATGGTGCTATTGTCTTTATGGGCTTTCGTTGAGATTTTAGTGCTCAAGTGTTTTAGTATTTCTATTTAAAATTTATTTCTATATAAGTATAAAAATACAGCACTATGGTAACTAAGTAATCATGTAGAGTATATAAATAGATCGAAGAAAGAAATAAAACGTAGGTACCAATTACTTTGACAGTAGCAAAAAAATTACATCATTACTTTCGTCACATATCTATTGATTTTCACACTATAATTAGAAATTAAAAGGAAACTAGTTGTATTTAAAAAATATATGACTAAATTCTAAACAAAGGGTTACTAAACGTACACGACAAACATAGATTTTCTATTCACGTTCTTCGATAAAGTATTGTTGAAGTCGATCCCAAGTAGGACAGAGTCTTCGCCATCGACAAGCGAATTCCTGCGATAATAATACAATAAACTCTGAAACAGACATTAATTTATTAGTTCCGTGAGTAGATGGACTTGTATCCATTTGCAAAACATTGAAAAAGAAGATGATATAGAATAAAATAAGGAAGATGAGGTGTTAGAAAAAAAAAATTCTTTAGATTTAGTACCTAATTTTAAATGAAGATGCAAATATTAAGAATAAAAGAATCTGATAGAATGATGAAGATGCTAATTATAAATTGGAAGTTTACGAAGAGAAAAACATCATTAAACTAACAACATGACCCTCAGATAATAAGAAGATTTATCTGATCATAAGCCGATACTTTAAATTATACACCCTACTTACTTATTGTGGACAAAGCATAGCCATCAATCAGACACTAACAGGATCTAGACTAGATAGACCATTATAGAATATTGAAAAGAAAATTCATACCTAAGTCAAGTAGCTTTACTAAGAAAGCTGAATTCATCACACCCACCTTGAAGAGTATCTACCAAGAAAAAGTTCACAACAAACTCAAATAATATAACGTTAAAATTATTTTCCCGAGTTGTCATTCGAAGTTCTGCTTTTGGCTGTTGATAGGCAATGAGCTAGCTACCTGCTACTATTTATATGCCATTGCTAATTCTCGTTCTATATTTACTGTCAGACGGTTTTAGTCGAGTCTAAAGATGTCGTCTATACTAGCTCTTTTGAACAGAAGGTTAATATGTTTGCCTGTGTTAGTATCAATTTTAATGTTATTAACTGTGTGGATAGTGTGCTCTTTGTTTTCTGATGTTTTAGTGTTGGATTTATCTTATTCGTTTTTAGTTGTGTTTCCATTGGAAATATTTTATAGTCTTAGATGACTGTCACAGTTGTGTTCGATTAGGACTTTATATGTAATTAAAACTGTCTTTGGTTTTACCTGAATATTTCAGAGATTTATGGTATAGTTTTTTTTGTCCAAGAAATGAGGGTTTCTAAGTCAAAGAAGATGGAAATGGATGGAAAAAAATATTACATAAATATTAAAATATATTTCTGTGATTTTCGATGCTATTGATAGTTCCACGACATGTAAATGAACCCATGAAAGTTTTATGGTTTAACATTACACATTATAACAGTTGAAGGTGCGATTAATGATCCAAAGTACATAACTCACATTACTAATATTATAGCTGCTATACCTATGTATTTTCAATCTGCTTCTACTAACGGAATTACAAATAATTTTTCTGTTATACGACCAATTTAGTGATTAGTCCCACATAATTATTTTATTGATTACCACGTTCCATATATTTTTTTGTATAAGGTCTATAAAAAATTATATAGATGATTTAATTAGATTGTTATTACGAGCATTGCTATCCATGTAAAGAATTATTTTGCTCCGTTGTCTGTTTCAGAAATATCCACAGATTTTAGATTACGAAATGTTCCCTTTTCAATAACATTTAATGGGTCTTCCGTGATAAGTGACAGTGGTAGTCTAGTCACGTTTCTTGGCAAAGTTTTTAAACATATGTCTGTCCGAATACTTGCACTATGCCCGTCACGATCTTTAATATTATCGCCATGATTCCTGCTCCTTAATATATTTCGAGCACACTTTTTTCTGCCTTTATTACTATATACTTTGTTACATCTTTCATTTGTTTCTTAAGGACTTGGTTTAACCAAATTGACCAATCTATAGGATAATGAGCATTATGATATGAATCTTTATGAGTGAATTCAGGACAAGTGAATATATTTTCCTTTTAAAAGAGGAAAGAATATATAAGTTTGTTAAAGCTCATCTTGAAGCAGCACGCACGTCGAAACATCATAAAATGCCATTGATTGATTTAAATTCTGTGCGCGCATCAAAAGAATGTGGTCAACACAGCATAAGAAAGGGATACATCAAAAATCAATAATGTCATCTCAAAAATCATTTCACGAAAGTCGCGAAAATCGATGGTAAATTCTGATAGCCGAATCGGGTAGGCGGTAAATCACAACACATTTGCATACATTACGCTATGATTCAGGCATTACAATACAGTATTTGTTTCGCGCATGCGCGGTGCATACGTTATTAATTTCTGCCTGTGTGCACGTAGATCTTTTTTCTTTTGTTCGTACATGACACAATTAGGCCTACTGCCGTTGAATAATAAGTTAGGTTTTTGACGTTTATGACAGGTGTCAGTGTAGGAATGTTAATCGATGCCACGCGTGGATTTTTGGACACGATTGGCATTTAATGTGGGATCTTGTTTTGAGGAATCGTGATCTGAAAGATTATAAATGTCTCCTTTTTTATGGGTTTTGGCTTTTTATAAGTCTCGTTTTAACGTAACAGGACTAAGTTAAGCAAAGTTTGAAGAAAGAAATGTTAAGTTCGATTAATATGCGGCTAGACACTAGCCAGTAAATTTTTGTAGGTCAAGGGTATAAAGCTGAATAAAATAATAATAAATGAATGGTAACAAAGCATTTAAAATACTGGTTCATATGAAGACGAGATACTAAAGTGGTTGAATGTAAAATTTTGTAGACGTTAGACAAAATGCCTAAGCCTAAAATAAATAAAGAGTTATAAGTTTACAAAGAATGGCTAGTTCATCTGTTTATTTATAACTAAAATAAAATCAAATATTTGGTTTTAGAGAAGTATTAGAATTTCTCATTTCCGATGAAATTGGTTTCCACCTGGAAAAGCTCACGTCAGCAGCATTTAGCATAATAAATTAGCCCGGATTTACTCAGTTTTGTCTACAAGTCTGGTTTACCGTAAATTTATTTTTTCATTACCGTTTTACAAATTGTATGTCCAATCAGTTGGTAGATACATCTTCGTCTTAATGGTCGTATTTAACACAACGAATAGATATGAAAACTAACTAGTCAGTTTATTTATAGATTCCCAAAACATTGTTGATGGTTTCGTTTATTTAAAATGCGAATTTACGTGAACGAAACTGCACTCATCAATTCGGATAGTTTAAACCTTTCGACGTCATTTGGGAAATCTTTGAGTATTCAAAAGATTTTATGTATTAAACAAAATTTTGTTCAATATAAACTTAAATAAGCTTTAGCTGATGAATTTATTACATCAGAAAAACGTTACGGGGCAGTATTCGTGGCATCCAGTCTGGATTGGCGAGTCCCACGGTGGGCGCCATTAAAGAAAATTCAATATACCAAGTTAATACCTGTTTTGAATGTTTTCCTTGTTCACAGGACGAGTTCCATCCGTTCATAGAGGCCCTGATGCCATTTGTAAAGTCCTTTTCGTATACTTGGTTCAATTTACAAGCGGCCAAACGGAAATATTACAAGAAACACGAGAAGCGGATGAGTCTCGAGGAGGAACGCCATACTAAATATGAACTGCAGGTAAATAAAGCATATAATTTTAGATCATAATATGGATATCACGTATAAAGAGTTTGAATATAGTGTACTAACAGAGGCCGCAGTCAACATTGGTAATTAAAGCTGAACGAATCATTGTAATTAAGACACAGATAGTTACATGAAGTACTTATAACCAAGACACTAAGACACAAGACAGTGTTTAATAGGTTTAGGTTAGATTTTACCTAAACCGTACTTGTTCATGCGATTTAAACATCTAGAGACGAAGTTAATATGTGTGTGTGGGAGTCTGACAGTTATTGCTTTCGATGTGGCAATAGGACTTACGTCTGAAGACTCTCTGTCTACACCCAATGACTACATTGAATATATTTTATTTGGTACTGGCTGCACTTCGAAAGCTATTGAAAGATTTAAAACGTGATCAATATCTTTGTAAAAAAGATAATTCAAGAGATGCAGATTTTATGTAAAAATAAAGTATGTAGCTTAAAACCAAAAGCCATGATGCAACTCCCAAAAACTAATAGAACCACCCTAAAAATTACAGAACGAGAAAGCAGAAGTGAAACAGAAATGGGCGTCGCGGTTGCTAGGGAAGTTACGCAAGGACATCACCCAGGATTGTCGGGAAGACTTCGTGTTGAGCATCACGGGGAAGCGGCCGGCTGTCTGCGTGCTCTCCAACCCCGACCAGAAGGGCAAGATGAGGAGGATAGATTGTCTGCGCCAGGCTGATAAAGTGAGTGCTAATTTCGAATCATCTATTTCTCTTAGGCCTTTAAAAGATCTTATGAAAGCCAAATCTGCTAATTTTAGAAGTAGCCTTGAACAACAAGGAAAGTTTGTGGATTTTGAATATTGAAAGAGGACTCCTTAGCGGTCAATCAGGTAAAAAGGGGAAAATATGAAACAGAATAGTTTCTGTTTCATTGGGAATTAAACTCCTACTCAAGAAAGTAATGGATAATGTTTGATTGCAAATTAAAGGTTTGATGGTAGAAGTAATGGTCTTTCGACTAAAGGTTATGCGAACTTTGAAGATGATTATTTATCTGAGTACATAAAAAGCAAAGACTAAATAGCATTGACGTATCCAATGAGGCACTTCAAGGATCAAATTGTGGCAAAAAGTTTCAGTTTCTGCCTAAGACTAAATAATCACAATCCTATCGCACAACTTAACGAGCCTAATAGTTCCTTTCCCCATTCCAGGTATGGCGCTTAGACCTGGTAATGGTGATTCTATTCAAAGCGATCCCCTTGGAGAGCACGGACGGCGAGCGCCTAGAGAAACACCCAGAGTGCACCCAGCCGGGTCTCTGCGTGAACCCCTACCACATCAACGTGTCTGTTAGAGAACTGGACCTGTATCTGGCGAACTTTATTAACAGCTATGGTAATGGGAGCGACCGTCTACCAGGTCTCTCGCTCAATACTGTTGAATTTGCTTTGTTTGGTTTTTGTTCCTTGTATTTTGCAAGATGTATTTTGGTAAATGGGGAAGATATGGTTAAGAAGGTCTATAGTAACTGAAATGGAAATTGATTGCTCAGTCTGCTCTCACATTTACTAAAGTATAGATTGTAAGTACGAGTGTTACATTAAGGTGACTGTGGATTACAGAGAAGTACGATTCAAACTATCTGCAAAGCGATTGTATTTAAAAAGAAAAATGCTAAAGCCATTTAGATGCAACTAAATAAAGACAGAGCGCTTAATAATGGAGACTAAAACTAATCGACAGTCATCCATTTATTTTGTTATTGTTTGCATTAGATTTACGTTCAATAGAAGTAGATGTAATTAGTTATAACATAATCTAGCTTTTGCATGTATTTAAGCTTTTATATGCTATCCACTTGATCATCATCATCACTCATAACATAAGTTTTACCTACTTTAGCTGTAGATTTATTTCGTATATAAATGAAGATCTTCCGGTGGCTAAAGACAATGTCTGGTTTTTACAAAAATATACAGCACAAATTCAATTAGATTCTCCTCCCGATTCCTAGACTTTCCTATCTCCAACATCGATATTCATTTTAACTTCAGAAGCTTCACTTAGTGCAGCACAGTCATAATATCAACAAAAACTATATTCCCACTATTTCCATCATAGGTCTCTAAAACTTCGTACCGTTCGTAGTCGTTCTTATCTACACATAGTCTTACATTTATAAAAGAATGGCTTTTCTCGATATTCTATCTAGTTATTGTTTGTTGATAGGCTCTTGACATTACTCGTATGGCCCAATGTCAAAGTCCTACCACTGGTAATGAAATCATCAGATGGATAGAATATTAGGATAAGCCGAAAAGCGATAGAATGCCTAATCTGTACGTAGCTTTGCACATATACAATGAAGTTGGTGTGATTTCAGATATACTTAGCGGTTCGCTATCGCCTCAGACGCCTAGGGACAAAGAGAATGAACACGAGGCTAAGAGTAAAGGTAACTGGCGTCTATATCGTATGTGACACGTGTGTTGTTTTGCGTTTCTTCTTCAGTTTTGTGGCAAACAATTGTCGAAGTCAAAGTGTTGAAATTAGACTAATCAAATTTTGCTCATTTTCACATCAAGCTAGGTTAGTCAACACTTCTAAAGCCCCCTTTTCACCTCTTCCTAGTGTTATGGCTGGGAACAAGAAACGGTTACGTACAAACTTCCCTGCAATTGCTCGATGATTTTTGATGGTGATAGATTTCATAGTTCCATTGTTTAAGTTACAGACAGAGTTACCTATAGAATGTCAGTACTTTCTTCACCGCTTTTCAATGGTCTCGACTGATTTTCTACCTAATCCTTGTCAAGTGTGGAAGTTTTCAAATCGTTTTTCAATGACAATATTTTTTTAAGTAAGGATGGTGTATGTGCTTGAGTATTGTTAGAATTTATGCATATAGCAGTCACTAAATAAATTGATATAAAAATATATATAATTACGTGAGAGGGTGACTCTAAGGTAGGAATATTAAGATTCCTATCTACCGGATAGAAAATACTTTTAAAACAGAAGAGGCTGTAAGAATTGTTTGCCACACTGCAGAAGGAACATCAATGTGATTGGTTTGCACAAAAAGTATTGTCCTAAATTATTATTTTTTTATTTCATTTTATGCATTTTCAAAAAATAAATTCTTAATACCTGCATCAAATTGGCTTGCACTCACACTTTTCATGCTTTTATTGGTATCAAAATTTTGAAAAAGATCACATTTTGGGATTGCCAGAGTAATGTTTGCTCCTTTGTTGTTTTTTGAAACTTATTTGTATGTAGTCGGTGTTCCTTCTCTTTCACAATTTTTATCTTCGTATTTATCGATGCCTTTTTATACGTATTATTTGAAGATACTTGAAATCCATATCTATTTGGTTGTCTTGAAATAGTCTCTTCGACTATTCATCAAGTACGTCTGTAGTTTTCAAAGTATCTATTTCATGATTCAAATGAACTGATGCAACTACTGATCTGTATAATTCATTTTAGATGAAACCGTTATTATCATCTGGTTTACTAACAAATAATACGTCTACAAAAAGCATTGATTTGATGTTATCAGTAAACTAAGTTGCATTTACTTCTTGTACTGGTTGTGTCGTTCTCAATTCATCATCAACACTGATGATTTTATAATAAGCAGTTTTAATGTCATCATTCTCAGCAATGATTGTTGAAATGATGATAAAGTCTTTTATGGTGAAAGCTAGTACAAAAGTACAAATGCAACATACAAGTTATTTCTCTAAAGCAGGATTTTGGAAAACAACCAAAAATATGTACCTTATATTCTTCTTCTAAATATTTGACAATCAACTGGTTATTTTGAATAGGAAGATGTGTTTTATCAGGAAAGCGGATTAGCAATTCTTGTTTGTGTAAACGTACATGTACATTTGTCATTGTGTGCGTAAGCTCGGGAGTGATTATTATGGTCTAATTACTGAGTCATTCAGTCATAAAAAAGTCGTGGTGGCCTAGTGGGTAAAGAACCAACCTCTCGAGGATGAGGGTGTGGGTTCGATTCCAGGTCAGGCAAGTACCAATGCAACTTTTCTAAGTTTGTATGTACTTTCTAGGTAAATCTTAGACACCAAATGGCTGATCAAAAGGTGAAGGAAAACATCTTGAGGAAACCTGGACTATAAAGTCTGAAATCACCAACCCGCATTGAGCAAGCGTGGTGATTAACGCTCAATCCTTCTCCGAGTGAGAGGAGGCCTGTGCCCAGCAGTGGGACGATAAAAAGGCTGTAACAGTAACAGTACTGAGTCATACAAAGACAACGTTCATGTATGTACATTCACACACACAAGTATAGAGCTTTCGTGAGGTTGTTTTCAATAAGTGCTTTGGAAAATTAACAGTTTTATAGTAGATATTGTCGTTGGATGTTTTCTATTGTACAAATGTTTGATGTCGTGGCTTTATTAAGTTTAAGTTATGAAACCTGTAATTAATACACAGGGGCTTAGGATTAAGTATTGAAATCTGTTTCATCATTTACTTTATCTTGAAGATTTCGTAAGTAGGACGCATCAGAGCTTCAATAAATATTTACGTATTTTTTCATTAATTGTTTAATGGTTTATGTATGTAGATATCAAATGAGTTGGTTGGTTTTATGAAAAATGGTGAAACAGATGATTAGTTTAAGTGTTGTCTAAGTTTAAGTTCTAGTGTCCCTATTTATATATTTTAAATCGAATATTAGGACCATCGGGGAAAATCACCTTTTTGTTTTGTAACTTTGGGCGAATATATGGAAAATAAGTAAACTCTATGACGAAGACGAGATAATTGAAAAACTAAATAATCAAAAGGGGAAGGGGAAAGATGAAAAATGATAGGGTTTGTTTATACAGAAAATAGCTGTAGAATATTATAAATGTATAAGATCTAGTCAGAAAATCATTCAACACTTTTCAAACACGAATTTATTTTCACTTCATGAATGAATTACGTGAAAAACACGAAAGAAACAAAACACTAAACAAAGTAACAGTTATTTATATAATTTATTTTGTGCACGCTAATGACGACTGTATGCGTCACAGGAGGACGTCAGTCTGTGCGTCATAGACCGAAATATCACTGCTAATTATTGTTAGTCTTAAAAAAACATTTGTGTTTTTGTAATAGAGAATATTATAACCCACGGCCGGTGTGTCGCTTTTTTTGCTCGAACTTGGCGGACACACTGCCGTGTGTCTAGATCTGCTTAGGTTTTTCCCTACTAAGTTACTATGGGCATCCAGCCTAACTGGATCAGTGTTTTCATAAAGCGACTGCCTATCCGACTTCTACAATCCAGTATATTCTTCTTCTTATTGAGTGAGCTGCAGGTTTAATCTCCTAACAAGCCCTAGTGTCATTTCCCTAAATCAGTCGGAGTTTTCAAAAAAATACTCTACCATTTGATAAGACTGGTCACAATATTTCTTATAAAAGGGTATTCAAGGTTTCCTAGGATGTTGAAAATGGTAGAAAATAAACCGTAATTTAACTGATAGCCTCATGAAATTGTAACGTCTGAAATGGGTGATTTCAGGCTATAGTCACAATCCGTACAACGGTGTAATATGCAACGATATTATTCTAGCGACCGGTGTCTTCTCCTCCAAGGAGCTGTGGAAGCTGTCTAAAGGTATGGATTTTAATTAAGTATTTTAATTTTAATTATTACGAAAACAAAATAAAATTGGCTAATTTTGAAAGTCATGTTGCGTGGTTAGGTTACTATGTTAACCGACAGCATAAACGTCCGTTTTCCATAAAATAACTATCGACTTTGAAAGTTGAACGTAAAAATTCATAGTTAATTGTAAGAAAACTGAAATTTATGTTGTCGGTGAACTTGGGGCTTAGGCGCTCAAGGTAAACTTATAAATTATGGTTCTGTCATCAAAATTGAACCTAACGTCAGTAAGTATCTAATATTAAAAAAAAGGGGAACAAACTTCTTACATAAAGAATTTACGTGTATTGATTACTATATTTATCTACACAAGGTAGATAGGACATCTATCAAGAACAGTCGATTAATTTTCTATTAACCCAATAAATAAATATCTCTGCTCCTTTCTTGATTAGACCAAAAAGAACACCAATAACCCCATGCTCCTTTAATTCCAGCCTCAATACTCCAAGAGACGGGATCAGAGTCTCCGAGCGGGTCCGGAGGCGGCATCAAGCTGGAGTCAGGCTACTACTGCGGGTACAACAGTCCAGCTCCTGCCGCCTTCGAGCCTCCAGCCGAGAGGGCCACCCCGTCTGCCATGCTTGTGGGGCAATGCTATAGTGAGTTCTTTACATTACGAAGACTTAAGAGACCGTATGTCGGAAGATATGATAGATTATAGGTCCCGGCTGCCATTTGAACATCGTTGGAAGTCAGTAAGTCGTACCAGAGTATATTAGGTATGTTGCCCGGGGCACTGGGTTGAGGAGGTAAGATAAGCAGTTGCTTCTTGTAAAGCACTGGTACTCAGCCGCATGGGTTAGACTGGAAGCCGACCCCAACATAGTTGGGAAAAGGCTCTTGAGATTATGATGATGATGTTTCTATAGATCCACAGATTACCCCAAACAAAGTCACGTGCTCAGAAACCTGTAACACTGAACTCTTATTTTAGTGTAGATCACAGGTATCTACAGATTGCGATATAGATAGACTACAGACTTTTATGAAACCTCAAAGTGACAAATACAAAACCAAAAAGCATTAAAACAATTCTTTTCGCTAAGTTCAAAGGTACTAAAGAATTACAAACTAAAATGACTCATAACAACAACAATACAATCACATCAAAAATCTTCCACAAAAACTTATACATATGTCAATCAACCTCTTCGAGTTATTCTACGCACGTGCTCCCGCGCAACTAAATATAGAGACACGCACACACGCACAGACTCACACATACATGTACATGCTACATTCGTAGTATATGCACTTGTAGCCGGGTGACCGGCGATGTTTATTTTTGTAATATTATATTAAAGGAATGTGTGTTAAGTATAACATTTTTGATGATTCGGTTGAGATGTGTTAGAAGTTGAGTCATTAGAGAGGTTTTGATTCCTTATTTGAAAAAACGTACCTAAATGTCGAGTGGTTTTACCTATGACCCGACGATTAGGCACACAAAGTTTACTCGATGAATGAGCTACATTGGTTCGTATGAGTAATTCCAATTTAATGCAGGAGAAGCTAGCTGCAGCTATATACTTAGACTATCTATACTAATATAAAAACAGAGCAAACATTTTTTTTGTTTGTTTGATTACCTTAAAGGCTCGGAAACAACTGAACTGATTATAAAAATATATTCACTGTTGGAAAGCTGAGTAACATAGGCTTTTTCCGAGCATGAGAAGAAGTTCGCTAAAAGTCGTGGTGGCCTAGTGGGCAAAGAACCAACCTCTCGAGTATGAGGGCGCGGGTTCGATTCCAGCTCAGGCAAGTACCAATGCAACTTTTCTAAGTTTGTATGTACTTTCTAAGTATATCTTAGACACCAATGACTGTGTTTCGGATGGCACGTAAAACTGTAGGTCCCAGCTGTCATTGAACATCCTTGGCAGCCGTTACGGGTAGTCAGAAGCCAGTAAGTCTGACACCAGTCTAACCAAGGGGTATCGGGTTGCCCGGGTAACTGGGTTAAGGAGGTCAGATAGGCAGTCGCTTCTTGTAAAGCACTGGTACTCAGCTGAATCCGGTTAGACTGGAAGCCGACCCGAACATAGTTGGGAAAAGACTTGGAGGAGGAGAAGAAGTTCGCTCACAGACATAAAGAAAACTTATTGAAAATATTTTTTATGTCTCTCTATTTTTTGCCTACATTTCATGATCTTTATACCTATGTTTGTCAGCAGGTATCCCGCACAGTTCAGCCGGCTTGTCTGCGCAGTCGCCGCTGGTGCCGTCGAACACCATCTTCTACCAGCACGCGGCTCCACCCACCGATACTCATCCCACTAGTGAGTAGACCAAAGACTATGAATGAAGCTACATAGTTTATGAAATAGTCAGAAGACGAATACATACCTGACATTCACTGCCGATAAAGAGACCTATGTGAGGCCACAAATTTTAATGTATTCTCCCCAAGAACCGAGTAGTCCTGTTGGAAGGAAACAAACATATTATGAATCGCAAGCGTTTGTAGATATGTTTCTTTGATTTGTCATTTTACCTTTCTGGGTTTAAAATACAGTTTTAAAGTAATCATAATTGATTAAGAAAAGTATTTATTTGTGGACTTGGAAGAGGCTAAAAGAGTCCGTATGTCAGAAATTCTATGATGCGCATAACAAGACATGGGCAAGACTTAATATTCGCAGTCAATACAGCAGAAACAGCGCTTTAAGCTGAATTTATCAAATTACCATTGCAATCAATGTCTCTCATTATATCTTCCAGCATCAGAAGCGCTGTCGAGCCAGCACTCGGTGGGTAAGTACGACGGCGCGCCGCAGGACTCGCTCGGCGACTTCGTCACCTTCGTCTGCCAGGATCCTTCGGAGGTGCAGCAGTTGCAGGTGAGGAATTATCTGGTTCTCATATAAAACGACTCGTTTTGTTTTTCGGATGGTAGGTTCTAGTCATAAATAAATGTCGTAGAATAGATAGCAGAAGTTACCGTCAATACCGTCTGTTTGTGTCCGTAGCATGACTAATCGTATATGGCGAAAGCTATCGTCCGGAAGCAAACGCATCGTTTCTTTTTTAGGTACTTTTTACTGATCTTTAGAGGCTCTGTTGCTATCTTTTTTAGCGGTAGGAGTTTATTGTTCAAATTAAAATTATATGTAAAACACCCTTTTAGTCGCAGTCAGACTCGTGAAAGAGTTCCCTCGGGACGCTGCCGCTTGCGGTTTCACCCGCCAGATAATAGAAGATCAGAATTTATACTGCAAAGTTCTCAAATCCTCGTCATCTTCTCTCAGGTGCATAGCTTGTCGAGGAGTCCAAAGCCGCCGTACTTCAGCAGTTCCATGCTTCCACCACCTCCACTCCCGCCGATGGCCAGACCCGTCGCCATCATCAGATCTACAGGTATTTAAACAAAGCATTGCTATATTATGATGGTGATGGTAAAAACATGGTGAGATTCCAACAAAATGGGTCACGCACCATCCATAGTCCATTGCTATTCCGTAAAAAGGTTCGTAGAAATGTTCGCACACAATTTCCTAGACTGAGTGGTGTTTATTACCGAAAGCTTAATATGAACTTCTCAATATTGGTGATGGTCTATGTGAGGATGTTTTGGAAGATACCAATTTTGGTGATTATCAAATATTGAACAAATGTCTCATGGTAAAATCCGCGGTAAATAAACAAAGCTCATAACATGGATTCTTCATCACCCTTAACTAAAATTATAGCTTTAAAAATGTTCTCTTCATTTCCAGCTAGTGAGATGGTAGGGGGCAGCGTGGTAGGCGGCGGGGGCACATCCCCCTCGTCCCCCGAGGTGCGGTCTCCCCCCGCGTCCCCGCGCCGCCGATCCCCGCATCCTTACCGCACCGACTGCCATCCCCCGATCACACACTTCAACCATTTCCACTCGCAGCCTCAACAGGTAAGTCTTCGAACCTTCGGCTGATCTCCAGAAACATACAACTTTTTCCAACATTCTATCTATCTATTGATTTGATGATTGAAGTGGACGACCAAAGCAACGATGGATGGATTGAGATGATATGGCTAGAAAGAATGTCACTTGTGAGGCAGGAATGGATGGCAGGTAGAAATTGTGGAAGAAGTAAACATGCCGCGCCGACCTTATGTAAATTGGGAAAGAGGATGTTGATGATGATGACAGGAACCCCATAGGGCTGAAAGCTACAAAGTGTGCGGGATTTTTCGAAAAAGTCATCTGGCCCTGGTGCACAAAGGGCGCCTGCTGAGAGTTCAGCGGAGTTTCCACATCAAATTCATATCACTAAGACCAGACCTTAAAGTAATCCATCTATTTTCCAGGTATTTAGCTACGCAAGTTCCCTGGGCGGCGTAGGGGTGTCAGGTGTGGGGGCGGGCGGCGGGGCTGCACTGGCGGGGGCAGGTGGGGTGTCGCCCCCCGGCGGGTTGGGGCTGTATGCCCCGCGCCCCACCGCGAGGGCTGCGCCTAGGTGGGTTTTAGAGGACTTGGGACCGATTAACAGGTCCGTATCAGTGATTTGGGGTGTTTTTAGGGCTTTGTTGCTGACCATCAGTCTCAAACTTTTAAATCATTATTTTAACTTCAATTGATTAATCAGCATTCCATTTTTTATTTGGAGATTGCCAATATAGCAGTGAGCTAGCCTATCACTTTTGTAAAGGTCGATACCTATACCAAGGCAAAAACACACACAAAGAGAGATTCATGATATATATGTGGGCCTACACACAAAGGCACATAAAGAGATTGATGGTCAGTCACTCTCAATGTCATTTTCTCCGCAATTTGGTACACCCCGCTTATGGATAAAACATCGGCTTTTTCATATCACCTAACTTTGAATCTTACGACTGCAATGTCTGTTAAAATAAAGAAGAATCTAATTGCAACCTAAACTCATAAAACTGTATGAAACGGCTAGAACAGTTCAAGGAGACTAATAGTTTCAAAAGAGCGTTCATTTGTAATCATCATTAAAATCCCTGGCACACTGCAAACTTTTAGTCGACCGTAATTCGGGTTCTCTTAGAAAGTCTATTTACTTCTTAACTAATGATGGTGGTACTTTCAGATGGAACGCACCATTCCCGACCCTGGAGGAAGAGTTCAACATCATGACGGCGCCACCAGGACCTGACCACGTGGTGCTGTTGGATGATGGTGAGTCACCCTGGTGACTTATTTTTTAATGGAGTAGTAATAGTAGAAACAATGGTTTTTTTTGGTATCTTTTTGAGATGGAAATGATTATTTGATTTAAATATAAGGTAACTGCAAAAAAATATATATACAATTATGATGGATGATCAAACACTTTTTTAGTCTTGAACAAAAAGGGCATTTCTATTTTCATTGACTGTGATAAAAGTATTTCTTAGTATGTACATATAATAGCAGACACTGTTGTTGACAGGCCTTAGTCTTTACAGGTTTCCATTTGTTTTATACGTGCCTCTTGTGCCATACAAGAGTGACAATGAATCGCGTTATATTTATTATTCCTTTTCTACTTTCATGCGTACTTTTAGAGTGCCCGTCGAGATTGCTATTTTATGACGTAGCGATATTGTGTAAGATATTACTTTTTATACAAAATTTATACCTCAAGTATCTTGTAGTCAACAGCATGAACAGAATAGCTTTAAGGTTTTATTATCCGAGTTCCGAAAGAGGAGGTTCACGTTTCTTCTTTTTTTATTTTGTTAAATTGATTACTATTTTTGTTTCTCTAGAACGCTTCTTCCAATCAAGCGTAATAACATCGGAGGCGACGGCGATGGACACAACCGGCTCGACAGTCGGCTCGGTCGTCGACGCGTCCGACGACATCGCGCCCGACAAGCCAGCGCCCGACTTGCGCTCGCCGTGATCCCACGCTCCCGCCACCTCGCTCACGAGCGGAGGAACTGTGACGAGCGACGAGTGCACCCGAGTACCGAGTGAAGGGACGGCCACTGTCCTCCGGTGGACCCCCGCCCCTCTCCCGCACTGGCGACCCGTCTCCCATCGGACAGTTTAATATCTCTGACGGGAATTAGTGTAAATAAACAAGAAATTAAAAACAGACGAGGTTGTAGTTGAAATTTAGATTTTACAATTTTTACTCCGTGCCGATCGGCTCCGTCTGTCCCCACGACGTGACTTTGTCGTCGCGTTCAACTTGTCACAGACGTCGATCGACATGGTTTTCATTTATTACTTGTTAAGGCGGTAACAAAATACAATACTCCAACGATAATTATGTAAAAAAATATTAACTAAAGCTACGAAATAAAAACAACATATTATATTCTAATATTTTTATAGAATATAAAAACAAGTATGATATGATCAAGCCTTCCAGTAATTTAGTGAAATAAAATGTTAATAAAAAATGCAGCTTATAAAATATTGTTTTGCTGAGCTGTGAGACAGGATAAGCGAATTAAATGCTTCCAAAGGCGTCAAAGCAGTTTAAATTGACGAAAGTGTGATACTATAAGTTGTTTTTTGTTTCGTTGTTGTGTGTTTTGTAATGGAAATAAAAATTAAATAGGTGTAAGACGTCGGTTAGTTTAAAAGTATTTTTTTTTATTTATTGAACGAATATTTAATAAAGACGAGCCTTGCTTAAGAGATTAGTTTAGTTGTAATTAGTAGCAAACAGAGTAGTTGATTTATTGTACTTTCGATCGGGAAGTGATGACACAAAATTTTTATAAAACCAGAAAAAAATGCAAAAAGATTTTTTTACGTAATTTTCGCACAAAAATACACTTTTATTGATCTCAGTGACACAATTATACCAAGATGATATTTTTTTCTTTTTTTAAATTATTTTTACAATTGTTTTGTGACATGTCTGGCATCGAAAGCGACAATAAATCATTGTAGTTCGACAAACGTCGAGGACATTTTATAGGTGCCTTTCATAAAGAAAACGTAAAATAACTTAATAATAGGGATTTGTAAATTGTAGTGTTCTTTTTGATAAATCCATCCGCTCATAACAGTAACAAAAGATTCATTAAATATTTAACTTAGGAGCTGTGTGTTTTGTAACCAAATTGGTGAAATTAAAGGAACGAGTATGTGGCTAGTCAAATTTCCGAGTGTTTACTTTTCACAATTTTTTAATACTTATTACTTTTAGAAACTAATCTTTCGTTATGTTTAAAAAAATGAGTGAAAAAATGACAAATCTTTTTTTTAAGTTTAATATTCGTACTTAGGCAATATCCTTCTTTAGTTTACGAATGGTGTTGAATTGCACGATATACTCAAATAAAAACTTTGGTTACATGATGCACACATAAAATAATATAATCCTATAACTAAAATCCTAGAAATTATTTAGTTACGTCACTCAAATCATGTTTTTTTTTTCGCAATAACCGTGGCCATACGAGGAAAGCTAGTCATTAGAGTTACAATGTAAATTTAATGTTACTTAAAATAATAAAAAAATATTTACAATTATAAAACCCCTTACGTTTATTAGTAAGGGGTGTGAAACTAAAAATGTGGCCAAATTACACTTAATAAATGAAATCCAAATATATATACACAATTTTTAATAGATTTAGATTTAAATAAGCGTGGTAACATTAAGTTCGTAGAAAACAATTCGAGAAGTAGAAAGTAAAAAAAAAACAGTTTCGAGACAAAATTCCACGTTCCATACATTGTCATCAATATCTCAATTTTTTCGTTTTCAAGACAGAAAGTACTTAATTTAATTCATCATACAATCGACAAGTTTTATTTGATGCCTTTAAAATCATTGTTTTTGGATTTCTATAAACATAGTGTAGTAGGGAACGTAGCAATAACTACAAGCAATATATAAAAAAATAATTATAAACAAAAAAACAGCTTTAGTGAGGCTAGAATTTGGTACTGAAACGTAGTGTGACCTATATTAACGATTCGCGATATATTTTCTATAGACAGATTGGCGAGAGGCTAGGAACTATGTAAAATGATAAATATAGTGCAGTTTGGTACAATTAATAGCTATTTGACAAAAATATATTAGACTTACAGCTATAGACGAACTAGGCAGAAGGCGGGATTAGTCAATTGCTAGCTATAGAAAACATTATTAGAATACGGAATAAAAACATTTAGAAAGTAATAGTAATGTCAATAAGGCTTGTTGATAACAGAAAACAGTTTCGTCATTGAATATCTGAACGACTCAACCTTGTAACGTGGTAAGGCAATATTAATATTGGTGACGAATTTAAAGCTCATTGGTGCCGAAAATTCTAGACTGTGATTCAATTGTTCATTCAGAACGTGTCTTATATTGAAATAGTTGTTTTTGTATGATTGGCAATGCACAGTTTGTGCTGTATAATACAAAATAAAATGTATTAGGAAGGCAGATAGAACATGTTGTATGAATTGCATTTGTTATAATTGTAAAGATATGGTAATAGCGAATGTAAGCTGAGAAATGTAATTTTTTTGACAGCGTAAGTAGAAACGGTAGATTTATTTGATAGCTTTGCAGTAATTTATATGGATGTGACTAATACAAGATTTTGTACGGACAAAAAACTATGGGAAACTGAAAATTATGTATTGGTCGCAGCATGTATTCTTTATTTGATTATTAGCACCATTAATACGATATGGAGTAATAATTGAAAGCCTAAACATTATGTGCCTTAGATACAACAATATTGTATGATATTTATGATGCGTTCTATACAACGTGCTAACTAGAAATAAATGATAAACATTATTTTGAATGCCTGGACTTTGAACGATTCTCTTCATTGTTAGAATTCATTTCTGCAAAGGCTTGTATGTACTCCCAAAGATTTTGTTACTCCAAATGCAATTTTTATTACGAAATTAGGCCCAATGTTCGGAAAATTGTAAGTAACCCCTAATGATATGTTAGTTTTCCCTAAATATTTATCTTAGTTTTCTATCGCATTGTTTCTTATTGTATTTATATGGAAAATTGGGCACCCAGCAGTCTGGAAATTGATTTCGAATCCAGAGATATAAATTATAACCCTCATGTAATATTATTGTACAATTAAGTAACGCTTCTATGCGTAGTTTCGCTGAAATATTAAAAAATAATTCTATGATATTGTATAATTTTAGTAATTACCTACATTGTACCCATTTATGTACCTATATACTTTACTGGCATGTATATTCTTAATCTACGCAACTCGGAATAGTCACGCTTTTTCTTTACAAAGTAGACACCACTTTGATTCTCGCATGGCTTTTTGATATTAAAAAATTACAATCCATCTATTCTATAAACTTGTATAATAATTTCTTTTAAGTTATTTCTTATTATAAATGGAACGAAAATCCGTCTTATAAGTTTCGTGGATTTCAAAAGTTGAATACATAATACGTAAATAGAGAAAAATAATTGTAAGGATAATTAACCAATAGAGAAATACTCCTAGTTACGAATTTCTTAGTTCATCTGATGTGCAATTATGATTAACTGTTTTTTTAGCGAATTTGTTAATTTTTATTTAGTAATATTACGATTGTATCCATTATCATTGTATGTAAATATGTTCCGGAGTGTATTTATATTTTTTTTATTTGTATAATTAACATTAGATTGCGTTTATATGTTATGTTTGTCATTGGTCATGTCCTCCGCGCTTTCGTATTCACTTAGGTTTTTACAATTTTTCTTTATTTTTTAAAATAGATACACGCGAGTCGAATGGCTTATTCCAACGTGAGATAACATCACCAAATGACGATCGCTTTCAGAAGTTGGAATAGATCATTAGGTTCAAGCAATAAACTAAAGATAGACTTGTAAAAATGTTATAACATGTATTTTTAACCTATACATAGTAAGATATTTATAGAATTTTAGTCGTTTAATTATTTCGAACGACTTGTTATAAAGAAAATTGGTGCTTAAAGCTTAAAACAAAATATGACGGCACTTTGTCGTGTGTGTATTGTCATGGAAGGGGTCAGAGCATTATGACATAGCATGCGTTGTTATGCTTTCGTGCGATAAAGAATCGTTTATTTTTAAACGAAAAAAAAAACGTTAGAAAATGTTCTCTAGCCTGCACGCTGCTACAAAGTTAAGGCGTGCGGAACTTCATTTACAATTTCTTTTACATTATAGTTTTTTGACGTTTATTTAGTATTTTACTTTATTTTTAATGGTGTTGAAATAAACGATTTTGTATCACGTGGTGAGCAGTTATAATAATGTAGGTAAACTTTGCTCAATATCGATG
The DNA here is from genome assembly GCA_963856015.1 of Helicoverpa assulta. Lineage (NCBI taxonomy): Eukaryota > Metazoa > Arthropoda > Insecta > Lepidoptera > Noctuidae > Helicoverpa > Helicoverpa assulta. Next base: position 1,120,100 of record CAWLCW010000030.1, read on the forward strand.
AAAACTGAAAGTGTTACAGTTGATGCAATACAAACAAACAAACAAATTGAGTTTTATTTCAATGTTAACAAATCCATACATTTATCCTTAGAATGAAGGAACAGCCGATATCAATATTTTCAAGTGCAATGCACCTAGGGCTGCCATCCGTCCGGGTTTCCCCGGATTTGTCCTAGTTTGGAGGCCGTCCGGGGACCGTCCGGGCGGGGTTTCAAGAAATGTCCGGGGAAAACCCGGACACTTTCATCCAAGCACCTCATTGAATTTAAGTATATGTTAATAGTAAATGGATTACAAATTACGTATTATTTTGTTTAAAAAAAATCGTACTCGTTCGGGCAAAAAATGCTATTTAGGCCAAATGTCCGGGTTTTTTTAATGTTTGTCCGGGTTTGGCGAAATTCGAGATGGCAGCCCTAAATGCACCCAAAGTTTAAAAAAAATCTAGAACTAACTCTATTAAATCTATTTAAAGAAAATAGTAGCCTTTCTAAGTACCTACTTACAGTTATAAAAATAAAAAAGAAAGTTGGTGTAAGTATAGTAGCCGGCATATAACTTGGCAAGCTTGGCAATTTGGGACCTTTAATAAGTATGAGCTCGCACATAGTGCACTAAATTATACAAAAAAGTTGTCCCTGTTATTGCTTGTGCATTATTCTATGGTTATTGACATAATTTATTGGCGATTATGTATGCTTGAAAAAAATAGGTCCTGTTTTCATCTCACGATTCTTGCCAAGTTACGTGCCGGGAACTATACCTACTTAGATTTTCTTCAATTATTTTCTTCTTTCAATAAGAGAACGCTTGACGGCCTCAATTACACCAACTGCAGTTAAGTAGGGCCTTCCATGTTAAGGTCGTAATATAACCCATTACCTAATGTAAGTCCTGCGATTGTAAGGGAAATAAATATTCCTAGAGCACCAAAAAGAGTCCCCCCTGTCTATGCCACCTGCCATGTTACCTATTGCCTTATATTATTGATTTGACTTTTATAAAACCCACACATTTTCAAATAAATCCAGGAATTACAAATTCAAAGCATTTTTCACGCCATGTCAAAAGTTTTTATCATAATTTAAACCAGCGCCATCTGTGTTCCCCCCGTTGAACTAATACGAACTTTTGACGTCACGAGCTACAACGCACTTGTTACATTGAAAGTGCAATGCTGCTCAATTCCCGTGATTATTATTACGAGGTAAGGGAAAATTGATTAATTTATTATTGTTTTTATGCTTACAACTCAATTTTTAGCTAAGTCAATGTTTTTATTAGTAATCCGTTGATTTAAAGTGCGCGGTGTCCTAATGGGCAGAATGCATATTGTATTCTTCGTCGGTCCATCCACATGTCTAATGATGGAATATTTAACTTCGGTCTGTTTGTTTGTCTGTTTGATCCGTGTAATCTCTGAAATGGCTAGACCGATTTTGATGTGACTTTCATAGGCAAATTGTAACCAGGAGAGGTGATGCGGAAATTAGTCGCATTTGACTGCGGGTGACACCGTTGAGAACAACAAAGTCAACCTGCTTTGAATTTTTTTATTTTACCCAATCTATTTTAACAAAAGATCATTCAGAATCCCAGCATTTTTGAAACTTATACTTACCCAAATTCGTCTTTCCTATGCTCTATTCACATTGTGGGAGTCTGTCTCAGGCTGGTACCAACAAAAACTACATACGGGGTAGCACCCTATTTAAACAGTGACGTATTAGGCAAGTGCAGGGCCCGTAGCAGAGTGTAGCATGATGGGCCCCCCTTTGTTCTAAAATGTACCTAATATTTTTTTCTAGGCAACCGACGACAGTTTATTGATAAAAAAACAGGAGTCAAACCTCAATAATGTGTGAATGATTACAACCTAAGTACAACGACAACAAAAATACTTTACTGAGAATAGTACGTACATACCTACAAGTTTTCAAGTAAACAGTTGTATTAATAAAACTGGCTTTCATGGTACGGTTGATTTTGGTTCTAGGAAGAAAGAGAGACGATTCAGACTGATCAGCGAAATAAAAGATCAGTGCAGTTGCTCTGAGCCTCTCTAAGCTTGAGTGCAGGGCCCCGTTCGCGCGGGGCCCGTAGCAATGGTTAAATAGTTGTTCCGGCACTGTCCCTTAGTACCCATTTTAATTAGAGTTCAGTTCTTGTTGTTAGCTGCAACAGAAATAACTAGGCAACAGAAATACACGTTAACGTTAACACGTTCATGAGATTATTTATTTTTAGTTATTGTTAAATTTTGATTATTACAATATCTATACTTGATAGGTATGTATACCTACGTATTATAGGTACCTAAACCTATACCTATAACAAACTAGTTTTTATTTTATTTTTCGTTTTTAATAGGTACTGTTGGTGTGCCAATAAATGAATAAAATTAGAGATAGGTACTAAGATATCTATAAAGGACAATGGGCGCTTTGGTACCCTTTCCAACAGTGTTGATTCTAGTACCATTGCGTAGGTCTTGGCAAGGCAAAAAATGTTTACTATGACGACTAGTCCCAAATCCTTGTCCATTCCGCGAGACATCGAATAATAGAATGTGTAATGTTCATAAATCATCAACGTAGATGTAGTTCTTAAATCCAACTGTATTGAATAAAAACTGGTAAAGTAACAGAAAAACAGGAATTTGGCCTTCTTAAAATGTTTGCCTACCGACTGCTTTAAAAAAAGACTGTGCAAACCTTTGCAGTTCACGCAGAACTAGCTTATGTATTTGATGAAAGACTTTCAGTATTTACAATCAATTAATGTTTAATGATTATCGTGTTTTATTAATAACAGGTTTTTTTTTATTTCATATAATGTGTGGTACATGGAAGCCAGAATGTTTAAAGATAGTATGTAAAATGATTAGTTGTGTTTTCAGAAATGATTTTTTTATCATTCGACTAAACACTCGACAACAATCAATGGCCATAATTTTATGATTAAAAAAGAAATAGTCTGTTTTGAACCACAAAAGCTAAGATGAAAACTAAGACCGATTAGACTTTATTTTAGGCTGAGAATGTATGTATACAGTCCCGGTACGGAATGTATTAGCTGGAACACCTCAATCTCAAAATTCTGCTCGGATATGTGACATTGGTAAAGTAGTACTGGGAGTTTGTAGCCCAGTTAAATACTATTGCAAGCCTGGAGGCCTAGATACAAAGAAGGCGATAATTTTTCATAATGGATACCATTGTTCTTTTACAAAGACGGACGTCGTCGTCACCATCGTCGTCGTAACAGCCGAAATATGTCCACTGATGGTCTGCTACCTACCCCAAGCAGGGGGGATTTGCCTATAGACACCGCGCTGGGCACGCGTGGGTGAGCGTCTTAGACGGACTTTCATTTATTTATATATTTTTGTCTCCATTATGCTTCGGATATGGATCAGGAACGTGTATGGAGTCCTTCAAGTCGTAAAAACAATGTTTTTGCCGCACGTTCAAATAAATTGTCAAAATAAAGGACTCGAAGTGAAGATTGTCACAAATATTTTGAACACAATGGAAAATCATAACAACTGTGTAATTTGTCGCCGAGGTCGATATCATCATCATCATCATCTCAGCCATAGGACATCCACTGCTGAACATAGGTCTCCCCCTTAGATCTCCACCCACAGATACCTGTTGGAGGCGACCTGCATCCGGCGTCTTCCGGCGGCCTTTATAAGGTCGTCTGTCCACCTTGTTGGTGGACGTCCTACACTGCGCTTGCCTGTCCGTAATCTCCACTCCAGCACTTTTCGGCCCCATAGAGGTTGATATCGTATCGTAACTTTGATAACAATAATATTTTACTATAAAATGATCTTCTGATGGAAAATCCGTTGTAAACAAGTCTTAATCACATATTTTTCTTTAGGTATGTTTTGTTTATTTATTTATTTTTATTTATTTCATTTAATCTTACAAGCTAACAGATGATACATCCAAAACGCTTATAAGACTAGACATCGGCAGGTATTACACAACCTCGTCATTATGTAGGTAGTAGCAGAATTAGTAGGTACACACATTACATTATAATTATTACACACATTATATTGTCAGGAATGGTCATGGTAATACTAATTAACATAAATAATAATAATCAAAAAACAATCTGAGTCCATAAATAACATTAATATTAAAATAAAATACCAATAATAATAAAAAATAATTAAAGCAATACGCAACTGTCAATTATAATAATTAATTATGAAATAAATTTATGGAAACTTGATAGCTAGCAGTTATTTAGAATTCTTTTAAATTCTTTATACAAATGTCCTAATCCATCGGCAAATAAGTCTAAATCATGGTGCTGTGCAAGTATGTCCCCAATAATGCGGAGTGCGCGGTTGGTGGGCGCTTGCCGAGGGGGGGCTCCAGCAGTCGCGGGCGGCGCCGCGGCGCTACCTGTCCCTGCGAGTTTGCTGACACGTTCCTAGGGACCAAGATACGGACACGCTCTAGTTTTTGTGGACTATCGATCTTGTTGTGAATTATGGACAGATATTGCATGACCTGAGACATTGCCCTTCTGAATTTCAACGTTTCAATGTCCACCATGCCAGATACGAATAAGGAAGGGTACAAGTAGGGATAGTATCCATATTGTTTTTTATACATCCATCGAGCAAATTTGCGTTGTATTTTTTCAATAATTAGCACGTATTTCTCTTCGTAAGGATTCCAGACAACAGCACCGTACTCGAGTTTACTGCGCACATAAGCATTGTATAATACTTTTGCCACCCGTGTATTGTCAAACTGTGACGCAGTCCTTATGACGAACCCTAACATTCTGTGCGCTGACTTACAAATATTGTTGATGTGCTTGTGAAAGTCTAATTTGCAATCTAATAGTAACCCTAAGTCCCTAATTTCTTTAACTCTTTCCAAAGGAGCGTCAGTCAACTTATAATTAACAATAATGGGCTGTGATTTTCGCGTGAACGTTATTGTTTTACATTTGAGATTATTGAACGGAAGGACGAATTGTTAATAATATGTTTCTTTTTCTTGTCGTGTGTTGTATTATTAACATCCACCATATTAGCAGCCAGCATCAGTTTTATCATTAAGGTTGAAAAGTCAGGAGACGATGTTAACATAGTACATATTACGACTCAATCTTGCTCCTCAAGAGGTGCTGAGATAATGATGAATTTCTTCTTAAAAATAAAACCGACTCCCAAAAACACTGAAAAGCAAAAAAAAACTATTCTTAGGTGCATCGGCCTAGAAGTCAGTGTCTAATGGATGTAACTAAGTTTATTTCGCCACCGACTTCTAGGCCGATGCACCTAAGAATAGTTTTTTTTTGCTTTTCAGTGTTTTTGGGAGTCGGTTTTATTTTTTTGCAAAAAGTTTTTTATTTTTAGCTTTTCAGTGACAAGCATAGTTGTCACTATCCGCATTAGTGGAAAGTTCTCATCAATACGAACAATATAAGCCCAAACACGAAGTAGTTTACATATTCAATTGTCGAGTTCCCTCGACCTTCGCTAGTCTCCATCATCAGGTCAGCTTCAAACCTTTACTGTTGCAAAGGTCTCGTCAATACGAACAAAATAAGCCCAAACACGAGGTAGTTTACACATTCATTGTTCAAGTTCCCTCGACCTTCTCTGGTCTCCATCATCAGGTCAGCTTCAAACTTTTACTGTTGCAAAGGTCTCGTTAATACGAACAAAATAAGCCCAAACACGAGGTAGTTTACACATTCATTGTTCAAGTTCCTTCGACCTTCTCTGGTCTTCATCATCAGGTCAGCTCCAAACCTTCACCATTGCATAGTGTTATCAGACATACGCCTTAGTGTCAAGTTTTTAACCTACGTATGCCTACAATTTGCGAAAGTTGCCCTCGATTTCTCAGGGTTTCCATCATCAGATCCTGACCTGGTGACTATGGGACCACCTGGGAGGTAAACCCTATCAAACAAAAAAAAAATTTTGCAAATCGGTCCAGGCGTCTCCGAGTAATCGGTGAACATACATAAAAAATAAAAAAAAAAAAAAAAAAAGATCCCGACGAATTGAGAACCTCCTCCTTTTTGGGAAGTCGGTTAAAAAAGATGAATAGAAATGTTTTGAACTTTTGTCAAATCAGATGACGATTGTGTTTGCGTAGTATGACTCCATAGACTATTACAACCTTTAGATTATAATAAAGTGTATCTCAAACAATGTAAGATGTCTATTAACTGAGTTTAAAATTATTACACTGACGGCATAAGTATGCCTCTTAATGAATTTGCATATATGGATGACATACTTGTATGTCGATTCAATTTTTATCGTTACTCGGATTGGACAGCTAATTGAGGCAAGCCCCATCGTTTTTATTATTCTTCACGTAATTACCTTTCTAATGATATATCATACGTTACTGTTGGAGCGGGTACCAAATCCCATACAAAGTGCCCATTGTCCTTTTGTTAAATATGGTACAGACGGACACTGAAGTCTTAGTAATGCGTGCCCGTCGCGTTTGACCCTTTGGGTACGAAACCCTAATAACAAGCCTAGTCAAATTAAACTATGTACCTAGCTACCTATAGAAAGTACATATCTAAGTACTAAGTACTTACCTAGGTAGGTACCAATTTTATGAGATAGGTAGGTTTATTTATTCTTTAGAACGAAAATACACTACAGGCACTGTAAGGGTACCTACAAAATATTGCAGTTGATTTCTTTGTAGAACCTACCTACCTAAGTGCAACTCTGTAGGTACCATCAGAAATTAAAAGTTAGATCCTAGGTACCTAATTAATATGAATAAAACCACAGAAAAATAAAAAACCACAACCTGGTGTGTCATAATTGAGAAAACTGCTACTTATCCTGCAGAACCTAAGTAGGGATCTACTTCTACCTACCTAAGTAGGTACCTACTTATGTATTTTTTTCACAAGCATAACGTCATTCATTGATAACTAGGTAACCTACCTGCCTAGTGCCTACATACAAAATACCTACTTAGGTACTAGTCACAAAACCTCAAAGTAGGCAAAATACCTATTCTACATATACTTAAACATAACAAGCTAAGAAGCCAGTCTTAACTTATCCAAGCAAAGCAAAAACGTAAATAAAGTTACGCTAAACAGTACGAACTCCCATTAAATAATCCAATAAATCGAAAATTCTCACAATCATCGGCAAAAGGGATCGCAAAAATCAATAGTCGATGGTTTCAACCAAGCTTACTGCCTACAAACCTACTAACGTGACGTAACATCTTTTACACAGTTTATTTTACTACGAAACTAGACTCTAATGTGTTCAAAATAAAGTTGAAGCTCGCTTGAACGTGGTAAGGAGTTATGACGTTCCAGTATTGAGTGCGAAAGAACAGATAATCGACGCCTAGCCTTGTGCGATATCGATTTTGACAACGGCTACTTTCACTGAAACGCAATGCGAGCAATCTTGCTATCTCCCTCGCTCTTACTGCAAAAAACAATGATGCAGAAAGAGAAAGGTATCGTGAATCATGTCGACGCAACTTGGGGTCGCCGCAGCGGCGTTGCCATGACAACAGGTCACCGGGAGTGTATGATTTCCAATATAATTGTTCGATATTTTTAGGTCAAAATGTCTGAGTTTTTAATAAAAGTATTTATGAACGACAATAAACTGGAAATATGCATGGATAACGGTAATGTCACTATGGTGGTGGACAAAAACGATTTTCTCATTGATTCGGTAAGAATTTTATTGGAATTTGACGCTGACAAAATGGCGGATGGTTGTAGATAAAATATTTTACTTTAGTAAGTATTGATTTTTTGACAAACATCGATAATATTGTAGATGTTGGATTAGTTTTACAATGAGTAGAAGTTACGTAATTTTCTGTCGTTAGATGCGCCAGTTATTTTTAGTTAGGTACCTAACTACTTAGATATATTTATACGGATCAATAGTGTCTTATTGGATTTGAACTAGAAATGTAATGAAGTGGTCAGTTCATCTTGCTGTCATGATTTTCATGTAGAAATGATATGATTATGAATGAATATAAAATTGAATAATAATAATATGGGTAAATAATGTACCGTAGATCTATAAGTACTTACCTTTACATTGTAATTCGATTAACATAGACATAGGTAGGTACCTACCTAAGTAGCTTTGATTGATTTTTAGGTAATGAGTAGGTAGGTATTAGGTAATTATCATACGATTTTTGCGAGAATGATCAACATTACACTTTAAAAGTCGGAAATTCTTTCTTGGTTGATGAATCTAAGTAGGTACTCAGGTAGGTATAAGGTAGGAAAATGACTTAGGTACTTAGGTACCATTTCTTTGATCTGAGTACTTAACCTACCTATAGATGTATTTTATTTAAATAGTTGTGTATCCCGCGGGCTCACCCGCGTTTTGATAGTACGTAATAAGTACCTACCTATTTCACGCCTGTATCAATAGGCTGTATACACACTTGTAGGTGCGTAGGTACCTACCTTTGTCTGTAGGTTTCCATTTGTTTATGTAGGTACGTACCTATGATTTTTTGAATAAATAGGTTAAAAAAGCCAAATCTTACAAAGAATCATATTTCCACATCAGTAAGGGCATTACCTAAGTAGGTATTTATAGGTAGGTATATATATTTCTGTACCTGCCTATGCAGTGTTTGACATATCATCAGATTTTCATCTCAATTGGTGCAGCAGTTTTTAGGTACTTACTGACAAACAAACTTTCACACTCTTATAGAGGTAATGTTTAGAAGGATACCTCGTCAGTAGAAACACCATTGGTAAAGCGTTTATTTATAAATTGCCGTGTGAAATATTACACCTGATAAACCGTTGGCTTTTCTAGGAAATCGTACCTATCTATACCTACTTAATATTATAAAGCTGAAGAGTTTGTTTGTTTGAACGCGCTAATCTCAGGAACTACTGGTCCGATTTGAAAATTTCTTTCAGTGTAAGATAGCCCATTTATCGAGGAAGGCTTTTTATCCGGGTTCGTGTAGAGGTTCCCACGGGATGCGGGTGAAACCGCTGGCAGAAGCTAGTAATTAATAAGATCCGAAGAGCCTAGATACCTACCTCATTTCTACTATCACATAGGTAAAGTGGATATTTTTTAATGCTTACCTAGTGCTTTCCTACAGTAAAGGTAATTACTTATACTTTATTGTCCTTCTAAAATTGAAAGAAAAGTGAGTGTAAAATGACAGTAGCGTGATAGCATAACTTTTTGTTATTAACACCATAACTATTTAGTAATCTATGTTTGCCAGTGGCTTTACCCGCATCCCGCAGTAGGTAACTCTTTTGCGCATCTGGATAAAAAGTAGATAGCCTTTCGAAGCGTAAGTATAGTTATCGGCACGGATATTGAGCTCTCGGCGGAAGAGTGGGGATCGCTTTGCGCACTGTACACATAAGGCAATAAACCAATAAATCGCTTCTGCGCAGGTGAAGGTCAGGGCTCAATATCCGGGCCGATAACTATACCTACCTACATAGTGAACGTTAATTGGGCTATGCAACACTTATCGTCGTTTACAGTCTCTTGAAAGGCAGACTTTTTGTTTACATATCTACATGCTAATCTCAGGAACTATTAGACTGATTTCCAAAAATCCTTCACTGTTAGTTAGCCCATTTATTGACAAAGGCTATAAGTATTTTGACTGCTTTTTATCCCGATACGCCTAACCGTCGATCCTACCGGACACGGGCAAAACTACGAGCAGTAACTAGTCTATTTTATATCAACGTAATAGACAAGCGAACAAACTACAAGGAAGGGTTGGTATAAAACAATGTGACACAACAGTAGGAAGTGGTAGCGCCCTAACCCTTCGCTTCCGACCACGAAGCCCTAATAGTAATGTTTTTAATATCCTCACTATTAAATAGGGCTGTTTTCAATGCATGTGTCGTTTTCAAAAAAGGGCTGGTCGGTCGCTAAGTCAAAGGCTGTCAAAGGATAGCAAAGTTAAGCAACGCTTGGCGCGGCCAGTCCGTGGATGGGTGACCATCTTGTCATAACGAGTTCTGCCGAGTTTCGGTAGGCATGATGAACAGATCTGTAAGTCCCTTCTGTTATTTGAACATCTTTGACAGTCGTTACGGCTAGCTAGCTAGCTAGTCACAAGCTAGAAACTCTAACAATGGAGTCTAAACAAGGGGTACCTAGGTACTTATTGGGTTGGCCGGTTTACTGGGTTGAGGAGGTCAGATAGGCAGTCGCTCCTTGTAAAACGCTGGTACTCAGCTGCTGAAATGGGTAAAATATTCGCGCGTGTTCTATTTCTCCGCGACAACTTTTACTTTCTTTTGATTGAACTTGTTGACAAATCTACCCAATAGAGATTTCTTCTTACGTCCTAAAAAAAAAAAAGAAAATGAACGTAAGTCTTGTTATGACATACCTACTTACCTTACTCAAAAACAGCCCTTTACAATCCTACCCCTTGTCCCGATCTTAAGCGGAACCCTAAGAAAAAATAAAAAGGTCAATGCACCCGGAACAGTGAGGCACGCGCGCGCCACAGGTGTTCGTTCGATAATATCGATTTTCGCGCGGCAATCGATAAGTGACGTCAAACCAATATGGTGGCTGCGCGCGCAGCTGTCGCTCGATAAAAAACACGTATGCTAATGAAAGTAGGGTCGATAAAATAGGGGTTTAACAATATCATTTTTGGGACACGCGAATGTACTTTTTTTTTGTAATTTACTATTTAGGTTGACGAATTTGAATAGGGTGCTTTGGACTTTGTAGTTAGAAAGATTTGAATATTGTTTGTTTCTGGGATTACGGGCTTAAAAAGTGTAACGCACAATGATGGAAAAAGTTTTAACTGAAATTTTGTACTTTTAAAATAATAGCAAATCATACACGTTTAGTCCGATTATAAAAATGTGTTAGATAGTCCGTTTATCAAGGAAGGCTTAAACTTGCTACAACTTTTATTCAGATGCGATGTAGTTCCTGAAATTGCTGGCTAAAGCTAGAATTACGATAAAACATCTTTTTATTTATGTTACAACAAGAAACATTCGTTCATAAAAGTATCATCATCATCAAGCATTATACAAAATAACTATCTATTATTAGGAACATGCATAGTTTAACCATATCCCACATAAGAGAGAGCTCTCGTACTTCAGTAGTAGATTCAAACTGAAAAAAGTACCTAGTCAAAAATTCAGTTTCGAGATAAATACTCATAACACCCAGCCCACTCCGTAGGCAAAAGCTAGTTTCTCATCTCAAAAAGATACCAACTACAGACTACAGTATAATGTAGTTAATATTAAACAATATGATATAGTTCGGTTAACGTTTACGTGTGTACGTAATGACGTAACGCAGTTAGCAGGACGTGGTATAGGGGCTGCCGGTGACGGGTAGGGATGGGATTGTCGATATCGATAAACGTTCTTAATGATGTCTTAGTGCTGTGGGTAATTTTACATTAAAATGGTAATTGCAAGAAATAATGGAGTTACAAAACAAAAATATTCTGGTTTGATACACATAGGTACTTACAATAAAAAGTCGTGGTGGCCTAGTGGGTAAAGGACCAACCTCTCAAGTATGAGGGCGCAGGTTCGATCCCAGGTCAGGCAAGTACCAATGCAACTTTTCTAAGTTTGTATGTACTTTCTAAGTATATCTTAAACACCATTGACTGTGTTTCGGATGGCACGTTAAACTGTAGGTCCCGGTTGTCATTGAACATCCTTGGCAGTCGTTACGGGTAGTCAGAAGCCAATAAGTCTGACACCAGTCTAACCAAGGGGTATCGGGTTGCCCGGGTAACTGGGTTGAGGAGGTCAGATAGGCAGTCGCTTCTTGTAAAGCACTGGTACTCAGCTGAATCCGGTTAGACTGGAAGCCGACCCCAACATAGTTGGGAAAAAGGCTCGGAGGATGAGGTACTTACAATAAATTTTATATAAGTATGGGTGTAACAGAAAGATACCTAAATATAATAGAGAGGGTGTATAAGTATACCTACTCTATACGTTGGTTATTGTTGGCTAGTTAGATATTAAATTAATAGTATCAGTAGTTTACTTAAAGTAGTTTAATAGTTTGTAACTTCATCTAGCACACCAGATTTCTTTTAACTTTAAACAAATCAAATGAATTGATTTAAAAAAGAACTACATGATACAAACAAGTTACTAATAGAAAGCGACAAAGGGGTAAATATGCATTTCAAACTTATGTATAAGAATTCCATACTTACTCATAGATAGTATATTATGGTACACAATCTTAAAGGGCTCTATCGACATCGATAACCCAGCAACCCCATCACTCAAAGCCCTTTGTCACGAGCCAGGTGTCGCGCGGGGTCATTTGAGCCACCTGCCCATGTGTGAGTAACTGTATACAGACACGGTTTGTAACGCACACATGCACACCAAAGGGTTTGTTTGTGTGTTTTTGCTCGCGTCTGCAACATTAGGCTAAATACACTGTGTTTCAATTTTTTTAGCACTGAGCTGGTTTTTTGTTGGGTTAAATATGGAGTGTAATGTGAGAAAATATGGGTGGTATTTTAATGGGTCAGTATTTGATGGTAGAGTGTATTTTTTCTGATAAGAAATTCGTATTTAATTTTACTCTCCATAATACAAGCCCATATCTATTGCTTATATTATCCAGAAGATGGGATTAAGATTAGCTCACAGAGTTTAAACCTATTAAAAACAAATTGGATCAGTTAGCGAATGTTTCATTACCTCAAAAAAGAAAACAAGTATTCTTTCCGTGTCGTCTATCAAAAATCACGAAAGATGTATTCATAAACGAGTTTTTAGTCATTTTGATTTTCATTTACAAAAAAGCAACAATTAAACCCATCCAGAAAAACGAGACTCCAAAATATATTCGTAATACTTATAACATGTTTTCTTTGATATGCAAATACACCGGTTCAACAATCAAGAATTTTGACGTCAAAACATGGAATCACGCTTTTCATTGTAAACTGGAATAAACATAATACAAAGCTTTTGATGTCACAATCATTCAACAATAAGTGGTCTACTATCTTTCTAGACACAACAATGTCAACTAAAGGCATTTCCAACAAACGCAGAAACTACAATATTTGCTCCATAACATATAACAGCAATAATATTTCAAGCTTTGTAGCGTTAATTATTTTCCTCTTGGAAGTTTCACCATGAGGTAAGCTTGGCTAGCAAGTAGCCAAGTGACAGCAATGCTCGAACGAGGGCAGTGCCGCCACCACACCACCACCAAACTCACGCTCAGACCTTCCGCAGCATCATCCATAGACGCTCCCGAAATAACCTCCCCAAAACAGACAAAACCCAACCAGCAATGGTCACAAAACAATACGTACAGCTAGAAACACGGGACGTACGACGCCCCAGGGTAGGTTAAGGGTGCATTGTATACAGCTAACGTCAGATAGCCTGACAAAGTAAGCAAACCCACACGAAATCCAACTTAACCACCTTCTAATAAGGTTGACATTGCTTATTTTCCCATCAAAGATAGGTTGTTTGAAACGAGGGTGAAGAAACAGGGGTGTTTGCAGGATGCGGGACGGGGGGAAGGTAGGGTGCGTCGCGCAGGCGTGCTTCAGTCGCCCGCGCGACCCCGCTGCCGCCGGCCGCGCGCCATGGACGAGGGAAGAGCGCGCGATCGCGCTCCACTCACGGTGATTGTCGCCCCGAGCAACGCCTCGCCGCCCAGACTGTCGCCAGCGGACCTGCTGCCCGACGGCGATGCGGCGTTCCACCCCCTGTCCGCAGTCAATGGACGGCTGACACCGCCGGGGCTCGAGCCCGCCTCGTACGCGACGCTCACCCCTCTACTCCCACTGCCGCCGATCAGCACCGTTTCGGACAAGTTCGCGTACCACGCCGGGGGCACCTTCACAGTAATACAGCAGCAGCAGTCGTACGCGTCCTTATCACCAACTCCTTACAATGAGCCGTTGTCGCCTCAGTCGGCATACAGCCGGCGGAGTGCGTCGCCCAACTCATTCGAGAGGCGATCCCCCACGCCGCCATTGCCGAGTCCTGGCTTGGACTTGAACGCGGCGTTGCTCGCGAGAGAGGAGCAACAACAGCAGCAGCAGCAGCAGTCACAGAGCGACACAGAAGAAATAAACACAAAAGAATTAGCTCAGAGGATAAGTGGGGAACTGAAGAGGTATTCGATACCTCAAGCGATATTTGCTCAGAGGGTGCTATGTAGGTCCCAGGGCACGCTAAGTGACCTGCTAAGGAATCCAAAGCCCTGGTCGAAGCTCAAGTCGGGGAGGGAGACGTTCCGAAGAATGTGGAAGTGGCTTCAAGAGCCGGAGTTCCAGAGGATGTCCGCCTTGAGGCTAGCAGGTATGTGATGCATGATGTTCTGTTGTTTGTAGATTTTATACTAGATGATGTGCTTTTGTTTTTTTTTTTTTGTAATTTTAACCAGGTAAGTTTACAGGTGTTGATTCTCCAATAAGAATAATACAAACTGTAAAAGAATCACGCTGGTACAAATATGAAATTTTGAATTGACGCAGGTTCTGTTTCAGACATGAACCTGACCACGTGGTCCATGTTTTTTTGTATGATGCGTAGAACGAAAATGCGACACTAGTACTATGAATTAAAAGCCTCTTTTGGAAGGATTGCCAAACTGTATATTTCTGGGCACTGGACCTATATAATCTAGGATTAAAATTCCCTCGCGCCTGAAATAACCCTTTTACCTTTATAAACATACCTAAATTGTGTCATAATACGCAGCTGAATAAAACCGCGCTTCAGTCAGCCTACATTAGCATAATATAGCCTGACCTGGATTGCCACGTGGACTTTAAATGCATAAAATCGTTCTAAATATACATTTATAATTTTGTTTGGTATTCAAACTGGCATTTTTCTCAAAAATCTACTAAGTTTTCCTTTAAGCTTCCGATGGTTCTGAAACTGCCTTAAGTTCATCTAAAGTTTGGCAAGATACTTTTAATGTTTCAGTATCATTTTGTAGTCTTTAATATATAAACTGATAAGTATATGATAAACCTGCCTATCACCCTTTCACGGCTGAAACTATTAAACCAATTTGAAAATTCAAATGTTGGGTAGGCTACATGCTACTTTTTATCCTCGTGCGTGGAGTAGTTACCACGGTACGCGGGAAGCTAATTATAAATAAAGCTACCCAAATACATAATAAGATATTCGACAAGGCTTTTAAATATGAAGTTGTAGCAGTAAAATAAATTATAGAGAAACAATAAGCATTGTTAATGCGTATAGACGTCTAGACGATGAGAGTAATAATAGACAATACCACAGATATAAAGCAAATCTACCAAACCATAACTATGAAATTGTGAAGTTTATTTAGTACCTAATATTGGTTCTCCATCTCTCAAGTATGAGTGTTCGATTTCAGGTCAGGCAAGTACCAATGCAACTTTTCTAAGTTTGTATGTACTTTCTAAGTATATCTTGGACACCATTGACCGTGTTTCGGGGGACACGATAGACTGTAGATTCCGGCTGTCATTGAACATCTATGGCAGTCGTTACAGGTAGTCAGGAGCCAGTAAGTCTGATAACCAGTCTTACCAAGGTGTGTAGTGTTGTTCGGGTCATATAAAACACTGTTACTCAGCTGCATCCAGTTAGACTGGAATTCGACCCCAAAAAAATTCGGGAAAAGGCTAGACAGATATTGAAAATGGTCGACAAACCACAAAGTAAACATTGCCAACATAACAGAATTGTATGAAGCAAATCTTAAACTTATTCTAAATCAAGGGTGAAGACCTTTTTAAATATTCATAGACCGCGCTAGGAGTGAAAGTGGCCCATAACCCTTGTGAACTGCCAAACTATAATGATTCTTATGTGAATCCCAGAAAATACCATTAAGTTCATTATTTTTCTTGTGAAAATTGTCTGAAAGTAATTTATGAATCAGTATTTTGTTTGCTTCTTCATAAATAGTTTTCTGATTTCACTTTTGGAATTTAATGCTGTTCTTGGCATTGATAGGTTTATTGGTTGGATTCTATCAGAAATTGGCATTCAAGTTTTTCCTACATTACAGCTAATGGTTAAAAATATGCATATCTTCAATAGAGCCAGAGTTGAAAGGGTCAAAAACACTTGACACTGAAATCTATGTACTAATATGATTGTTTGTTTGCTTGAACGCGGTAATCTCAGGAAGCATTGGTCTGATTTGAAAAATTATTTCACTGTTAGATAGTCCATTTATCGAAGAAAGCTACAGGTTACTTTTCATCTTAATGCGGGCAGTATTTACCACAAGACGCGGGTGGAACCGCGGGAAAATATTATATATGTAAACGCTGTATTTTAAGCTATTTATTTTGTCAACACAACACAAAATTGTTCCAATAATACCTACATGGTTTTACTCTAAAGAAAAACCCAAGATTCTCCATAAAAGTATCACCTACGTAATTTACTATTAAGCCAATGATGCGCCACTAGAGTATCGATAAACGCTTGCAGTTTACAAACAGCGGGCGCGTCAGCTGCCTCTATCGATTCGTACAATCGATGCGTTGGGTCACCGCGCGGTCGATGCGGTACGTCACTAGTTGTGGTGACCACGCGATTGGGGGAAAGCGGGAATGAATGGGAAATAATATGTTGCGTTTTGTTTTTGAGAGTTGGGTTAAAAATTGTGTGCTTGTTTTGGTTGGGTTACAGATGCAATGCTCTTGAATCAGTGGTGTATTTTTAATATTTTTAACTGACTTAAAAAACATCAATGGTCTTACTACAAAAACTTAACCACCTGTTTTACGCTTGTCTAAAAAAATTGTGGCTGCAAAATGAACCATATGTCAACGTCATAATTTGACATTTTTTTAGACAAGTCTTAAACTGAAGTTTAAAAGTTTTTGTGGTAAGACGGTATGTAATTAGGTTATTAGTGTGACCTGTTTGTGTGTTTGCGGACAATTATCTCACGTTTGGCATCCGATTTTCCATACGGTCTCCAGCATAGTATTTGTCAGACTTAGAAGTTTTTAACTAACACTAATATTGAAATCAATGATGAAATTAGCATTAATGGATTCTTTGCTTTTTTTTTAGTAAAAAAATAATGATAATAACTTGGGTCATTAATAAAATCAAGATAAAAGACACCTCCAGCTGCGTGCATCGATTCTAATGTTAATGTATGCACGGTCGATGCATGACGTAACTATGGGGTGCGTTACCCTCGCGTTGTAAGGGATTATGGGTTCTTGGTTAGTGCGTAACTAATGTATTTTTCGCATAGTTGGGGTCATTATTTTAGTAAAATTTAGACCAGTTTGGTAACGTTGAAAGAACATATAAAAAAAAAGGTTTTCTCTAGATTCTATTGGTGACCTTAGTACTTATTACAGAGTGAGCAGAATCTATATTTTCTTAGTTGTAAACTTTATCTGGATTTCCAAAATGATGTTAGCTGAACCAGCTCAGCCATTCTACATTAGATCCAATTTTTGGTTGACTGGTTAACAACGCTAAAGGAAATAGGTCCGCCATTGTACATATAATTTGTTATAACATGTGCAAAAAGTGTTATAAAATAACTTTTTAACTTAATATGTATTATCCATAAGGTTTTGTATTATAGAGAGCTTTTTTCTCAACAACTGTGACATTAAAATTAAAATGTCCTACAAACTTCAACACCCATAGTCACCCTACACATTTTGACAGTTCATGTCGTCGGCACGCGACCTCCCCTGTTCGATAACCATTGCGTTTTGCTTACGTATCACGAAAGTTGATCGGTGCAGTAGGCGGACAATGTATACGGTAGTGTTTGTCACTATGATGGATTGGTTAGGTTTTTTAGAGCAATGGGAAGGTAGTTATTTGGTTAGGTTTCTTTTACTTTTGAATTTTGTTTATTGGTAGATTATATCCAGGGATGATGCAATAACATTTCTGGTATGTATGCCTGTTAAAGAAGAACTGGTATAGTCATGCAATTTTGAGATAAGTTGGTCAGCATTTTAGGTTTCGTAATTTGTTTATAATGCAACTCGTGTTTACATCACCATAGCTTCTTATTACTTCAACACTTTTAAGAGTGTAATTTTTATTGCTGTTTTTTCTTCAGCAGTCTTCAACGATGTGCCAATGTACATTTTCGAATTTATGTACTTTTTAAATATGTCTTGTACATCAATGATTAAGTTGAGGTAGGCAACGGTGATGGACAATAACTTGAGGAAATCTGGACTTAAATGTCTGGAATCGCCAATCCACCTTGAGTAAGCGGTGGTGACGAGACTCATTCGTCTCTGTATGAGAAGGGCAACAATAAAAAGCTTGATGATGATGAGTCTTCAACTTCATTAAGTTTCCCTGGTCAATAAATTGATCCTTATCGTCTATCATCAGTTGCCCTCCGCCTAACATTTACTTTAACATAACTGTTAAGCTTAACTCTATCAAATCAACCAAAAATCTTCACATTTCCAAGTATTATCATGGACAACATCATCAAACTTTTACTATCATCCCTAACGTCTAATATGATTACGTTTAATATCATGAATGACGTCATTTCATGAACGCATAGTTTCCTTATCGTGCATTAGTTGGAATATGATTGAATGGGACTCTTCCTCATGTTGTGTATTGACGTATTTGTCATATAATGTATTGACAAATTCGTCATATGTATTGACATTATTTTCATATGTATGTATGTTTTTTGGGATTGGTGACGTAAATTTTTCCTCAAAGTATTTTTTATACTAGCTTTTGCCGCACTCGGATAAAAAGTGATAGACTTTAGCTTGTTTGCAATACAAGGGCTATTCAACACTGAATGGAATTTCGAATCGGTCCAGTAGTTTCTGAATAAGCGCGTTCAAGCAATAAAGAAACTCTCCTGCTTTAAAATCTATACCTAACTGCTGGTCCGATTTGAATAATTGTTAAATACTTCCCACAACGCTACCTACACTTTTTTGTGTTGTTTTGGTAAAGTAGGTTCAAAGAAAATTAGGGGACCCCTTATCTATAACACCTAATTAAATTCTACAAACTGTTGTTATCGCGTGGGTATAGCAACTATGTGTTTTAATCAACATCAAGTTTTAACTTCTACCAACTTCAATTTCAAGTTTTTTCTATTTTGTCTACTAAACCTTTCTCAGCCATTCCAAATTAAGGCCAATAAAGCCCATTAACAGGCAGACACCATCATTTATCCTGAAGAACTACAAAAACCCTCAAAACGGTACCGCAAGCGAAGCGACCCCCCCTCCCTCTGTGACGTCAGACACCCCGTTTATCGATCCACCCCTCCCCCCGCGGTCGCCTGCCGTCGGCTTGTGTTATACGTTCCTATATGGGGTTTCTTCAGTATACCTTTCCTCTAACATTTTGAGATTTTTATGGCGTATATTTGGAGTTTCAGGTATTGTAACGTGTGGCTTTGAGTTATTCCTAGTTAGCTCCTGCCAGCGGTTTCACCCAAAATTCTCCACGAATCAGGATAAAAAGTAATAAGCCAATAACCTTTCTCGATAAATGGTATATCCTAACCTAACACTAGAAGAATTTTTGAAATCGGACCCGTAGTTCCTGAGATTAGCGGGTTTAAGCAAACAAACAAGCAAGCTTGTAATATTAGTATATACTTATAGATCTAGCTAGACTTTTCCCATGTATGTTATGGTCGGCTTCCAGACCGGCCAGATGCAGCAGACCAGTGATTTACATGGAGGGTCTATCTGACCTCTTCAACACAAAATATTTTTCTTTAACAATATTTTGATCTCACTTTTCCTCGTCGATTTTCCAAGAAAAACGGTTTGGCATAAATAATTTTGATTTCTTCGTTGACCTTTGATGGGTTCAATCGAAAATTATGTTAAATGTCAATTCTCTAAATATAGTCAAAGCAATTTGTAATCTGATAGACCGGGGATTTATAATGGCGACTTTTGATTGGTTTGGACCTGATTTACAATATAGTCCGTGTTTTGGAAGCCAAGAAATGGTGGGTACCGGCTGTCGTTTGAATATCATTGGCAGTGTTACTTGTAGTCTGAAGCCAGAAAGACTGACAACCTTTAAAAGGGGCATCGAGTTGCCTGGATAACTGGGTTGAGGAGATCAGGCAGGCAACAATAGTCCTCAGTTGCACCCGATAAAGACTGGAAGATGACACCAACATAGTTTGGAAAAGGCTACGCCGATTTTGATATAAGGATTACACGCACACTTCAAAAAAAACATATTCCTAATTCTATGTCCGTAATTAATCCCACTGAAATATTTTCAGTATTATCACTGCGAATTTATAATTTTGTTACGTCTGAGTGGATGCTAAAAATTATCAGCCATGATCATTTAGCAATTGAAACGTCACTTGTTGAAAATTATCTTTGAGCATAAGTACTTATATCCTGTGCTTATCTGGAGGTAGTTAAGTTTAAACCAGCTTCCGCCAGCGGTTTCACCCACGTCCTGGAGAACTCTATCCTTGACATGGATACTATACTTTAGATTGTTAAATTATGTACTTTTTAATTCTAATATTCGGTGGAGGCGGTCCAAATTGGTGTTGCAAAGTTGTCCCGAAGTAGCGGTGTCAATAATAACTCCTTTATTCAGAAACTGTTCGAAGAAGTCATCTGCAAATATTGACCAACTAACTCAAAAATTTGAATCTTTAAACTGCTGTCGCGAGGATATCATAATCTACGTAGTGGCCTCACAAAAAATAACAGCATACAAAATTTAAATACTCTTAATTTTACAGATACCCCAAACCAGCATCAAACCATTAAAGGCGACAATGTAAACAACATGCCTCAACAGCCTTACTGCCAGCCTCGCGAGTACCAGGGTGCTCCGCCCGCGCCCCAGGGCTCCACAATGTACCCTGGGCCTCCGCCCCATTGGGACGCGCCATACGAACCAGCTGGGGACGTTTCTTGCTTGTGAGTCCTGCCCTCAACTTGAATTGGATCCCCAAATCCTTCAAAACTCCTTTTCTGTTCATACCTTGCGATTTCTGTTTTCATTTGTCATTTTTCTTATATTTACTCTTTTATGAGTTCATTTTCTTCTCCCTCGATGTCTTCATTTTTTATTTCTTCATCAGCTGCTGGATCATCTTTATGTGTTTTTGCGTCATTAACATTAACACGTGTTTTTATTTCTACCGTTCCAATATCCTCTCCATCCTTTCAACCCTGGCTGCGTAGCAGTGGACTTGGTTTCTCATAGGTATAACAAACATGTAAATAGCTTGTCGCAAAGGTAAAGGAAACACATTATTATAATAGAAATACTAATCATAATTTTGATTCGCAGACTTTGTGACAAGTCGACTTAGATTGAGAATATTGTCTGAATGGATATTTTTGTTCTGTCGATCAAATGTGTAAAATGTATAGAGATTTGCTCATAGATGTTATTTTTTTTCTGAATAGGCAGTATCCTTTCCGCAGCTTTGGTTGTGTTTAGCTTTTGTGGCATTGATACTGCCTAGTGACTGTTTATTTAGATAATGTTTTTTGAAACATTACTTTTAGTTGTAGGTAAGTGTTATTTTGTTAGCTTGACGAGGCCAAGATGAATGTTAGACTGCTACCGCGCCCCCATCCCTCCCTTTTTGTTTCTCCCTGCGCCCGGGCTGTTATAGTTTTTCATTATATGATTTTATAGGTGCCTGCGAGATTACAGACCCTTTGTTAATGTTGTTTACATTGTCGCCAGGTATGCGTTTTTATATAATACGTTTGGTGTTTAGATTTCTGTCGATATGTTGGGATTCTGTTGTGTTGAAATATTTTTTTCACAATGGTAGTGTAAAATAAGAGCTATTTACAAGAACATATACAAACAGTGAATATACAATTCCAACATGTCAATATTACCATAAATAGATGGAAATAAATGTACAAATTAAATCTAGATGTTTTTTTTATTAGTGTAGAAATAAAATTACAATACCTCTGTTAAAATATATTGTGTAAATTCAATAAGAAATGTATCCTAATTTTATTTCTACACTTCTAAAACCTAATCCGTAAAGGTCCCATGTTGGGCGCCAACATAGAAAAATGTAAGAAATTAAATGTTAGTTCCATTTCTCTAGATATAACGATCATTTTAAACAAATCTTATTACAATTTATATGCTTTTACATATACTTATGTCATATAAGATAAAAGAACAATAAATTAATCTGTAGATGAAAGAAATATTATTGACTATATTCATTTTGAAAATGACAAAAGTATAGTAAAAGATATAAAATGTAGTTCATGTTTAGAGCATGTTTGTTGTGTATAGATGAAGAGCTTGATAGATAACGGTCAAGCGCGAATAGATAAAGTTAGGGACATAATAATTTAAGTATGATTAACATTATTAATGGAATTATTATTTTTCTGTTACAGCGGCCCAGATCCCTCAGAGAGGCAGTGAGTATTTTAATATTAAATATTTAGATGTTAACACAGCTTATTTCAATTTAATTATAGATTGTTTTATCTTAAGAAAGCGGGTTGGCCATACTTGTATGTGTAAATACATGCACATTGTCTTTTGTTTGCTCCTAAGCACCCACAATCGTGAGATAAAAGTCACAATATAAAATAACCAATTTAGTTAAATTCTTCTGTGAGTTAACTTTCAACTTCATTGTTTATGAATAGGTCTTAAAAGTGCCAAAAGCCTAGCGGGGTTAGCCTAAATACAAGTTTGGAAAAAATATCAAAGAAAATCTGAATATACTTAGTGTATGTATTTGCAAATGTCCATATTAATGAAGTTATCAAATACACAGGATTTTCCTATGTTAGAGCTCTATATAAATAATCAGTCAAAAAGCATCACATAAAAGCTTATAGGCAAAAAACACCCCTTTATAAAAATTTAAATTTTTCACTAATAACAAGCATTAACAGTCACTTTTTTTAATCAAAATAAACCTTCCTTATAAATCGATATTATAGAAGATCAATCCCAAAATATTCTTACGTATTTATGACCTCAAACTCTGACGGCCAGTTTCTTCATCAAAAGTTAAAGTTAAAGTTATGGCTAAAGTAATGTCTAATGTAAAAGTAACGGTTAAATTCAATTTTTCTATGAAT
This sequence comes from Helicoverpa assulta, assembly GCA_963856015.1. Lineage (NCBI taxonomy): Eukaryota > Metazoa > Arthropoda > Insecta > Lepidoptera > Noctuidae > Helicoverpa > Helicoverpa assulta. Next base: position 1,143,253 of record CAWLCW010000030.1, read on the forward strand.
TTTGCTGTCAGTTTAGCCTTGAAAAAACGAATTTGACCGTTACTTTTACTTTAGACATTACTTTAACTTTAACTTTTGATGAAGAAACTGGCCGTTAGCCGGCAAAACCCAAATAGGATCAACAAAAACATCAACATTACCATCGTTATTAATTCTAAAAGCAAAATTTCTTTCTTTTCACTCAACTTGAGGAGAGACCCGCATATGTATGTACTATTTCTAGAACTTTCCTCAAACCTCGGTGTTCAAAGCAGGTGATGTAAAGGTGCGCTTTGGTTACAGGCTGCAAACGCAAGGAGGATTTGGGTTCGGATACAATGCCTTCCCCGAAGAAACCGCGTTTGGTTTTCACAGACCTCCAGCGGCGTACTCTACAGGCTATTTTTAAGGTAATTATGACTCCCTATCTATCTATGTTTCAATAACCTATGTATAATAGTGTCAATTAGTTACTAGAGATAGCAATTTGAAATTAGTTACTAGTATGGGGCTAATGTCAAAATTGTATCTCTATGTGGATGGGATATTAAAATCCGAAATAGATCAAAAATAATTCTTACCATGTTCATTTTGTTTGCATCTTAAAATAATTTCAGTTATAGTTTTGATAGAAAAACTGTTTTAATTTTTTCCCGCAATATTAGAAAATTAAGTATACACTTTGATGTGAATATATTGTGACGTCATAGTTTGTATTTTCATACAATTTGCGTAGATAGTAACTGTATCTGTTTTCGACAGTTCAAAAAAAAAAAGTTAAAGATAAAGATAATTTATTTTGTTAAATTAGAACAACTTTACACGATCTTCAAAAAAACAGCTACATTACATAAAAAGAACATGAAAATAAATTGACCTTAAAAAGTTTTGAGGTTATTTGGCTTAACAAAGTTGTTAGAGAGTCTATTTTTTTACATAAACAAAGTACTTTGTAACTTATTTAGTTAAAAATGTAGTTAAAGCTAAGAGTTTTAACAGCAGTAAAAATTGTAAATATCATTAATAACATTTAAAAAACCGAACATAAAAGTTTAACCTCAAGAACTTCGAGATGTTCATGTTCATGAGTAAAACTCTAAAACTAACAATTTTTACCCAAATTTCCCAAAAAGAGGGAGGGAGTTTCTTATTAAAAATATCAAAACAGTCAAAGTACAATTTCACTTACGCTTCAAAATATCTAACCCAAAACCTTCTGAATTCCAGGAAACGAAAAGACCATCAAAAGAAATGCAAGTAACCATAGCACGACAACTAGGACTAGAGCCAACCACAGTAGGCAACTTCTTCATGAACGCCAGAAGAAGGTCCATGGATAAGTGGAAAGACGATGACGCACCATCAACAGACCTGGACCAGCAGTGCGAGAGTCATGATCTCGATAGGGTTCCGAGTCTAGATTCAGCAGAATCTGAAGAAGACCATGATGACCACGACGATCATTTGTTGTGACGCCGTATCCCACAGCAGCAACTTCTAGTGCTATGAGATTCGCTTGTTTTGGGCCCCGAATTGACAGTGTCTGTTGTGGTTTCGGGTAAACAGGTTTCTTAGGTTTTTTCTCTAAGTTTAGTACCATTTTTATTGGGTTTAATTACTTCTTCATCACTGATAATTACAGTATCTTTTTCATTTTTAAATGAATCATTTGCAATGAATAGTTTGTCATTAATGTTGAGTTCAATTACTTCTTTATTGCTGATAATTTCAGATATTTTACATTTGTAATGTTTTTGAATTCTTTTTTTGATTTAGGCTGTGGTGTATCAATATCGTATGTGTGATATTATCATTACCTGCATCGTCTGATACAGGCATTTTTGCTGCAATAATATTAATGTCATCTAAAGTAATATCACACATGCCATAGCCTTTAAAGTCTTTTTTTTGTCTCTTCAAGTGATGGGTTAATTATTTATTTTTATGTGTAAACGATCATTCATTTTCAAAATTGTCGGGGCCCTAAACGGAGTTCAAAAAAGTGTACAGTTAAAACTTACGTGAATAGTGCGAAGCCGGAGCCGTTTTAGATAATATTTAGTTATTAGCTGCTGGTCGACGCCTCTATATCGATAGTCGATAAATTTGTCGATACTAACAATCAACTCTTCTGATTGGTTAGGTAAGGTAGAAAGTTCAAAGTTGATTGATAAAGATATGGGCAGGACGAGCTTTGGATGGATCAAAAATGATCCAGTTTTTATTTTAGGATTTTTGTATGATAATGACTGAAGTGAAACAGGAACATGTTAAGGGTTGCCCATATCTTTTCATCGACAAATCTATCGATACCTGCATAGTGTTGCGCCCCAGATTGATCTCTATATCAAACGTTTCTAGTCAAACGTGAACTAAACTAGTAATTTTTAGTTTTTATTTTAGAACGACAATATGTATTTTTTAGTGTAAACAATCACTTTGGATTTGGGCGTCTGATTGATTCAAGTTTATCAATCATTTTGAATCAATCACTGTTGTACACAGCTCTATAGTAGTGCAATAAAACACATTTTCTCCTTTGAATGTAATAAGTGTAAGTGAATTAAACTAAGTTATAAATGAATGAATCAATCATCTTTCCCCTAGTATATGGCGCCCTTGTTCAAAGCTGATTGATTAGATAACTGTAAACGTTGTCAAAATGATGTTTTTAAAGTAGCGAGAATATCCGATGAAATCGGATCAATTAACATTACATTTGATACGTTACATGATACAAAGGAAAAAAACTAGGCTATTTTCTTAATAACTATTATGTTATGCAGTTAAAGTCATAAATTGTTATAATAGAGTTCCAATTCATTAAAAACAAACATAAAAACGTAAAGACTGTGCACACTTAGAGCTATAACACATTCTTTTTTAACAGAGAAAATATTGTGCAAATAATAAAAATAATATTAGTATCACCAAACATTTATTTATAAATATGGACAACATGACAAGCTCCTCCTTGTTTTGAAGTCCGTTAAAAATTTAATTTTCTCTTTAAAAATATACTGTCAAAATATGCAAAATATTTTCAATAAATTCCTTAGGTCATGTAACGTATCTCTCTAGTCACAACTTCTTAGCCATTCCTTTTAATTTCATGACGGCTGATTAAAAACTTGAAAGCAAATTTGTGCGTGATATTATCTAGATATAACTTAGATATAAAAAAATGGTATTTATTTAAGAAAAACTGCTTCAATATAAGACTAGTCTGATTTGTGCAAGTAGGTGAAGATTCGAAACGCTTGGAAAAAAAGTTGGTGACATTGAGCGAGCGAATGCTTTATTTTATAGTATTTAAGTGCAACTGTAATAAGTGGATCACAATCCATAAGCTGTAAATGCGAATGTGAGTTTGTGTGTTACAATCTCTTAAACTAGTCAACCGATTGAGATGAACTTTTCTTACAGAGTCAACTTAAAAACTGGGGTTACAAGATACTTTTTATATGTTTTTATTTCTTAAGAACATGACATAAAACCGTGGGGAACAGTGAGTGTAAGATATTTAAATTAGGCAACAGTATTGTAAAGATTCTGTGTTTTAAGATAGCGAGTAGTCATTGTGTTTATAGAAATGTGTAAGTTATTGACTATTTTTCAAGCAATACTGTTAGATTATTAAAATAAATGCCTCCTTAAAATACTTTAACATAGAAAAGTCATTTAAGAATTTTGTACCTGTAAAATATTTATACGTTTTGTCTGTATAGACACTGTTATATTTCTTGCTATATTTCATATCTATAGCATCGCTCGCGCAGTGTAGCATCAACTTTACACGTTATTTTTAATATTAAAAATAACATTCCATTTTATAGTTAAATGCAAATGTTTAAGTTAATGTAAGAATAGTTTATTTATTAATTTATTTTTGTAATTTTAAACCATTGCTAGTCTTGTTTTTTACCACCAAAGATGTGTAAGTGCAATTTGAGTTTACGTTAGTCCTCGAAGTTTAGTTTATTTTAAGTAAAAACTACCTATTTATTAAGTTATAATCATTTTCATACTATTTGTTAGTTTGTACAGCGACAACATATTTACAGTAAAAAGTATTATTTTTTTACAGTTCCAAAATATAATGTAGTTGCATAAAACACTTTACTGTATAAATTCTAGTCCTGTGTATAAATATTTTTCACATTTATAATGGTTAATTTACGTACTTAATAGTATTAAAACAATTCATTTATTTTAAAAAAGAAAACAATTCTAGTGCAAAAACTTCTGTTTACTGTAAAAAACTTAAAAGAAAACAGCTATTTTGGCTAAAATCTAACTATTATTATTTTAAATATAAAGTCGTTATTTGTGTTCATATATCTAGTCACTTCTCATATCTTATTTCCAATACTAAAGACTTTGAAAAATTTTCAGTTCAGAAAATATTGAATTGATAATTATTAAAAGTTCCAATTTTTCACAAGAGTGTTATGTTACAATCTGAAACTAATGCTAAAAATTTCATTATTATTAACAAGCTGGGGCCCGATTCTCCTAAGTTAATAATGTCAAAATCGAATAGAAATTGAATCGTAATATGATCGCAATAGCAGTTTTAACCATATCGGGCATTCTGCTACTAATAAGTATAAGACCAATCGTATTCCAACGACATTCGATTGGTTTGCGATTGGTCTGCTAGTTTGGTGATTTTGGTCTCCAAAGATTTTTTCATCATTATTATCTTTCAATATGACATCTTTTATGTTTAAAGTACCCATTGATTAATAAGTATTTTTTTTCACATCTCAATGAAACGTATTTTTGAAAGCAAAGTCTATTTATAAGACAATATTAAACTATAAGATGTCCATTTAGAAAACTAGTAGAGTAAATTGCAGTTTATTTTTTATTCATTTCAATACTTTTTATTATTATCCAAAAACAGTAAACGTCTGCAAACTTAATTAGATATGTAATAATTAATATTTTGTAACTTACAAAAAATGTGGACAGTGAAAATTCGCATGCGGAATTAAGTATTTAATTTCTGAGGAAACCATTATTTTTAATATAAAATTGAGGTGTGTGAACTAGTCGAAAAAATATAGAGTCACAATTAATGTGGTTTCTGTTATCTCTTATACATTCCAAATATATATTTTTTCATTAATTTTGAATAACTCTCCGTATTTTATGCAGATATAATCATAACAGCATGCAGAGTTATTCAAATTAAGTTTTTTTTTTGGTTTCAAGACATTCAAAAGTCGTGTTTTCTTAAGAAAGATAATGTATCAAAAATTGCGCACAAAATTTTCAGTACTCCGGACAATTATTATTCTACTTTTAATAAAAAATAATTATTATTTTGGCTCTTTCACGTAATATCTATACTGATTTGAAACTATCAATAAAAATACAAAAATACAATATTTTTGTGTATGTATAGTACTAAATAGTGCGCTTTCTGATGTACATAGTTCGTGATTACATGTAAGATTATATGTACATTTTACAAAAATGTCTGTGTATTATTTTTCTATCCTTTTATTCCGAGAAATCTTTCAGCAGGAAAGTATTGAAATATGCAATACAAAAAAAGAATACATCCATACTTATGGTAACTAAAGGGATATATAATTATAATTAAAACTTTATTCATTTCAATGAAGTCTTCATTTTCATATGTTAAGTTAGGAAAACATTATTTTTTATATTAAATACTGCTAAGTATGCTGTTTTGGTCCAATTATTATTATCGATGTGGTTGAACCCTGTGACGAATCGATGGTCTTAAAAAGGATGTCGAGAGTAAGTAAACAACATTATCTAGGTACTATAATATTTTAGTAACAAATTAACAAAAAAAGGGTTCGTATACAGTTTAGTAAGTATAGTAAAATGGTACGCCGTAATATAACAAAATTGCCCTCTTTCAGCTTACAGCGACATCTATGTACTGACTTGATAAGTATTCTCGCCAAAGCAAATCGTACTCAGCTAACATTTGAAATAAACGTATTAAGGATAGTTAGGTGAGTACTTGTAGATTTGATGGCGCTACCATTGCTCGATTTATGTACCGATACGAGTAACTCTTCGTTACTTACTCTCTTACTGACGAGGACTGCGCCCGTAAATTACATCCCCCCTTATAGTTCTTTCTAGATCCTTGTGAACTGCGTGGTGAAGATGGTGAATACTTCCTCACTTTTCTTTTGAGAGTTAATTTTCATAAAAAATGAGTAGGTACATAGGTACATCTAGACTTGATGTTCAGAGCGCAGTATAATAATGCCTATAAATACAAAATAACCCATGCATTAATATTCAAAAGGTGCTTGATCGATTTATTTTCCATCTTATCAGTTTTATACAAGGTGTTGATTTGCATTTGTGCCATACTTCAGGAGGAGGACATAAAATACGTAAATAATCGATTGGAATTACAGTAGACGGGAAATAGCTAATATGCACTGCTTTTTTTGTCATTGTAATGTCATAGTATTTCAGAAGTAATCCAATTTTATGAATGAAATTTATGAATAATCGTTGCGTATGCTTTGTGTTTGCGTTTGTGTGAGGGCGCAGCACGGTTTTAAGGCCAGTAACACACGCGCCAAGTTTAAATACGGCTAGATGACATTGACGGATTTCCGAAAAAAAATTAAAATCAAAAATTTTTGTACCAATTTTTTTGTTGATTTGGGTTGAGAATCATTGGTATAATTACGTCCTTAACTATGGCACGGATGCAAATCAACAGCTTGTATAATTCATTGTTTATCTATACTAATATTATAAAGAGGAAAACTTTGTTTGTTTGTTTGGTTGTAATGAATTGGCTCAAAAACTACTGGACCGTTTTTAAAAATTCTTTCACCATTCGAAAGCTACATTATCCACGAGTAACATAGGCTAAATTTTATCCCGGTACGGGCAGTAGTTACCACGGGACGCGGGTAAAACCGCAGGAAAACGGCTAGTCTTACTATATACATATACATACATACAAAACATCTGAACTTTTATTATAAAACAATCTCTCTCATCAACAGGTTGTTTCAATAACAGACAACCTATCAGATAAGACACTATGATGTACAAGACATTTTACTAATTCATAAAAAATACAGCATAATCCTGATTCAAAATAACCAAACTGGCTCCCAGTTATCTCGGACACCTATAACTTAACATCTATAGTCTATGCAAATGTCGCTAATCTTGTCAAAGCTATCGGACCTCGGTTTAGTTTTGTGAACTACCAAAGGCTTTGAAGGATTAACTATTTATTCGTTTGTGGTTCTATTGTGTGACAGTTAAAATGAGGGTTTGACTAAATAATAGTAAATGGTAATGTGGAGGTGGTTATTTAGTTTGTTGATGAGGACTTCGAAAACTATGTAGAACTGCAAAAGAATGAGGAACATATTAACGCACTAAAAAATATGGACTTTGAAAAACGTAGGGTGTCATAGAAATTTAGGTTTTGTTGAAGTCAAAAACTATTATAAGTTTATTCAGTTTCAACGAAAAAATTGGGAAAATGAATCTTTTCAAATACACATTGAAAGGTTGCTTCTGAAAGTCGTCGTTGGTAGTCATGAACCAGAAAGTTTGTTAACCTAAATTTAAAATTGTTATACTAAAAAGATCCTATTAAATAAAAAAGGGAGTTCAGATAGGCAACCAGTCCGTGCTTATCTGCAAATAATTCACCATCTTTTTTATGGTGGAAAATCATCAAATGACCTCAGCTATGGGTGCAGGGTGAGGGAGTGTCAGACTTACTGACATCAATGAAAGCCCACCATGTTCCTTCTAGAGCCCTTTATGTACCAGGGCCTAGGTAACTCTTTCGAACAATACCGCAGTCCCAGCATAACTTACCACCTGTCTTATAAATTCTACCACTACAATTAAAACAAATGTGTTTTTTCCTCTCTCTTCGAAAAAATAAAGCGACAGAAACCAAGCGGTAAAGGCTAGTAAGAAAATACAAGGGAAGCCAAATGGCTAGGATTATATACTAACAATAAAGATTTATTAGTATATGCACTTAGGGACCACTGTATATTCCATACAAAGCATGGGATGTAAACATAACTGGGTTACTATGAGATTTTGGTAGAAGCATGGATATGAGTGATTTTGAAATATGGTTTTGTAAAGACACATAGACGAATCTATGTAAAGTCTCTGTAGTTCAAAAAAAACCGGCCAAGTGCGAGTCGGACTCGCGCACGTAGGGTTCCGTACCATCCAAACTAATATTCTATATATCCAAACTAATATTATAAATGCGAAAGTAACTCTGTCTGTCTGTCTGTCTGTCTTTCTGTCTGTCTGTCTGTCTTTTCTTCACGCCTAAACTACTGAACCGATTTGTGTGAAATTTGGTACAGACATAGTTTGAAACTTGAGAAAGGACATAGGATAGTTTTTATTACAAAAAATAAAAATAAAATTTATTACGGACATACAGTGCCATCTATTGGTCAAATGTCGAAATGCTGTTCCTATGCTCCGTAGATAGATGGCGTTAATCGCGCAATGGTGTCATTACACGTGTTCGGTTCATGTTATTGTTTTAATTCATCGGAAAATCCATCAGACAAATGTAAATAAACAGTAAAAAGGTGTAAAAAAATTAATATTAATATAATAAAAGTTTTACTACAAAGAAAATGCTCTAACGGAGTATAGATAATTCTATTAGTACTACGCGCAATTGTGTCGATCGTTACACGAGTTCGGTTCATGTTGTTTTAATTCATCGGAAAAAAGTAAATAAATAGTAAAAAGGTATGAACAAAATAATAACAATATAATACTACTTTTAGTACAAAGAAAATGCCCGAACGGAGTATAGATAAATAATCCGAGTTGTCACTATGCTCGATAGATGGCGTTGGGATCGAAATAGATCGCGCTATGGTTTCGTTACACGCATTTGGTTGGGTATCGGCCGAGCGCTTCGGTACCGTCGTGGAAAAATTGTATTGTCGGTTGTATGGTCGTTTATGTGGATTGGTCCTGTTTCGTAAATTCTAATTTGGTTCCGTTGTATTTGTCGATTTGGTACAGACATAGTTTGGAACTCGAGAAAGGACATAGGATAGTTTTTATCCCAAAAATCCTGCGGGAGCGGGAACGTCTCAAAAATCCCGCGAGATCGGGAACTATGTGGGTAAAACCAAAAATCTGCCGGAAGTCACTATTCCACGCGAACGAAGTCGCGGGCAAAAGCTAGTATATATATATTTATGGATATCGAGCAAAACTGAGCAAAAAAATCACGTTAGTTGTATGGGAGCCTCCCGGAATAATTTATTCTAGTTTTCAGTATTTGTTATTCTAGCGGCAACAGAAATACATCATCTGTGAAAATTTCAACTCTCTAACTATCACGGTTCATGAGATACAGCTTGGTGACAGACGGACGGACGGACGGACGGACGGACGGACGGACAGAGGAGCGAAAACAATAGGGTCCCGTTTTACCCTTAGGGTATGGAACCCAAAAAATATGTAAGACTATAAATGAGAAAAATAAATGACAAAGAAGCTTACTTTGCTTAGTTTGTGTTGGACTTTCATAATAAAAGTGCTGAGCCGATTTAAATGACGGGCTATTTTTTACTCGGTCGCGGAAGGAGTGGAAACCATGGAGAAAAGTTAGTGTTTCAATAAAATATAACATCGGAATGTACGGATACTTTTTTGAGCAGTAATAAAAATACATTGCAATTGGACCAATATTATATAGATACCTACAATAAAAATAAAAAACTTGAAATACACGTTCCAGTGTGTCTGATATATTTGTACCAAGAGAGTCCAGCTGAGCATGTGATGGGAACAATACCTGGCGCTCAATAGTCTACTAGATTACAGCAAAGATAAATTAAAGCGAAAAAAAAAATATTTTATGTTATGTAAACACTGTTATCTCTTGATACAAAACAAAAACAATGTGCAACAAAGAAACGATCCAAGACAAAAAAATATAGGCCACCTGCAACAGCTAGTCGCGTATCTCATGGCCAAACCAGCGCCCACCCATCACTTTCCAAGCCTCACCCCACGCTTAACTTTGCGCCTCCAGCTCTCATTTTGGGCGTTAAAAAATAAAAACTGCCCTAAAGCCGAAGTCAGATCTTTTCACTTCCTGAAGACAAAAGGCCTTTGAAAAAATCTTCGTACTGAAAAATATACAAAAGGTCACTAGAGCTTAAAAGTGTGGGAGAGAGATGGTATGATGTGCAACTTGCTGCGGTAGAGTGAGATGGCTAGCTGAAAATCAATTTATTAGGCAGTGACGTCACGGTGTACGCTTGCGCACTGCGCTTGTTCCCGGGAGAGGGTTGCTCATGGCGGGAAAATTTCCCCCTGTTTGTGGAAAGCGGGGAAAAATATTTTTCGGGGAAAAATGTACGAGAGTGTTTATTAATTTATTTGTAGGTTGATGCTTGAGTTTGATAAAAGTTTCGTGTTTTACATAAGTTTTACACTAAGGATTTTAGATTAAATAAATTCAGTAACACAACTTAGATAGTATATTAAAGTTGGTAAGCTTGATAATTCTAAAAACTAAGATATCAATAAAGGTAAAAACAAAGATATTAATAAGGATAAAAATGGAAGAAACAGGAGAAAAACAATCGTAGTAAGAGGTAAACATTTAAAGTAAAAATCTCAGAAATTAAGATGAGAGCACTGTTAGTTCAATTATTCCGTTTTCTAATTCTTTAATCAAGGACGCACGGATTTTATTTCTTTCATCTTTCCTAAAATACAAAAAAACTAACCCAAACACAACTTATGTAGCATCACAAAATGCATTACATGTAAATAAACAACAAAACGAGACTAAACACTCAAAAATAGAACACAAAACAATGTCCAACGATATTCGTAATTAAACTCTGCGTGTGGCAACACCGCGCTCATCTGGGCGGCCCGAAATAGTGGCACGAGGGGGGGCATCAGTAGTCGCGGCGGTGCCGCTCACGCCGCCCGCGCTATGGCGTCCGTCGCCGCTTGGCTGCCCTTCGCCCGAGCAGCCGCCATCGGATGGGTTCCCATTGCCACGCACCCGCTGCCGCCGCCCCCAGTCCCCAAGGACCGCCGCCGCGCCGAAGACGAGAAGCTCCTCATTAACGTCTCCGGACGACGCTTCGAGACATGGCGAAACACCCTCGAGAAATACCCCGACTCCCTCCTCGGCTCCACCGAGAGAGAATTCTTCTACGACGAAGACAGCAGAGAGTATTTCTTCGACAGAGACCCGGATATATTCCGACACATATTAAATTATTACAGAACTGGCAAGTTGCACTACCCCAAACACGAATGTTTGACGGGATACGACGAGGAGCTCGCTTTCTTTGGGATCCTACCTGACGTGATCGGAGACTGCTGCTATGAGGACTACAGAGATAGGAAACGGGAGAATGCCGAGAGGCTCATGGACGATAAATTAAGTGAAGCGGGAGATCAGAGCCTGCCCCAACTGACAGACTTGCGGCAGAAGATGTGGCGAGCGTTCGAGAACCCCCACACTTCGACTGCCGCCCTGGTATTCTACTATGTGACTGGGTTCTTCATCGCGGTGTCGGTGATGGCGAACGTAGTGGAAACAGTGCCGTGCGGCCACCGGCCCGGCCGCGCTGGGACCCTGCCGTGTGGCGAGCGATACAAAATCGTGTTCTTCTGCTTAGACACAGCGTGTGTGATGATATTTACAGCGGAGTACCTGCTCCGACTGTTCGCGGCGCCGGATCGCTGCAAGTTCGTGAGATCCGTCATGTCGATCATTGACGTGGTGGCCATCCTGCCGTACTACATCGGTCTCGGGATAACCGACAACGACGACGTGTCGGGAGCCTTCGTGACCCTGAGGGTGTTCAGAGTGTTCCGTATCTTCAAGTTCTCCAGGCACTCTCAGGGCTTGCGTATCCTGGGTTACACGTTGAAGTCGTGCGCCAGTGAACTGGGCTTCCTGGTATTCTCGTTGGCGATGGCCATCATCATCTTTGCCACAGTGATGTTCTACGCTGAGAAGAACGAACAAGATACCAATTTCACATCCATTCCTGCCGCCTTCTGGTACACCATCGTGACAATGACGACGCTGGGGTGAGTACTTCAATATTAATTGATTACAGAACCAATCAAAGCTATTGGGAATGTATTGATCGTCATCGGTCAGCGATGCATCGGTATCCATTAAACAAAATGTTGCGCATATCTGACACCTGTCGACGCCATTAAATATGAACGCGGGAAAATATGTGTCATGGCGTCGATTTGCCGTTTCGACACCGTAAAATGTTTTACTTGAAATTGACGTTTTACAAGCGTTTTATTTTCGTGTATTTTTCATTTGCACAGTAGGTATTGTGGGGATTTGGGGGCAAATGTTTTTGGTCTCCTGGGAGCGTGTTTTTCTGGTTACGGTCAGCAAATACGGTGCGTGAAATGCGGTGTTTTTATTTAATTATTTGCTGTCGCTGCGGATTTTCTGTCTCGTTTTGCTCTGGAGGGCTATAAAGCTATATGAGATCTGTGACATTTCAGATTAACTTATAATTGATGTCGTTTTCAGCACTCGTTATTGGTTAATGTAACTTTACTGTTTAATGATTTAAGATACATTTGAGTTGAGATTTTCTTTTGAACCGAAATGCAATATTAAGTTGAAGTTTCCTTTTGTGTGGAAAGAATTGAACAGTTTTCATACTTTCTTCTACATTTACTTTTTTAAGAAAACTCAAAAAAATTAACTTCTAACTTCAAATATAGTAATATTGTTTGCTGTGCTTACATATTTATTTATGAAACCAGCTCCTAGTTAACCAACAGCTGTTAGTCGTGTAATGGGTTATTTCACTTTCTTTTTGTCATTTTTGGCATTTAACCAACGCGTAAAGCATAAGTTCATATAATGTCATAACAGATGAACTGCATCTCGGCTACATCAAATAAATTATAGTTTCTGATATAAAATTGGACCTGGTTTAATATTTTTAATGCAGTATTTTAATGATTTTCACTCTATAGAAACGCTTTAGTTATGTTTCATGGTTTTCTTTATCTTGTAGTATATTCGTTGATTTGCGATTAAAGATTGGAAAATTTACCTATGTGAAGTGAATGTCAAAATTCTATCTTTTATCTCTAATCAATCGTTATAAAGGTTATAGAAATCCATCGTAAATGAATCAATACCCATTAACCAGATTATTTCAACCTGCAAATTTATACATTATGACTCACCTTCTTTAACATTACATTTTCACAGTAAATAAGTATAATAAAGTAAGTAAATAAATACATTTTATTAATATATTTTTTACTTTAGTAATTTAAAATAATGAGATGTACATACACAATAAAAACTATATCTACCTATATTTAAATATCTTACATCTTTTCACACCATTAACTCTGCCAACTCCTTCTACATAAAACCTTCTTCGTACAAACTTTAGGGAGAGGATGTATGTACGTCAAACGTCAGGCAAGTTTGACAGTTCGCGCCTAACACTCAATAATGATTGACGTTTATATGTGGGAGAGATTTTTAGTTTAGAACAGGTAATACGTTAAAATGTAACATGTTTTGAAATATATGTATAAGTAACTGTGTATGTATTAACGTATTTTATCAAAGAGTATCCTATGCCCATCTCCAGACTATCAACTATATCGGGTGTGTCGTACCTAATCACATTAAATTAAACACGTTAATATAATGATTAATTTATGTCGATTAATACAAAGAAAAAAGTAAAATACGTAAATATAAAAAATATATTTTTTTTTTAAAGAAAGTAATAGAATAAAAATGTGCGAGAATTACAACACCACAATAGAGTCAGTCATTACAAACAACTGAACTTCTCCCTTGAAAACTGACAGCTGTCAACTGGTCAAAACATTCGATACTCCTAACTGTGTCTCTGCTTTACACTCAATGTTGTAAATTATAAAAATGAAAAATGACTCCTGTGGCTAAACCACTGAATGGATTAGGTTATGTGATAGGATTTAATGTGATTAGGTACGACACACCCTGTATATGTGAAATGTTTTATATTCATATATTTAATTGCATTCCATAAGAGGCCATATAAAGCTAGGTACAATTACGGACCCTGTTAGGGCACAGCAAATGTAAATCGGTTCATCCGTTTTAGAGTAAAAGAGTACAAATAAAGTCCCCTTTCGTTTTTTTTTAAGTAGGGATAATAAGGAATGAGTTAAAATTATTTTCCGAAGGGGTTCTAAAACGCCTACGGCGTAGGTGTCCTCTCTGTGCTACGGCGTAGGTGTCCTCTCTTCTACGGCGTAGGCTTTGACTACAACAAGTTAAAAAGGCTTTTTAAATTGTGTGCTTATTTCTTCTAAGTAAGTTGTAGTCAAGTATAATGAAAACGGAAGAAGATAAATAAGTTACAAATAATTAAGAAAACTACCAATAGATAACCTATTTATGTATAAGACTAATATTTTCTTATGTGCTTTGAAACACAGTAAAATATCGGAATCCAACATTGAGTATTATATTATTATCTATAAACTGCAAGTTAATAGATTTTTACGAGTAAGATGTTATAGTTATCATTTAAACATGACATATTACACAGCTTTAGGCCCAAGTTCACTACAACATAAAAGTCATTTTTCCTAAAACAACTGTCCACTCTGAATTTTCACATTCAATTTTCTGAGTGAACAGTAATTGTTTTAAGAAAAACGGACAATCATATTGTCAGTTAATTCGGGCCTTTGTCTCCTTGTAAAGTAACCATTCTAGAACTGTTTAAAAACCTTTATAAATGCTAATAAACAAGTTTATTGAGCATTCTCGTATCAGGGTGAATGTTTACCATGCCTTATGGTGTAGGGCTGTCCACTTATGGTAAATTATGTACATAGATTTGAATAACATAGAACAAGCTTGGATTCGAAATTATAACCCTGGTGCCATGTTTTTTTACTAAGTCAAGGTCGTGTATGTTGGTTTACTAGTCTAAAAATATCTGTCTATAAATAGATTGGAAGTTTTAGGGTGTCTCTTCGAAGATAAATTATTATGTTTCACATAAATTGAGTCAAAATTGAGCCATGTACATAAGGTAATTGTGTGATTTGAAAATATAGGATGAAATAGAATTGATTGAATAGTTCCTAAAAGTTACTTAGCTTTTGGAAAATTACTAAAAGATTATTGATGAACTTAAATTGTTATGTAAAATATAGTTTAGGTATATAGAGGTAGAATGCATATTTAATTTCATCTGCAGAATACCTAACTTTGATTAAAAAAACCGGCCAAGTGCGAGTCGGACTCGCGCACGAAGGGTTCCGTACCAGAGCAAAAATGAGCAAAAAAATCACGTTTGTTGTATGGGAGCCCCTCAAAATATTTATTTTATTTTAGTTTTTAGTATTTGTTGTTATAGCGGCAACAGAAATGCATCATCTGTGAAAATTTTAACTCTCTAACTACTACTACTCACGGTTCATGAGATACAGCCTGGTGACAGACGGACGGACGGACGGACAGAGGAGCGAAAACAATAGGGTCCCGTTTTACCCTTTGGGTATGGAATCCTAAAAAAATACATTAATATTAATGTAAATATGTGCCTATATAATTTTTATTGAACAGAACGAACGTAAAATAAAATCCTTTGGACAGTGGTTAACAAGAACTCCACCTATTATACCACTACAAGTACATACATTTATACAAGTTTATACAAAAAAAAAAGAAACATCTTGTTCCTCTATTATTCCCACAAACACACAGACAGAGTAATATATTGACGTTATTTTGCTTGAAATATGGCGCTCAAGGAATGGGTGAGGCTGATTGATGATATAAGGAACATAATACTAGTTTTGCTCGCGGCTGCGGCTGTGAGAAATAGATGAAAAGAAAGTTATAATCATTGGATTAGATGGGCGTGGTTTTCTTTTTGGCTATTGTAAAGTGATGTTACATACATATATGATCAGCTCCCGAGTCTTTTACCAACTATGTTGGGGTCGGCTACAGTCTAATGTGACATACACAATTACACATATACAATTAGAAATATCTCATTTTAGTCCCGATAATTCAATGAATGAAATTATAACTTTATTTGTAAATGAAAAATGGCTAAACAACGCAAACTAGCTTAACAGATTGAGATTTAACTTATTACGTCTCAGAAGCCAGAGAGTTTAACAAACAGTCTTACCAAGGAGCCCTTACTCATTTAACTAGGTTGAGGAGGTCAGATATGCAGTCGCTTTATGTAAAACACTGGTACTCAGCTGCATCCGATTAGACTGGAAGTCGACTCCAACATAGTTGGGAAAAGGCCAGGTAGATTAGGGTATACTTTATACCTCGTTTAGCCTAAAGAACTTCAGTTCAAATGACTTTGCTTTTTTGATGTTAGCTATTGGTCAGTAGTCTACAGTGAACATACATTTTGACTATCTTATCTATTACGTCTTCTCAATCGGAAAGCAGATTGGTGAATAACGCCTATAGATTGGATTCTGTACTATACAGGAATGAATTTTAATTAGTGCACAAAAAAAACTGGTGGTCCAGAATCATTAACTGAACATATCTGCATCATCAGTATTTTTTTTTTCATTTTTTATCCGCCCTAAAACCAGCAAATTATGGATACTAACTATTCTTACGCGCGCCGAGCAGCGATCGGTTTCGCGTTGCCGCCGTGCCTACTATGGCGACTGTGACCCTAAATCGGTGACAAAATAAACTTCTTTCGCTATCAATAACTATTATTTTTTGAACTAAAACATATAAAAATATACGTATCTAGAAGAACTTACTTAACTACAAGTTGACAAAGTTTGCGCACTGGATATAATTCATTCCTGTATATATGTCGCAGGGATATGATAAAAACGGGGATTTGATCAATTCCCTAAGGGATTTGATCAAATCACGGAGGATGTTAAAATAACAACACGATTTTATCTTTTCCCTAAACAAATCTAGTGAATTGAACAAATCCCTAAACATGTCAGTTCTTATTTGTGTCGTGCTTGCAAACACTAGGCAAGCCGAAGGTGTCTGTCACGCACGATGCAAAACGAATAGACGTGCCTGTAAGAAAAATAATGTTTTGTGTAATTCACGATGCCACAAATCAGCTATATGTTTTAATAAGTGATTATTACAAATAGGCACATCATAAGCAACTAAAATATTTTTTAAAGAAAGTTCATAAAAAAAAAAAAAATTGTTCTGAGTAATGGTGATTTTTTATATCAATATTTCATTGTATTGTACACACCTGATTATCATAATTATGTAGGTATATCTTACCCAGTAAACCTTTAAAATATCAAAGCAAAATTATTTTGGTCATTTCACTGAACCAGTTTAGGGATTTGTTCAATTCACTAGATTTGTTAGGGAAAAAGATAAAATCGTGTTGTTATTTTAACATCCTCCGTGATTTGATCAAATCCCTTAGGGAATTGATCAAATCCCCGTTTTTATCATATCCCTGCGACATATATAAAAGAAAGTCGTCCAAGTTACACATTTTATAATTCAAGAATGGCTGAATCATTTAAGCTGATAATTAGAAGGGATTAAATTAGGATTAGCTTACACCCGGGAGAAGGACATAGGATATTTTGTCACCATCCGGCTACGGGTAGCAGTTATCTCGGGATACGGGTGAAACCGCGGACTAAAAGCTAGTTTGCTGTCAAAATACACATACATATAGACTACCATGAAGTTACTCGTAGCTAACTTCAGACAAGCATAGCTATTTAACGCGAAGTGTACACGAGTAAAGGATTACACAACAATACAATAAACTCTAACAGGATTGTGTTACTGCGATACATAAGTGGTTAAACAGTATTGATTTTAACACTGCATATGTGCATTTAGACACATGTATAGATATATTTATTGTCTTGAGACTATTTTTATTTAACTGCTGGTTAATGGTTTAACAGTTAAAGTACTAGCCACTCAAGTGCCAATGAAACTTTTCTAAGTGGTCTGTATTTTAAGAAGGTATTTGTTTTTTTATTATTTATTTTTATCTTGGAAACCAATATACTTATATAGCCTATCTACTCATTGATTTGTGATAAACGATTGAATTTTAACATAAATAACAGAAAACAACGGATCACTAGAAGTTCATTGTAAAAGGTCCAAATACATATGTTATTTTGAATTATTATTGCGTATCTACAAATTTTTATTTGGTTCTCTTTAAGATTTATGTTTTTGCTAAACATTTATTATTCCCAAGAAATAAAGGTACATGTTTCCCGTTATTAAATTAATATCTCTGCCAAAACCTTTATGGGAAATGAGCGTGATATTTCAAAATCATTTATTGAAAGCGTGTTTTATCTGTCCCAAACAAAATCCATCGCAAACACGACTCCATACAAAATTCAATGTTTTTAATGGCATATGGGGTTCCAAAAATGTGTTGTCATTTTATAGTATCGATTTTGGGGTCTTCTTTTCATGGTTCCCATGATTGAAAAAAAGTTTATTCCTCGAATAATCAACAAAGACCAAAAAAAAAACAAAAAAGGGAAGATGGTTAGAAATTAAAATTAACTCATACGAGAGTCGTTAATTATCTAACTTCAGACATGCATATTTAATTGGATTGAACTATGAGGTCCTTTTCACTGACATAAATAGTTGAGGAATGAAACTCATTTAAAATCAGTAATGTTATAACTGTACCACAAGCAAAGTTATAAGGAACCTCTTTTAAGGGAATGAAAAATACTTTTTGAATTAGAAAAATGTTTTTCCGTCAAGAGACCCAGTGGTCCGAATGTAATGAGAATTGAGCCTTTTCCTTCGGAGAAGATTGTATGGTGTTATTAAGTCGTGATAGCTTAATGGAATCCGTTCCTTAATAGGAATGGAAGTGGGTAGAAGTATTTTTTTTATGTAGATGGATATGTAGGTAGGTTAATTTGATTTGGTATTTTAGTTTTGAATTGAGGAGGTCGACAGCTAAAGAAACCGGCACGGATATTGGGCTCTCGGCGGAAGAGTGGGGATCGCTTTGCGCACCCGTACGCATAAGGCAATAAGGCAGTAAATCGCTTCTGCGCAAGTGAAGGTCATGTATCCGTGCCGATAACTGTACGCGGATCGATTGATCATAAGGTTCAGCAACACTTACTATTAAATCTCCCCATATATACAGCATCCGATATTCTTTCGTTTTCTTCTACAAGACACAGTCTTCTTCTCATATAAAGAAGAAATGTGTGTAGACTTTTGAAGACCAGGATTTCTCAAGGTGTTTTCCTTCCACTTTACTCAATCATTGTTGAAAATAAATACCTACTTATAAATTATATTGTTAGGTACTCAAAACAAGATTCGCGTGAAAAACATAACCTTTTTTGGCAGTCGAGAAAAAAGTTACATTTATATTTGCTAGAACTGGAATTGAACTCCGCACGATCATACTTGAAAAAAGTGCTTTAACCACTACACCACCACGACTGCACATACAACCTGTACACCTATACTTTTAACCAGGTACACTAAAAACCAACCAAAACTGCATAAACCAACCCTTAAATAATAACCCTTACCACAGGCAAGCTATAATTACTTCCCCTATCCGCCCCCAGCTACACAGGGTTAAGCAAACTAGATCTAGCTACTTACTACTCGTCACACGTTGTGTAAACAGCCTCCGGGGATCTTGCATTTACGAGCTCGTCTACCGTGGGGGTAACAGAGTAATGTTAGAAGGTAGCGTAGTTTTATACGGTTGTCGAAGGAATTATTTGTAGCTGTATTTTAATGTATTACCTATATTAATAAGATAAAGAGGAAACATTTGTTTTGTTTCTTTGTTTGTAATCTAAAGGCTTCGAAACTACTGAAACTTTTAGAAGAATTATTTCACTGTTGCCTAGTGAAACCGAGATCGGTGATAACCGAATTTTCCCGGGAAGAGAGTGAAACCGTGAACAATTATTATATTTACGGGTTTAAACTTAAACGAGATCTCAACAAAATAACGAAACTTGGTTACGTTTTAACTAAACTAACATAGACAAAATTAACTACATTTTAAAGTAGACACCACTTCAAGTACGGTTTTATACGTTACTTTCATCCTTGAAGGAGCTCTCGAGGGACGCACTGAAAACTGAGAAACGACCCCTAAATAAAATTAACAGCACACGTGTTCCTGCCTTATAAAGAATACATACTTTCACGCTTAATTTTACAAAGAAAACCTTAAGGTACAATTCGGAAACAAGCGACAGTCGTAACCCACGCGCTGTCGCCCGCGTGCTTTAGTTGCTTTCCGTTCGTTGAAACGGTGTGATACATTCTCATACTGTTAATAGGAGTGATGACAGGGTTAAAAATAGTGATTCTAATTAGTCCGTCTTTTAGATTATTAAGAAATATTGGACACGTATTTTTTATTTTAATCAAACTTAAACTCTTAAGATATATGGTATTAAACATTGGGAGCGAGTTTGTGACTTTTCGTTTATGTAGTAAGTACCTAAAAGTGATGTAACACCAAATTCAAACGTGTTGTATGTTCGTTGTTGTTGGTTTACGAGAGAAAAGAAAAAATTACCTGTCCATTAATACATGGTAATCTAAAAGACGGACTGAGTACTGACTTTGATTTGCCAATCCAAATTGCATTGGCCACGTGCGGCTGTCGTTTTTTTCCAAAGCGTACCTTTACGACGTGATAAAAATCGTCTCGTTTCTATGTTGTTTAGGAATTAATGAACTGGGCACGTCGCATTTACAATTGACCAAGGTGACCTCTGATTTGTGGGGGCAATTTAACGTGTGTAGCTGTGCTTAACTTCTGAACTACAGGTTTTGTTAGAGAAATGTGATTTTGTGGGTGAAAATTAGGCTTTATGTTATTATTTAGGTTTTTTGGAAGCATTTCTGTGATACTGACTTGTTTTTGTAAGGAAACTAGGTTGTTATCTAGCTAAAAATAACCAAATTGGCCAACCCTAATATTAATAAGTACTTGAAAAATGTCAACCCCAAGTATTAACAGACACACTCAAAAAACTTCGAACTTACACAGAACTATGTGATGTGGTATCGTTTATTTCCCAAAAAAAAATAAAACTTAAGGTTAATAAACTCTGAATTACTAACTACCTTCTGCATTGTTCCAACTATAATATTTTTATACACATATAAAAAAACCAATGACCCGTTTGTTTGTTCACCTTTTGCGTACTTCATAAATACTGAATTGTTTGTCTAGGGTTCACGTGACGAAGCTTGGGACAAACAAACAAATAGCTTTATAGCGCGTCAAAAATCGAAACAGAGGTTTCGCCCCGCGCTCCAAGCGAACCGTCGACGCCCGGCGCGCAACAGACGCGCACGATCCGCTTCAAACCGGCGCGCGGCGGGTGCTGCGTCCCCGCCGCCCGCCAGTCCAAAAGTCCATTCAGTCCGCGACCCGCTCCGTCAGCAACAACACGCGCGCGCGCTGCCGCGCGCCGACCCTATAAGTCGTGTTTAGCTAGTGTTTTCTGTTTAAGTTTTGTCTTGTCCTCCCATTGTTGTTTACACTATACCTATATATTTTACTCGATTATACGTCCTTTTTACATATTTCCAACGTTTTATTCAATTAGTTCGCGTACCCCGAGCTATAACTGGCAGCCCAACGTGACGCAGTGAATCAGTGTTAATTTGTGTTAACTTTTGCATTAAATAACAGTTTTGGAACCTGGAATGTGTAAATTGTGTAATTCGGTAAAATCAGTGTTTAAAATCAAGAACTTTAGTTGTCGTAAATAATATCGCGTAGGTACGCTACGCGCTCGCTAGGCTTGGTTCGTCCGGTATATTCGCTACCACCGCCGTGCGCCGGGGAGGCTGAAGAGGCGGGGGAGGCTAGGCGGAGCCAAGCGTGCTTCGCGTTCGAAACATTACCATATATGGTTACGGATTTGGGCGTTCGATCGACGCGACGCATCAATATTATTTACGGGAATACACTAGAGTGCTAAGTTGCGAGACGAACTGTTAACACGGGTTAGTGTGTTCCGCGGACTCAACTCAATCTTATGTTCGGTACTTGTTTCGTACTGCGATGTGTAGTGCGGTGCCGACTCGAACTTAGAACATTTTGGAACCTAGGTAGTGTGGTGACCTAGGACGTTCGTGTATTTTTTCCGGTACTTGTTTCGTACTGCGGTGTGTAGTGCGGTGCCGACGCGAACTTAGAACATTCTGGGACCTAGGTAGTGCGGTGACCTAGGATATCTAAAGTAACGTTCGTGTATTTTGTCCGGTACTTGTCTCGTGCTGCGGTGTGTAGTGCGGTGCCGACGCGAACTTTAGTACGTTTTAAAGCCTAGATAGTGCCGGTGACCTAGGGTACCTAACTGTTAACTTTTTGGTACTTGTTTCGTACTGCTGTATGTTAGTGCGGTATCAACGTGAACTTTTACGCATTGGAAAAACCTAGGTTGTGTCGGTGACCTAGGGTACCTAAGAGACTTTTGTGTACGTCGTTTGGTACTTGTTTCGCGTCGTGTTTATCGGTGCGGTACCAACGTGGACTGCTGTTTATTCGACGTGTGTACGCGTTAGCTCCGAATAATGGTTCTAACGAGATCGCGTGCAGCGAGCCCGGCTTCGGCCGCCGCCCAGTCTGAGGACTTGGCGCCGCCGCTCGCGCCTGCGCCGGACTCTTATCCGCGCGGCGCTGCTCCTGCACCCATGGAGAACGCGCAAGCTGTCGCTGGTTCTGCTCCGGTGGCCATGACCACTGACCAGCTGCTGCTGCTCATCGAGAGGTTAAGTAGTCGTCGCGATCCTGTAAGTACACCTGTTTATTCTGGCCACTTCGCGAAGTGTACTGCGCGCTTTGATGGGGACAAAGCGAGCGACGTCCTTGCATTTATTGACGCCGTCGAGACCTACAAGGAGTGCGTGCGTGTCGACGACGCTAACGCCCTGCGTGGGTTACCCATGTTATTAACGGGGCTTGCCGCCACGTGGTGGCAGGGTGTCAAAGAGACTACTTATACGTGGCATGATGCCGTCGAAGCATTAAAGGCTACATTCGGTCCAAGATTACCGCCTCATAAAATTTATAGGAAAATCTTTGAGCGCGAGCAACGTAACGACGAGTCCACCGACATATTTGTGTGCCATGTTAGGGCGCTGATAGCCCAGTTACCACCGTCTTCTCTGTCAGAGGTGGTACAGCTGGATATGGTTTACGGGCTCCTGCAACGTCGTATTAGAGAGAAGGTAGCCCGCTCCAGCTTTGGTACGTTTGCGGAGTTAGTAGCGGAAGCGCGCCGTGTCGAGGACATTCTCGACGAGGGTCGGCCGCGCCCCGCTCCTGCGGAGGTTAAGCCGTCAACCTCAGCCGCCGCCCCGTCTTCGCTCGTTCGATCTTCGGCCTCTGTTTCTAAGGCCCGGCCTCATTGTAATTACTGCAAGCAGTTTGGCCATTTGAAAGAGGCGTGTCAGAAGTTAGCCAAGCAGAAGGCCGCCGATGTTAAGGCGTCATCCGCGCCTGCGCCGACGCCGATCATCACGTGCTTCGGGTGTGGAGCACCCGGAGTCATCCGATCGAACTGTCCGGCGTGTAAAGAAAAGAAAAGTGTCGTGTCATCATCAGTGTTTCAATCAGTGTCCGCGAGTGATACGCGCTTAGATTCGCGAGTGCGACCGATTATAGAAGTGGAAGTGTACGGTGTTGTCGGTAGATTAGTGTTGGACACTGGCGCTAAACATTGCATCGGCAGTGTTTCGCTAAGAGCGCATTTAGTTAGTAACGGCCAAACATTTACCAATGT
Source organism: Helicoverpa assulta (assembly GCA_963856015.1). NCBI lineage: Eukaryota > Metazoa > Arthropoda > Insecta > Lepidoptera > Noctuidae > Helicoverpa > Helicoverpa assulta. The sequence goes on from CAWLCW010000030.1 coordinate 1,167,085, forward strand.
ATTTACGGAATTAAAATATGCCGATGGCAGAGTTTGTGCGCAAATTGTTGAAAGAGCGCAAGTAAATGTAACTGTGCGCGGGGTGACACTGAATGTTGTTTTTCTTATGTTACCTAATGCTACAGATAGCTTATTAGGAATGAATTTCATACGGGATGCTGGCATGGTATTAGACTTCTGTCGTGATGAGTGGTATTTGCGCGATAATAGGGCCCCTCAGCCCATTATTTATGAACCAAGCGCGTTATCCCTGTCATGTTCGTCTGTGGGTCTTCGCGAGGACGAGGGCTCACATCTTCATGCGACTGAACGTCCGCGATTGTCCGACCTTCTGAATGTCAATGAAGACATTTTCGCTCCAGGGGGAGGACCGACTGATTTTGCAGTTCATCGCATCGACACAGGAGATGCCACACCCCATGCCATTGCTAGCCCACAGTATCGTGTATCTCCTACGAAGAAGGATCGACGCTGGCACTGGGGGGAGTCCGAACAGTGCGCGTTCGAGGGACTGAAGGTGCGCCTTTCCACCAGTCCCATACTCCGCCAGCGTAACTTCGAGGAACCATTCGTGCTTAGGACAGACGCTAGTTCGCGTTACTCAGTTGGTGACCTCGTCCTCGTGGAGAGCCATCGATTGAGTCAGGCCGCCAAGGGTAAGTCTGCACCCAGGCGTGAAGGTCCTTACAAGATAAAAAGTGTTGTTTCGCCGATGATTTTTGAGATCGTTGACAAAAATGATTTACCACGGGGTAAATACCATGCCAATCTCCTGACCCCTTACGTCGGCAGCGGTGAGGCTGTCGTTCACTCTCGTAGGAGGGGTAGGCTCCGTAGGGTCAAGGTTTCCAAGTCGGTTTCAGAGCCTTCCACCGACTTGGAGGGGGAGGATATAGCGCGTCAAAAATCGAAACAGAGGTTTCGCCCCGCGCTCCAAGCGAACCGTCGACGCCCGGCGCGCAACAGACGCGCACGATCCGCTTCAAACCGGCGCGCGGCGGGTGCTGCGTCCCCGCCGCCCGCCAGTCCAAAAGTCCATTCAGTCCGCGACCCGCTCCGTCAGCAACAACACGCGCGCGCGCTGCCGCGCGCCGACCCTATAAGTCGTGTTTAGCTAGTGTTTTCTGTTTAAGTTTTGTCTTGTCCTCCCATTGTTGTTTACACTATACCTATATATTTTACTCGATTATACGTCCTTTTTACATATTTCCAACGTTTTATTCAATTAGTTCGCGTACCCCGAGCTATAGCTTTTGTATTTCTATTGTGTTTCTTAAGACATGTGAATGGAAAATATGTCAATAGGAATGGCTGTAAATTGATTTTTTGAGCTTGAAATTCATTTTTGAAACTATCAAAACTTGAATTTAAAACTAACCTTATTGGGTGGCGATGGAGGCCCTTACTGAGTGTGCCTTCCACCTCCACTAATTATAGGCGTAATGCTTACCTTATTAGAAGCGCTCGTTGCTTTAATGAATTATCTCGTGAGCATGATATTGACTTATTTTGCACTAAGACGAAAGTAGCAAGGAAACTTTTAGCTAAATAATTTTTTGAGAATGAAGCACTGGCTGGTGGTACTCAAATACACACGTAGCAAATGAATAATATTAATATTAAAAAAAAAAAGAAAAACACATTCAGGCATTATAATAGTTCATTGTTAATATTATATATCTGTGGAGGCTTGTTATTAGCAATCCTAACTAATATTATAAATGCGAAAGTAACTCTGTCTGTCTGTCGTTTCTTCACGCTTAAACTACTGAACCGATTTGTGTGAAATTTGGTACAGACATAGTTTGGAACTTGAGAAAGGACATAGGATAGTTTTTATTACAAAAAAAAAAAAAAATGTATTCCGGACATATAGCGCCATCTATTGGTCAAACCAAAAATCTGCCGGAAGTCACTATTCCACGCGAACGAAGTCGCGGGCAAAAGCTAGTTGGAAAATATATTTTTGTTACATATTATATTATTAGTCTGTAAGCCTTCTTAAAATAAAATAAAAATTAATCATATTGTAAAAAGGTGTTTTCTGTTGGATACATAAGCGTTTTTTTGTGGTTTTATCGTTTGCGTTATAAGTTATTTAACAGTACTTTATTACAGTTAAGAGTACTTTATTTATTTTAATAGGTACAGTGACAAACTACATACTAAGACAATAAGTATAGGTAAGACATCTAGTAGGTACATTATAAACCTGAAGTCCAATTATTACTCACCGATCAAATTCCATCACATTCGTTTCAGCTATTTTGCCATTAAGGAGTAATAAATAAATAAACAAACTTACATTTGCATTTTCTATGGATAGTACCTCCGTTCAAAGATCATGTTTGCCTTCAATTATGAGTCAAAGAGTCAGTATTTTCAAAAGAAAACGCATACTTACTAAACGAAGAAATAGATTTCCAAGAAAAACATCCATTTAAATTCCAGTGAAATTCCTTTCAAAAATTTTCTTTTCATATTTCCTCATTTTGTTTACTAAATCATCTGGCTAGCCTTTGACCAACTATTTTGGGGTCGGCATCCAGTCTTAGCAGATGCAGCTGAGCAGTGCTTTATATGGAGCGACTGCATATCTGAACTCCTCAACACAGCTACTAAGAAAACCCAATACCTCTTAGTAAGGTTGGTTATCAGATTTTCTGGCTTCTGACTACCCGTAATGACTGCCGAAGCGGTTCAAATGACAAAGCCTAGGTGTACGAATTTAAAACATGCCTTCCAAAATACGGAGAACCTCATTATGACATAATGGCGTCCACGGCCGATTTCAGCCACGGCGCACAGTGGTCCGGATTTTCAAAAAGGTGGACATAGGATCGAAAATGCATATTTAACTCAACTAAAAATTGTTTCGTATAGGCAATTTAACACTGATTAATACTTATTACTACAACTTTTCAAAAAAACTGCTCCTTCACATAAAAAAAAAATATCGAAAATAAAAATGTATGGGAGAAAATCTATTTTATTTTTTTTCTCCGTTCAGTATCAAAGTATAGCAACCAAATCTTATATTCTGGTAAGTACCTATTGTTCTTAATACGACAACATATAAATTGCTTGCGTATCCCTGCGGCCTTGGCGCCTACGATGCTTCAAAGTTCAAAATTTTAAAGTTGAATTATCTTAACATTATTAACGAGTTTTTCTGAGTTTTTCTATTGGAATTAATACAAAATATCATTTTTAATAAAAAAAGCCCCCCGCGCGCACCAACCATGTATTAGGTTCGCCCCCTACTACTTGAGACTTAAATATACTACTGGCGAAATGACAGTATACTTTTGTGTAGTATACAACTTTGCCGAACCCTTCGGGGAATATAAAGCGTGGTGTTATGACAAAATAGGCATATTTGTTATATTACAAGAAATATATTACATTTTTTATATAACAATCACCATCTTTCGAGCCTTTTTCCAAACTATGTTGGGGTCGGTTTCCAGTCTAACCGGATGTAGCAGTGTAGTGTGTGTTTGTTTTACAAGGAGCGTGACCTCCTCAACCCAGTTACCCGGGCAACACAATACCCCTTGGTAAGACTGGTGTCAGAATTACTGGCTTCTGACTACCCGTAACGACTGCCAAAGATGTTCAATGACAGCCGGGACCTACAGTTTAACGTGCCATCCGAAACACAGTCATTGGTGTCTAAGATATACTTAGAAAGTACATACAAACTTAGAAAAGTTGCATTGGTACTTGCCTGGCCTGGAATCGAATCAACACCCTCATACTCGAAAGGCTGGTTCTCTACCCACAAGGCCACCACGACCCTAATATTTTTTACGTAACAAGAAACAGATTAAAAAATATATAATTTTTTACTAACTAACAAACTCAATTCGGACAATAACAAAATTACTAAATCTGACACGTTTACATTAATGGATCATGTTCAGGCTGCAACTCCTGTAGATCCATATTCTCTGTTTCTTCTGTTACTACCTCAGGCAACAACAAAAGCTCTTTAACATCTGGAAAAAAATCGAATTGTTTAGAGTTGCTGTATTTTGGGCGAATATGGGATAAATATGGGTCTGAACTAATCAAAAAATTATGGAGTAAGTCCTCGTTGGTCTTCATCCTGTTAAATTTCCTTGTATGATATTCACGAACTCTTCGAAATTCTTTATTTCTTGCTTCTCCCGCTTCTTCGGAAAGAATGCCAATTGGTAGGAGGCCAAAGTGATGACAAATGTCTGCACCGTGTATGAGTAGCTTGTGTACACTTGCGGGCATATAAAACCATGGGTATAAATGCACAAAGATCTCAGCTGTTTCTCTGCAATAAGTCCTGAATTTTTCAATATCTATGGCACATCCTGATGAAATCGTTTGAAGAATAACCGCAAAATGCTTTAGTAGGCCTTTGTCAATTTTGGTTATTTCGGCAGATTTCTCATAATCTCTAAAAAACCTTCTGGCTGTGTTTCCGTCGTTTGTGGTTCCAAAGCCTTGCTTCACAAAATCTACAAGTATTCCCATTTGCTGTTTGAATTCTTCTTGTGTCAAATGTTTCTTCGCAGCTTTTAGTTGCTTGTTAGCACCTCGTGCAGTCCACAACTCAAAGTCCATATTGTAAGATATGTGTAGAATACACTCCATACAACGAATCCACATATGAAGAGTAGAAAGTCCATATTTATAAACATCTTCTCGAACAGGTCTTGAAAATACTTCTGACAGCTTGTTCATCTCGGTCGGCTTTGCAAGGCAAATATTGCAGGCAGATGCAGACGAAGTATCCGTTATAATAGTGGCCACTTTTCCGTCGATCATTGTCATATGAAGCTCGTGACTAATCTCTAGCCCTGCCCATTTTGTAGAATCGATGTTTTTTATTTCTTCCTTCAATGCAGCTTCTTCTTGCTTGATGTATTCTGCTGTCTCTTTACAAAACTCGAACTTAATGGGCCTGCAATAATGTGTTGAAGAAGGTGCTGGGTTTTCCCATATGGTGCTATTATTAGAAACTAATTTAAGAGGGACAAGACTTGACATAAAAACCGATGAATCACTGAAGTCTACATTTTCAGTCCTTTGCTTGTAGGTGCTTTGTGAAGAAGCTCCATCGAAACCCCATTTGCTGATTAACTTCAATCGTTCAGTTGACGAATCAATCTGGGTACCGGTAATTTGAAGTATCTTCTGGACTGTCAGATCCAATAGGGCTTGAAGCTTCACTCTGGCTCCTCTCTCACTAATTTCTAAATCATGTGGATAGCATTTCTTTTTAGCTTCAAGGAGTTTGTGATACGATGGCAACACTGGAACTTCACAATCTAACAGCACTTTCCTTAAACACAAGTATTTCCATTTTGACAGGTTCAACGATGTATAAAGACCAAGAGCATGATCTTCGTCAAAAGTTTTTTTCCTATTTTTCTTAAACAATGTGGCTTGAACAATAGGAACACTATCAGGGTTCTTCGTTATATGGTCAATAACACAAGCTAAGTCATTCTTCTGGTCTATCTTAAGTCTTTCGACTAATGCAAAAGTAAGTTCTTCCGGCGAATAGTCCAAAAGAGACTCTGAACGTCTTTTCTTCTGTTTGTTGCTGAGGTCAACAAAAGGCTTCCTAATCTGAACTTCGGTAGATGTGCCCACAGTAATACTAGATGTCGACGGAATCACAGCTGCTGTAGTATCGATGTCAAAAGAAGTGTTGTCTGACGAAATGGTTTCGATACCTTCATCTTGGCCTTGAAAAATCTCGGTTAAATTAACAGTCGTGCAATTTGGCCAACTAATATTTGATTGTAACCACGCAGCATGTGTATTTATGAAAGTCTTCTGATTTCTATAAGCACTTGCCCATCTGCAATTGATATTGCTGATGTAGTTCTTCAAAAAAGTCTTGATTATTTCTAAATCTTCTGAACATGTTTCAACTGGGATATGTAGAATAATAGTTTCATAGAGTCGTTCCCAATTTTTCAAGTCTCCAGCAACACGAAGGAACATAAAAATGTCCAAGTTTGTAACAAATGCAGCCATAACGAAACTCACTAAACTTCACTTCAACTCACACAGCACGGATAATTAGGTATGTTGCTTCCTCAAGGGTTGAGAAACAATTACCTTTAATTGTTTCATGCACAGGTATTTATAACAAACACACGCGCGCAAGTAGTGACGGACAAAATTAGAACCGCAGCCAATCAGCGTCGTCGATATCTCCGGTGGTGGGGGTAAATTACTATTTTATCACAGGAGTCGTTTTAGTCAGTTACAAATAGGCAACGAATCAGCACGTGTCTTTAATTACATAACTAAAGTTGAAGACTTTTATTTCTATTTTTTTAATATAATAAAATAAAAAAATACTTGCCAAATGCTTGAATGCGGACCGTTTTAATTCTTATATAATAAAAAAAAATGATATTTCAAACTACACACACTCTACACAAAAGTATACTGTCATTTCGCCAGTAGTATATTTAAGTCCCAAGTAGTAGGGGGCGAACCTAATACATGGTGGGTGCGCGCGGGGGGCTTTTTTATTAAAAATGATATTTTGTATTAATTCCAATAGAAAAACTCAGAAAAACTCATTAATAATGTTAAGATAATTCAACTTTAAAATTTTGAACTTTGAAGCATCGTAGGCGCCAAGGCCGCAGGGATACGCAAGCAATTTATATGTTGTCGTATTAAGAACAATAGGTACTTACCAGAATATAAGATTTGGTTGCTATACTTTGATACTGAACGGAGAAAAAAAATAAAATAGATTTTCTCCCATACATTTTTATTTTCGATATTTTTTTTTTATGTGAAGGAGCAGTTTTTTTGAAAAGTTGTAGTAATAAGTATTAATCAGTGTTAAATTGCCTATACGAAACAATTTTTAGTTGAGTTAAATATGCATTTTCGATCCTATGTCCACCTTTTTGAAAATCCGGACCACTGTGCGGCGGCTGTTCTCATTTAAGGAGATCAGCCAGCTACGCAGGACATATTATAGTGCACGAGCATTTGCGCAGACACAGGTGCACTCCCTATTCCTTCACTCTCATAACCCGATGGGACGGCAATCCGACACGACCGGAAAGAGATCAGGCGCAGGACCGACATTTACGTGCTCTCCGATGCACGGGTGAATCAATCACCAACTTCCAGACTACGGGCTGCTTTGTGAAAGTTTAAGAAAACCCACAAAGCGATTTCGGCCCGACCCGGGAATCGAACCCGAGACCTCGAGCACAGCAGCCGCGCTTGCGACCACTAGACCAACGAGGCAGTCAGTTATGACATAGACAGACGGTCACCCATCCATGTACCGACAGCACCAAGTATTGCTTAACCTTATGATGGAGGACCAGTGCATCTGCTGTAAGCTGCTATTGGCCGTTCCCAATATCTATCTGTGTTTTGCTAACTAGAGATAGGAAATTACGACATTACTTGAATAGGGCATATATCAAAAATCTATCTTTATCAAAAGATAGATAGAATATAGAGGCAGCCGTTAACCACGAGCTTCTTTATTTACTACTAGCTTCTGCCAGCGGTTTCACCCGCATCCCGTGGGAACCTCTGCACGAACCCGGATAAAAAGTAGCCTATAGCCTTACTCGATAAATGGGCTATCTAACACTGAAAGAATTTTTCAAATCGGACCAGTAGTTCCTGAGATTAGCGCGTTCAAACAAACAAACAAACAAACTCTTCAGCTTTATAATATTAGTATAGAAAAGTGAAAATGTAAACAAAAAAAAAGAAAATTCCTCAGCCTTGGGTATTTCGAAATGGTTCGATGTCGCGATGGAGTTAGTGGGTCAATGGCGGATCGCGCGTCAGTTGCTCAAGGTTCGATACCTGGACGATGCTATAATTATGCCGGCTACTTAGTGATCAATAGTAAGTGTAAGCGCTAATTATATTAGGAGGATTATTGGCTATGTGTAGGAGTCAAGTATTGTGTTTTTGTTGGTAACATTTGTTATTTAGGATTCTCAAGTGTCTTGAAACTCGATTTTCATTATTTATTGACGCTAAGTTATGTTTACTAGCTTCTGCCCGCAGCTTGGGTTATAAGTATCGTGTTTCCAAGAGAACTCTTCAAAAGTCCGGGATAAAACTATCCTAAGTTCTTTCTCAAGGTCAACTTTATCTCTGCACCAAATTTTATTAAATTCAGTTCAGTGGTTTAGACGTGAAAGCGTAACAGACAGACAGACAGAGTTACTTTCGCATTTATAATATTGGTAGGGATTTTTCAGGAGGAAAAATTAGGACGTATTTGGAGACAAAACATATCTAAATAACATCTATTCTAATATTATAAAGCTAAAGAGTTTGTTTGTTTGATTGTTTGTTTGTTTGTTTGTTTGAACGCACTAATCTCAGGAACTACTGGTCCGATTTGAAAATTTATTTCAGTGTTAGATAGCCTATTTATCGAAGAAGGCTATAGGCTACTTTTTATCCCGGTACGGGAAGTAGTTCTCAAGGGATGCGGGTGAAACCGCTGGCAGAAGGTAGTACATAATATTTTAGCTACTTAGATAATTCTTCATACAAAAATGTTCACAATAAATATTTGATCAAGACTCCATCTTACCCCAGAGAATATCCTCCTTCAGAATCAATGTTTTTTCCATATCAACCCTTTTCTAATACAGTTGGGTTCACATACATTTTTCTGTTTGCTGTTCAAATATTAATATCCTGACCCTTTGGCCCTGTGTGGCAGTGTTGGCTAAATGTGGCCCAAATTTAATAACTCCCCGAGTCTCTATATAGAGGTAGTGCTAAAAGTGTTTAATAACACATTTTAGTGGGAACATTAAACGGGGAACGAATTTACGGTCGTTGGCACAATGTTACACTTAGTCTAAATTGAGATGGGTTTGTCGGTTTGTTGTGCTTTTGAGAGAATGCACCGTTTTGGGTGGAAGTAGAGATATAATATGGTACTTACTTTGGAGAGAAGAAAGGCTTTTTATATGGGTATTGGATTTCCTTGAAAAAAAAACGTGAATAATAAATATCAATAAATTGACTGTATATGGATAATAATTAAAGTGATACTGCTGAAATTACTATTTGACGCGAATAGGGTGGACAAAATTTACTTTGGTGAGCGCGAGTTGCACCGATTTGAGTTGACTGATTTCATGCAGTCACTGCAAGTGCGGTCGGCAATTGCAGTCGGTAGCTGGCATACCAAACGTACCCTAACGATAACCAATTCATAACCAGCCGTGAAATTGTCGCTATTTTCTGCGAAGTATTTATTGTAGTTGTTCTAAGTATATCTTGGACACCAATGCCTGTGTTTCGGATGGCACGTTAAATTGTAGGTCCCGGCTGTCTTTGAACATCCTTGGCAGTCGTTACGGGTAGTCAGAAGCCAGAAAAACCAAGGGGTATCGGGTTGCCGGGTAACTGAGTTGAGGAGGTCAGATAGGCAGTCGCTTCTTGTAAAGCACTGGTACTCAGCTGAATCCGGTTGGACTGGAAGCCGACCCCAACATAGTTGGGAAAAGGCTCGGGAGATGATAATGATATTTTCAGTTGTGAAATCGGTGAACAACTGAAAATCGTTTGTTTATCGCTACAGTCAAATGGTGTATGCCACAGTAACTAAATAAAGTTATTCTACTGCTATTTCTGAATTACTATTTATAAAGTAAGTACTTTTTCTTATGTCATAAATGTTATGTGGTAAACACACTTAAATTTCAATAACAAAATGGCTTTAAAACTGTTATTTCGATAATAAATAAGTTTTATGAAGACAGGAAAACTTGGCTATAAAGATTTTTAGGTTGAACCGAGATTCTGTTTGTAAAATTCTGGGCAAAATGTGGAATTTTCGGCGTTCGGATGATTCATCGTAAGGTGTGAAAGAAATTAATGTAGCTATACCTTAAATATAAAATTTCATGAATCAGATTTTTCAGGCCGACTAGACTTTTTCTGATTCTGACTGGGCGACTGTTATTTCCATTCACTATGGTAATTTTTCAGTGTTTAGATATTGTAAAAGAAAAAATGTGACAATATGATAAAATCACATTGTCACATTGAATAAGCATTCGCTTACCAACTTTTTTATGATATCGAATTTATAATTTTTCATTCATTACACGCCGTTATCACATTCATCTTCATTCATTCATATTCATCTCTTTCATCTTTTTCTAACATTATCTGACTTCTTCAACCTAGATACCCGGGTAATCCGATACCTGGCTTCTGACTACCCTTAACGACCGCCAAAGATGTTCAAATGACAACCGGGACCAACTCGACATAACAAGAACGTCATCTATCCACGGATCTTAAAGGTTGCTCAAACTCATAATCGATCGATCGGCTCTGACTTAGCCACGAGCTCTTCACACATCTTTTTCTCACCTCAAAGTTAAAATAATCGTTAACCCAGCATACCGACGACCTCAGTCAATCAATATATCGACCTCGGCTGTACTAACATCGATGTATCGATATAAATTTATCAGCCGTACCCTACCTGCTGATTCCATAATAACAAATACGAACGGTCATTGAACTTAGCGTTGAGACTTGATCTTTGAAGGGAAATCTAAAGTCATTTAAAAAATTGTTTGTTTGTTTCTGTGAAATAATTTGTTTGTTGATAGAGAAAATATTCAAACTGTGTTGATAGTCAGTTATTTTTTGGTGTTGATGTTTTTTTTTTTACAATATTTTATATGTTTACTGCAGTGGTCGATGCGTCATGAGAGAATTCATGGCGCACGTGGAATCTTCGAGTAAAATGTATTATTTTTGGTAGGCTGAAATTATTGAGTTGATTTTTTTTGTGTTATGTTTTCATAAAACAAAGTTGCCCATTGCATAACTATGTGTGTAATTAACTCAACTGCACGGATTTTCATGTGGTTTTCACTAATATATAGTACATACGAAAAGGATGTTAGATTTCTTTTTTGTTCAAGAATATTTCTGTGAAGTCTCCAAATATGGCGTTACAAACAAAAAAACCGGCCAAGTGCCAGTCGGACTCGCGCACGTAGGGTTCCGTACCATCCAAACTAATATTCTATATATATTTATGGATATCGAGCAAGAATGAGCAAAAAAATCACGTTTGTTGTATCGGAGCCCCCCGAAATATTTATTTTATTCTAGTTTTCAGTATTTGTTGTTATAGCGGCAACAGAAATACATCATCTGTGAAAATTTCAACTCTCTAACTATCACGGTTCATGAGATACAGCCTGGTGACAGACGGACGGACGGACAAAGGAGCGAAAACAATAGGGTCCCGTTTTACCCTTTGGGTACGGAACCCTAAAAAGATGAAGACATTATATCAAAGTATGCAGTACATACCCTATACAAAGATTGGCAAGCACATTATAGCATTATGATTAGCACATTCCTGCCAACTTGAGTAATGGTGTTATTGCCATTGTCTGGCGTTTCAGACTCGGTCAGAATTGTTATAGTCACTCTATAAAACGTCTGATGTGATACGCACGTCTGAATTAACGTGTTAGAAGTTTTTATTCGTGTTTACATCATCATCTGCCAAGCCTTTTTCTAGTTAGGATTGGCATCAGTTTAATTGAATGTAGTTGAGCACCAGTGTTTTATATGGAGTGACTGTCTATCTGAACTCCTCAACCCTGTTACCCGGGAAACCCGATACTATTTTGCAAAACTGGTTGTCAAGCTTTCAGGCTTTTGACTACCGTAACCACTTACAGCCAGTTTCTTCATCAATAGTTAAAGCCAAAGTAAAAGTCAAAGTAATGTCTAAAGTAAAAGTAACGGTCAAATTCAATTTTTCTACTAGTTTTTCTGTCACTTTAGCCTTGAAAAAACGTATTTGACCGTTACTTTTACTTTAGACATTACTTTAACTTTAACTTTTGATGGAGAAACTGGCCGTTAGAAAAGAAACAAATGATAGTCGGGAGCATCAATTTAACCTGCTTTCTGAAATACGGAGGGTATCGTTATGACATAGATGGTCACCCATCCGTGGACCGACCGCATTAAGACTTGCTTAACTGTGAACGATTATTTACTTAAGATACCCCAGTATGTCTTTCAAACCATAACATAACCAATTTTTTTCGCTTTAAACATGGTTAAAATGTATGCATTATTGAGCTCTGGCGAGCTCGATAAATACCTGAGCACTATAACCGACTCAGCGCGAATTATAAGCTACATTGACGGTTGAATTTTTATAGGCGTTACTTCAAAACGGATTGGAACGATGCCAGAACTATGAAGTTCTAACAAAAGGTTTAGTTTTCAGGTACGTTTTAAATCTTTTTCTTTATCAAGTACTAGCTTCTGCCAGCGGTTTCACCCGCATCCCGTGTGAACTACTTCCCGTACCGGGATAAAAAGTAGCCTACAGCCTTCCTCGATAAATGGGCTATCTAACACTGAAAGAAATTTTCAAATCGGACCAGTAGTTCCTGAGATTAGCGCGTTCAAACAAACAAACAAACAAACTCTTCAGCCTTATAATATTAGTATAGATATGATGATTGACATTATTTTGTATTGAGATTTTTTGTAAGACAAACAGACATGATTGCTGGGAAGTTTGTTGCGCCACTTTTTCCCAGTACACACAGGAACGTCTTTGACGTTTCAAAAGTGCAGATTTTCAGTCCAATTTGAGTAAACGACTTTTTGATTTGAATGCTAGCTGCCGACTGCTACTGGGTTAGATAGGCAGTCGCTCCTTGTAAAGCGCTGGTACTCAGCTGAATGCAACTGGGATTGGAAGCCGACTCCAACATAGGTGGGAAAAGGCTCGGGGGATAATGATGCCGACTGCAACTACCGACATGAAGACAAATTTTATCTAAGGGGCAACTGCAGGTGCTGCTGCCGCTTCGATCCAAAACGGTTTTATGTAAATACGTACAAACCAGTGATGTCCTCCTAGCCGTTCTCATGTAAGGAGATTAGCTAACTGCGCAGGACATATTATAGTGCACTCACTATTCCCTCACTCTCATAGCCCGATGGGATGGCAAATCGACACGACCGGAGACCGGAGATCACAAGCAGGACCGACATTTACGTGCTAACTAGTGCAGTATGCCGATTTCATGCAGTCGCGGCATGTGCGGTCGGCAGTTGGCATTCAAAACGTACCTTTATCGGTACATAGAGTTAGCGTGATCGTTATTTGAGATATAACGGGTTTAGGCTTGAGTTTAATTGGTGTGAAACCGGTTTAGTTTGTACACTGGAGTGTAAAAATATTGGATCAGCTAAAAATATAGGTAGTAAAAAATGCAATTTACTTATTCCAAATTGCCACCATATAATATATGGTGACTACGATGACGCATATTCTTCAACTACTTTATTTCATAGATAACCTAGACTGTCCATTAATACTTTCCAAAATATTTTCTGATTATATCTAGTAGATAAATAAGAAAAACAATAAGACTATAAACCCAGAAAAACAACATAAAGACAAAAACACAACAGTTTTTCTACGAACAACAAACGTTATTTGCCAATTATAATAAAAAAGAAATGTTATAACAACAGGTAATATTATAGGCTTATACTTAAGTCATTTCAACTTTATGTAAGTAGGACAGCACCTGCGATAACTCTATTACTTATATTATACCAGGTGTCCATAGTAGGTAGTGTTCAATTACCATCAGCTTGGTGGTTTCCCATGCAATAGTATTGAATAAAACAATGGATAAGTTGTGCAAAGTATACCTTTGTTATTATTTTATTCATAACATATCTGAGGGCACGGCAGTGCCCCAGCCAAGACTCGAGCAAAGCGGGCACGGCCGTACCATCTTTTCTCAAATCTCTCGAATTTCTCGAATCTTTTCGCGGCTATTGCACCCCCCTGTATCTTTCATGTGGACAAAGCTAGGAGTTTAGGTTTTCGATGATCAATGTTATCACACAAACAAATAATTAGCTGGGCAGGCAAGTGGCTCCACCCGGCGCGGCGCGGTGATATTGAGAAAAACATACATGTTAGTGTGCGTAAAGCAAAACGTGTTTTACTTCGCCTATTCATCAGTCGCCGCGCCAGATGTGACTCAATAGTTTTGCTTCACAATAACACGGTGTCCCCACTCAAACATTTGCAATATCTTATGCCTCTAATGATGGAATATGACGCATAAATTTGGCATCAATAACTATCGTTTCTATAGCGCGTTGGTCGAGCGGACAGAATTTAAGATTCCACGCCGCTGGGGCCGTAGGATCGAATCTCGCTTACGGCTCAGCGATTTTTGTATGTTTAAAAAAAATATTTTACATTTGTTTGTTGAATTCATTGCTTTAAGTAATAGTAAGTCTGCGTTGTATTTTGGATGGAATATATTTACTGTCTACCCTCTAAAAATAACAAACCATATCTAAGCTAATTATTAGTTTAAGTTCACCGTCATAAATTCATAATGCTATTGACTATCGGGCTTTCGATACGTTTTTAGACATTATACCAACTATTGTAATAATCTGTGATTATACATACTTTGCGTTTATTGAGAGAGGAGTGCTTTTGTTTGTCAAATCAACATGAATCATTTTACTACACTTTTAAGAGCAGAAATCATTGTTTTGCATGAGCAAAACGTTTCAATTAGTGAAATTGCGAGACGTTTAAAGTTATCGGTGAGTAATTTTATTTTATTATTATAATAATTATTAAATGTCATGTTAACATAATATATTTATATATACTGTGATTATTGTTATGTGATTATAATATGAAGTTTAATATTATACATATTATATGTAATATATATATATAAGTAACATAATATTTTATATATATAATTTTTGATTATATTTTTGATTTAGATTTGTATGTAATGTAATCGATTGCTGTTATTTATATCAATATTTAATTATTGTTCACAGAGAAGTACTGTGCAATTGTGGGTTCATCGATATGCCGATACGGGAAACATTGATCCTCGCCGACCGGGACCGAAGGCTGGATTTGCATACACAGAAGCCAATGCACGGCACCGTGATATAGTTGAGCCTTTCCTCAGCACTCGTTCCACGGCGACTAAACATGATGTGACACTACAAACTATAAGGAACCACTTGCATGCAGCTGGCGTGAAATGTCGTAGGCCAGCTAAGAAAATTTTACTATCCGACATTCACAAACAAAACTGGGTACGCTTCGCAAAAGAATGTTTGGATTTTGATTGGTGCAATTTTTATAATTTGGTAAAATTTAGCGATGAAAAATGTTTTAAGTCGGACAAGGATGGTCGCAAAATACTTTGGCGAAAGGACGGTGACCGCTATAACTCAAAAAATGTTCTTCCATGCAGGTCTAGTGGCGCACCAATTGGCTATTAATAAAAATATCAGGGGGTAATGAAATTTGTTTTATGTGTGTGATGTTATTGTTAGTAAGATTACAATTTAAGATACCTGCATCTTAATAATTATCTAACTTACTAACATGTTTATTCATATCACTAATAAATTAATAATTACCCACTGAATATGAAAAATAACGCTAATTCTTGTCCGACTTAGAATAGTTTTGTCATACATAAAACTTTTTAATTTGTGATTATAATATAAATAAACCTAGTCAATAAATATTGTTGCTTTCTTATTACAAATTGTTTAATTTATACTTCCTTATTAAAATCTAGATTAATATTCTTATTTTATTTACAATAATAAAAAAAATACATAATGAAAACAAAAAATGATTTTAGTTATGAAAAAAGTCTATGCAGATGTGAGACTCGAACTTAAAACTTCCGCTTCGCTAGACGAACGCTTCTACGCCTCCGCTACGAGCCTTCATAGTCTCGTTATTAAATTTTAACTTCGTATTCTCATCAGCATTATAGTGAAAAGAAATTGCAAGTGTGTGCGTGCACAACAGGTTATTGAGGTTTGTATCCAATAACCCGTTGTGTACGCACATTAATAACCAGGCGAAGGAATACACGCGTGAACTTTACGCACACTAACATGTATGTTTCTCTTAATACCACCGCGCAGCGCCGGGTGGAGCCACTTGCCTGCCCAGCTAATTATTTGTTTGTGTGTACCTAATTGGTACCAATATGACTTATTATTTTCAAAACGTAGAGTAAATTAATCTGGATTGTTATCACAAATATTAATAAGTAGCCGTTTTGCCCGCGGTTTTACCCGCGTCCCGTAGAAACTACTGCCCGTACCGCGATAAAATATAGCCTACGTTATTGCATTCGGGAGAATGCAGATAAAAAAGTAGCCTTTTTAGCTGAAAGATTTTTAATTATTCAATCGAACCAGTTAAAAATCTTCAGCCACGGCCAATGATTTCTTAAGTTTACCTTCTGTTTTACCTATACTATAACAGAACTCTTACCTACAGTGCGACCATGAAATATAACGTACACAAAATATTTATAAGTAAACAAATATGCTATAGTTCGTGACCTCAAGACTTTAGGTTATTGTTCAAGAAGTGATTTATGTTTTGTAAGTTTGTTTTTTTTAGATAGAAATCTTTAAAGACCTAGTTAGGTTTAGGCTGGCCCCAGATCTACCATTTTTTCTGTGTTTTTGAAGAACTGAACAGAAACGGTAGTATGGGGCCAGCCTTAAGATATACACACCTTACACAATTGTTATCATCTGACTAGCCTTTTCTCAACTATGTCGGGTTCGGCTTTTAGTCTAACTAGATGCAACTGAGTACCAGTATTTTACAATAAGCGACTGCCTATCAGACCTCCTCAACCCAGTAACCCGGACAACCCATTTCCTACACCATTCTAAAGGCATATTTTAATTGGTCCAGGTTTTATCACGATATTTTCTATTACCAGTAATTAGCCATTTATGTCGATATTCTTAACCAATACAAGCTACAAACATAAACATAGTCGTACATACAATGTACATAGCAGAAGCCCCTTTGAACATTAGGTATATCAGGTCTTTCACAAACCAGAGATGAAACAGTCCCACAATTTCTCACGTAGTCTCCTAAAGATCAGGTGTATAAATCTGTCGACGCAACAATTTAGTGATTATCAACTGTAGTTATGATATATTGAGAAGTATTTATGAGTTATGAGTTAGATATAAATAGGAGTAAGAGATAATAGTTACCGAGGAGTTTGCCAAACGTTTGATAATTAGCGAGATATGTGCTTTCATCGTACTATTTACGACAATCAGAGTTATTTTGATTTAAGCATCTTCTTTAACTGTTAACTTGAAGTAGTATCAAGACACGAGTTAATACAGTAACAAAATACCTTATTTCTTGTATTTTGGCAAACTATCTAGTCTAGCCTTACTAGCGAGTAAACAATGTATGAATCAGATGATACGCTACAAAAACTTGTAAACATTGGCACGCAGTTCTGTCATGAAAGAATTTCTTTGCCGGTTTCAGTCATTAATTATGAATTTAGCTAGTTCGATGGCTCAATTTTATTTTTAATACCTAATAGATAGATTACTTAATAGTTACTACAAGGCTATGTTATTGAGTGAGTTTTTTATTTTTTTCTTTAGAAATGTTTTCCAGGTTTGCAGACACGATATGGTTAAAGTATTTAACTAGCTGCAGGAAGTTGTTCTATTAAGCTTATAATGCAATATGCACTGACATAAATCGATATATACTTAGGGCACATTATTCCATTCTTAAATAGAAATCTCCCGCATATGGGCCCCATTGACTTTCAAAAATTATTACAACGTGCGGTATATAACAAGCAACCCGAATGCGAGCATGAAATATAAAAAACCAGCCAAGTGCGAGTCGGACTCGCGCACGAAGGGTTCCGTACCATTATTTATTATTACAAACGGACAAAAAAATCACGTTTGTTGTATGGGATCCCCCCAAAATATTTATTCAATTCTAGTTTTCAGTATTTGTTGTTATAGCGGCAACAGAAAGACATCATCTGTAAAAATTTCAACTCTCTAACTATCACGGTTAGCACGATAAAGCCTGGTGACAGACGGACGGATGGACGGACGGACGGCGAAAACAATAGGGTCCCGTTTTACCCTTTGAGTACGGAACCCTAAAAATGGGCTTGTCGGATACCAGTATAACTGTAAGTTATATCCACTTTAATGAAAACTGTTATAAAGATAACTTTCAGTTTAAGCCTGAAAGTCGTTACAAACATAACTTCCATTCAACCAACCCAATATAAATACTTTCTAGAATGTACGAGAAAATATATCTTACACATTGCAGCTGAAAATTTGGATTACACTCGAGTGCAAATGAAGAGTGTTCCCTGCATCTGCACTGCAGTGTAACTGGAGTATTCTTCAGTGCACCCTTTTAGCTTTTGCAAGTAGTTTTCTTAATTCTAAGTTATGTTTATTTAGTGGTTTCGCTTTTATAGTCTTTGCGGTGTTATTTTAATTAGTGGTAATGGTTTATTTCTCTGTATGTCCACGGCAGTTTCTGTTTTGCTTTATCTAGAGGTATAATTTAAAATTATTCTGAGCTTGGAAGGCTGTATTAGATGTCTAAATAGCTGACTTGATTTTATGTGGGTACCTCAATTGTTTGAAAGTACTTATCTATACTAATATTATAAAGCTGAAGAGTTTGTTTGTTTGTTTGTTTGAACGCGCTAATCTCAGGAACTACTGGTCCGATTTGAAAATTTCTTTCAGTGTTAGATAGCCCATTTATCGAGGAAGGCTATATAGGCTACTTTTTATCCCGGTACGGGAAGTAGTTCCCACGGTATGCGGGTGAAACCGCTGGCAGAAGCTAGTGTACCATAAATATGCATGCACCAATAATGTCGGGATTGAAGATTGAGATTTAAAGTACGCTGTCAAACTGAAAATCTCCTTATTATGAAATCCGGTAAAAAAGTAATTTGAACTATGGCTGACACTAGAGTGAGAGACCAAATTAGACCCAAATAAATAATTTTTTGTTTGAATTGTTATTGCTAAACAATAAAAGATATTTATCATTAATATATTTTTTTTAACAACAATTTTTAAGCTATTTAAAATGCCTTTCATTAGGTACATTCAAAAATAAATCTCTAAACATATACTTCCTTGTTACATTACACTACTTTCCCCCATCAGCCCCAGGGGTAGCAAATGATATACTCACTCACCCCCTGGATAGGGTAGTAATGAATGGAAGTAGAACGCCCTACAACATATGTAGATATATATGCATTGCTTATATTAAATTCTCACATTATGCTGTGTTTAATTAATTAAATTATGTGTTTATTTATAATTCTATGAATTCTATGAATTTAGGACGTTTGTATATGCTTGTTACACCTTTACGCAATAACTACTGAACGGAATTAGATGAAATTTAACAGTGATACTTATAGCTTAAACATCATAATGGACTCAGAAGAATATTTGTACAAATATAAAAATCCCGTCCTGCGGGAAATACTTTGCGCACCCGTATAAAAAGCAACCTTATGTATACGTATGGCCTTCCTCCCTGAAAGTCGTTACAAACATAACTTCCATTCAACCAACCCAATATAAATACTTTCTAGAATGTACGAGAAAATATATCTTACACATTGCAGCTGAAAATTTGGATTACACTCGAGTGCAAATGAAGAGTGTTCCCTGCATCTGCACTGCAGTGTAACTGGAGTATTCTTCAGTGCACCCTTTTAGCTTTTGCAAGTAGTTTTCTTAATTCTAAGTTATGTTTATTTAGTGGTTTCGCTTTTATAGTCTTTGCGGTGTTATTTTAATTAGTGGTAATGGTTTATTTCTCTGTATGTCCACGGCAGTTTCTGTTTTGCTTTATCTAGAGGTATAATTTAAAATTATTCTGAGCTTGGAAGGCTGTATTAGATGTCTAAATAGCTGACTTGATTTTATGTGGGTACCTCAATTGTTTGAAAGTACTTATCTATACTAATATTATAAAGCTGAAGAGTTTGTTTGTTTGTTTGTTTGAACGCGCTAATCTCAGGAACTACTGGTCCGATTTGAAAATTTCTTTCAGTGTTAGATAGCCCATTTATCGAGGAAGGCTATATAGGCTACTTTTTATCCCGGTACGGGAAGTAGTTCCCACGGTATGCGGGTGAAACCGCTGGCAGAAGCTAGTGTACCATAAATATGCATGCACCAATAATGTCGGGATTGAAGATTGAGATTTAAAGTACGCTGTCAAACTGAAAATCTCCTTATTATGAAATCCGGTAAAAAAGTAATTTGAACTATGGCTGACACTAGAGTGAGAGACCAAATTAGACCCAAATAAATAATTTTTTGTTTGAATTGTTATTGCTAAACAATAAAAGATATTTATCATTAATATATTTTTTTTAACAACAATTTTTAAGCTATTTAAAATGCCTTTCATTAGGTACATTCAAAAATAAATCTCTAAACATATACTTCCTTGTTACATTACACTACTTTCCCCCATCAGCCCCAGGGGTAGCAAATGATATACTCACTCACCCCCTGGATAGGGTAGTAATGAATGGAAGTAGAACGCCCTACAACATATGTAGATATATATGCATTGCTTATATTAAATTCTCACATTATGCTGTGTTTAATTAATTAAATTATGTGTTTATTTATAATTCTATGAATTCTATGAATTTAGGACGTTTGTATATGCTTGTTACACCTTTACGCAATAACTACTGAACGGAATTAGATGAAATTTAACAGTGATACTTATAGCTTAAACATCATAATGGACTCAGAAGAATATTTGTACAAATATAAAAATCCCGTCCTGCGGGAAATACTTTGCGCACCCGTATAAAAAGCAACCTTATGTATACGTATGGCCTTCCTCGATAATGGCACTAAACTATATTTTTCAAACCAGACTAGAAGTTTCCCCGATTATCGTGTTCAAACAAATTCTTCACCTTTATTTATTTATTTATTTATTTAACAGTTTATGTACCAACCTCTCAAGTATGAGGGCGCGGGTTCGATCCCAGGTCAGGCAAGTACCAATGCAACTTTTCTAAGTTTGTATGTACTTTCTAAGTATATCTTAGACACCATTGACTGTGTTTCGGATGGCACGTTAAACTGTAGGTCCCGGCTGACATTGAACATCCTTGGCAGTCGTTACGGGTAGTCAGAAGCCAGTAAGTCTGACGCCAGTCTAACCAAGGGGTATAGGGTTGCCCGGGTAACTGGGTTGAGGAGGCTGACCTCCAAGAAGCGCCTGCCTATCTGAATAGGCAGTCGCTTCTTGTAAAGCACTGGTACTCAGCTGAATCCGGTTAGACTGGAAGCCGACCCCAACATGGTTGGGAAAAAGGCTCGGAGGTGACACACACATAATACAGAGAAGAAGAAAAATAGAACAGAATATACATAGCATAACTTACCTTTATAATATTACAGAAAAACTTACCAAATAAAACCTCAGTGTCCAATAGGTATCTAGAAAGAAAAAATGCCTTTGCCCAATCTGTTTAAGTCAACTCCATAATCAGCTTAATCATTGATAAATAAGTTGATGGCCTGTGTCCTGCCCACATTAATTAATACCTAGTTCTTAAATAGGAAATTTCCTCTTGTGACGGCAGTTCAAAAGACAAGATTTTACCGGTATGTACCACACAAATGTATCTTCTGGTTTACTCGCTTTAGCAAACAGTAAATTATTGAGTGCGAACATACCTAAAATGTCCGTGAAATTGCAAGCTTTGTTTGCGAACACATGCTAGCAGTGGACAAACACCATTTTGTCCAGGTATTAACGTAATTAATCGTTAAAGATGAAGGAAAATATGTCGAGGAAACCCCGGACCATGAAGTCTGAAATCACCAACCCGCGTTGAGCAAGCGTGGTAATTAATGCTCAAGCCGTCTCCGCGTGAGAGGAGGCCGCAGCCCAGCAGTGGGATGATAGTGGCTGATGATGATTTAATTAAAAATCATAATTTATGTTTATCTATGATATTTTTTTAAAACTTTATTTAAATTAAAACCGACAATATATAATGTATTCTATCTGTTTCTCTTAAACATTTTGGGGGTACAATAACCTACTTAATCTACTTTGATGATTTATCCTATTAGGATTGAAATAACGCCGAGCAACGCCGAATTGAAACTATTATAATTGAAATTTCCAATCAGCAATGAAAATATTTTTTTACTACCCACATGAATATTTAAAATTTTATTTACTATCTAATATACTACCAATTTACATAAAAATAAAACATTTTCAACCCTAACCCTCAAACATAAAGACGAATTTCCAATGCAGACAAAAAATCAGCATAAGACCTTTTAAACACACTTTATTACAGGAAAATCTACCTTATAGCTTAGGTATTAAGGTGGAAATTTCTTTAAGATTGACTGAAAGCCCAGTGGATTTGCTCCAGATGCATTCATTACCCTCTTCAGGGAATTTCAGAGATATTACGTTAGGGACGGGAGTTCGATTTCCGGATTGTGACGTCACGGATTGCTATTATTGATCCATTTATTTATTAAGTTTCGTGTAGTCCTTGTAATGTGTTTTGGGTAGGAATCCATGTTAATCTTGTGAGATATATTATGGTGTGTTATGGTGGTTTGGGTTCGTTCGTGAAACTAAGGGTAATTTATGTGTTGTATTACTTTTTTTAATCGTAGGTACATATATACAAGGTGTTGATTTGCATTTGTGCCATACTTCAGGAGGAGGACATAAAATACGTAAATAATCGATTGGAATTACAGTAGACGGGAAATAGCTAATATGCACTGCTTTTTTTGTCATTGTAAGGTCGTAGTATTTCAGAAGTAATCCAATTTTATGAATGTTTATGATTAATCGTTGCGTATGCTTTTGTGTGAGGGCGCAGCACGGTTTTAAGGCCAGTAACACACGCGCCAAGTTTAAATACGGCTAGACGACATTGACGGAATTCCGAAAAAAAAAAAAAAATTACATACCAATTTTTTTGTTGATTTGGGTCTAGAATCATTAGCATAATTACGTCCTTGAATATGGCACGGATGCAAATCAACAGCTTGTATCTACTTCTTGGATACACAGTTTAGACTTGACAAGTTTACTCAAAGTTACCTAATATTGTGAAACAGTAAAATAAGATAGATTCATTATCTACCTAGACTTTTTCCAGTCGGCTTCCAGTCTAACCGGATGCAGCTGAGTACCAGTGTTTTACAAGGAGCGACTGCCTACCTGACCTCCTCAACCTAGTTACCCGGGCAACCCAATACTAGGTAAGACTGGTTGTCAGACTGTCTGACTTCTGACTACTTGCAACGAATGTTAAAAATACGTATAAGTAGATTACAGTATACATTCTCTGTAAATTAACAGCTAACCAAATTGAAACCTGTGGTCTGTTTATGAATGTTTTATTTACAAATTACATCTGATCATACTGATTGAAAACGTAAAATATAATTCATTATTGACATAGTTAATTACATTAATTGTCTGTGGTCACAGTTGCCATTTGCAATAAGGTTTGACATTTCATTTAATTTTAGCCTGGAAAATATATTTACTTATGAAATTCTAAAAATACAGGGAAGTTAATTTGCATACTCATATAACACAAAAGTATACGTAATTTTACTTTAATTTCAAGATGACATCAAAAACAGGCTACTTGAAAAAATAAACAACTTGATCATCGTATTTTATGGTACACTCGCACAAACGTACCATATTATAAATAAAAGTTATGTGCAAAAAATAAACCTTTCTTGGTCCTTGGCAGTCAGAAAAAACATAGGTAAGCCAAGATATCGAGCAGAAAAATCCGCTTGATATATTAAACTGTGTGATTATTCAAGAAAAAAAAATCAGACACACTTATAACAGTCAGCATATTAAGTAATTAAATGAAAAAAAAAAAATTAATGGCCATTTCTTACCACATGGTCATTCGCGTGTAACATTATACATAAACATCCATAAATAAATCAGTATTTACATCGTCCTTGTGTGTTCAATGGCACACATAAATTGACCACAATACTAAGGTTTCTCTGTAGTGAAGAATCCATAGAGTTGTAAGTAACTTGTTACTTTCTAAACAATAGTTCCTTGAAGGTCTGTAACCAAGATGGCGGCCGAAGAAATGTTGCTTTAATTACAAAGTTTAATCACGTCTTCGTTAGTTGTTGTATTATTGGGAAATTGTAGTTATTATATTATCGAGGAAATAGGCGAAATATGGACTCGAGTTAAATAATGACATACATAGAAATTATATAAATGAGGTCCCGTGAGTATTGCTCCGTCGACACGGGTAAAAATTGTTAGGTTCTCGGTATACCATGGCAAAAATGATAAAATATTAAGAGCTTATACTTAATGATAAAATCGTTAAGTATAAGAAGTTTTACAATTGGTCCTAAACAATTACATGCCTAGATTATGGGCAAGCAATTAGTAGTTCTTGAGATTAGCGGATTAACAAAGCAAACTCTCCAGTTTCATAATATCAATGTACTATAATATAAACTAGTACAAACACCACAAAACGACACCTGCATTGCAAACCTCAAAACAAATCGATTGCTCCATAAAAAATTGCAAAAAAAAAATCTAAAAATAAGTTCACAGTCGTTCGCAACCGGAATAACTTCGCCAATTAAGTTAAACCTGGATTTAGGTCAACCGTTTACTGCTGGCACTCTTGACGTGTTTGAAGAACTTCTCACTTCGTTAAATGCGACGGCGTGTTTAGGGTTAAAAGTTTAGTTTTTCATGTATAGAAGTCAAATGAAGAGCTTGGGGCTAAGTCAAAGCCAAGCGGATCGATCCTTCGTAAGTTTAAGCAACGTTTGGCTCAATCGGTCTGTGAATGTGTTATGATGATTTCTTCCGTGTTTCGGTAGGCACGATAAAGTGGTGGTCCCAGCTGTCATTTGAACTGCCGGGGCTGCGGGTTGTTCGAAAGAGATACCGCGGCCCTGGCACATAAAAGGCCCACGACGGAACACGACGGTTTTTAGTCAGTAAGAGTCTGACACTCCCTCGCCGCTGCTAACCCACAGCGGGAGGGGTCATTTGATGATTTTTGACGTCGTTAAAAAAAAAAGCTGTCATTTGAACATCTCAGGCAGTCGTTACGGTTAGTCAGAAGCCAGTAAGTCTGACAACCAGTCTTATTAAGGGGTATCGGGTTGCCCGAGTAACTGGGTTGAGGAGCTCAGATAGGCAGTTGCTCCTTGTAAAGCACATGATGATGAGGGATATTAACGAAATAATGATCTCTCATTCATAGGTTTCTTTACGCAAACTTTTATAATATCTTCAAAAAATAACTAAGCTTTAAGATAATACCAAGTCAGTTCTTTCCGTAACCTGTATAAATTATGTATAAGTAATAATTTCAGCAAGTCAGCAAGGTGATAGCGGACTGACTTGCTAATATTTTACACGAGTCATTGTGACTTTAAGATTCTTGGTATAACCTTACCTTTATGCTACTCTATTATTTTAGGCAGGGTGAAAAGGGAGAATTTACATTCTTACCCGACCGCCAAGAAGAGTTATGTTTTTCGCCTGTATTTTTTTACAAACTAGTTGTTCCTGAGGTTCTAGCCGCATCCTGACTCATATTAAACCAGTGGTTTCTTAGGGTTCTAGTCGCATCCTGGAATAAAGAATTTTTTTAATATTCATTAAATTAACTTTTCTTTCAATGTCATAAAATAAAACTTAATAGTAAATCGAAGAAAATCATTAAACAGTTTAAAGATAGCGAAGCGATAGTTTAAAGATAGCGAGATAGAAGCGAGCTATCGACTGCAACTACCGAATTAATAAATAAATAAATAAATAATGTCGGGACACCTTTTCACACACGGTCGGTTAGCCCCATGGTAAGTTATTAATTAACTTGTGTTATGGATGCTAACACAACTGATAAACTACATATAGCTACATATATACATATTTATAAATACGTATTGTAACACCCAGACCACGGCCAACAAGCATGCTCATCACACAAATGTCGACCGAACCGGGAATCGAACCCGGGACCTCAGGTCCGGCAGTCCGGCATGGTGACCATTGCGCCATCGAGGTCGTCAAATTGAATTGTGTCGCAGCTGCACTACTGGTTTGATTGTATTTATTTATTCTATTTATTTATTTATACTTTTTACACAATGTAAAACGGCGGTTATCGCCTTAGGCATTTTCTGCCAGTCTACCTTAGGGTGGTGGTGAAATAGAAGTGGTATTTATATGAAATAATTTTGGATATCAACCGATTTTACGCAGTCTCTGCATGTGCGGTCAGCAGTTGCAGTCGACCGCTTTCAAAACATACCTTAATATAATTAAAAAACAAGCAAAATAAATCAAAATAACCACCTTTTTCAGTCTTATTTCTCTCAATAAGCCATCGTCAGCATATTATTACGCTTAGTGTGAAACGTTAGCAATCCCCAAGGGCTCTCTCACTAAGTGAGCCCTTACGGAGACCTATCGATTGTCAGAACCGCTGACACAGACCGTTCCCTTCGAGACTGTAATGGATCTTCGGAATTATGCTTTTTAGTTTTTTTTTTTTTTAATTTTGCGTTAAAGTGGTAAGTAGTAATGATTGGTTTGGTTCACTGCGAAGTTGGGTGAAATATATATCTGAGTCATCTGAGTGTATGGTACCTACGTTCGCTCTAAGGCGTACACTAACGTTGTCAGTATATAAAATATTCAAGATTAAAAAAATAGCAATGAATTTTGCCAATTTATTTTTACCCGGTTGCTGAAAGTATGGCTTCCAGTTTTTAAAAAAGTAGTAGGTACTTACTTGAAACTAAGTTTACTGCAATCTAGCTTACGACCTCTGTATTAGTGGTATTTAATTGACCAAATTTTATGTCACTCCTAATTCCTGTAGAAATCAGTTTTCTTTTAGAACTAAAAATATATCAGGGCTAAAAATATATAAAATTAATCAGTGCAAACAATTTCGTCATTATTGTCCCCGTCACTGAGATAGCATCTATCAAACGTCTCGGTACAAAAGAGACAAACTGCAACAAAAAACATTCACAATAGAACCCCTGGTTGATGGGGTGAAAATACATTACATTTTTCATCACATTTCCCCCAAGAATTTATGAAAAATGAAATGTTTTTCTTGGGAAAACAATTCTTTTAACAAAATTTTGTCTTAGAATTTTCCCTTTTTAAAATATTTTTTTTTTGTGTTCCACGTCTATTTTGGGACTTAAAAACGTTTCAGTTGAGCGATTGATCAGTCATTTTAGGTAACCAAACGATGTGTTTTCAATGTTTAAAAAGTACAAACCATCGCACCCTGGAGCGTTTCTATCCTTACACATTAACCATTTGTAAAGCAAATGCCACACAAAACATATATGTAGCATTTAAAACGTTTTACATGATCCGGATATCCCTTTCATTATATCTAACACCCATTGTCCTCAAAAACAGTAAATTGACAGCATTGTTCTTAAAAATAACTATCCGTTTTCCCGCGGTGTCACTCGCGTCCCGTGGGAGCTACTGGAATAAAATATAGCCTGGGAAGAGTGTAGCTTACCAACAATGAAAGATTTCTTAAAATCGGTCCAGTATTTTTGAGTTTATCCACTACTGACAAAAATACTTATATGTAGTATAGCTAAACTATACCAATGTAATCTTTTCAGACTCAAAACAAAATTCCCTTTCAGAGTTACAGCTATGAAACACAAGGGTACTACAATTGTAGCCTGCGTCTATTGTGTTGGGGGGTGAAACGCCCCCCAAAGGTGGGGTGAAAGGGGGGGTCTATAGGGGCTTATGGAGGGGGGTCGGTAATTAATTACACCCCTGTCGTAACAAACTGGCGGAGTGTTCCTTATCCTTAAATATTTTTAGGGTAATAAAGTGTATCGCCAGTATATCGCTTGGTCACAAAACTTGGGGTATAATTAATTGGGACAAATAATTAGGGTTTTCGTGTGTACGGCTTTGGAATAAAAAGTGGGTGTATTTTGTTTGCAATGCAGTGTATTTTGAAACGGATTTTATTCGTTGTTTGCATAATAAGTCTTAGGGTCCGTTCAGATAGACCGGGTCGGAGAGCATCGGCGCGCATTTTTCTTTTCACACAGACCGGAGCCGATCGGCTGCGCGAGCATTAAGAGAATACCTCGTTGCGATGTTCACGGGCGAACTGGGTAAATGGTTGAGAGGGATAGAACTATGCGATAGCAACGTAAATAGATAGAGAGAGGAAACATGCAACCTGCTCGAAAAAAATAACGTAAGCGCCATACTAAATAAAAATTTATTAAAAATTCAATTTTATGTTTCTTTAAAAACTGATTTCTGATTAATGTTTATTAAGGTATTATCTACATTCTTCATTATTTTAATGTGACAGAAAGTACATGACTACGACATAGAATTCATAAAATGTTATTTTTAGAGGTAAGTTCTGATTTTTTTTCTATCGAGAAAATATATTTTTAAATTAAAATAACTTTAAAAAATTGTTGAATTTCGAGGTAGCGCCTTAAAGAGCATGCAAACGGAGCCAAACGTCAAGAAAAAATACACGATCGGAGCCGGTCGGCTCTTATTATTTCACACCGAGCGCATTCGAGCATTCTCAATGACAAAAGCAGTGCGCATGCAAAAATAAACCTTACTTCAAATACTAAGTACTCAATTTTCAACGTGTTAAGAATTTGCTCTGCTCTATCTCTGAATGAATCTGAATCTGCTCTGTCTGAACGGACCCTTAGAATAATATTTTAATGTTGGAAAACACATAACCCTTTTTACTCCTGTAAGTGGTAAGTCAAACCACTATAGAACTAAATAGCTTGGTTTTTACTCATGGTAGCTGGCAGCATCTTACTTTATTTATTTATTTATTTATTTTATTTTACAGAAAGCTTACAGACTAATAACACAATTAAATAATATATACAAGTAGTAATTATTGCTAATTACAAGCTTCCACATTTGTGTAGCTAAATAAATACTAAGTACAAGCTTATAGACTGAAAAATAAGTAAATTAACAACTATTAATAATTAGCTTAAAGACTCATAAATACTTAAAAAAAAAATCAATACATAGAGGTAGTATAAAACAAAGTCGCTTTCGCTGTATGTCCGTATGTATGCTTAGATCTTTAAAACTACGCAACGGATTTTGATGCGGTTTTTTTAATAGATAAAGTGATTCTTAAGGAAGGTTTGTATGTATAATACATGTAAGTACCACGGGCGAAGCCGGGGCGGGCAGCTAGTAACAAATAAGAATTAGCTAACAGGCTAATAAAGACTACTAACTAAAAATAACTACTACAACTTAAGACTAACAACATTCACACAACATTCCACAATATTCAACACGTATTAATCGCCAAAGTAATCGTTGTTTAAAATGTTTCTAATTTCCTGTGCACTCGTGCAAAATAAATCAATTTCCAGGTTTGATGGTAAACTATTGAAAGCTCTGGCACTGCGCAAGCAGAAGGCGTTGCGCCTGTAATTTGTTCCTGAATATGGTACTTGTAATAAGGGCCGTTTTCTTAAATTATTTTGATTAGTCCGGAGACATATTTTGCTAAGCAGTTCAGGACAATCAATTGAGCCATTTGCGACATTCACCAAGAAACAGACATCACTAATATTACGCCGTAATTCCAACGGTAAGAAATGATATCTCCTACATCGGTGCTCATAGTTAACTGAGAACTGCTTGGCCTTAAAATCTAGGTACCGCAAAAATTTCCTCTGTACAGATTCAACCCGAGATTTGTAAATCTCATATTGAGGGTTCCACACTTGAGAAGCGTACTCAAGGTGACTTCGCACTAGGGAGCAGTAGAGGACTTTTAAAGGTTTTATCGAACGGAAACTAGCGCAAACTCTAATAATAAATCCCAAGGCTTTGAACGCCTTGCTAACCATAGTCTCTATATGACTGTCAAAAAGTAACTTGCTGTCGTGTATCACGCCAAGATCCCTAATTCTGGCTTCATTATTTATGTAAGTACCATCCAACTTATACCCCGAACCAATATTAGATTTTCGACGGGTGAATACTACATGAAAACATTTAGACACATTCAGTTGCAATTTGTTAGTTTTGCAATATTGTACAAATCTGTCAAGGTCCGACTGAAGCAGCTCAGTGTCAGATTGTGTACGTACAGACTTTAAGACCTTCATATCATCTGCGTATAGTAGGATATGTGAGTTTTTGAAGCAGTATTTTATGTCCGAAATGAATATAGTAAACAATAACGGTCCCAAAATAGAGCCTTGGGGCACTCCGGATGGGACAGATTTCCAACTAGATGAGTATCCACGTAAGACCACAGCCTGCGTTCGGTTATCTATGTATGATGAAAACCACCGGTATAGATCACCGTGAATTCCTGCATAATGTAGCTTCTGCAGAAGCACTCGATGGTCTATACGGTCAAAACACTTGCTGTAGTCTGTGTAAATTACATCTACCTGGCATCCCTCGTCCATTCTTGAGGTTATAATTTCATTAGCTAGAATTAGATTGGATGCAGTTGACCGTTTTCTGATGAAACCATGTTGCTCATCGCCTAAATGTCGTTGCATGACTGAGTAAACTTCCGCGTGTACTAATCGTTCAAGAATTTTAGAAAAGAGACATAATTTAGAAATGGGACGGTAGTTCTCTATTTTAGATTTGTCTCCCTTTTTGAAAATCGGTGTAATGAATGCTGACTTCCACATCCTCGGAACGATACCCTCACTCAACGACCTCTCAAACAGTATACAAAGTGGCGCCACTAAGCTTTTTGCGCAATTGATTATGAATATAGGGGGTATCCAGTGGCGGATTTACCAATAGGCCAAGTAGGCCGGTGCCTAGAGCGGCAGATTTAGAGGGGCGGCAAATTTAGCAATTTTTTTTACAGATTTTTTTTATAATTATACGTGTACACAATCCATATATAAATAAACGATTAATAAACGCACTGTAATATATACTAAGGTACTTATGTGATCATGAAATTTGAAATATTCCAATAGCATTTCAATAAAAATAAAAATCTCGTAACACAGGACCTTCGGAGCCTAGCACGAGCACCATCTCTCCACAACTTCGTGTATATTGTTTTATTACCAAGCCTTGGTCTTTCTGTTTATCTTAGCTCAGTAGCGTAGCGTGGGGGGGAGGAGGGCAAATGCCCCGGGCGGCACGATTTAGGGGGCGGCAAAATTAAACCATAATTACTGATTACTGAATTATGAAATAAAAATATTTTTACTATAAATTGATAAGTACATTAGCAATAAAATTTCTTTAAAAACCGCTCTTGCTTTGGTCGTGTCCTGTCAGTTTTAACTTGTTCACCCTTTGCATCCCGAAAA
This sequence comes from Helicoverpa assulta, assembly GCA_963856015.1. Lineage (NCBI taxonomy): Eukaryota > Metazoa > Arthropoda > Insecta > Lepidoptera > Noctuidae > Helicoverpa > Helicoverpa assulta. The sequence continues at coordinate 1,198,459 of CAWLCW010000030.1, forward strand.
ATAATCGCGCTCGCTGCGCTCGCGGCTCCATGTCAGTAATAGGGGGCGGGGGGCAGGGGGCAAATGCCCTTGGCGGCACATTTTAGGGGGCGGCGAAATTTCACCATAATTACCAAATAAAAATATTTTGACTAAACATAATAGGTTAGCCATAAAAAATCTGAAAAAATCGCCCTCGTGGCCTGTCAATTTTGACGGTTTCACCCTTTGCATCCACGAACTAAGAAAAACTCGCGCTCGCTGCGCTCGCGGCTCCATGCCGCCTAGATTCCTCTAGTTATTTTTGTTTAAACCTCCGTCGTGGTTTTTTGTTCATTTTTTCTTTTTATGATATGTTTACTTTATGACTAGGTACTCGAAGGAAAAAATCGTGCTTGGCTTATTGATTTTCATTTTATTTCTGTGCATATCTTATTTTTTGAGTTTACCTGTGTTAATTTACGGAGGTTTTAATTTATTTAGCAAAAAAAATTTCGCGCTCGCTTTGCCCGCGCATCTTTCAATGCTTCACGTTTCTTGTGAATTGGCTTCTTAAAAGTTAAGCCCAGCAAAAAGGTTGACGCTATCAACGACTTTTATTGAATTTAAACATTTGTAAATTCGTTAACCTACAGAAAAAACATAATTTATCCCATGAACTGCGCTAAGTACTTCGATCTATTTTGGTACTACTCACAATCTCTCAATATATAGGAGCCACTTGGGTATTCATTGCACAAGGGCGCTAGCACATTTAGCATTTAGCATTAGCACATTTACGGACATTAGCTAGAGACGCCTTTGGCTCCCCTCGCGCCATTTCAGTTACCTCCAATTACTTACAGCCCTTAAACTAAAAAAAAATTCGCGCTCGCTTCGCTCGCGCCTTTTTACCATAACTTCTCTCTTTTGCATCGCACCAAGCGCACTAAAATTTGTTCAGTTCATCGGTTGTAGTGATATTAACAATAACAATTAATTGTTAAACCAAAAACCAGATTCTAACAACCTTTTACCTACATATTATCTGAAGTCGGGGGCGACAAAATCGACTCCTGCCCCGGGCAGATAGCCACGCTACGCCACTGCATGTCAGGTATCACAATTTATTTTTGTTTAATTGTTGAGGCATTCAATTCCGAAAAAAACATTTTTCGCGCACGTCCGTTATGGCTTTTTGTTCACTTTGGCATTTTATAATATGAAAACTTTAAGGAAAAGCTATTTATATTTTAACGTACGTACGTACGTATTTATGTTATAACGTAACGTAACTAACGTATTGAATTTCAAAAGTCAGTAGGGGCGGCAAAAATTGAATGGCCTACTAGCGGCAAATTTGTAAATCCGCCACTGGGGGTATCAAATCTGGCCCGCCAGATTTAGACGGGTCTAAACCTTTAAGAAGTTTTAGTACAATATCCGGACTCACGCTGATCGTGCTCAAGGTCACCATGTTATTAGAATGCATTTCTAAGTTTACATCCGCATCATCGGGTTCTTGGAATGTCGATTGAAAGTAAGTAGAAAAAAGCTCGGCAATACCCTCATTGTTATCTGCGGATGAGTCCATGTAATGTAGTATATTAGGCAATGTATTACTACTTCTTTTGTTCTTAATATACGACCAGAAACATTTTGGATTTTTGGCTATCGAGGATTCAATTTTTTCCATATAAGTATCGAAACAAATCGCTTCCAATTCTTTAGCTCGATTTCGCAAAACAGAAAATGAATGATAGTCGGATATGTTGCCGTAGTTTTTATACTTATTATGATATTTTTGTTTTTCTTTTAAAATTTTTATCAATGCACTACTAAACCAGGCCGGGTGTTTTGATTTTTTAACGGGTTTAACAGGGATGTACAAATCCCTAAGCTCGTATAATTTAGTGTAAAAGAGACTGAGGGCGTGGTCTAGGTCAAGGGATTCAGCAGACAACAGAACACTCCAGTCCAGAAGATCTAGTGCAGATGAAATTGCATTGTAGTCGCCACGATGAAATATGTACCTCGTCCCAGGTTTTTCTACGACCTTGTGAACTTCGACAAATTCAGCGTTGATAGTTAATGGTTTATGGTGGACATCAACAGGCATCGCCAATGGGTCATCACAATCATTCACCTTTAATGCGTTATTTGAAAAAACAAGATCTAACAATCTACCATTAATATTTCGTACACCATTAAACTGGGACAAATTACACAAATTCATCGTGTCAAAAAAATCCAACATACCTTGACTAGACACGTTCTCAGGATATAGTGCAGAATTATCGTCAGACTGGTGCCAATCTACATCACCACCGAAGTTAAAGTCCCCTGCTATTATAAAGGTATCTAACGGGTGGGAGGTCACTAAGTAGTTGAGTTTATGGTGGAAGTTTTGCAATTGAGTAAGGTAAGAATAACCAGCATTTTCTTTGCACAAATAAAGGCCACAGATGTGTATACAGTATCTTACCGCCGGTCTAGATCGCTTCAGAACAATGGATACCCATATATCCTCGGCAGAGGTACGCCATTCACATCTTTCCATAACGGTAAGGTCATTCCTCACCGCTATCAGCACTCCACCGCCACGTGTCTGTGCTGTTCGACCGTAATCCCGATCCCTCCTCCAAACAAAATATCGACCATCAAACAACTCGCTGTTACTAACACTATCCACTAACCATGTTTCTGTGAGAACGATAATGTCGTAGTTATTAATACATACATTACGAAGAAGATTACTCGTTTTCGTACGCAAACCACGAACATTTTGGTAATAGATATTAATTGCAGACATGGCGGATCCTCACAATAACAATATTACTTAAATAAACATTAACATTAAAACTGATCGAAACTAATTTCTTATATTTACAATAATAATAAATAAATAAGGCGGTGGGAGTAGAAAAAGTCATGCACAGCAAGACACAGTGTTTGGCATAATATAACTTTGTAGATAACAAGTATTGAATACAAACAAAAGGCGAGCGGCAGCAAACCGGTAGCAATGTCAAATGGCAATTAGTCACAATACACTTAATAGCGCGTTGAAAATAAAGCTCTAATCTGTTAGACTTAAAGTCGCTAATTAGTTGTGACAAATGATTAGCGAATAATATATTTTTATAAAACTTATGTGAACGAACGGAGCACGAACACAGAACCATTAGGAAAACACACAGTGCACACAGTTTCCAACGGCGCTCAAACTTGTGAGCATTATTTATATTAAAATTAGTCCTACAAGTGAGAAGTGTAACTTTTAGCCTCAAGTCAATTATTTTATTTTTGTTATGTCTTTTTCCGATTTTATAATAATGACTGGACTCGTATCCGTTTTTCGTAGATGTATCTTTGCATGTTTTATCCATACATACTGAAAATTTGCCTCAGCTGCCAACTTCTTGGACTTCGAGAGCAGTAATTTATTCTTCATGGTAAGATGATCATTTACATAGATTTTTTGATTCCCCGATAGGCCAAATAGACTAGTAGTCAGAGGAGCCGTCTTTGCCTCCAGTCTAGCGGCGGCAATAAAATCCTCCTTTACATACCTGTTACAGAAACAGACAATTATGGGTTTTGTACGATCCTTCTCACGTGTTGGCACTCTCGACACAAAATTTATTTGAGATTTTGAGACTGGATAATTTATTTTTGAACCAATCTTTGCTACTATCTCCAAAAGATTCTCATTATTTTGCTGAGTTATCCCTTTAATTTCTATGTTGTTCATTCGGGACCATTGATCCCGGTCTTCAGATTCCTCCTCCAGTTTCATCATACGAGCCTGAAGCTTTTCCATATCTTCCTTTATAAATTCCACCTTTGCGACGCGTTCTTCCATATCCCGTAATTTTCCCTCAAGTCTATTAATAATATCGTCAACTTGCTTGCTGAGTGACGATTTTAAATCAGCGAATTCAATTCTCATTGCTGAGACTTCTTCTTTTAGACTATCTAACGGTGCCAATTTCTCAGATAGTGCTCGTATTTCCAGTAAAACAGCTGATTCAGGTACTGGTGATTTTGGTGCTGGTGATTTTGGTGGTGGTGATTTTGGTGCTGGTGAGATGGGTTGATGGGTAGCGCCAGACAGCCTACATTTGTTACAACGCCATGTAAGTTTTCTGTCACCCAATCTCCGATAGCCAGATTCTGTAATGCCCGCACATTGGTAGTGCATTGTCATTAAGCACACAGTGCAGTATACTCCATCCGACATTTGGTCAGTACAAGCATCACAAAGCTTATCCATCACTAACACTTCTAAAGTACGATACGCAAAAAACTTTGAGAAATACTGGTTGACTTCTAAAATTCCACAGTAGATATGAGTAGTACACGACCGCAAGGCGCGAGTCTTACCAATAATTTAATCCCGAAAGTTTGTGTGTAGGAATAGACGTTGTTTCTCCTTTCACGCAAAAAATACCAAATGAATTTTGATGGTACATAGATATGTTGGAATTAATAAGCTGACCCCAACATAGTTGGGAAAAAGGCTCGGAGGATGATGATACATATGTTGGAATAACATAATACTTTCCGCACCTTGATAGGAAATCAAGGTGCGGAAAGTAGTTCCCTCAGAAAGCGGGTGAAATCACTGGCAGAAGCTATTTATTAAAACAAAAAATCTAATTGGCATAAAAACAATACTTAAAGAATTCAAAACTGCAACCAACTATTTGCAATTTTTCAAGCGCCTACTATAAGAAACCAGAAAAACATACCAGTTCTTCAGTATTAACATAAAACATTAATGCAGTAAAAGTCATGCGATAATGAGTGATGATCTATACATCTCGTAGCGAACTCACGAGCTATGATTTACTATGGTGTTTTGACTTTTATAGTTCTTTCAACGTCACTAAACAAAGATAGGGGGGTTATTAATAAACAGGTTTTTATTAACCGACTTCAAGAAAAGGAAGTTCTCGGTTTGATTTGTATTTATGAATGTTTATGCGTGATTATTTCATGTATCTCTGTATCGTTTTTCGTGCAGTTTTGAGCATAGTATTTGTCATATAGTTATCGGCACGGATATTGAGCCCTGACCTTCACCTGCGCAGAAGCGATTTATTGGTTTATTGCCTTATGTGTACAGTGAGCAAAGCGATCCCCACTCTTCCGCCGAGAGCTCAATATCCGTGCCGGTAACTATACTTGGTAGATTATGTATGTATGTATGTGGTACTTATGATTTACTATGGTGCTTGACTTTTATAGTTCTTTCAACGTCAGTACCTACACAAAGATAGTAGTGGTAGTATTTTTATACAAGGTGTTGATTTGCATTTGTGCCATATTTCAGGAGGAGGACATAATATAATACGTAAATAATCGATTGGAATTACAGTAGACGAGAAATAGCTAATATGCACTGCTTTTTTTGTCATTGTAATGTCGTAGTATTTCAGAAGTAATCCAATTTTATGAATGCAATTTATGAATGATCGTTGCGTATGCTTTGTGTTTGCGTTTGTGTGAGGGCGCAGTACGGTTTTAAAGCCAGTAACACACGCGCCAAGTTTAAATACGACTAGACGACATTGACGGAATTCCGAAAAAAAAAAATTAAAAAAAAATTACGTACCAATTTTTTTGTTGATTTAGGTCGAGAATCATTAGCATAATTACGTCCTTGAATATGGCACGGATGCAAATCAACAGCTTGTATAGAAGAAACTAATTACTTTCTACGGTTCCACTAGGTAATAATGGGGAGCGATATCCTGCACTCGGATAAAAGTGTGTCCTTTTTCGGCCTCTCTAGAATTTCTCCGTCGTACCACAAAAACATTTAAACGTCAGTTGAACACTTGTCTAAAGAAATAACAGATTACGTCGTTGAAATAAGGCCCGTTTTGCAGTCACATTTTTTTAGACAAATGTTCAACAGATGTTTAAGTTTTTGTAGCAAGGCCATCTGTGTACCATTTTAAATCAATTCACTGGTTTTGGTGTAAAATCGTGATATACAGAGTTACTTTGGGATTTATAATGTTAGTAATGTGGATTCAGATTTTAGTCATACTATAGAAAATAGTATCTACAACAAATAACCATTGATATGCATAATACAAATTAAAGCACCACCCACGCTTGACTCACGTTTCACGTCGAAGGAAGTGAGTAACTAAACTATTTCAAGACTAGATATTGTTATGATTTACTAGCTGGTGCCCGCGACTTCGTCTGCGCAGGTTTAGTATTTCGAACAATATGTTTACAAATTGTAGCCTATGTGTTATTCTGATGTATAAGCTATATTATTGTAAAGTTTCATTAAAATCCATTCAGTAGTTTTTGCGTGAAAGAGTAACAAACATCCATACATCCATACATACAAACTTTCGCGTTTATAATATTAGTAGGATTGCATATCAAATCTAGACCTGAGCTTACAAAGTCTAACTAAAAACCAACCGTAGGAAGAGCTCATGACTAACTCAAAACAGCGAGGATCGAGCGTTCATACTTATAAGGATTAGGCACAAAAAATGGTGGGTCTCGGCTGTCATTTAAACATCTTTGGCTTTTTTTTAACGACGTCAAAAATCATCAAATGACCCCTACCGCTGTGGGTTAGCAGCGGTGAGGGAGTGTAAGACTCTTACTGACTAAAAACCGTCGTGTTCCGTCGTAGGCCTTTAATGTACCAGGGCCGCGGTAACTCTTTCGAACAATCCTGCAGCCCCGGCAGAAGTGAGACTAGAAGCTGCCCAACATCATCATCATCCTCCGAGCCTTTTTCCCAACTATGTTGGGGTCGGCTTCCAGTCTAACCGGATTCAGCTGAGTACCAGTGCTTTACAAGAAGCGACTGCCTATCTGACCTCCTCAACCCAGTTACCCGGGCAACCCGATACCCCTTGGTTAGACTGGTGTCAGACTTACTGGCTTCTGACTACCCGTAACGACTGCCAAGGATGTTCAATGACAGCCGGGACCTACAGTTTAACGTGCCATCTGAAACACAGTCAATGGTGTCTAAGATATACTTAAAAAGTACATACAAACTTAGAAAAGTTGCATTGGTACTTGCCTGACCTGGGATCGAACCCGCGCCCTCATACTTGAGAGGCTGGTCCTTTACCCACTAGGCCACCACGACTTCCCCCAAGCTGACCCCAACATACTTGGAAAAAAAGGCTAGGATAATGCACGACACCGGTCGTACGAATCGAGCGATGTCGCTCGGTAAAACCGCGGAACATCTGCTAAGTAGTGAGAAAACGATGTCATTTTCATTACACATAAACTAACCTAGCACTTGAAAAACTCAAGCATTTGTTAGCCCAGTCGTTAAGGTCGAGTTCCACTGCGTCACACTCGAGCGCAACTCGGATTTATTTCACTCTGACATCACGTGATTAATTGCTGCTAATAGGCAATTAATCATCTGTAAATACTGACAGAATTACTGCGAATTCAATTGTCCTTTGAGTAATGTTTTTTGAGTGTTTTTTGAGTAGGTTGTTTTTATGAACGGCTTCACAAAAATTAAGTTTTCAGTTTGGATGTGATGTTATAAAGGTCTTTTGGCTATGGCAAGTATAAATAAACTTCATAATTCCCATCTGTAAAAAAATATTTACCTACATTTCAATATGATAACACTATGAAGCGCTTTCACACTAGCGGATTTTCCGCGCAATAACGCTTGGATCATAAGGGTGGTGTCACCCATGTAAGAGCGAAAGCAAACCATACCGGTTGAAAAGATGACGCGTAAAACTCAGTGACAGATTTTTGCTACCCAGACTGTGTCGCGCGTATAAGTTCTGTGATACACGCGGCAAAACTTTGGCCAGTGTGAAAGCGCTGATAGAGTTCAGCGTAACTATTTCCAAACTCATGTAGAACAAATACAGTACAAAATATATTTACTTTTTTTACTGCGCAGTTGGATAAAAAAAAAACACGAGTATCATTTTCCTATGCATTTGCCAAAATTCAACTGTATCTGTGTAGTATTTGTAAACATCGTATTATGTCAATACTAGTTTAGTGACAAACATACGGGCGTTTTGATACTATTTATACAAAACATGTTCACATTTTTAGTATTGAAGTTATTCAATGTATATTATTTACCTACGAACGATTTTCATTGTCTGCGTTAGGTAAAACTATCATATCCAATTTTCTAATTATCTACATATATAAAAAATGCAAAAGTTTGTATGTGGATGTTTGCTCCTCTTTCACGCAAAAGCCACTGAATAGATTTTGACGAAACTTGGCAGTTCCATAGCTTATATATCAGAGCAATACATAGGCTACTTTTTCTCCATGTGCGGAGGGCAGATCCCTCGTTACGCGGGTCAAACCGAGTGTGGAAGCTAGTAGGTATCAAATCTATACTAATATTATAAAGCTGAAGAGTTTGTTTGTTTGTTTGAACGCGCTAATCTCAGGAACTACTGGTCCGATTTGAAAATTTATTTCAGTGTTAGATAGCCCATTTATCGGGGAAGGCTATAGGCTACTTTTTATCCCGGTACGGGAAGTAGTTTCCACGAGATGCGGGTGAAACCGCTGGCAGAAGCTAGTAACTTAATAATTTGACGTGAAGTATATCGTAATTGTTCAAATAAAACAGTGTTGACTGATATAAAACAATTTGCCTAATTATGTTATGTTTTCCGTTTAACTAAACGGCAGCCGTTATTCAAAATAACGGACGCACAATGACAGCTAATGGTCTAAACACCATTTGCTAAAAAAACTGTTTAAAAACTAATAAATCAACGCAAAATACGTTTGAGAACGCAACGTTGTTTGCTGGAATTAACTAGCTTTATTCCATGGTGTTACTCGCACGTAAGTCTTGATTCAATACTTCGAATGACCGGTATGTCTTTTTTAAATCACTACCATTAATGAAAGACGTAAATGTCTGTCCTGCGCCTGATCCTGTGTCGAATTGCCGTCCCATTCAACTCCGATAGTGAAGGAATAGTAAGTGCACCTGTATCTCCGCAAATGCTTGTGCATAAGTCCTGCGTAGCTAACTGATCTCCATATATGAGAACAGTCTTCGTGGCCGACAAACGGCTGGAACACCATTACGTATTCATGATTATTTTGTCATAATTTTATGTTCACTACGTGTTCTCAAACAAAGTTATTCACTGTGTCAATCTGTTTGCGATATACTCTCAAACTATTGAGCGAATATTCACGCGGATCCACCTAACACAGGGTTAGAGACCTCTTCTTCTTTTTAAACCGAAAGACACTTAAATCATTCCACCTTTACCTTAAAAGTTAAACAAACAAACAAACAAACCCCGACTTACAGTAGTAAAAACAAATAAAATTCTAAAAACCCGCTCTCGAAATTAATTAATAAGATTATATTAAATGCGCGCGCATTTTTGGCAAGTCGCCATCTTGTTTTGGTGTTGGCGATTGATATCTATGGTTCGGAAGGAAGTGTTTTATTTTTGGTCGGTTTGGAAGAAGGTCGGAGCTGTCTGATACTAATAAAGTTGTGCTAGACTGACAGACAAAACACAGGCTTCGTTTTTAAAGATATAGAAAAATGCAGCTATTAACGATTTAAAAAATTGCAAAATGTTTTTTTTTCTGTTTAGGTACAGTGAATTAAGTGAAAGGAAAGTGTGTGCCCTGGCTGTCATTTTAGTCATCATTTTTAGGGTTCCGTACCCAAAGCGTAAAACGGGACCCTATTGTTTTCGCTCCTCTGTCCGTCCGTCCGTCCGTCCGTCTGTCACCAGGCTGTATCTCATGAACCGTGATAGTTATAGAGTTGAAATTTTCACAGATGATGTATTTCTGTTGCCGCTAGAACAACAAATACTGAAAACTAGAATAAAATAAATATTTCGGGGGGCTCCCATACAACTAACGTGATTTTTTTGCTCAGTTTATATATATATATATATATATATATATATATATATATATATATATATTTATGGATATCAGATAGCATCACAGATGATATATAAGTACCTTCCTCTAACTAGCGGTGAAGTCCGGCAGTAAACTATGAGAGGAAATGATAGGAGGGTATTTAACCTTAATAGTTACGTTTAGAATAACTGGGATGGTCTGGTCCCAGCTATAATCTGTGGATCTTTGGCGGGTAATAAAAAACCATTCTTACCAAATGGTGTTGGTTTGCCCGGGTAACTGGGTTGAGGAGGTCAGATAGTCGCTACATGTAAAACACTGACATTCATCTGCATCCACTTAGATTGGAAGCTGATAGCGGCAAGATAATAAAGATGTAATAAAGAATTTAGTAGCTGTCAATTGTTTGCTGTAACGTGTATGAACGCGACAACCAGTAGGAAAAATCGAGCGTTAAATCCGCTAGTGTGGAAGCACTTGACTGTTATCTACACTAATATAATAAGAGGAATAATTTTTTTATATTTTTGTTTGTATCCTAAGGGCTCCGAAACTACTGAATCAATTTGAAAAATTCTTTCATTGTCAGAAAGCCGCTCTTAGGTTTTCTGTCTTTTACACCGGTACTGGCAGTAGTTCCGACGGGACGCGAGTGAAACCACGGGGAAACAGCTAGTATATTATACATGTCTAAACAGCTTTGATCTCAAAAATAAACATAAAATATCATATTAATCAGTAATGTCCTTACAATACTGATTAATATGATATTTTATTTCATTAAAAAAAACTCGCTACATAATACATAAAATTGCGTAAATTAATTATCAACATCATTAGCAGACTTAATTACGGTCATTTGCCCTGATGGACGCGGGAAGGGGGGAGGGGTTATAACCATGGAGAACAAAATGACTAGCGGAGGTGCCATAACGGAAAATCTCCTAAGAAAATAGCGCGCCGAAATGCGAGTGAGCGGAGGACGAGGAACGTTACTGTTTCCGCTTTTATACTTACGCCTTCTTTGAAGACGCCCATTTTTTGCAATACCAAAAATCGTTGACAGATTCTCAAAGAACCAAAATGCATCGTTAGCTCACTCGTAATTGATCGTTTTGGTCATGTCCGCCGTAGGTATTTGACCTAGAAGAAGGCGTCGAACCTACCTGCATTATGGCATCTCCGCTCATTCTCCTTACTCCGTGGCTAAAGACTTTATGTATGATGTTTTATTCAGGGTTCAGTCATGACCCTGCAGTGGAGGGTTGACTCTTTTGATCTTTTATGTCTTTGAAATGAAATGCTGAAGAGTTTGTTTATTTTACAGCGCTAATCTCGGGAATTAGAGGTTCGATTTGAGTTTTTTTTTTCAGTGTTATGTAGCCCATTTATTGGGTAAGGCTTAAGGCTAGTCTAGTCTAGGCTTTCCACGTGGAAGCTAAGATTTTCATGATAGGTGGCAAAATCAAATGTATATTAAAAAATAAAAATTCCTTTTCCCATCAACAGCTTGCCTGTGCAAGAGTAAGAGGAAACAATTACCCAATACCTAGATATACTTCTCGTACCTTTTATAACGGAGTTTTTTACCTTTTCGGAATAGGTACCTAACTGATAAAATTTGTAATTGTCAAGGCCCAAAAAATTGTTAGATTTTTTTCCTTATGTACGT